>CM053029.1:552099815-552699815 GCA_028564925.1 Lithobates sylvaticus | reverse complement strand
GTTGGAGAGCGCTTCTCCGACGGGACACTCGAGAAGAGGAGGAGCCAGGAGCACCACGGAGGAACCCCAGAAGAGGAGTATCTGGGCCACTCTGTGCATAACCTACTGCACAGCGGAGCTAAGTATGACATGTTTGTTTTTTTTGTTTTTTTAAACTGAACCTTTACAATCACTTTAAGCTTTGACAATTAGGTTCCAGTCACACTTGTACGACTCCAAAGTTGCACCGACTTTGGCGTGTAACTTTGGCACAACTTTGGACAGGTGCGACGCGCATACGACTTTGGATTTGACCAGTGACAACTGTTGCACAAGTGTTGCATACATTTTTTAAGGGTTAACATTAAAGTATTTGGCCCTCAAGTTGCATGAAAATCAGACCAAAGTACTGCATGAACTACTTTGAAGGCCCTGCAACTTTAAGTCACACATATATGAATGGTTATCATTCATAGGGAACGACTTGTCATACAACTTTGATGTCCAAAGTTACATGACAATTACACAAGTGTGAATGGAGCCTTAAACCTGGAAGCTGATTGGTTATGAGCTGCAGCAGATTCTGTGTGCACCATTTTTAGTCAATCTCCTCCACTATGTCTGCATTTGGATCCATGCACCTGCCTGCATGTCAGATTTTGACACGCAACTGTATCCGTGCTGCTGCTGATCTACATCCACTTCTATGGGCTGCCTACATTCAGCTCCGAGATGGATGCAGAGAGAGCACAGAGGATTAATCTCAGCATCCAACTGAATGAGCCCTTATTTATACTGTGTATATGTCATATCTTTACATAAGAATATCCAACCATTGAACAGTCTGTCTTACTGAATTTATGCAATTCCTGACACCCAGAGTTTACACATAGTATTAAATACATACATAATCGTAATTGCACGCATTGAAATATATATATATTTCTGGATCATTCGGTAAAACTTTTCGACAGGTTCCTCCATCCATGGTATAGATTCAGAAATACTACTGTTGATAGGTCCTTTATTATTAGAGAACATACTTAAAGTGGAGGGCCACCCTAAAAAAAAAAAAAAAAAGAGCATTAATATTCTTCAAAAAATAAAACATTTGAAAAAAATAAAATTTTTTTACCTTACCAGAAATCCCTGTTGCTAGGCAGTCTTCCTAATGTGCCTCCTCCCTACTCCGTAGTGATCTTCGATCTTCTTCGGTCTTCCCTCCTCCTCTGCGTTGTCTTCTGGGTAATGGGGCGCACTGTGTTCTGGGAACTGTGTGTTCCCTAACACAGCGCGTCCCATTCACAAGCGCTGCGCGACTCGCGCATGCGCAGTAGGAAACGGGCAGTGAAGCCACAAGGCTCCACTGCCTGTTTCCCTTAGTCAGGATGGCAGCGCCGGGACCCGAGAGCTGAGGGACATGTCGGCCTCGGCGGCCAACATCGCGGGTGCCCTGGAAAGGTAAGTCTCCTTATTAAAAGTCAGCAGCTACTTTTTTTTTAGCTGCTGTCTTTAAAAAAAAAAAATTTCAGATGAAACACTGCTTTAACCACTTCAATACAGGGCTTTTAAACACCCTTCCTTACCAGAGCACTTTTTGCGATTCGGCACTGCGTCGCTTTAACTGACAATTGCGCGGTTGTGCGACGTTACACCCAAACAAAATTTACGTCCTTTTTTTCCCACAAATAGAGCTTTCTTTGGTGGTATTTGATCGCCCCTGCGGTTTTTATTTTTTTTTGCGCTATAAACAAAAGAAGAGCGAAAATTTTGAAAAAAAAACACAATATTTTTTACTTTTTGCTATAATAAATATCCCATTTTTTTTAAAAAAAAACTATTTTTTTCCTCAGTTTAGGCCGATACGTATTCTTCTACATATTTTTGGTAAAAAAAATCGCAATAAGCGTATATTGATCGGTTTGCGCAGAAGTTATAGCGTCTACAAAATAGGGGATAGATTTATTGAATTTTTATTTTTATTTTTTTTACTAGTAATGGCGGCGATCTGCCTTTTTTTTTTTCTCGTGACTGCGACATTGCGGCGGACACTTCGGACACTTTTGACACATTTTTGGAACCATTCACATTTACACAGCGATCGTTGCTATAAAATTGCAATGATTACTGTGTAAATGTGACTGGCAGGGAAGGGGTTAACACTAGGGGCGCTGTAGGGGTTAATGTGTTCCCTAATAGAAGTGATTCTAACTGTGGGGGGAGGGGACTCAAGTGGAGGAGACCGATCATGTGATCCTCCGTACTGGGATCACATGATCGGTCTCCTCCTCGCTGACAGGACGTGGAGCTGTGTGTTTACACACACAGCTCCACGGTCCCGCCCGGTCCCGTTGTTTTAACGGGCAATCGCGGGTGCCCGGCGGACATCGCGGCCGCCGGGCACTCGCACCGGGTCCCGAGCGATGCCGCGGGCGCGCGCGGGTGCCGCCAGCGGCGCGCGCGCGCCCCCCAGGCGGCCGGGAATGCGAGGACATCATATGACGCCCACCCAGGATGGTAGATCCACCTTGTGGGCGTCATATGACTATAGCGCGGTATTGAAGCGGTTAAAGGTGCAGTAGGTCTAACCAGTATGGTATAAAATTATTCCTGCGCTACCATGAAAAAGGGGAAGGGGAATGGGGAGAGGGGGGGAGTGGAAGAGAGGGGATGGAAGGGGGGGGGGGAACTGCTGCAGACACCGAATGTAGGTCAGACAATACCTACTAAACCAGGTCTAACCAGTACATATACCTAACTATAGGTCACATGACCAGTAAATCTAACACAATATGGGCTTTTTTTGATTGATGAGTTTTCAACCCCCTATATGCCTCATTTAGACATGGGTTGGGGGGGGGGGGGGGGGGGCAGTAAAAACACACACTTGCCAGTTGAAGGCGGTGTTTACATACCGCAGTTGCGTTGCTTCACGCCTGCAGCAAAAAATAGCCAATGTGTAGCATTTGGGCAGGCATTCAGACAAACTGGCAATTCTTTTGGTTGTGGCGATTTTGTCTGAAAAAAAAAAACGCCGTAATAACAGGAGACGAGGTGCGAATCAATCTTCAGAGGACCGGTAAATTTAGATGCACATCAAAATCTCCCCTAATGAGTAGCACAGAGCAGTGAATACACTTCATTACCAAAAGTACAACTACTTGTTCCAAGTTTTTTTTTTTTTTTTTTCTCCCCGGGTGTGTTTGAAGGCAAAAAGTTCTGTATAGCTAACATCCATTTTTCTTGTGTATAGATTGTAGGAAACCTGTTGTATTATCGCTATATGAACCCAGCTATTGTGGCCCCCGATGCCTTCGATATTATCGATTTATCTGCTGGAGGTCAGCTCACCACAGATCAGCGCCGAAACCTGGGGTCCATCGCCAAGATGCTTCAACATGCTGCTTCGAACAAGATGTTCTTAGGAGACAATGCCCATCTGAGCATCATCAATGAGTATCTCGCTCAGTCCTACCAGAAATTCAGGTAACTAAAAAAAAAAAAACATCTAGAGCACCATTTTTTTTTTTTTTTTTTTTAAATAAGGAATTTGCCATTTTAACTGATAGCAGTTGGTCACATTCAGCTGGATGTGTTCTGCAGTGTTGAAGACATTTCACAACTCATCTAAGTGGCTTCTTCAGTTCTAAGGAGTATCAAGAACATGCCTCAGCATTATTTATAGCCACGTGGGTGACTGTCCCCTTAGTCCAATCATCAGTGTTGGTCATCTTACTTTAAAAAAGTAATTAGTTACGTTACAAATTACTTCTCCCAAAAAAGTAATTGAGTTAGTAACTCAGTTACTACATTGGAAAAGTAATTAGTTACTCAGAAAAGTAACTGTGATTTTTTTTTTTATATTCTTAGGGGCGGGTCTAGTATTACTGTAAGCAAGGGGCGCGTTCCCCCCTGCACGTCTATTTCCCCTCTGCACCCCCCTGCACGTCTGTTCCCCCCAACACATATATCTGTTTCCCCTCTGTACCCCACTACACATCTGTCCCCCCCACACACGTATATCTGTTCCCCCTCTGTACCCCACTACACGTCTGTTCCCCCCCCCCCCCACACACATATATCTGTTCCCCTCTGTACATCTGTCCCCCCCAAACTCACGGATCGGATCGTTGCTTGGATCAGAGTCACGGATTGGATCATTTTTCGGATCAGCAAATAATAATTGAATTTGCAAAAACCTGTGAAAATTCCACCACCCTAAAGCCCCCACTGTAATATCCACAATCTCCCCCACTGTAATATCCACGTCATCTCCTCAACTGTAATATTGGCTGAGTATGGCTGGGTACGGCTGAGCATGGCTGGGTACGGCTTGGTATCGCCGAGTATGGATGGGTATTACCGTGTATTGTCGAGTATGGCTGGGTATTACCGAGTATTGCAGAGTATGGCAGAGTATTGGCAGGGTGTTGCAGAGTATTGGCAGGGTGTTGCAGAGTATTGGCAGGGTGTTGCAGAGTATTGGCAGGGTGTTGCAGAGTATTGGCAGGGTGTTGCAGAGTATTGGCAGGGTGTTGCAGAGTATTGGCAGGGTGTTGCAGAGTATTGGCAGGGTATTACCGAGTATTGCAGAGTATGGCTGGGTATTACCGAGTATTGCAGAGTATGGCTGGGTATTGCCGAGTATTGCAGAGTATGGCTGGGTATTACAGAGTATTGCAGAGTATGGCTGGGTATTACAGAGTATTGCAGAGTATGGCTGGGTATTACGGGGTATTGCAGAGTATGGCTGGGTATGGCAGAGTATGGATGGGTATTACGGAGTATTGGCAGAGTATTGGCAGAGTATGGGCAGAGTATTGGCAGAGTATTGGCAGAGTATGGGCAGAGTATTACCTGGTATTGGCAGAGTATGGGCAGAGTATGGGCAGAGTATGGGCAGAGTATGGGCAGAGTATTACCTGGTATTGGCAGAGTATTGGCAGAGTATTACCTGGTATTGCAGGGTATTGGCAGGGTATTGGCAGAGTATTACCTGGTATTGCAGAGTATTGGCAGTGTATGTGCTGGCATCCATCTCCCCTCCACTGTACAGATCTGTACACAGAGGGGAGAGAGGAACAGGCGTCATCTTGATTTGTTTACAAGTGATCGCTCCGTCATTTGACGGAGAAATCACATTGTAAGCGGCCTAAGGCCGAGGCCGCGGACGGCTCTGCGGATCGCGGCGAGTAATTGCGGTAACGCCGCCCCAGTAATGGGAACGGCGTTACCGCGAGGGGAAAGAGTAATCAGTTAGATTACTCGTTACCCTCTAAAGTAACGGCGTTACGTAACGCCGTTTACTTTAATCGCGTTCCTTACATCACTGCCAATCATAATAATGTCATGCAATGTCCCTTGACACATTTTCACGACATCATGACCGTGCTACCATTGTGGCTATAAATGCTGGGGTATGTTCTCTATACTCATTAGAAAGGATAAGTTCACCTTTTGTTACGTTACACCCATATTCAGGGTGTAACATGTAACACATTACAGATGCACCGGTCCCCACTCCCCCTTATCCCCCATTCTGACAGCTAGCGGGGATCTTCTCCCCCCACTAGCTGTCACACTCTGAAACCTCCCCCCCCCCCACTAGCTGTCACACTCTGCAACAAACGCGGTTGTGCGTGGCTCCGCCCACCCAGCCGCCTTATCCATTCACAGTGTTCTGTGAATGGGAAAACTACAAGATCTGCTAGCTTGTAGTTCTCAATGAATTACCACGGGACTGTTGAGTGCTGTGGTAGTGCATTCATGATTCCTGTCAGTGTAACTGCCTGGCCATATCGGAGGTATGGCCAGACAGTTACACAGACAGTCTGCAGGACTGTGGCATTACACCCACAATCTGCTGATCGAGGGTGCAATGCTTTACCGTTTCATTACAAAAATAAATAAGTGTATGTTTTTTTACATGCAAAAAAAATGTGCATGTATTATTTATTTTTTTGTAAAGGTGAACTTCTCCTTTTTAAAGTGGTAGTAAACTCCCGTATGCCGTCTCCTCTATTATAAATGTCCCTCCTACTTGTCAACGGTAATGCGATGTGAGCCGTGCATGCGCAGCTTATACCCACATTTACAGCACACTCTGCATGCTGTGGCAAAGTGACTCCCGTGCACATGCGCAGGAGTGACATCACCCCAGCCCGGCCAATCAAGCGGCCAATGATTCGGAACCTGAAAAGAAGACCGAGTTAACATGGAAGCCACCGGGGATCAGGGGAGCCTTGACAGCCCAGAGCTGGAGGGCTCCATTTGTAGGTAAATCTCTCATAATGTACTAGTATACGGTGCATACTAATACTAATGCATACTAATGCATACTAATACAATATCAAACCTGTATGGGGGGCACATTTTTTGTACATTCCCAATGAGAATTCACTACCACTTTAAGAAACCACATGAATAAGTAGTAAAATGTCTTCAACATATCATGTTATCAGGGTATCATGTTACTCATTTGCATAAATTATTGCATGTGGTAAATTAAGTACAATTCACACAAATAATATAACGATTATGCAGTATTTACCGGGAAAAAAAAGTGCCGCTAACTATCGCATAAAAAGCTTCTTAAGTCCAATTCACAAATGGACCAGAGAGTAAAAAAGCATGCGATATTTGCCAACAGGATTTTGCTAGCGGTATCGCATGCAGATCGTTATTTTGACAAGTAGCTGGTTGCTAAGCAGATGGGTGGGGAGCCTTCCATCCCTTCCTTAACAACCGATGACTCCTCAGCTGTCAGTGGTCTTCCCCGCTAACAGCTGATTGTTAAAAAAAAAAAAAAAGCAGACAATTCAGAAGTATGAAAAAAATAAAGCGTGGGGGGGGGGGGCTAGTGCATGCCAACATTTAGGGGGAAAAAAACGGCGTGCCCCCCTTTCCCAAAATCCATACCAGACCCTTATCCGAGCATGCAGGTCAGTCCAGCTCTTGAACCATGCCAGGCCACATGGCCTCAACATGGGGGGGGCGTGGGTGGTTTGGAGCAGGGGGGGTCTCATCCCCACAACTGTGGCCAGTGGTTGTGGGGATCTGCAGGCTTATCAGAATCTGGAAGCCCCCTTTAAGATTGGGGCCCCCAGGTCCCACCCCCAATCTTTGTGAATGAGTATTGGGTACAAGTACCCCTATCCATTCACAAAAAAAAGTGTCACAAAGTAAAAAAAACAGAGACAGTTTTTGACAAGTCCTTTATTTAAAAAAAACAACAGTGTTCCCCCGATGTAAACTAATCGTCAATCACGATGCCCGCACACCACCAGAATAAAAAAAAGAGCTTCATGGCCCCGTCCTTACGTATATAAGAACTGTCAAACAGCGAAGGAGGCATTCGGCAGGCAGTTGTCCTTGGGAGCAGAGCTCTTTTCTTTTTTTTTTTTTTTCTTTTTTTTGCGTTCTGGTGTTGCACGGGCATCGTGATTGACGATGGATTTACATCAAGGGACACTATTTTTTTTTTTTTTAAAGCGTTTGTTAACCTAAAAAAAAAAAAAACATCCTGTTCCTTTAAAGCATGTTATACAGCACAGTGCTTGTGCTGTGAAATGTGGCCCTTTGTATCACCTAAAAAACCTGGCTGATCTTGCAAGTTTCTGCCCTCCACCCTGTAAACTGACCACGGTATATCATGGCTGCTGAGCCCTGACAACGTGGGCAGTTTACATGCCTCCGTCAGCTGCCTCTATTTGCAGCTCTCCTGTATCTCCCCCTGTCCTCCTCCCCCTCTCCTCCCTGCCTGTCTGCTCCTGTGCCAGGGCCTTCCCCCTCCCCTCCTGCTGCAAAAGTTACTTCAAATGTTTAATACCATTCTCTAATATTCCTTTGTGCCCCTGTGTCTGTGTTTATAAAAATAAGCCGTTCTGTACTCTCGGCTCTCACATGACTCGCCGCCTCTCTTCTCCCCACCTCCCATCAGCAGGGGTTTCTCGGCCCCGCCCATACAGAGAGAATGGTATAAAGTGCATAAATTGGCTTAACAACCACTTTAATAAAGGACTTGTCAAAATCTGTGTCTGTGTTTTTTTCTTGACACTTTTTTGGTGAATGAGAAGGGGGCTTCCAGGTTTCCGATAAGCCCCCTGCCCGCAGACCCCCACAACCACAGGCCACGGTTGTGGGGATGAGGCCCTTGTCCCCATCAACATGCGGACAATGTGCTTTAGGGTAGGTGGGTGGGGCAGAGATCGCTTGTCTCTCTCCCCTTTCCTGACCCGCCGGGCTCCATGCTCGGATAAGGGTCTGGTATGGGGGCATGCTCTTTTTTTGTTTTTTGTTTTTTTCATACTGTTTAATTGCTCTTCTCTTTTTTTTTTTTTAACATGAGTCATCTGTTGTTAAAGACGTGGCGACCGGTTTCCCGGCCCGCTCCTTAGCAACCAGCTCAATGCCGTAAATTACCGCTTTAACTAATTACGGCTAAATCTAACAAAAATCGCATTCAGTATTTAACGGTAAATTCTTAGTGAATTTAACTTTCACAACTGATTTACCACATGCAATATTTTACTGCATTTTATTTGCCGTTATTTAACTCTTAGTGAATTCAATTGACCCAAATGAAAGATTACTGTAAATAAATGGTTACCATGATTTTAATATATAAACGATCTTTCAGTATATTTTCATCTGATTGCTGCATACGTTCTTGTAAGTCTGATCTGTACTTGCCCACAGACGGTTTTTCCAATCTGCCTGTGAAGTTTCAGAGCTGGAGGATAGGTTTAATGTGGATGAATATTCGGATCTGGTCACCCTTACTAAGCCAGTTATTTATATTTCTATTGGAGAGATCGTTAACACTCACACGGTAAGTCCCTGAATAACTGTCTATTGGGCTGATGAGAATGGCAGGGCCACTTTATAGCTCATTCACACAGGCACAGAGCCCCGTACAGCGTGAAGAATCATTTGTTTATCCCTTTGGAGTAACATGAAGCTGCGTGCGGGCAGCCATTATAGGTGAATGGAGACAAGATTTTTGTATAGACGTACCTGCGTGAGCTGTGTGGGTGAGTCTATACAGCCGCTGTGTCTCCATTCAATTTAATCGGCTGTCTGACGCAGCTCCTTGCTACTTCTAAAAGCTTTACAAACTGTTCTTCACACTGTATGAGGCTCTGCGCCTGTGTGAATGAGCCATTATTAGTTTTAAAGGAAAACTGAGAGAATTACTTGAAAGAAATATGTCTGCTACCGTTGACCTCTCCTGATAATGCCATGCTGGGGTCTTAGTTCTGCAGAGTAGGAGGTTTTTACTTGTTTACTGTATGCCTGTTCAGGTCAGTGCCTCAAAGTATTAAAGCCAGAGACAGCCAGGCAACCGACATTTTCAGAAGCAATGTAACTTTTTCTCCAAGTACGGGTTACCTGTAATGGTGATGTTAGGGCTTTTTTTATTACTGTTGACGCATAGAGCCATACTCATTCTCCGCAAAAAAACTGAATCTGTTTTCACTGTGTGGCTGTGTAACACTGGTTCAGTCATGCAGCAGATTTCAATGTAAACTTTCATTGTTTTTATTCCTTGTTTAAAGTTAAAGGAGAAGTCCAGCCGGAGCTCTTTGGGCTGGGCTTCTCCTATGGGTCACTGGAGTGCAATTCGTTTTGCACTCCTGTGACCTGTTTTCAGCGGAGAGCGGTCTGAAGTAGTCTCTACGCTAACGTCACCAAGATCAGTCGAGGCAGCGCATCATCCCGACTTCCAAAGTCTGGATCCACCAGGTGCCTGGACTGCGGGCAATCTCAGCGAGCCACAGAGACGGCCACTCCCTGCGCCTCCACAGCTCAGCGATCCATGGAGGAGGAGCAGAGCAGGAGAGATGCTGACAGTCAGCAGCTCTCTGCTCGGGGAGGAGTGAGATCCAAGCAATCGGCAGGGTTTGATCACTCAGTTCTCAGTGAAGAGACCCCTAAGCTATTCTTATTCCATAGGACAAAGAATGCCTGGAAGGAACAAAAAAAGGTTAGTGGGGGATATCATATAATTACTCGAGACATCTTTTTTTATATATGCTAGAAAAAAATATTGTAGTCCCCCAAAATTATACACCCCCCACAAACACACAATCTACATTAATATAAAAAAAAAATCCAGAGACCCAATGCAGTTCTAAAATAATACAGTGTCCACATGAGCTTTCTAACACATTCTACAGTTTACATGTGTATAGAAAGCACACACACATATATAACCATGGCTAGTAGCAACACCAAAATAGACTTTTAACACCAACAATGGGATTATGTAACTAGAACAGGGCAGTTACACAACTTTCACACCTCCCAAATTGGACAGGTAACATCTACACATTCCACGGTGATTGGATTTAGAGGTTTTAAAGTGTGGATATAAATGCTCGGGTGTCTTGCTGAAACATGTTGAAACTGAAAAAGTGGCATGGATATGCTACAAAATGTCTTCAACTTTACAGTACAAATCCAGTTACATGTGACTAAGGCTGGCCATACAATTTTCTTATTCAACTTTCATTAGATTTACCTTCAATTATGTAGTGTAAGAGCCTGCCTGATTGCATACACATTGAAAATGTTTTGTTTTGACCTCATATTATATGATTTTGGTAAATCTAAAGGAAATTTAAACAAGAAAATTGTATAATGTATGGCCAGCCTTAGTTCCTAGATTTACATGGCTAATGCTGCGTATACACGATCGGAATTCTCGTCGGAAAAAGCTCTGATGGTTTTGCCCGACGGAATTTCGCTCAAACTGTCTTGCCTACACACGGTCACACCAAATTCCGACCGCCAATAACAACACGACATACAACACATTCGACGGCACTATAAAAGGGAAGTTTAATGCTTCCGAGCATGCGTCGAATTGTTTACACACGATCGGAAAATCCGATAGAAAGGTTTTCCGTCTGAAAAATTAAGAACAGGCTCTCGATCCAAAGCCCAAAAGACCGTTGGGCATACACACGGTCGAAAAATGCGATGAAAAAGCTCCCATCGGACTGTTTCCATCGGAAATTCCGGGCCGTGTGTACGCGACATAAATGTGTGAATTGTCAAATTGCTGGGGTAGAGATGTTAAAGCCGCATTATATACAGAAGACCAATGGTGTCAAATTGTCCCACCTGTTTTCAAGTATGATGATTCCATCTTGACGTAGATGGCTTTTTCTTGCTTCTTATGAATCCATTGCTATCTATCCGAAAGGCGCACCTCACTGTTCTTGAAAGAGTCGCTTTTCCCAGAAGAGTAGGAAGACTGCCCTATAAAATTTGCCATCCTAAGTTGAACCATTCATTTGTTGAGAGGTTATTTTTTTCTGTCCAGTGTGCAGGTCTTTGCATTTCTTACTACACCACACTGCACTGCATATACCAAGTTACTTTGCTTGTGCTTGGGTGTTTGGTCTTCAGAATGTACAAGTTTCTGTCTCTGTGTTTTGCTGGGATTTCAGGATACAGGAATGCGATGTTTGTTAAAGATTCTCCTGCCACTCCAGTTACATATGGGATGACTGTATTATACTGTTTAGCTTCTCTTCTGTTTCCTGGTCCACAAGCATCCTCCCCCCTCTCCTCCCTGCCTGTCTGCTCCTGTGCCAGTGCCTTCCCCCTCCCCTCCTGCTGCAAAAGTTACTTCAAATGTTTAATACCATTCTCTAATATTCCTTTGTGCCCCTGTGTCTGTGTTTATAAAAATAAGCCGTTCTGTACCCTATCTCAGAGCGCCGCTCGGCTCTCAAAGTATTCACAGCGCTTCAAAAATGAAGGAGCGGGATGAAAACTTTTTTGCACAAAGTTAGTTTGATGATTAGGTGATGAGCAGATTCCTCCAGACATGATGCTTGCCATTCAGGCCAAAGAGTTCAATCTTTGTTTGATCAGACCAGAGAACATTGTATGTGGTTTTCGTTCGGGAAAATCTGTTCATTTTCACGTTGAATGGTGAAAGCGAATAAAGTTTTGAAGTACTTTCGAATGACATTCGTCAAGTCATTGAACATATTTAGATATTTTTTTTTTTATAAATGTTTGTATGAACTTTCATTTGGAAAAATCTACTTGTGTATGGTCAGCTTAATGCCTATGCAGGCTTCCTGACACCATCAACTACTACTAGACCTACCATGACCTGAATTGGGGCACGTTGACACCAGAAAGTGGTGTGGGAGGGGCACGTTTCCTACATCACACATAAACGCGATGCGATGGCAAGCACGGGTGGTATTATTTGTTAATGGCACCCCAAACACATCTCGCAAACATAGTGGTCCCTCACGCTCCAGTTTGGGCTGTCAAAACCAGAACGAGAGGGACCGCAGACTCCAGTGTGTACCGGCCCCTCATTGAGAATCTACAGTGCATCCGGAAAGTATTCACAGCGCTTCACTTTTTCCACAATTTGTTATGTTACAGCCTTATTCCAAAATGGATAAAATTCATTATTTTCCTCAAAATTCTACAAACAATACCCCATAATGACAACATGAAAGAAATTTTAAATCTTTGCGAATTTATTAAACATAAAAAAACAAAGAAAATCCCATGTACATAAACATTCACAGACTTTGCTCAGTACTTTGATGAAGCACCTTTGGCACCAATTACAGCCTTAAGTCTTTTTGAGTATGATGCTACAAGCTCGGCACACCTATTTTTGGGCATTTTCTCCAATTCTTCTTTGCAGGGCCTCCATCAGGTTGAATGGGGAGTGTCGGTGCACAGCCATTTTCATATCTCTCCGGAGATGTTTAATCGGGTTAAAGTCTGGGCTCAGGCTGGGCCACTTAAGGACATTCACAGAGTGGTCCCATAGCTACTCCTTTGTTATCTTGGCTGTGTGCTTAGGGTCGTTGTCCTGTCGGGAGATGAACCTTCGCCCAGTCTGAGATCCAGAGCGCTCCTGAGCAGGTTGTCATTGCTGCATTTATC
The DNA here is from genome assembly GCA_028564925.1 of Lithobates sylvaticus. Taxonomy (NCBI): domain Eukaryota; kingdom Metazoa; phylum Chordata; class Amphibia; order Anura; family Ranidae; genus Lithobates; species Lithobates sylvaticus. The sequence continues at coordinate 552,686,903 of CM053029.1, read as the reverse complement.
TTTCTCTCGATCCTGACTAGTCTTCAAGTTCCTGCCACTGAAAAACATCCCCACAGTATGATGCTGCTACCACCATGCTTCACTGTAGGGATAGTATTGACCAGGTGTTGAGCGGTGCCTGGTTTCCTCCAGACATGAGGCTTGCCATTCAGGCCAAAGAGTTGAATCTTTATTTCATCAGACCAGAGAATTTTGTTTCTCATGGTCTGAGAGTCCTTCAGGTGCCTTTTGGCCATCTCCAGGTGGGCTGCCATGTGCCTTTTACTGAGGAGTGGCTTCCGTCTGGCCACTCTACCATACAGGTCTGATTACAGGTCTGATTGGTGGAGTGCTACAGAGATGGTTGATCTTCTGGAGGGTTCTCCTCTCTCCACAGAGAAATGATGGAGCTCTGTCAGAGTGACCATCGGGTTCTTGGTGACCTCTCTGACTAAGGCCCTTCTCCCCTGATCACTCGTTTGCCTGGGCTGCCCGCTCTAGGAAGAGTCCTGGTGGTTCCAAACTTCCATTTACAGATAATGGAGACCACGGTGATCATTGGGACCTTCAATGCTGCAGACATTTTTCTGTACCCTTCCCCAGATCTGTGCCTCAATGCAATCCTGTCTCGGAGGTCTACAGACAATTCCTTGGACTTCATGTGCTCTGACATGCACTGTTAACTGTGGGACCTTACATAGTGAGGTGTGTGCCTTTCCCAATCATGTCTAATCAACTAAATTTACCACAGGTCGACTCCAATTTGTAGAAACATCTCAAGGATGAGTAGTGAAAACAGGATGCACCGGAGCTCAATTTTCAGTGTCATTATACTTATGTGCATGTGATTTTATTTTTTATTTTTAATAAATTTGCAAAGATTTCAATCTTCTTTCACATTGTTATTATGGGGTATTGTTTTTAGAATTTTGAGGAAAATAATGAATTTAATACATTTTGGAATAAGGCTGTAACATAACAAAATGTGGAAAAAGTAAAGCGCTGTGAATACTTTCCGGATGCACTGTACACAGACATATATAATCATGGCTAGACAAATCTCAGAAACTAGTCAGACAACATTCCTTAGGCCCCATTCACATGGGGCGATTACTTGCGCACCTCATTCAGGGCTACATAGTTGCATAGTAGGTGAGGTTAAAAAAACACACAAGTCCATCAAATGTGTGTGATAATATGTCAGTATTATTACATTATATATGCCTGTATGTTGCGGTTGTTCAGGTGCTTATCTAATAGTTTTTTTAAACTATCGATGCTCCCTGCTGAAACCACCACCTGTGGAAGGAAATTCCACATCCTTACAGCTCCTACAGTAAAGAACCCTCTACGCAGTTTAAGGTTAAACCTCTTTTCTTCTAACGTGGCCACGTGTAACCCTCTACGCAGTTTAAGGTTAAACCTCTTTTCTTCTAACGTGGCCACGTGTCTTCTTAAACTCCCTTCCACAAAAAAGTTTTATCCATATTGTGGGGTCACTCGTATGGAATTTGTCAATTTAAATCGTATCCCCTCTCAAGCGTCTCTCCTCCAGAGAGAATAAGTTCAGTGCTCGCAACCTTTCCTCATAATTAATATTCTCCAGACCCTTTATTAGCTTTGTTGCCCTTCTTTGTACTCGCTCCATTTCCAGTACATCCTTCCTGAGGACTGGTGCCCAGAACTGGACAGCATACTCTAGGTGAGGCCAGACCAAAGTCTTGTAGAGTGGGAGAATTATCGTTTTATCTCTGGAGTTAGGCCCCTTTCACACTTGTGCGACTTCAAAGTCCCCTGATTTTGCCGCGATTTCAAGGAATGCCTGTGTAAGTGGCATCAAAATCGGATCAAAGAAGTGCAGGGACTACTTTGAAGTCGGAACGACTTGAAGTCATACTAATATGAATGGCTGTCATTGGAAATCATGGGGAACGACTTGTCATGCTACTTTGCAGTCCCAAATCGTGGGACAAGTCGTAGAAGTGTGAAAGGGGGCCTAATCCCCTTCTTAATGCATGCCAATATTCTGTTTGCTTTGTTAGCAGCAGCTTGGCATTGCATGTCATTGCTGAGCCTATCATCTACTAGGACCCCCAGGTCCTTTCCATCCTAAATTTCCTCAGAGATTCTCCCCCAGTGAGTAGATTGCATTCATATTTTTGCTACCCAAATGCATTATTTAAACATTTTCTACATTAAACCTCATTTGCCATGTAGTTATCCACCCCATTAATTTGTTCAGATCTTCTTGCAAGGTTTCCACATCCTGCGGAGAAGTTATTGCCCTGCTTAGCTTAGTATTGTCCTCAAATACAGAGATCGAATTGTTTACCCCCATCTTCCAGGTCGTTTATGAACAGATTAAATAGGATTGGTCCAAGCACAGAACCCTGGGGGACCCCACTTCCCACCCCTGACCATTCCGATTTACTCCCCATTTATCACCACCCTCTAAACTCGCCCTTGTAGCCAGTTTTCAATCCATGTACTTCCTCTGGTCCATGCAAAAGGGCCTTACTTTGTACAGTAAATGTTTATGGGGAACTGTGTCAAATGGTTTTGCAAAATTCAGATACACCACGTCTACAGGCCTTCCTTTATCTAGGTGGTAGCTCACCTCCTCATAGAAGTTTAATAGATTGGTTTGGCAAGAACGATTCTTCATAAATCCATGCTGAATACATTACTAAAATCTTGTATATAGTCCCTTATCATCAGTGTTGGTCATCTTACTTTAAAAAAGTAATTAGTTACATTACAAATTACTTCTCCCAAAAAAGTAATTGAGTTAGTAACTCAGTTACTACATTGGAAAAGTAATTAGTTACTCAGCAAAGTAACTGACTTTTTTTTTTAATATTCTTAGGGGCGGGTCTAGTATTACTGTAAGCAAGGGGCGCGTTCCCCCCTGCACGTCTATTTCCCCCCCAACACATATATCTGTTCCCCCTCTGTACCCCACTACACATCTGTCCCCCCCCCCACACACACACATATATCTGTTCCCCCTCTGTACCCCACTACACATCTGTCCCCCCCCCCCCCCCACACCACACATATATCTGTTCCCCCTCTGTACCCCACTACACGTCTGCCCCCCCCCCCCCCACACATATAGCTGTTCCCCCTCTGTACCCCACTACACGTCTGTCCCCCCCCCCACACATATATCTGTTCCCCCCCTGTACATCTGTCCCCCCCAAACTCACGGATCGGATCGTTGCAGAGTCACGGATCGGATCATTTTTCGGATCAGCAAATAATAATTGAATTTGCAAAAACCTTTGAAAATTCCACCACCATAAAGCCCCCACTGTAATATCCACGTCATCTCCCCAACTGTAATATTGTCTGGGTATAGCTGGGTATGGCTGGGTATCGCCGAGTATGGCTGGGTATCGCCGAGTATGGCTGGGTATTACCGCGTATTGCAGAGTGTGACGGGGTATGGCCAGGTGTTGCGGGGTATGGCGGGGTGTTGCGGGGTATGGCAGGGTGTTGCAGAGTATTGCGCAGTATTGGCAGGGTGTTGCAGAGTATTGCGCAGTATTGGCAGGGTGTTGCAGAGTATTGCACAGTATTGGCAGGGTGTTTGCAGAGTATTGCACAGTATTGGCAGGGTGTTGCAGAGTATTGCGCAGTATTGGCAGGGTGTTGCAGAGTATTGCGCAGTATTGGCAGGGTGTTGCAGAGTATTGCGCAGTATTGGCACTGGCAGGGTGTTGCAGAGTATTGCGCAGTATTGGCAGGGTGTTGCAGAGTATTGCGCAGTATTGGCAGGGTTTGCAGAGTATTGCGCAGTATTGGCAGGGTGTTGCAGAGTATTGCGCAGTATTGGCAGGGTGTTGCAGAGTATTGCGCAGTATTGGCAGGGTGTTGCAGAGTATTGCGCAGTAGTGGCACTGGCAGGGTGTTGCAGAGTATTGCGCAGTATTGGCAGGGTGTTGCAGAGTATTGCGCAGTAGTGGCACTGGCAGGGTGTTGCAGAGTATTGCGCAGTATTGGCAGGGTGTTGCAGAGTATTGCGCAGTATTGGCAGGGTGTTGCAGAGTATTGCGCAGTATTGGCAGGGTGTTGCAGAGTATTGCGCGGTTTTGGCAGGGTGTTGCAGAGTATTGGCGGGGTGTTGCAGAGTATTGCGCAGTATTGGCAGGGTGTTGCATAGTATTGCGCAGTATTGGCAGGGTGTTGCATAGTATTGCGCAGTATTGGCAGGGTGTTGCAGAGTATTGCGCAGTATTGGCAGGGTGTTGCAGAGTATTGCGCAGTATTGGCAGGGTGTGGCAGAGTATTGCGCAGTATTGGCAGCGTGTTGCAGAGTATTGCGCTGTATTGGCAGGGTGTTGCAGAGTATTGCGCAGTATTGGCAGGGTGTTGCAGAGTATTGCGCAGTATTGGCAGGGTGTTGCAGAGTATTGCGCAGTATTAGCAGGGTGTTGCAGTGTATTGCGCAGTATTAGCAGGGTGTTGCAGAGTAGTGGCAGGGTATGGAGGGATGCCATCCGATCTCTCCCCTCCACTGTACAGATCTGTACACAGAGGGGAGACCAGCGTCATCTTGACGCCGGTTTGTTTACAAAGTGATCGCTCCGTCATTTGACGGAGCAATCACATTGTAAACGGCCGACGGGTGCACCAAGATGGCCGCCGCTCCGGAGCTAGGCCGGAGCGGCGGCCATCTTGGTGCACCCGTCAGCCGCCGCTCCGGAGCTAGGCCGAAGCCGCGGCCTTTCCTAAGGCCGAGGCCGCGGACGGCTCCGCGATCGCGGCGGGTAATTGCGGTAACGCCGCCCCAGTAATGGGAACGGCGTTACCGCGAGGGGAAGAGTAATCAGTTACATTACTCGTTACCCTCTAAAGTAACGGCGTAACGCCGTTTACTTTAACGGCGTTAGTGCCATCACTGCTTATCATCCCCTTCAAGAGCTTGCATATTATTGTTGTTTAGGCTAACTGGTCTGTAATTCCCAGGGATGTATTTTGGCACTTTTTTAAATATTGGAGCTACGTTGACTTTTCTCCAATCAGCTGGTACCATCCCAGTCAGTAGTTTTTGAAGGCCTTCTCCTTTTGCTTTTATATGCATTTTTACATTGGAGTTAAGCCATCCAGGACTTATGTTCGCTCTTTTAAATTTATTTCCCAATGGGATGCACTGGCTAATGCCCTTATTTTATATACTCTCAAAGCAAACCCCTCTCTCCTCCGTGTTCTTTGTTCCTAAGATTTTATCTCAATTTATATGTTCTAGCAAGGTTCGTCCTTTGGGGAAGTTGGCTCTTTTGAAATTCAGTGTCTTTGTATTCCCCTTATGTTTTTCCTATTTGTGTGATTTATACTGAAGCCAATTGACCTGTGATCACTGTTTCCTAAATTGCCCCGTATTTACACATCTGTGATCACGTCTGTATTGTTGGTAATCAGTAGATCTAGTAACGCTTTGTTTCTAGTTGGTGCGTCTACCATCTGACCCATGAAATTGTCCTGCAAGACATTTAGGAACTGGCGAGCCTTAGATGAATGCGTGGTTCCCTCCGCCCAGTCTGATAATTAAAAACCACCATTATGATAACACTTCCCATCCTTGCTGCTAATCAAAATTGTGATAGGAGGTCCCTCAGGATAGGGGGCCTATAGCATACTCCCAGTATTATTTTCCCCTTGGCTTCATCACTTTTGGAGCTCTACCCATAAGGTTTCCACCTCCTCCCTAGCTCCCTTATTGATGTCATCTCTCACATTCACTTGTACATTATTCTTGATATATAGGCATACCCCTCCCCCTTTTTAGTCTCTCTATCCCTGCAATAAAAGGAATACCCTTGAATGGTTGCCAGCCAATCATGAGAGCTGTTGAACCAGGTCTCTAAAATTCCCACAAAATCTAAATCCTCCTCGTACAACAGTATCTCTAGTTCACCCATCTTGTCCGCCAGGCTCCTAGCATTGGTGAACATGTCACATAGTTTAGAAGGGTCCCATACTGTCCTCTTATTGGGTGTTCCGAGATTGCAAGTAGGACTTGTTACTATACTTACCTCGGGTTTATGTGCTTTAGTCAACCTACCACTAATGCCCGCAATACTATCCTCTGGAATATGTTCCGCGCGGACTGTCTACCTCTGGACCCGTCGCCTAGTTTAAAAACCCCTCTAACTTTTCGGCCATCTTCACTCCCAGCAGATCTGCACCCTCCTCATTTAGGTGCAGTCTGTCCCTTCTATAGAAATGGTGACCAACTGAGAAGTCGGCCCAGTTCTCCAGGAACCCAAACCCCTCCTTACTACACCAACTCCTCAGTCACTTGTTTACTTCCTTAATCTCCCTCTGCCTTTCTGGTGTAGCTTGAGGTACTGGTAATATTCCTGAGAATACTACATTGGAGGTCCTTTTTCTCAATTTAGTGCCTAATGCTGGCCATACACTATACGAAAAATCGGCCGAAATTCGGTCATTAGACTGTTCGTTCGTTTTTTCGGCCAGTTAATGGGCACAAAATCGATAAGCATTTGGACGTTTTTGAGCCGAAAAAACAAAGGACAAGTTTGGAAATTTTCTGCCAAACGAGCGATAAATTGAAAGGTTAATGTGTTTCCTGTCCGACCTGTCTGCACTAGGTATATGTAAAAAAACGAACATAAAATGTATTTATTTATGTCCACTGAACGATTTATCGGTCATTACATGATGGCACCATCGTTTGCGCTCACGGCCAAGCGTTCATTTTTCGAAACTGGGTTCGGACGATTTTTTGTAAAGTGTATAGCCAGCATAAGTCCCTAAAATGGTTCTTTAGGACACTCTATCTGCCTGTGACTTTGTCCATTGGTGCCAATGTGCACCATGACAGCTGGGTCTTCCCCAGCCCCTCCCAGTAATCTGTCCACCAGATCCGTGATGTGCCGAACCCGAGTGCCCGGTAGACAGGCTGTGTTTTGCTGGCAAGGAAATTAAAAATTGTTCCGTGCATCCTCGTGGTGGCAGTCCCATAGATGTCTATTGGGACATGTGGCTGCATGGACATAGCCGCTGTGTCCCAATATATCAGTTGTGTGGGTGCATGGCCCCGAACCTGTCTTGGGTGCTTTCGGGGCTGTGCACTCGCACATATGTTACATTCAGATATAGCGAGCGTGTGTCCCAATAGTTATCTAAGGGGCTGCCAGCACGGGATGCAAAGAACACCTGTGCATTCCTTTGCCGGCAAAACACAGCTCTGCACGGGGCACGCAAGTGATCACCCTGTGTAAATGGAGCCTTAACACATCAGCTGGGACCCAACTATGTGATCCTTTCAAATGCCAAATGTAACACATTTCCCAGGCTATTCCCTGGTGTATTTTGTCCACTGTTTTTATTTGGAATTTTTATTTTATATTTTTCATACTAATTGTTCACTTTTTATTTATTTTTATACAGCTCCTCCTAGACCATCAGGATGCAATAGCACCAGAGCACAATGACCCTATTCATGAGCTACTGGATGATCTTGGGGAGGTTCCTACAATCGAGTCTCTTATAGGTGAGATCTTTGTTTTTTTTATCTCTGGCATAATTTATGCTAAAGAATTAGTGTAAAAATTTTAGAGAAAATATGGAAGTCCAGTCAGTAGTTTAGAGTGCACATTCGATGTAAAGTTATAGGATATTTGAACCTTTTAAAATAGAGAAAAGGTGATTATAGTAATTATGGTTATTAATATTATTTTGCCTTTCTCCCCCAGGAGAAGGACCAGGAGCTGGAGCAGATTCCAATAAGGAGTCACTAGCAAAGACTGAGGTGTCTCTAACGCTAACCAACAAGTTTGACGTCATAGGAGATGAGGATGCAGAAAAGAACGCAAGGACTATTCTATTGAAGTGAGACTTTTTTCTAGTTACCATGTAATGCATGATCAGCAAGTCTTTCTGTAGAACCCATCAGTGTTCTACAGTTGTATGAAAAAGTATTTTTCCCCTTCCTGATTTTTTTTTTTTTTGCATATTGCTCACACTTAAGTGATTCAAACACATTTTTTTATTACACAAATATAACCCAAGTAAATCCAAGATGCATTTTTATAATTATTGTTTCATTTATTAAGGAAAAAAGCTGTTCAAACCTGCCTGGCCCTATGTGAAAAAGTAATTGCCCCCTCCCATGCTGAATCATGAATGAACTGTGATTACCCACATTTTTTTGGAAAGCTCAGTTAAATTTACTGCCAGACCTGTTGAATCAAGAAATCACATAAATAGAAGCTGTCTGACAAAGTGATGCATGCTAACAGATCAAAAAAAGCCACACATCATGCCACAATCTAAAAAAATTCAAGAACAGATTAGAAGCAAAGTAATGTACATGTATCAAACTAGGAAGGGTTTCAAACCCATTTCTAGGGCTTTGGAACTCCAGTGAACCACAGGGAGAGCCATGATCCACAAATGGAGATAACTTGGAACAGTGATGAACCTTCTCAGTAGTGGCCGGCCTACAAAAATTACTCCAAGAGCACAACGACGACTCATCCAGGAGGTCATAAAAGAACCCAGAACAACATCTAAAGAACTGCAGGCCTCACTTGCCTCAGGTAAGATCTGTGTTCATGATTCAACAATAAGAAAGAGACTGGGCAAAAATGGCATCCATGGGAGAGTTCCAAGGCCAAAGCCACTGCTGACCACAAAAGAACACAAAGGCTCATCTCACATTTACCAAAAAACATCTTGATTATCCCCAAGACTTTTAGGCAAATATTATGTGGACAGATGAGACAAAAATGTAACTTTTTGGAAGGTGTGCGTCCTGTTACATCTGGCATAAAACTAATACAGCATTTCATAACAAGAACATCATACCAACAGTCAGACATGGTGGTGGTAGTGTGATGGTCTGGGGCTGTATTGCAGCTTCAGGACCTGGATGACTTGCCATAATTGATGGAACCATGAATTCTGCACTCTACCAGAAAATCCTAAAGGAGAATGTCAGGCCATCAGTTCCTGACCTCAAGTTCAAGCACACTTGGGTTATGCAGCAGGATAATAATCCGAAACACACCAGCAACTCCACCTCCAAATCGTTCAAACAAAACAAAACGAAGGTTTTGAAGTGGCCTAGTCAAAGTCTGGACTTAAATCCGATTGAGATATTGAGGCATGACCTTAAACAGACCTTTCATGCTCGAAACCCCTCCAATGTGGCTGAAATAAAACAATTCTGCTAAGAAGAGGGGGCCAAAATTCCTCCACAGTCATGTAAAACACTCAATACCAGTTATCGCAAACACTTGATTACAGTTGTTGCTGCCAAGGGTGGCACAACCAGTTATTAGGTTTAGGGGGCAATTACTTTTTCACATAAAGCCAGGCAGGTTTGGACAGCTTTTTTGCCTTAACAAATGAAACCATAATTTAAAAATTGCATTTCTATTTACTTGGGTTATCTTTGTGTAATAATAAAATTTGTTTGATGATCTGAGTCATTTAAGTGTGACAAATATGCAAAAGAAAAAAAAATCAGAAAGGGGGCAAATCTTTTTTCACGTTCTGGCATCAAGTGATAGTTTTAAAAATGTTAATATATTAACAAAATATTAATTACAATCTTTTTCTTTTAAGTACAAAACGCTTGATTGTTGATGTCATTCGGTTCCAACCTGGGGAAACGTTGACAGAAATCCTGGAAACTCCAGCAACTAAAGAACAGGTAATTGGTCTGCCCAACACATTGGCAATCTGTAGGAAACAAATAGAGCAGTGCCCATTTAAGTCAAACACTGCACATTATCCAAGAAACAAAGCAGATAACACTAATAAAAGGTGAGAACACCGTAAAAAGAAGTTTAACGCCCAAATTTATTTTTTCACATTTTAAAATAAACATTGACATACCTGCCATACAAACATAGTTGTTTGGATGAAAATTACTTTTGTATAATTAGCCTTATTCTTCCACCCTCTTTCTGCTCCGCATGTGCAATGCACAGTCCTTTTCTGGCATCTTTTGGAGCAGGGGTATTGTATTAAAATTCCCAGAGGTCGGTCAGCAACATTTTCTTCCAGTAGTGGTCCGAAATTCATCATAAGAGGCCCCTTTCAATTACAGTCTCCTTATTTTCACATACCAACAGACAAAAACATATGGGAATCCTGCTGGAATAAAGAGTGTAGGACTCGCCTAGTAGTACTAGGAGGTTGTGTCTCAAAAATCTGAGACAAAAACCACAAAAACAAAAGATATAACACACCAAAAGAGTTACCTAACAAATTTATTGAATCACAAAAAAAAGCAAAATCAGCGTTTAACACCAGGCTGGCCCACCTAGATGCCAACCACTACACCTCCCCCACCCAGCATATAACTTTCCCCAAACCAATCCTGGTTAAGAATTCCCACCCCCCAAACACACCAATAGCAGATGAGGAGGTAAGGGATGCAACCCCAAAGGGAGCTGAGCCTACCCTCCCCAAAAGAACCACCTACAGCGCAATATTTACACAGTGCAATTTTTTTTAACATCACAGTCCCCTCATTAACCCCCCATGCAATCTTGTACAACACAGCCCCTTTACAATACAGTGCCCCTTTGCGTCACAGTCAAATATATTCATCACTGTCTCCCATCTGTACATCACAGGTCCCCTTATTTGCATCACAGTTCTCCCTCTTTGCATTGTAGTCCCTAATCTTTGCATCGTAGTCCCCCATCTTTACATCACCCCCCCCCCCCCCTTTTAGATTACAGCCCCTCTACACATAAGTTCTCTCCTTTTACAAAACAATTACCCCTTTACATTACAGCACCTCCTGTACATCACAGCCCCCTTTATATAGCAAGCCCCCTTTTATATATTGCGTTTATATTATTGTCCAGGTCTGGACTGCGGTCCGCCATTTAGGGATGCCTATTTTAGAGATTGTATATTTCTAGTGCTGAGGTGACATATTTATGTGGTCACCTTCCAGACACTGTGTTCCTGTAATAAATCTGTTTTGGAAAAAGAAGGTAAGTGTAAGAAGATGTGTGCAAATGTGGGATTTGCCGCAGTTTGGAAGGTGGTACCGCGGCATGTAAAGCGTCGCTTTAGAGCATGGATTACTGGCAAAATTTACAAACCACTAGGTTAGCTTCCATGTAATATACTGTCCATTATTCCAAAGAAGCATTTTTGAATTTAGAGTTTCAGTTCCTCTTTGCGTAGCCCAGTTCAAAACTCAGAATGCTTGGCATTTACTCTGTTAAGGAGCCTAGATTATATGCCAGGCTACTCATCCAGACCTTTTTGGCCTTTTCGGGTGGCTACTGTTGTACCCCTGATGATCCAGTGCGAGTAATGTCTGCAGCACAATTTCCTCCACCTCTGCATAGCTTTTGATCCCCTGCTAATTTTGTACGTTTGCCCACTGACAAAGAAATAATCAGTCTATAATTTTAATGGTAGTTTTATTTTAACAGTGAGAGACAGAATAACAACAAAAATTTCCAGAAAAACGCATTTCAAAAAAGTTGTACATTGATTTTCATTTTTAGTAAAATAAGTATTTGACCCTTTTGTAAAACATGACTTGGTACTTGGTAGCAAAACCCTTGTTGACAATCACAGAGGTCAGACGTTTCTTGTAGTTGGCTACCAGGTTTGCACACATCTCAGGAGGGATTTTGTCCCACTCCTCTTTGCAGATCCTCTTAAAGTCATTAGGGTTTTGTTTGAAAGCTAAAACCTTCAGCTCCCTCCACATATTTTTTATGGGATTAACGTTTGGAGACTGGCTAGGCCACTATAGGACCTTAATGTGCTTCTTCTTGAGCCACTCCTTTGTTGCCTTGGCCATGTGTTTTGGATCAATGTCATGCTGGAATACCAATCCACGACCCATTTTAAATGCCCTGGCTGAGGGAAGGTTTTCACCCAAGATGACGGGACATGGCCCAGTCCATCGTCCCTTTTGATGCAGTGAAGTTGTCCTGTTCCCTTAGCAGAAAAACACCCCCAAAGCATAATGTTTCCACCCTGTTTGAGTGGGGATGGTGTTCTTGGGTCATAGGCAGCATTCCTCCTCCTTCAAACACGGTGAGCTGAGTTGATGCCAAAGAGCTTGAGTTTGGTCTCATCTGACCACAACACTTTCACCCAGTTCTCCTCTGAATCATTCAGATGTTCATTAGCAAACTTCAGACGACCTTTACATGTGCTTTCCTGAGCAGGGGGACCTTGCGGGCGCTGCAGGATTTCAGTCCCTCATGGTGTAGTGTGTTATCAATTGTTTTCTTGGTGACTATGATCCCAGCTGCCTTGAGATCATTGACAAGATTCTCCCGTGTATTTCTGGGCTGATTCCTCATGGTTCTCATGATCATTGAAGCCCCAGACCAAGGAAGATTGACAGTTATTTTGTGTTTCTTCCATTTGTGAATAATCGCACCAACTGTTATCACCCTCTCACCAGGCTGCTTGGCGATGGTCTTGTAGCCCATTCCAGCCTTGTGTAGGTCTACAATCTTGTCCCTGACTTCCTTGGACAGCTCTTTAGTCTTGGCCAAGGTGGAGAGATTGGAATCTAATTGATTGCTTCTGTGGACAGGTGTCTTATACAGGTAACAAGCTGAGATTTGGAGCACTTCCTTTAAGAAAGTGCGCCTAATCTCAGCTCATTACCTGTATAGAAGACACCTGGGAGACAGAAATCTTGCTGATTGATAGGGGATCAAATACGTATTTCACTTATTAAAATACTAATCTATTTATAACTTTTTTTGAAATGCGTTTTTCTGGATTTTTTTGTTCTGTCTCACTGTTAAAATAAAACTACCATTAAAATTATAGACATAATTTCTTTGTCAGTGGGCAAACGTACAAAATCATTGGTAGGGGATCAAATTTTTTCCCCTCATTATACTAAACATCTATGTGTGCATGGACACATAGGCTAACACGGAGGGGCGTTTGAAAGCAGGAAAAAAAATGCCTGATGCCCCTAAAAGCGGCAGTAATAGCCTCCTGTGTGCATGAGGCCTAAAAGTCCAGCTATGTGCCCATTCACATCCATGCATGTCTTTTTGTATGGTATATTTTTTGCCTGTGGATGTGCATTGATGGCCCATTCAAAATGAATCGGCAATACACTGCAACAAGCATTGGTGCATAAAACAGCACAGGTTGCTGTGAGCAATGGGTCCTTAAATGTTATTTCTTTTCATTTTATCACCCATTAAAATCTGTTTGACCTATAGATTTTGACCTGTTCATATAAAGCTCACATGGCATGTTTTTAATTTTCCAGGAAACGGATCATCAGAGAGCCATGCAGAGGCGAGCCATTCGAGATGCAAAGACTCCAGATAAAATGAAAAAGGCCACATCTCTAAGGCAAGACAACAATCTAACACTTCAGGAGAAAAAGGAAAAAATTAAATCTGGACTCAAGAAGCTCACAGAGCTCGGAATGGCAAATCCAGAAAGCCGATACCAGGATCTCATTAATGACATTGCCAAGGTAAACTAGGGCTATGTCTAACTAAAAGCCAGATCCCCTTAGGTTCCAGGGTTTGCATAGTCCCATTAAAGATGCTGGATCTTGCATTTCTTTTTCTAAATTCATAAAAGAGACAGATCTTCTACAGTTATCCACCTCCTATCCAGAGGGCCACACCATAGCAGCACTTTTTCATGCACTGAAGTGCATTGCATCGAGTTAGGCAGCCCATTCATTGGCTATAACACACTGCAACACCTAAAAATTTTGATCCAGCCATATTTTTTATTGCAGTGTACACTAAGGAGATACTGGGGTAATAAGCCCCATCATTGGTGTCCGTAGCAGTAATAGTAACTCCCCGTGTTGCTGCCAGTGGACACAATAATGGCCCCCTGCATTGATGTCTCTAACAATAATTACACCTACATAGGTGATCAGTGTTGTGTTATTTAAACCCCTTTATTGATGGTCAGTGGCAGTGTTACTTAACTTGTTTGCTCTGTTTTCGTTGTTAGTCAAGGTAAAAGGACACTTCACTAACCATCAATATAAAGAGGCACTTCAGAGTGACCGCCAGTTTGGTGGTCAGTGGTTAAGTGACCGCCTCACATTGGTTAGGCAGGTTGAGTCGTTGCAGAATGGCAAACTCAGTCACAGGTTCCTACTGAGTTTCAAAGCCACCTTCTGCCTGCCTGTATACACACCCTGCCCCACTACTGATTCAGCATGCAATTCACTGACATTGCAAACTGGAGGTGGGAACAGGAATTGGCAGAGGGTGGGACCTCAACTGGTAACTGACGCAGCCCAACACATGGCTGGCTGCTAGAGTTGCCACCTCATCCTTTTTAAACCCGAACACATATGAATTACACAGGTTTTGAGGCAAATTTAATGCAGATAAGGCACCAAGTGAGTTTAATTACCACCTTAATCAGCCATAGAACCTGTGAAATTAATATGTGTTTGGTTTTAAAGGGATGAGGTGGCAATCCTACTGGCTGCACATAGATTGCTAACCAGCCGTGTCTTGGGCACCAGGGCTATTTACAGTGTAAGAGACATTATATGACTGTATAAGGCTCCTGGCACAGAAGATGAATCAGAAATGTAAAATTTAAAGTGGTAGTAAACCATACCCTTTTTTTTATTTATTTATTTATTTATTTATTTAAACCCTGCAAGACAATGGCAAGTGCACCACTTACTAGCACATTGTGAAATACTTACCTTAGATGAAGCCTTCCAGCGGCGCGCTAGCACTGCTGACAGGGCTTTCATCTTCACCCCGTCTTCCTTCTGGGTTCATGTGCTCCAGCCATCTGATCGCATGCACGCGGAAGTCACAGCCTGCAGCACGAAGCTCTGAAGGGACAGCATTGGTATGTCATCCCTTCAGAGCGCATTCGCCTGTGAGATCACCAGCTGCATGCAGTGTGAATATCTCCTAAACTGTGCAAGTTAATGAGATATTTACTGTACCTACAGGTAAGCCTTATGCTTAAGCTGCCGCGCTAGCCCCGTCACCTGGCATGGATTTAAAGGGAATCCCCACGCCGTTTTTTTCCCCCCAAATCCATCTCAGACCCATTATCCGAGCACGCAGCCCGGCAGGCCAGGAAAGGGGTGGGGACGAGGTGCTTTGGGGTGGGGGGGGCCGCGCCCCCCTTTCCCCAGGGCACCCCCCATGCTGAGGGCACGCCGCCTGGTACGGCTCAGGAGGGGGGGCGCTCGCTCTCACTCACATAGAGTGGGGGGCCGGGATCTGGGGGCCCCCTTATTCCTTTGTCCGCCGGAGAAGTCCGGGCGTGTGTATGCAATAAATAAGTCTGCCCTGAATTGTAATTAAAAGCTTGCTGTGTTCTCTACTTAAGGACATTCGTAATCAAAGGCGATATCGACAAAGGAGAAAGGCTGAACTGGTGAAGCTGCAGCAAACCCATTCTGCTCTCAACTCCAAAGCTGTGTTTTATGAAGAGCAAGTAGATTATTACAAGAGTTACATCAAGACTTGCCTGGACAACCTGGCAAGCAAGGGCAAGTAAGTACAAAATATATTTCTTCTGTGATTTGGATGAGCTTGGCTTGACTTGTGTATTCAACACAAAGGGACTATGTTAAATTGTTGTTTAGTTTCTCATGGCAAACAATCAGACTTTATAATTGGTCAGTTTCAGAACATGATGATTTCTGATTGGCTGCTGCTGAATGTTACAGATCATTTTTTGCTTTTTAAATATTGGATACGATATATGGAAATTCAATTCTTTCTTTTCCCCTTTCCATAAAAATAATTACTGTGAATTGGAAACCTGTTTATTTTTTATTTCCTAACTTCAGAGTGTCCAAGAAACCAGGTGGGATGAAAAAGAGCAAGAAGATATCTCTGAAATACACGGCAGCCCGGCTCCATGAGAAAGGTGTGCTGCTGGAGATTGAGGATCTACAAGGAAACCAGTAAGTGTATGCGAGCCTGCAGATGAGTGATTGTATACCTAAAACTTTGCCCTTTTCAAAGATATTATACTGCAAATGCCAGATGTGCACACGTAACCCAACGTCATGCTGCTAAGCCACCTCCTTGGTGGTTTCAGAAGTCCACTAATGCCGCGTACACACGGTCGGAATTTCCGATGAAAACAGTCCGATGGGAGCTTTTCAACGGATTTTCCGACCGTGTGTATGCCCATCGGTCTTTTTCTGTCGGAATTTCCGACGGACTTTGGATTGAGAACCTGTTCTTAATTTTTCCGATGGAAAACCTTTCTATCGGATTTTCCGATCGTGTGTATGCAATTCCGACACGCAAAATTTCGACGCATGTTCACAAACAATTTGACACATGCTCAGAAGCATTAAACTTCCCTTTTATAGTGCAGTCGAACCTGTTGTATTGAGAGCCATGGAGGCAAGTTAATATACAGAGTAAACGTAGCGATCGGATGGAATGTAAATCCAAAAATATTGTGTATATAGTAATGGTGTTATTGACCGTCAGAATAAAAAAAAATGTAAAACCAAGCCCCTCCCCTAAAAAAGAATGGGTTGACCAGATAAAAAGCTTCATTAACCACTTCAGCATCTGGAAAATAAAGGGTACTCCAGGGTAGTATGCATGAAAAGAGAGGAGAGAATAGCTGGACCGTCAAATCTCACAAGGTGGGTCTGACTAGTCACTCTCTGCCATTGGCTGAGAGCACTGACCAGGAGTCGGTCAGCTGCTGGTTTTCCAATATGCACGTCCGACAGACCGACATACACACAGATCGAATGTTTTTTTGTTTTTTTTTGAACCGGCAAATGTCTCCTAACATTCGCTCTGTGTGTACCGAGCTTTAGTCCCTTGTTCATCTAGCGTCTCCTTGCACATGTGCTGACATTCCATTAGCCACTGACCAAAGGGAAAAAAAAGCATGTAGGAAGAATAAGATAAGATAGATATACATAAGACTTTTGGGCAGATTACTGAGTAGTTTCATTTCCTTAATCTTTGTCCCTAGAAATATACCAGTTTTGCTTACCCACAGAGTGAACTGCCGATAATTGAATGTAGGATAGATACAGTATGTATGCGTGTGTATGTATGTATGTAGATATATAATCATGTGTAGATGTGCCCACAGCTCTCTGCCAGGCCCTATAGTCCTGGCAAAGACCACCAGTGTGTCTGCACATGCGCCAATTTAGAATGCTGTAGAGACGTTTAATATTATGGGAGTGTTATAACACTAACATGACACTTCATTGTCATTCTGTTAACTAGGATCTTGTATCTGTCCTTGTGTGACTCCCTTCCCTTGAGCAACTCCTTTCCCCTTTAACCCACAGCTGCTTCCCTCTGGGTGCTGAGGATTGCATCAGTGCTTAAGCCTGTCTCTTGCTCACCTTCCTTCATGTGTTTCACCATATCAAGATTATGATGAAATGTTTCCTTTTAACCACTTCAGCCCCAGAAGATTTGACTGCTCAATGACCAGTCCATTTTTTGTGATACGGCACTGCGTCGATTTAACTGACAATTACGCAATGCTGTACCCAAACAACATTGACGTCCTTTTTCCCACAAATAGAGCCTTTTGGTGGTATTTGATCGCCTCTGTGGTTTGTATTTTTTGCGCTATTAGCCAAAAAAACACATATATATTTTTTTTTTATTTTTTATCCTCAGTTTAGGCCAATATGTATTCTTCTACATATTTTTGGTAAAAAAAAATAGCAATAAGCATATATTGATTGGTTTGCGCAAAAGTTATAGCGTCTACAAAATAGGGGATAGATCTATAGCATTTCTTTTTTTTTTTTTTACTGGTAATGGCGGAGATCTGCGATTTTTATCAGGACTGCGATATTGCAACGGACAAATTGCACACTTTTGACACATTTTTGGGACCATTGGCATTAATACAGCGATCAGTGCTATAAAAATGCACTGATTACTGTATAAATGTCATTGGCAGGGAAGGGGTTAACACTAGAGGGCTATCAATGGGTTAACTGTGTTCCCTCTCTGTGTTCTAACTGAAGGGGGATGGGAATGTCTAGGAGGAGAGGGAGATCGGTGTTCATACATACTATGAACACACGATCTGTCTCTACTCCCCTGAAAGAACCGGAATCTGTGTGTTTACACACACAGATCCCAGTTCTCGCTCTGTCACGAGTGATCCCGGGAGCCCGGTGGTCATCGTGCCCTCCAGGCACTCGCATCAACTCCGGGCACACGCTGTGGGTGCGTGCGCCCCTAGTAGCCAAAAGGCGAAGCAACGTAAGTTAGCGTAGTTTCGCCCAGCCGTGCCATTCTGCCACAGTAAAGCCCCATACACACGCGCGGATCATGTCCGTCGTACTTTGTCCGATGTTGGTGTTGCGTACACACGGTCGGACAAAGTTGTCGGAAAATCCGATCATTCTGAACGTGGTGACGTTTGTTGCCTACGACGGGACTACGTAGAGGCTCGTAGCCAATAGCTTTGGTCTTGTAATGTGATCTGAGCATGCGTAGCACTTTGTCCGTCGGAATTCGATACACACGATCGGATTTGGTGTGATCGGACTTTGTTGTCGAAAAATCTATCCAGCAGGAGATAGGACTTTGTCCGTCGGACAATCCGACGTACACTGTCCGATGGTGCCTACACACGGTCGGATTTTCCGACAACATTGTCCGATAGGACAGGATCCATGGGAAAATCCGACCGTGTGTATGGGGCTTTAAACTGCGGTAGCTGGTCGGCAAGCAGTTAATAAGCATCTAGTTTCCTGTTGATCAGACACTGAGTTGATTTGCTGGTACAGCTGTGCAACTCCAGCTTGTTCAATTAAGCTTTTACAAAAAAAAAAAAAAAAACTTGAAGCTGACCACCCAGGCTGCCGGCGGAGCCCCCCCCCCCCCCCCCCCCCCCCCTGCTCCAGGAACATATAGCTCGCCAGCCCTCAAAATGCGAGGAGACTAGTGCAATTTTTGAGGGCTATATATATATATATATATATATTCATGTACAATAAGCCACTTCTTTAGTTTGCAGTCCTGAAATTTGTAAGAGTTTCACCTGTCACACAAGATTTAAGAATTTTGTTCTCATGAGATGACATACAAGACGGGGAAGGGGAAATTCCAGTATTTTGTGTTGGGTGCAGAATTTCATTGCTGTTTTCAGTGCTGAAGGTGACTTTCTTTTTTAATCACATGCTGTATTTATGTGCTGCTAAGGTGTCTGCCTGACACACCCTCACAGTTGTCATCTGTTGTCTATACAGGTTCAAAAATGTGATCTTTGAAATATCGCCTATGGAAGAAGTTGGTGATTTTGAAGTGAAAGCCAAGTTCATGGGTGTTCAAATGGAAACGTATATGCTGCATTATCAGGTATCTCATTCGAGTTTTGTTAATTTTATTATCTATACCATTTACTTCCAGTCTGCCAACAAATGAAAGACTGCCTCTTTAAATATAGCGGAGAGATGTCTGAATTATTAGTGCTCTAAAGTTGTAATTCACATTTACTTACTGAAAAATTAAACCAAACTTAATAATTTTTTTTAAATTAAGTAGTAATACTTATACACTCACTGTCCACTTTATTAGGTACACCTTGCTGTACACCTTGCTTGGACTTCTTTTTGCCCTCAGAATTGCCTTAATTCTTCATGGCATAAATTCAAAAGGTGTTGGAAACATTCCAAAGCGATTTTGGTCCATATTAACATGATAGCATCACACAGTTGCAGATTTGTTGGCTGCACATCCATGATGCGAATCTCCCGTCTTCTGGGAGCTTGCCATTCACAAAGCGATGCGCGACTCGCGCATGAGCAGTAAGAAACGGGCAGTGAAGCCACAAGGCTCCACTGCCGGTTTCCCTTAGTTAGAATGGTGGCACCTGCACCCGATCCGATGGACGGATCGGCCTCGGGGGCCAACATCACAGGCTCCCTAGACAGGAAAGTGTCCTTATTAAAAGTCAGCAGTTACAGTTTTTGTAGCTGCTGACTTTAAAAAAAAAAAATTGCAGGTGGAACACCGCGTTAACGTACGTAGAGGTAAGGCAGCTCATTCATTGTAAATGGGCTGAAAAGCACCTCAGTGGACCTTTGTAACACACATGCAACTTTTATTTTATTTTTTATTTTTTTTGCGGCACACCACAGGGCAAAGATGGTTCACATTTGTTTATTGTAGCTCCCAAAATGCAGGTCTGTTGTGGTGTATTGAATGTGCATTTCAAACTGTAAATATGTTTTACCACAAAGCAAAGATGTGAATTCAGCCTTAATCTTCTTGTTTGATACCCACTCCTAGTGCTGCCCCTATGGGTTTTCTTTATTTTTTTGGTCTCACAAGAATGATCTTTAAAGGGTTTGTGTAGTGGTAGTGTGAAAATGTATATTTTTTTCCTAAGCCTTAGTTTTAAATGCCATACCCGAACCCTGATGCCCTAGACATGAAGAGACAGCCTGGAATGTGTTCATTGGGCACTAGGTTCCATGTGCCATCCTTTACAGGCCTTCATGTACTGGTACAAGTTGGCGTTTTCCAGTTCCAGAGCCATGCCATTGCTTCAGTACTTGTTCTGTCTCTGAAGACTCAGACCTGTTCAGTAGGCCATTTAGGCTGAAGTACCAGGAGCTACGTTGTTTATGTTTTTTCAAAATTTGCGCTATTGGGTGCGTTTTAAAAATTTTACAATAGAACGGGTGATGCTGAGGGACTGAGCACTGATCTCATCCGCTGCATCACCTCCACTTGGTTGCAACATGCCTGTACATAGACACAGTGGAGACAGTCTCGCTGCTGTGGTTGACCCCAGACAATATTTAACAGTTCTGGAGGCATCCACTTGGTATTCCCAGAATCCAGTGGTCTCCCTCAGCTTCTCCGGGTGGGGTTGAGTCCCTCGCCTTATCAGGGACCTCTACTGCACTCACTCAAGACTTTTTGGCCAGATTAATAAAGTTCCTTTGGATACTGACCGGAGAGGCTCTAAGTGTGTTCAAGTGCCATCCCCTGCAGAGATTCTCTGAACTTCCTGAGGCCTTACAACAGGCCTGGCTACCAGTTGCTGTGCCAATCTCTGACTCAGGTTCAGAGTTCCTACAGCCTATCTCTAAAGACTTTTTGAAGTACAGCAGTCTCCCACCATCACAAAAGGGTTGTTTTGGCACTTCTGGGTGCAGCATGTACTGCTCTGCATTTGGAGGATAAGCCGTCTGTTTTCAGTCCTGAGTCTTTCAGTGGACCTATATCTGCAAAAACCTCCCCATTGCATCTGCAATTTGAGGTATTCCTCTATGAGGACTGGAAGTACCCTGAAGGGTCCTTGCCCCCACCTGAGAGTGTCTTGGATCTGTTTCCCTTTTAGAGGAAATTCGATAAGCTGTGGAATATGCAAATGCAGATCTGATGGTGGTTTAACAGGAAAACCACTAGATAGATGGAAGACATTCCTACCTTTAAGGATTCTACTTGCAGGCAGCTAGAATCCCTCTTTTAATACCAGTTTGCTCTGGTGGGTTCTGCCCTCTGTCCTGTACTGGCTGTGATCTAATCTGTCAAAAGGTGGCAAAATGGGTTATTACCCTGAAAAGGGATATCTCCACATTTTTGGAGCCTTGCGTTTTCAGTTGTGATGGCTTGTTACAAGTTTCTGTCACACATGTGTCTGATGTCTATTAAGGTACATTGGGCACTCTTGTAAAGGTGCTGGAATACTGATGCGGTATCCAAAGAGTATCTGACCCACTTGGCCTTCACTGGACAATCATCTCTTTGGTCCTACTCTTCATACTATCATCAAGGATTCCACGGGATGCCAGAGTGTACTCCTGCCCAACTTAGGAGATATAGGGAAAGGTCAGCTAAAGCCCGTTTTTCTCTTTTATATACTTCTGCCCCAGGCCCACTTAGAGATTGCCTCTTTATATACACAAGCTAATACTGTTGCCTCTGGCAACCCCTTCCCCTGTATGGTTGGGGTTTTGCTCATTGAAGAGCCATCAACCCTGAGGCTACTGTCTTGCCCTTCAGAATAGGTTTGGCAGCGGATGGTGCCCAACCTAACTTCAACGAGAAGGAGTCCTTTCTGTATCAGGCAAAGTAGTCTGGTTCCTGCGCTGGACGATATTGTGAGTTTCTGCCTCACTCGTACTGATGCCCTTAAAGCGATTGTAAACCACTGGCCTCTTTTTTTTTTTTTCTTCTTTTTTTTTTTACCTGCAAGGTAAAGGCATAATGTGCTAGAATGCATTGCATACTAAAAAATATTATGTGAAACTTACCTGAAAACGAAGTCATCCAATAGAGGCCGCTTCCATCTTCATCCGTCTTGCTTCCAGGTTTGCGGACTCCAGGTCTGTGACTGGCCAGGGGCCGCGATGCAAGTGGGAGCCGCCGGTCTTGACTCAGGGCTCTGAAGGAATGGCATGAATGGTGCGCATGCGCCAGTGAAGTCATTGGCTGCATGTACAGCAAATATCTCCTAAGCGGTGCACGTTTAAGAGATATTTACAATACCTATAGGTAAGCCTTAAAATTTTGTGATGGAAGTTTACTTCCTCTTAAAGGACTATTTTATGGGAACTGGTTTCCCTTGCCTGATATCACTCGCCTGGTATCCTGTGGACATAGAGGAGAGATTTAGACACCTAGGCCTTTAATGGCTCTGGGCCTCCCTGGATTGTCAGTAGGTGGTACACACTAGTTTCCTGCTGCAGGTATGCTCTGAGAGAGTTAGTGGGACCTGTCCACCTGGGGATAGGTCCTCCTCCTTTTGGCTGATCCATAGCTTCTTAATGAAGGTTCTTTAGATGCTTTGCTTTGTTCTGCCCTTAATCAAGCCATTACTTTTAGGGTTGAAAATGTTTTTATCATTATAAGAACATCATATAAGATACAGAAACAATACATCAAATGGGAGAGTGGGACGAGTCTGCCGCCTATAGCTTAAACATTGATGATACAGAAGACGGCGGTAAATGTTATGTTGAATCATGAAATTTAAGCATTTTCTTTTAGATGTACTGCAAAGATTTATGCCCCTGGCTCCATGGCTGTTGATACTTCTTTGGATCTATAGGATCAGGAGCCAAAGTTTGAGGTCAGGGATAGGCAGGGATGTTACTCAACAGGAACCTTTGAAGTGTAACGCAGCACCTCTGCAGTGCCAGGGAGCATGTATGAGCTCCAGCCTCACTTCTGTCTCGCGGTCCATCTCTCACCAGTATGGGGTTATATTCTCAATTCCATTTCTGCCTACCCCTTGTGGGGGTGCCTTCCATGAACCTTAACCCTGATTTTTTTGGGTTTTATCCCTTGGTCCTTTCCATGTAGGTTCACTGGTCTTTCTCACCTGGACCTGGTTTGTCCTAGATTACTTCTTGGTACTGGTTCCTTGCAGAGGTTGTCTCTATTTTCTGTTGACCACATCAGGTTGTGGCTTTTCTTTTCCTACACAGTAATCTGTTGTTCCACCTGTTTTAGTGGGTTCAGGTTGAGCAGCTTCTTGCTATGTGCAGGTTTAATATTCATTTTTTTGATGTGACTTTTTGCCTTGGCCTTAAGCATTAGGTTGATTCTCTGTCCTCCCTTGATTGTCTGGCAGGTTCCCCTATCAGGTAAGAGACTTAACCTCATCAAGTGTCCGATTGGACATTGTTCCTTCAGGTTCTCTTTCCTTTTCAGTTCTTTTCCTTTTGGATCTGTTAGAGATTGTTGCTCTGTTGCACATCACTTTTGGGTGTCCCAACAGCACCTAAATTCCTTTGTCCTTCAGTGGACAAGAAAGGAAATGGGATTGTTGTATTCGCAATAAAATCATATTGTTGGAGTCCATTAAGCGACGCAATTCCTATACTGTATTACAGTTATGTTCTGGTACTGCTTGATACCACCTGAAGCATGCTTGGTAGAGGAAGGGTTATCACAGGTCTGGCCTACAATTTTTTGATTTCCCAGTGTTTAATCCTCCTGTAGGCAACAGTATAACCTGGCAGCATCTGAATTTCTGTGTCCCTCAATTAACAGTATGTAAAAAATAATCCCACATTTGTTAACACAAGCTGTTTTTTTTTACGGTTTACGGAGATTTCCACACCAACCACTGGGCTTGGGCTCAACCATTGCTAGTTTTGCTGCTGAAAATGGTATGCTGTAGTTCAGTTAAGTGAATGTGCCGGTAAATGTTGATCATCTGTGTAAAGGTCTGTATGTGTAACTTTCTCAATGAGCATTGAAAACAAGACCTGTATACTCAAGTGTTCTTCCATTAGCTTTACAATTTTAATGCAGGCTCTACTTGATTGCTTTTAACCAAGTGTTCATCTTCCTAAATTTTTCATTTGATGTCTCTTGAACTTTCAGGACCTTCTCCAGCTGCAGTATGAGGGTGTTGCAGTTATGAAGATGTTTGACCGAGCAAAGGTCAATGTAAACCTTCTCATCTTTCTTCTAAACAAGAAGTTCTATGGAAAGTAAAGTCAGAAGAGCCTCCAGATCTGGTGGCTGCAGGAGCTAGTGGAAGAGGAACCACATTACCTTCCTGTCATCAATAAAGACGCAATGGCTGCAAAACTGCGCAAAATGCTTTTGTACAAATTAGGGGCTGCGTGCCTACACTCTGCCAGGACTGTATTGTACTCTGTGATGCCACCTGTATACAGTGGTGACTACAGTGTTAATGAAAATTTCTCTCGGAGGTAACTTAGAATAGAACAGAACTGGTCTAGCAGAGTCGCAGTAACTGCATATTTAGATACATATTCTAAAATGTATTGTTTATTGTAGTTTACAGTGATTTGTTCTAGTATTTTTCAGGATCACTATTTGTTGACTGTTTTTAAACATGGAATTGTATGATCCATATTGAATAGTGCAGGCACTTTTTTGCTTTTAATGGCTGTAATGTTCTAGACACGGATATTTTATATGTAAGGTATCCATATACAGTAGCTTATTTATACATATTCTACTTTTTTCAGTTTAGTCGATGCTTCCACTGTTCTCGAAAGTCTAGTTATGGGCTACTATTCACATCAGCCATTGGCTTTACTGGTATGGGCCATATACTATAGTCATGTATTATCAGTTATCAAAACTGTTAACCAGACAATGGTTTTATTTTATTCATGTTCTTTTCCAACACAATGATTATTGCACTATTGCAGAACAGTGATACCCTGGAATGGAATATATCTATAATAAGGATTTCCCCTTGGCTACCTGATGGCTTTACCTCGTTGACTAGTGTCTGTGTTCTATGAAAATGTTGCCAAACTGGAATTCAACTCCAGGCAATTTTCTTTGTTTTCTGAAAGCTGAACTGGTGCATTTTTTTTTTTTTTCCATTTTGGTTTACCTTCAATGCATTCCTTACTTTCTTGCAGAATATTTCGGTTTTTCTAAAGTATGTAATGTTCTGGAATGGTTTTAAAATGTTCGACCCACCATCATAGTCTAAGTTTCACTGCAATCTTGGTTTTCTCAGGAAAGAATATAAAATAGGATTAAACGTAATATGTATCTAGATACCAATCTATAGAATTAGTTATTTAAAATTGTAAAAATACTGAATTGGTTATAAAGGATGCTTTTTTAATGGTAATTTATGCAGTAAAAGGAAGTACTTTTATCAAACACTATCTCTATGGCCACATAAGGATAATAGTGAATGTTCTCAAATATTCTTTGTGCACCAACCCCTCCCCACCCAGCATGCTATTTACCACCAATTATTTTTTTATATAAGCGCAGGTGGCAGTACTCATCGACCCGTTCGGTGACCACCGAATGCACCTTGGAAGGTATCTTTAAGTATTTTTGACTTATCCATTAGTCACCTTAAGTACCATTGAATATTTACATTGACTATAGAGAGCATTGGCTTTTTCTTTTGGGGTTTTACCCACTATAACCAGAAGGACCAAGCGGGGTGGGGGAAGTGGACAAACTGGGGGTAGCTGGCGGGTCTGAAAGTTGACCTAATCTAGATTTTAAAAATATAGTTGCCTATTTTAGATTAAATCTAAACAAAAAAAAGTATAATTTTTAACAAAAGTCGTTTTTTTTTTTTATTCATAGAGATATGTATATTGATCTTTCTTGAAAATTTTATGACCAAGTGACTTCATATTTTATGAAACAGTCACATATTTTGCCATTTATTTAACATGTTTATACAGACTTAAGAAAGAGAAGGGATGAAATCATCTCAGAGAACTATATTGAGCGGCCTTCGCTGCAAAGCTTTTATTAATATATAAATGAATATGCTGAAAAGTTTTTTATTCTCCAAATTTGTCTCAGAAAATGTAATTTTCTAGAAAAGTATTTTCCCTGTGTCATTTTAGAGTGTGTGTAATAAAAAAAAAATATATATATACATATATATATATATATATATATATATATATATATATATATATGTATATACACACCCACACTGTATACACAAAATCTTCCCAATGTTGGTAGCATAGAAAGTTTTAGGATCTGTAAAGTACCTAGTTCAATATTGTAGATCTATTGGCTAATTAAAACTTCCTAGATGATGCTGTTTTATACCCGTGCAGTTTTTATTTATTGGGAAACCTACAATAATCATCCTAACAACCAAGTTTGATTCAATCATTTTATTATATTGATAACTGCAATTTTATGTCCCCTTTTTGGTAAACAGGGCCGCATGCCTGTAACTATATTTTGAATAGCTGAATAAAAAGATGATTTGTCTGCTATGACTAGTGTTTATTTTTATTGTCCATGTATGCATTATGGTAAATGAACTTTCTTTTGTCCAAATTGGCCTGATCGACAATGGATTGTGGCCTGTTTTGGCCACTAGATGGAGTTGAAGATCATAGTAAATAAGTGCTTTCTAGGATCATCACCATAATACTGTATTTTCCTAATTCACTCTATTCTTCTGAATGAAGAACATCCAACCTCGAGAGGGAATACACTTATATAATTTTGATTTTGCTTCACACAGAACAAATGTACATGCAGATTCTCAAGACAAATGGCTTTTTTTATTTATTTATACATATACCACTTAGAATTCTCTAATTTTACTATAGAAAGAAAGGTGCAGTGAGATTGGCTGAACCCCAGTGTATGTGAGTGTATGTGAATGATTAATGACATGGTTGTAAGATCAGCTGGAGCAGGGATTAAACAGTTGGCAAGCTACTTATCGGTGTAAAATGATATACAGCCCCAAATCCAAAAAAGTTGGGACGCTGTGTAAAATCTGCAAAAGAACTGAATGCAATGATTCGCCAATCTAATAAACCCATAGAAAACATATCAAATGTTTAACCACTTGACATCCCCAGAATGACCAAATCATTTTTTGCTATTCTGCACTGTGCTACTTTAACTAACTGACAATTGCTCGGTCATGCAACATTGTACACAAATTACATTTATTTTCTCACAAATAGAACTTTCTTTTAGTGGTATTTGATTACCTCTGGGGTTTTTTTTAGTATTATATAAGCGGAAAAAAAGACACATTTTGATAAGACAAATTATATTTTCTACTTTCTGTTATAAAACCTATCCAATAAATTAAATAAAATATCTTCATAAATTTAGACCAAAATGTATTCTGCTAGATGTCTTTGGTAAAAAAAAAAAAAAAAATCCCAATAAGTATATATTAATGGTACATAAACTGGAATTTACGCAGCTATGACGCTATACTGGTAATGCAGGTAATGCAGCCATTTCTAGTGGGACTGTGATAGTGTGGTGGGCGATCTGGCGCTAGCAGACCCTCACTGGGAGGTACACTTACTGACACTGACCTCCATAGTGATACTAATACAGTGATTAGATATAATACTGTACACTGGCTGGGAAGGGGTTAACATCAAGGAGAAATCAAGGGGTTAACTGTGTGTTTAACACATGTAATATGTGCTGCTTTTCCTAACAGATCTGGCTGTTTCTTCTCCCTGCTTTTCAGGGACAAGAAAGAGCCAGATTGCTGATCTTTGTACAGAGCCCTGTGTGTTTGTAAACACAGGACACTGTGCTCTAATTGACTACAGTGGATCAGCAGGTTTCGGACATAAATCATTTGCTAGGACTTGCTGACAAAATCCCACTGTAGCCAGTGACGGCGTGGGTTAGCAGTGGGCGCGCACATGCGTGCACCTAATCCAGAGCAGGCTGGATCACGTACATGTATGTGATCCAGCCCATTCCACCCTGCCGCAGTAAATGTACTGTGGCTGGGCGGCAAGCAGTTAAACTGAGAAAATTTACCATTTTAGGGGAAAAAAGGTAATTTCAAATGTATGGCAGCAACACATCTCAAAAAAGTTGGGATTGGGCAACAAAAAGCTGGCAAAGTAAGTGGTACTAGCAAGGAAGAGCTGGAAGAACATTTTGCAACTAATTAGACTAATTGGCAACAGGTCAGTAACCTGAATGGATATAAAAAGAGCATGTGAGAGAGATTGTCTCAAAAGTAGATGGGCAGAGGTTCACTAATCTGAAAAGCTGCGTCTATAAATTTAACAATTTCAGAATAATGTTCCTCAACATAAAATTGTAAATACTTTAAATCATTTTCACTTTTATATCATTATCTACAGTACATACTGTAATATCAAACGTTTCTAAGAAATCTCTGTGCGCAAGGGACAAGACCGAAGAACAATACTAATCTTACCACAATACTGTGATCTTCGGGCCCTCAGATGGCACTGCATTAAATACAGGCATGATTCTGTGATGAACATCACTGCATAGACTCAGGAATACTTCCGGAGATCACCATCTGTGAACACAGTTTGCCATGCCATCCAGAAATACAAGGTAAAGCTGTATCATGCAAAGAAGAAGCCATATCTGAACATGATCCATAATCACTGCCATCTTCTCTGGGCTAAAGCTCATTTAAAATGGTCTGTTGCAAAGTGGAAAACTGTTCTGTGGTCAGATGAATCCAAACTTGATATAATTTTTGGCAACCATGGGCGTTGCATCCTCCTGACTGCAAAGGAGAGGAACTGGTGGTATGGGGGTGCATAAGGCTCGGTTCACACCTATGCATTTTTATTGCTTTTTGCAGAAACGCACTACAGTCCATTTAACATGGTTTCCTATGGGACGCAATCACATCTATGCTTTTTTCAGCTGCTACATTTTTGATAAGGGTCAGGGACTTTTTTAAAAGCAAAACGGTAGGTTTTGGTTTTAAAGAGCCCTCAATGGAAAAGCTACAGGAAATTCAGTTTTTTTTTTTTTATCCACCGAACAAGATGGCCAGAAAAAAAAAACATGAAAAATGCAAAATACATAAAAAAAGCACAAAAAATGCACCAAAAACATGCGTGAAAAGCACAGCATAAGCGGATCGAATGCAAACGCATAGATGTGAACCCTGAGTACGTATGGTATGGGCAGCTTGCACATCTGGAAAGGCACCATCAATGCTGAAAGATATATCCAGGGTTTAGAGCAGCATATGCTTCCATCCAGACGATGTCTTTTTCGGGTGAAGGCTTTGTATATTTTGGCAGGACAATTCTAAACTGCATAGTGCATCTTTGACAAAAGCATGGCTTCGTAATAGAAGAGGGGACTTTTTTGAGAAAAGGTTGTTAAAAGAAGAGGGGACTTTTTTGAGATGTGTTGCTGCCATCAATTTCAAAATTACCTTAATTTTTTCTGAAAATAGTACATTTTCTCAGTTTAAACATTTGATATGTTTTCTATTTGAATAAAATATGAGATATGCAAATCATTGCATTCAGTTTTTATGTAGATTTTACACAGCGTCCCAACTTTTTTGGAATTGGGGTTGTAGAACACATTAATATAAACATAGGTAAATGGTAATAATATTTTTTGACTTTGTCACTTTAGGTATTATACACCTCCCTACCTGCACCTTATGTTTTTTACCTGCAAAAGATGTACATTTATCAGGTAGTTTTGTGGTGTCATTTGTTGGCCCATACACACAGGCTATAGCAGAGTAAACCTTCACATTCCTGCGTTTAGAAGTTTCTGTTTGTGTTAATGCATAACCTCTGTAGTCTGAGAACCAACACTTCCTTTGAAGGAACTATATAACCCACAATCCCTGAGTCTCTCAGTCTCGTATTCTGGAGGGAAAACTAAACAGTAATTAGATCTGACACAGAACCAAATGGAGAGCAATTAACAGAGAGATCACCATGCTGGAAGAGATGTAATTTCATTACAATAGCACTCCCACATTTGTGATGCAACACAGAGGAAATGGTTAGGCTGTGTGACCTGAAGAAAGAAGGTGTCTTTCGCTAGGGACAATCTAGGTTAATTAATACATGGACCTAGGGGAATCAATCTACCATGAAGCTACAAATTGCAGCCACAACATGTGAGCCCATCATTACAAAGTATGGCAAATAAACGACACAAGGAATATAACTGCACCAATACCTAGTTAAAACGACCAGAACAATTGAAAGTGTACAATGCCTTTAACAAAAAAAAAAATTTAAGTTGCATGCTGGTATAATGTTTAGGTATGTAGTGGTGCCTGTACATGCCTACAGACAGTTTTAGCTCCAATGCCAGGCATATTTGCAACTTCAGGTAGTGTTGAATCTTGCCTGAAGATGTAACTTTAACTTTACTGTAACCTTGTTTTTTTCTGTTTAGGTGTCAATGATGGTTTTCGATAGTACAAATCAAATGGGAGGGTTGTAAAGGGAAGCCAACTGGTAGAGCAAGGAAGACATCAAAGCATCAAGATAGAAAACTTTATGGGAAATGGGATTTACATACAGAAAATCCAAACGAAAACCATCATTAACATCTAAACAGAAAAAAACAAGGTTACAGTGGGCTAAAGAAAAGCAATCGTGGACTGTAGATGACTGGATGAAAGTGATATTCAGCGATGAATTACAAATCTGCATTGGGCCGGGTGATGATGCTGGAACTTTTGTTTGGTGCCGTTCCAATGAAATGTATGAAGACGACTGCCTGAAGAAAACATGTCAATTTCCACAATCATTGATGATATAGAGTTGCATGTCAGGTAAAGGTACAGGGAGATGACAGTCACTAAAGCCCCGATACACACTATTAGATTTTCTGCAGATTTTTGTCTTCAGATTTACCAAAACCATATAATATGAGGTCAAACCTTAATGCCGCGTACACACGATCGGAAGTCTCGTCGGAAAGGCCTTGGATGGTTTTTCCAATGGAATTCTGCTCAAGCTTGTGTTGCCTACACACAGTCACACCAAATTCTGACCGCCAAGAACGCGGTGACGTACAACACTATGACAAGCAGAGAACATGAAGTTCAATGCTTCCGAGCATGCGTCAAATTGTTTCCGAGCATGCATCGGAATTGCCACAGACCGATCCGAATTTCCGAGAACATGCTCTCAATCTTTTGCTGGCCGAAATTCCGCCAGCAAAAGTCAGATGGAGCATAAACACAAAGCTCACATCAGTGTTTTGCTGGTGGAATTTCCGATCATGTGTATGCGGCATAAGAGTTTCAATTTGTATGCAATCATGCAGGCCCTTGCACTACATGGTTTTGGTAAATCTGGAGCCAAAAATCTGCAGAAAATCGAATAGTGTGCAATCTACAATAAATGCACACATTTATATTAAGATTTTGGACACTTATTATTCCATCAATCGAAAATATGTTTGGTGATGATGACATCATTTTTCAAGATGTAATCTGATGCAATGTTTGTTTTAGAAGTGCAAAGTACATGGTGATTCCATAATATTTTCCTCATAATTGAGTGATTCCATATTTTTTTCAGCTTGCTCTGCAAAAACAGTTGCAACTGACTACAGTTTTCTTTCTTTTTTTCTTTTTTTTAAGTGTTTCTTAAAGCCAGAAGGTTGGAATGTTAAATGAAAATAGTTTTATGGCATGTCTGTAATGATTTTTTTTTTTTTTTTAAACAATTGAACATTTTCCATTTTCCATACTTTTTGCCAGGGGTTGTAGATAATCCAGAAGCAAGTCAGACAAAAGCTGGATCAAGCATAAGGCTCAGGAATTGCTGGAACCCAGACTGGATGACCCTATGCGGGAATTCGATTTAAGTAGTCCACTAGGCACCAGTAGTTATGATGGATGTGCCAGTACGTGTGTGTTCACGTGTTCCTGTGCGTGTATTGTGTGCATGTTTGTGCACGTGAGCCTTACCGCTGGCATTATCTTTCTGATGGCTGCTATGATGTTCCTAACAGGCTTTGTTACTCAGGCTGTATCTGCTTTATGAAGAAATTAAAAATAAACTGTAAATCTGCAAATCTTTTTTTTATGCACCCAGAATGTATTTAGCTGATCTAAACAAAATGTTTATTTGGACTTTAAGGCTCGATTGACACTGGGATTGGATCTGCGACTTGGGATCTGACGTGTGAGACCCCAAGTCGTATGACGTGAAATGCCATGTTAGTCAATGAGAGCTGTCTTAAAGAGTTTGTAAACCTCCAGATAAACCCCCCCCCAAAAAAAACCTGCTAGACAAAGGCATAATGAGCTAGTATGCATTGCATACTAGCTCATTATGAAATACTTACCTTAGAACCATGCCCTGCAGTACCACCCGCACTCCACTCCCACAGCCAAATTCTTTCCCCAAAGTTACTTCTGGGTTTGCGGGCTCTGGCGCTGTGGTTGGCCAGAGCCGCGATGACGTCACTCCCACACATGCGCCACCAGCCACGGCACGGGTACTGAAGAAACGGCACGACCAGGCCGTTTCTTCAGTGTGCATGCGCCGATGACATCGGCAGCAGGGCATATAGTGAATATCTCCTGAACTGTGCAAGCATAGAAGATATTTACAGTACCTATAGATAAGCCTTATTGTAGGCTTACCCGTAGGTACAAGTGGTGTAACAGAGTTTACAACCACTTTAATTAGCACTGCTGAAGTCGCTCCGACTTTAGAAAAGTACTATTTCAAGGCGCCTTCTATCTGACTTGTGCCCATAGACTTTAATGAAAGCCGCCTCCAAGTCGGATCCTCATCTATATTATTGGGATTTGTATCCGACATTACAGGAAGATTGCCCAGGCATTACCTGAAAGTTGCTCCTAAAGACACATCAAAATAGTTCTCAAGTCGCCAGCAAATCACCAGGAAGTCACATGGCAAAGTTGGGCGACTTTCCTGTCGCAGTAGTGTGAACCGAGCCTAAATTCCACATAAACTACCAATCTTGCTCCAGGAAATGTAAAGTTTATGTATAGGCAAACTCTTTTTTTTTTTTTTTTTTTTTTTGGATAGAGTAGGGAGGTATTCAAAACCTATCAGTTTATTTTTTGCTTCCTGTTTTTCTCCTGAATTTCTCTTCAGGTCCTGCCCCAGAGACACAACAGAGAGAGGAAATCTCCCGAAATCAGGGGAACTCTCTCTGGGAGTGGACTCTACATACAGAAGGTCCACAGAAATCTCGAGAGCTGGGAGCTGTACTAATCAGACGTGTAAACCAACTAGATTTCAACAAATTGAAGGTAGACTGAATGGAGGTTTGCAACTAAGCATGTTTACTGCTCTGAACCTGGAAAAGTTCTCCTGCTTGGAGTTCGAATTTAAGGTGAATTTGAAGGCCGTTTTTTTTTTATAGTGTTTCATAGATCCTTTGTCCAGCTTTTATTGCTTTTTTTGTATCTCTGCTGGGAAAATTGACCCCTCTGTTTGTCCTGGTAATCATTGTCACTGAGACAGAAAATGAGAGGACAGGAAGGTTATCAGATATAGATTGCCCTCCAGCAAGGAGAACAGTGCAGGGCACTGTAGTGACATCACCTAATCTTGTGAAGCTAGAGGTCATTGGCACAGTGAGGCTGTAGGCACAGGAGAGACCAGATAGAGGAAGTCCAAAGCTATATTTCATGATTTCAAGACAAAAGGTATATTTTTCAGGGGAATGTTTAAACACAATTAAAATTTCTAAATGTTTCCTATAAAACGGCAAACTTTCAGTTTTTGAGTTTGGTTTCACTTTTAAACTCCTGCAAATATTTTAATACTGTAAATACACAAGAGCACCAAATGGGAAGGGGGGCTTGATTCTGCTAGTGCTCACCCTTCAGTTACCTCTTTCTTCTGCTCAAAATCACTATATCATTCGCATGGGCTGAGACAAATGAAGATCTATACTAATGCTGGCCATACATTATATGAAAAATCGTCCGAAATCAGGTAATTTAGACCGTTCGTTAGTTTTTTTGGACAGTTAATGGGCACAAAATCAATAATCGTTTGGACGTTTTTGAGCTGAAAAAATGAAGGACAAGTTTGGAAATTTTCTGCCGAACTAAGGTTAATGTGTTTCCCATCCGAACTGTCTGCACTAGGTATATGTAAAACAAATGAACAAAAAATGTATTTATGTCCACTGAACGATTTATCAGTCATTACATGATGGCACCATCGTTTGCGCTCACGGCCGAACGTTCATTTTTCGAAAATGGGTTTGGCCGATTTTTTGTATAGTGTATGGCCAGCATTAAACAAAACAATAAAACAATATTCAGTCTTTTTGGCAACAAATGCATAAGTGGATCATCACCCAGATCCTAGGAGACTCTCACGCCTTGGACCCTGGAAATTACCTTTTACATAGTACCTAATATCTCTCTTGTGCTTCACCTACTGAATACTGCTGAAGTCCGTGATACCATCAGATTGAAGGTTCACAACTCAGCAATTACAGAGTGGAAGACTAATGTAAACAATGTAGTTCAGATGGAGGAGGCCAGAGCCATCACCAATGATTTTCTGGATCACTTTCAACATACTTGGCCAAAATGGAAACACTACCGTACACTCATATGTTTATCCTTTTTGATTAAACTTTCTTTCTTCTTTCTTGTTAAAAAAAAACTTTCTTTCTTCAACAACAATTTAGATATACACACTGTTCAATATCAATAGCCTCCACCGCACTCTTAAGACCCCTCAAGCTTAGGCCCGCCATACACGGTTCAAATCCATTAATGGTCCAGCTGAACGTACTATGTTGATCGATCGATCAACTTGGGTGCAACCAGCCTGCCGGATTCTATAGACAGGTGATGGGGAACCTTGGCTCCCAGATGTTTTGGAACTACATTTCCCATGATGCTCAACTACACTGCAGAGTGCATGGACATCATGGGAAATGTAGTTCCAAAACATCTGGGGTTCCATCACTGCTATAGACGCTAGCGATAATCACTGTCTTCTCCCAGCAGGGATGGATTCCCCATGAGAAGACAATGGCCAGGCAGGAGGAATTCCCACTTTATTATTATATGGGATTTATATAGCGCCAACCGTTTGCGCAACGCTTTACAACATGAGGGCAGACAGTACAGTTACAATACAATTCAATACAAGAGGAATCAGAGGGCCCTGCTTGTTAAAGCTTACAATCTAGAAGTCAACACTGTCTATGTTGATGGGGGAATTGGGCAAATTTCACGGGTTGCAGGAAAGAAATTTGCTCTGTGTATGGCCAGCCTTAGTTGAGAATTTCTCTAAACTCATTCCCTGACCCACTAAACTCTTTCTCTTTCTTTTCTTTCTGCCTTTTCCTTCCACAGCTCCTCCTCAACTTCCCCTCCTATCCCTCCCCTGTTTCATCTGCTATCCCCTTTACCCCAGAGGTCCATACCTTCCTTTTCTCTGAGGTTCCTCTTCTGTCTTGGCTCTTTGGCCTTATTTTCCACTCTTCTTCTTCCTTTCCATCTATATTCTGTATCTTTCTTAGAATGATCCACTTTGAATTACTTTGTGAATAGAATAATTACCCTTGACTTTTTTCTTTTGCTCCTTTGAGCTTATCTGGCTTACTTCAGTGGATTTGACTACTGCTTCAACTTCTTTATAGTTCAATAATAAAAAAAAGTTAATGATTTTACATGTAAATGGCTCCACTAGAGGCAGCCAAAAGGAGGAATTACTCCAATGAAAAAAGGGGCATCCAAGTGGCGCTAGGAGTGGACTTTGATATGAGGTGGAACAAGGTAATGAGAGGGCAAAAAATATTTGAAGAACCCACTGGCTCAGGTTAGGCTTCTCACAACAGGCAAGGCTACCCTACTGTGGGTACTCCAGAAGTTTACCAGGAAAAGACGTGCATTAATGGAAGGAGCACCATACCAAAAGATAAAATATAAAGATTGTATATAAGATAATATTGTGTTAGCAAATTAGCATGGCCACTCATGTTACATCCAATTCTTGCCCCCACTACCTCCACCCTTGGCCCCCCACCACTCACCAACTTAGGAAGCCTACACCCAGTCAGCTTCCGCCTTTTCTGGAAAGGAAATACTACCCAGGAACATCAGTGGATTACCCTGGACCAACAACTAGTTCAGGTCCCCGGGACCACTGAAACAAAAACATACCAGCAATTGTAAGGTTTTGTTATTTTTGGTGTTGTTTTGATACCTGTTCATTTCTGTTTATTTGTTGTGGTTGCCAAAACAACCCAAAAATGATGTAATTCATGGAAAAAATAAACAACCCAAAAATGGTGTAGTTCACCAAAAACAAACTTTATTTTTGGTGCACTCTTGCACAACAATTTTGAAAATAAAAATTATTCTGGTAACGTTATGTGTCTTTTAATTATCCTTTTTTTTTTTGTTAAAGACCTGTTATTCATCATTTGAATTGCAATTGCAATTACACATAGCAGACATAAAAATATTAATCAAAAATAAAATGTGTGATATACATTATGCAA
Organism: Lithobates sylvaticus; assembly: GCA_028564925.1. Classification (NCBI taxonomy): domain Eukaryota; kingdom Metazoa; phylum Chordata; class Amphibia; order Anura; family Ranidae; genus Lithobates; species Lithobates sylvaticus. Next base: position 552,650,235 of record CM053029.1, on the reverse strand, counting down.
TTTCTGCCAGGGTATATGCCAGGGTATATAACCAGCAGCAGACATGAAAAACGAACCCTCACACAGTGGCACCATTGCTGGTGCCCCTACTGGCACTCCATTGTGCACCCTCCATATCATGCATGAGGGAATCGTCAAAAAGGTACCCATCACAAATTCGGACATAGTTATGAAGCACACATGCTGCTTTTATCGCAGATATTGCATTCTCAATTTTCAAATTGATAGGTGTATGTAGGAACCGCCACTTGTTAGATAGAATGCCAAAAGCACATTCGACAACTCGTCTTGCCCACGTTAAGCAGTAATTGAAGATTCTCTTCACTCAGAGACCAATTGGAATAAGGCCTTAGTAGATGGTCACTGATAGGGATGAGCTTCGAGTTCGAGTCGAACTCATGTTTGACTCGAACATTGCCTGTTCGCCTGTTCAGCGAACAATTTGGGGTGTTCGTGGCAAATTCGAAAGGCCGCGAGCACCCTGTAAAAGTCTATGGGAGAAATCTTAAGTGCTAATTTTAAAAGCCTATATGCAAGTTATTGTCATAAAAAGTGTTTGGGGACCTTGGTCCTGCCCCAGGGGACATGTATCAATGCAAAAAAAATTTAAAAAAACTGACGTTTTTTCAGGAGCAGTGATTTTAATAATGCTTAAAGTGAAACAATAAAAGTGTAATATTCCTTTAAATTTTGTACCTGGGGGGTGTCTATAGTATGCTTGTGAAGGGGCACATGTTTCCCGTGCTTGGAACTGTCCCTGCAAAAAGTGTAATTTTTGCAGGAAAAAAAGCTATTTAAAATCACTCGCGGCTAATGAATTGCCTGCTCCCGTAACACAGAGAACAGTCATTCATTGAAAGTCATTGATAAAAAAAAGTCATTGATAATAAAAAAAAAAAAAAAAAAAAAGCGTGGGGTTTCCCCCAAATTCAATTACCAGGCCCTTCAGGTCTGGGATGGATTTTAAGGGGAACCCCGGTCAAAAAAAAAAAAATGGCGTGGGGTCCCCCTCGAAATCCATACCAGACCCTTATCCGAGCAAGCAACCTGGCAGGCCACAGGAAAAGAGGGGGGACGAGAGCACCCCCCCTCCTGAACCGTACCAGGTCACATGCCCTCAACATTGGGAGGGTGCTTTGGGGGTCTGTGACAAGGGCCTCGTCCCCACAACCCTGGCCATTGGTTGTGGGGGTCTGCGGGCGGGGGGCTTATCGGAATCTGGAAGCCCCCTTTAACAAGGGGACCCCCAGATCCCGCCCCCCCCCTTGTGTGAAATGGTAAGGGGGTACAAAAGTACCCCTACCATTTCACCAAAAAAGGGACAAAAATGTTAAAAATTACAGGATACAGTCTTTGACAATTCCTTTATTAAAATCTTCTTTCTTCTGGTCTTCCTTCTTCCTTTCTTAATCCTTCGGTTTCTACATCTTCTTCTTCTTCCATCTTCTACCATCTTCTTCCATCTTCTTCTTCCTCCGATCCGCTTCTTCTTGCTCTGGTCTTCTCGTCCGGCATCTTCTTCCACAGCGTCTGCGTCTCTTCTTGGGCCGCTCCGAGCAATGGGAGGCTCCCTCTGTGTGAGGATTCGCTGCGTCTGATAGCTCTTTTATAACGGAGGGCGGGGCAACCTGGTGACCCCGCCCCCCTCTGACGCACGGGGACGTCATGGGGACTTCCCTATGGCTTTCCCCACAACGTCACAGGGGGGCGGGGACAGCCAGGAAGGCTTTTAGCTACATTGACCATGTAAAATTGACCATTTATAACTCTATTTCCATATTTTTTTCATTTTCTCAAGTTTTTGTAAACACTTCTAGCTATTCGAAGCTAAAAACTAGAAACAGTCATAGTAACCATGCATATACATGTTTTCCAAAATATATCTTGGAGAATTTGCTAGTTGACATAAACAAATGTTCTCACCTTCTAATTGACATCTGTGTGTAATTGAAGAATTTGTCTTCATGAGCATGGAGGTCGTTATAAAGGACCCAAAAGGGCTCTTTCACACGGACGGTCCGTATGTCCATTTTTCATCCATCCGTTTTCGGATGAAAAACAGACATACATGTATCCCTATGGGATAGCGGGTGTCAGCGGATGTGCATCCGCTGACACCCGAACTCGTCCGTGCCCGCTATGGTCCGTTTCTGCAGACGGAGGAAAACCCTATTTTTCCATCCGTCTGCAGAGCGGATCGGATGAGAGCGGCGCTGTGACAGGTCCGTCCCTGCACGGAGTGCAGAGACTGACCTGTCATCTTCCTGCTCAGCGGAGATCGCTCCGGCGATCCCCGCTGAGCAAGCGGATATCCACGGGGCGGATCTGCACTTTGGGCGATGACTGGATGGATCCAAAACCTATGCCTTTTCCTCCGGTTATCCTCTTCTTCTTCATCTATTACTGCTGCTACAGCAGCCATAATGACTGCTGACCTAACATATTGCATAGCCAACATGTTTGCTAAGCACTATACAACACGTGACAAGGAAAGCGGAAGGGGAAATGACTAAGCAGGATAAGGAATTACATCACTATGACTAAATCGCAGAACATCGTTTGGAAAGTCACATCAAATCTCAACATAATCCGCATTGCAAAGTTGCACTGTAAATCGCGCAACTTTGGGGTCGCACTAGTGGAAACCGAGCCTGGAAGTTTTCAAAAAATGACCTGTATGCCTAACCTAATAAAATATAACTTTGAGCTGCTCTCAGGAATACATCCTGCTATAGTCACCTAATCCTGTAACTTCTCTGGAAGCCAGTAAATGGTTTTTGTCTCAGTCTCAGATATTAGAGGTAATTAAGGTAAGTCCTTAATTATCTCAGCCAATCCTGCAATGTCACTTAGCTTTCCTTTTTGTTTCAATATTTGAAAGTTAGCCTGCACTTGTATGAGAAAGACTTTTTTTTACGACCTGTGATTAATTCCTTTACCTGTAAACCTCAGCATTGTTTCTACCTGTCGTTTCATTTTTTTCTATAATGTTTCGCTTCTAAAACGTCATGGATCTTATCCATCCATACACAAGATGTTCTTTTGTGGATTAGGGTAAAAAATTTGAAAAAAAATACTGATTTTGGGTTGTCCCCAGAAAAGTAAATGGCAAATTATCACTTCAACTGCAGGAAATGGCTGTCACTAGGGTTGTCCCGATACCACTTTTTTAAGACCGAGTACAAGTACCAATACTTTTTTTCAAGTACTCGCCGATACCGATTACGATACTTTTTTTTAAATGTCATGTGACATTTTTTAAAGCACAATACAGATTAGGTGGCTCTGATGAGCACTGATAGGATTAGGTGGCACTGATGAGCACTGACAGATGGCGGGCACTGACAGATGGCACTGACAGGTGGCTGGCACTGATAGATGGCATTGATAGGTGGCGCTGGCACTGATGAGTGGCACTTATGGACATTGGGCACTGATAGGTGGCATTTATGAGCACTGATGGACTGCCTGCGATGGCCTCTCATGGTACTCCTTGCACTCGGCCGCATAAAAGCAGCAGCGGCCATCTTGTTACACCCAGCCTGAACTATATGGGCTGGGTGTAACAAGATGTCCGCTGCTGGCTTACTGCGGCCGAGTGCAGGGTGTACCAAGATGGGTGTCGGGATGTCCAACCGCTGACGTCGACATGGAGCGTCACTTCCACTTTTCCGCCCGCTGACTTCCGGTTGCGCCGGGTCGCTTTCCCGGGTATCGGATCTGGCATCGGGAGCATTTGTACAAGTACTCGCACAAATGCTCGGTATCGGTCCTTGTCACCATCACTCCTATGTAAATTCTAAACCTCATTTTGGGAATTTGTAGGCAACCAAGGAAATTAATATACATATATATATTTTTAGTTAAACAAAAAACCCTCCCTGTGGTTTGGGAGTATTAAAACATAAAACACAGTTAGTTACAGCATTGAAAACAGACAGAAAGAGGGTCAACATCACATGATTATTCTTCATACTATGTGGTAAAAAAGTGTCCTCTGTGTGCTAATAATGAAGTCCACTTCAACACAATGAAAGTGAAAAAAATGCACGTGATAAACACAATAGAACATAAACATACACACAAAGTCCGTATAACAGTGATGTGGATGTAGAACTATATAGTTCAATGCCAGTTCACAAAGCAGTATGGGATTTTCACCACAGGGGGTCACCTGGTTTCATGCATGGAGACCCAAATATATGAAATGCCTTAGGGATGCATATACCTCCTCTTCCAGCACACAGTAGAAAGGAAAACAAACTTTAAAATGAAAGAAATGAGTACTCTTATCAAATGGTGTGGACCCACACACTGTAGTGGTGAGTCAATCAGGCATAAAGAGTAATCCACAACAGCCGTTCTTCACTTTAAGGTGACATGGCATCAGATGATATGGCCACGGTGCATGTATCAAGATGTCATATATGCGATAGCCACGTCCAAATACCGATTCAGAAGAGGGTATACTCATCAACATATGAGATGTTTCATGGAGGAAAAAAAAAAGGGGGAGGAAAAAAAAAAAGCCTCCACATAGAGCAGGTCACTCCGGTAAAAAGTTATTTAAAATAGAATAAGCAATAAAAAAAATGGTACAAAACATCAAAAAAGATGTATACAGACAATAAAAAGCATGGTAAATCTGGCCAGCAGGCTATGTACCCGACATGTTTCGTACGAGAGGCCATGGAGTTCACCAGAGCTTCACAGGTTGCCACTGGAGTCCTCTTCCACTCCTCCATGATGACATCACGGTCAGGTGGATGTTACAGACCTTGCACTCCTCCACCTTCCGTTTGAGGATGCCCCACAGATGCTCAGTAGGGTTTAAAGTGATTGTAATCCTCGTTTTTTTTTTTAAATAACAAACATGTTATACTTACCTTCACTGTGCAGCTCGTTTTGCACAGAGTGGCCCCAATCCATCTCTTCTAGGGGCCCCCAGCGGCTCTCGCGGCTCTTCCCCACATTGTATAACCCCCTAGGAGAAGCACTCTCCCGTAGGGTTACCTTGCGGGCATGCTCCCAAGTCCAGCAATCGGCGTGCATAGACAGGAATGCCGGACTCTGCCCCGCTCCCAGCACCCGCATCATTGGATTTGATTGACAGCAGCGGAAGCCAATGGCTGCGCTGCTATCAATCTATCTAATCAAGAGCCGGGACCCCGTGCAGAGAGGGACAGCACATCTCCGCCGAGGGAAATACGGGGCTCAGGTACGTAAAACGGGGGGGGCTGGGGGATCGGTGACTGACAGAAGTTTTTTCACCTCTTTAAGTCTGGAGACATGCTTGACCAGTCCATCACCTTTACCCTCAGCTTTTTTAGCAAGGCAGTGGTCATCTTGGAGGTGTGTTTGGGGTCGTTATATTGGACTACTGCCCTGCGGCCCATTCTCCGAAGGGAGGGGATCATGCTATGCTTCAGTATGTCACAGTACATGTTGGCATTCATGGTTCCCTCAATGAACTGTAGCTCCCCAGTGCCGGCAGCACTCATGCAGCCCCAGACCATGAGACTCCCACCACCATGCTTGACTGTAAGCAAGACACACTTGTCTTTGTACTCCTCACCTGGTTGCCACCACACACGCTTGACACCATCTGAACCAAATAAGTTTATCTTGGTCTCATCAGACCACAGGACATGGTTACAGTAATCCATGTCCTTAGTCTGCTTGTCTTCAGCAAGCTGTTTGCAGGCTTTCTTGTGCATCATCTTTAGAAGAGGCTTCCTTCTGGGGTGACAGCCATGCAGACCAATTTTATGCAGTGTGCGGTGTATGGTCTGAGCACTGACAGGCTGACCCCCTCAACCTCTGCAGCAATGCTGGCAGCATTCATACGTCTATTTCCCAAAGACAACCTCTGTATATGACGCTGAGCACATGCACTCAACTTCTTTGGTCGACCATGGCGAGGCCTGTTCTGAGTGGAACCTGTCCTGTCCTGGTAAACCGATGTATTGTCTTGGCCACCATGCTTCAGCTCAGTTTCAGGGTCTTGCCAATCTATAGCCTAGGCCATCTTTATGTAGAGCAACAATTCGTTTTTTCAGATCCTCAAAGAGTTCTTTGCCATGAGGTGCCATGTTTAACATCCAGTGACCAGTATGACAGAGTGAGAGCGACAACACCAAATTTAACGCACCTGCTCCCCATTCACACCTGAGACCTTGTAACACTAATGAGTCACATGACACTGGGGAGGGAAAATGGCTAATTGGGCCCAATTTGGCCATTTTTACTTGGGGGTGTACTCACTTTTGTTTCCAGCGGTTTAGACATTAATGGGTGTATGTTGAGGGAACAGAAAATTTACACTGTTATACAAGCTGTACACTACTTTACATTGTAGCAAAGTGTAATTTCTTCAGTGTTGTCACATGAAAAGATAGAATAAAATATTTACAAAAATGTGAGGGGTGTACTTACTTTTGTGAGATACTGTAGCTGGCCATTGAGTCCTTTTCTGACAGTCACATCCAGAAAACTAGCTGTTTCTCTGTCGCATGTCATTGCAAAAATTATATTGATATTTATTCACTCCAAAATTTTTTAGGAGCGCTTCAGAGCCTTTCCCCAGAAAAATAATAGAACAGACATTTTCCAATGGGGTCACTAGTTCTGGTGAACTGCGGGGCCCCAAGGGGTTCCCATTTACAGGGATCTCCTTCCACTTCCTGTTTGGCTATGGGACAGGAATTTAAGGGAAATCTCCCTTAACACAAAAAAACTAAAAATTCTGCAGGGGGTTATAAACCTCCCTTGCTCTATCCAAAATGAAAAAAAAAAAAAAGTTTTTGCCTATAGTTCTACTTTAAAAAGTTTTGTGTGCAGGAAATTGCATTGAACATGGGCTAAGCTCCAATGCAGCGAAGCACCATACTTTACGCGAGAACAGGAGTGTACAGCCATTCACTTCTTTGGACGGCTGTACACCCCACCTGTGGCTCCCCAGCTATGGGAAAACTATGCATTTTTTGTGTTAGGCATATTGTACAACTTAAAGTGGTTGTAAACCCTTACAGACCACTTTAACCTACAGGTAAGCCTAGATTAAGGCTTACCTGTAGGTGCTTGAAATATCTCCTAAACCTACATGGTCTAGGAGATATTTGCAAATCGGCGTACATCGATTTCTTCTGCGCATGCGCCGGAGTTGGAAAGGGCACGCTGTGCCGTTTCTAGCTCGGGTCATGCTGCGACTGGCGGCACCTGCGCACATGCCACGTGACTCCGGCCAGTCACAGAGCCGGAGTTCAGGGCCCCAGAAGGAAGAGGGGTGAAGAATTGACACTCGCTGCTAGCGAGGATGACGGGGACATCGCGGGCTTCTCCTGCAGGCAAGTGTCACATAATGGGCTACTATGCGATGCATTGTAGCCCATTATGCTTTACCTTTGCAGGGAAACAAAGAGGAAGTAAAATCCATCAGAGTTTACTTCCTCTTTAAAACAATTCCTGACCACCCCGTATCAGATTTACTGCTACAGGGCAGCCATTCTGTGCAGAATCATGTATATATACTGTACATGATTCTGCACTTCTGGGTAGGGGGTGGGCACCACTTCTGCTGTAATTAGTCACAGCAGAAGCTGATCAGCGGGTGCTGGTCAATGGATGATCGTCGAGGAGAGAGGCAAGACCAGTGGTTCTCAACCTTCTAGTGCTGTGACCCCTTGATAAAATTTGTGGGGACCCCTAACAGTAAAATTATTTTTGTAGCTCGGGTTGTCAGCACCCAAGGCAAGACAAGTAATTTGCACCCCTAACCCACGGACATTTAGCGCTCCCTGAGTTCCTTCCACTCGTACAGTATTAAGACCCCTTATGGTACATTTTAGGATGTACCACTCTTTCTATTTGTTCTCCTTTCTTTCCCTTTTATCTCTCTCTATCCTATTTTTTGTTTTTTTTCCCCATCCCTCTCTCTAGCCCTTTTTCTTTGTTCCTCCACCTCTTTTCCTCTCCCTTCCATGCATTCTCTATTTTTATTCCTTCTCTTACTCCTTGGCGGGTGGGGGGGGGGGGGGGGGGGGGGTGGAATGAGTGGCAGTGCTGCCATGGAGTTGGGATCAGTGGCAGTGCTGGCGGGGAGTTGGGATCAGTGACAATGCTGGGGGGAGTTCTGATCAGCCAACTTAGGTGCAGAAACAGAAAAAAAATTATCTGGAACATACACCGTGGCCTACCTCCATCCCTGGTTATGGATATAAAGACAAAAAAGAGTGGTCATGGGACTTTAAATGAGGTGGGTCACAGACTAGGCACAACTAGGATACAATTGATAATTTATCATAAATCCATGATATACAAAAATATGTAGTATATCTATGTAAAAAGTCGTATAAACATTAGCAGTAAAAAGATCCATATATAATGAGACATTATACGTATATAATAATCATGAAGATATCACAACAAAATGCACAATTGGTCCATAAATGAGTAAATGTATAGTAGCATCTATGGATCCCCATGCGTTTCGTGGATCTCACTAGGGTCCACTCATCAGGAGTTTGATGCAGAAATTCATCTATGAAAAAAAAAAGTTATATAAAAATGTCAAATTAAAATTTAAAAATAAATAAATATATAAAAAAAGAATAAATGGATAAATAAATAAATGCCTTACTATTTACACATCAACTCAATTAGTGGGCCCAGCATCGGGGAGGAGAGGGAGGCACCGAGACATGTAGTCTTCCACAGGGTTGAGGCAAGGAAAACCACCCAAAAATGGCCAATGGGAAAAGCAGCCAGGGCAAGAGCAAGACCCCAGGTGCGGTAATTTGGGTGTATGAACACAGTAGATCAGATGATTCCAAGAAGAAAAAATTTCTTTGAGTGTATAGCATAGCAAAATAATGAATAAATGGGTCTAGTATAGTGTGCAGTGGATACAGATATACATGTGATCAATCAAAAGTGAACACCTATGTGAACCTGTGAATAGTGGAATGGAGAGTGCAGAGAAAACACCAAACCCTAGCTGAATATCAAACACAATAGCATAAAGCTAAGTGGAAAGATTGAGAAGAGGAAAAAACAAAACAAAAGTGAAATAAACAAGCAAAAAGGGGAAAAAAACGAATAGCTTTGCAGAATAATACCTGTGACTAGGTAACGTGCTGAATATAATCCGCATGACCACCTCCACAAGGAGCAATGTGCAAATGGAGGTCATGACTAACCCAGGCTGATATCCCCACAGCGATGGGCGGACCCAGCCCACGTCATGCAGACGCCACTGGCCATTTTTGGGTGGTTTTCCTTGTCTCAACCCTGTGGGAGACTACATATCTCGGTGCCTCTTCTCCCCGATTCTGGGCCCACTAATTGAGTTGATGTGTAAATAGTAAGGCATTTATTTATCCATTTATTCATTTTTTATCTGTTTATTACTTATTTATTTATTTTTAATTTATTCAATTTACATTTTTATATATATATATATATATATATATATATATATATATATATATATACAAAAATGAAAATAAAATGATATATATATTTTTATATATATATATATATATATATAAAATATATATATATATAATTTTATTTTCATTTTTTTCTTCATAGATGAATTGCTGCATCAAACTCCTGATGAGTGGACCATAGTGAGATCCACAAAACACGTAGAGATCCATATATGCTACAATACATTTACTCATTTGTGCGTTTTGTTGTGATATCTTCATGATTATTATATATGTATAATGTCTCATTATATATGGATCTTTTTACTGCTAATGTTTGTACAACTTTTTGCATAGATATACTACATATATTTTTTGATGTATTTTTGTATATCATGGATTTATAATAAATTATCAATTGTATCCTACTTGTGCCTAGTCGGTGACCCACCTCATTTAGTCCCATGACCACTCTTTTTTTGTCTTTATACAGCCAACTTAGATGCTCTTGATCAAGGTCATCTGCTGATCTGAGAACTGTAGTGAGGACTTTTAACCACTTGCCTACCAGGTACGAACACCCCCTTCCTGACCAAGCCATTTTTCAGCTTTCAGCGCTGTCGCATTTTGAATGACAATTGCGCGGTCATGCAACGCTGTACCCTAATAAAATTTTTATCATTTTTTCCCCACAAATAGAGCTTTATTTTGGTGGTATTTGATCACCTCTGCGGTTTTTATTTCTTGCGCTATAAACAAATTAAGAGGGACAAGTTTGAAAAAACGCAATATTTTTTACTTTTTATTATAACAAATCTCCAATTATTTATTTTTTTTAAACAAATTTTTTCCTCAGTTTAGGCCATACGTATTCTTCTACATATTTTTGGTAAAAAAAAAAAATCGCAATAAGCGTCTATTGATTGGTTTGCTCAAAAGTTATAGCGTCTACAAAATTGGGGATAGATTTATAGCATTTTTATTATTATTATTTTTTTACTAGTAATGGCGGCGATCTGCGATTTTTATCGTGACTGCGACATTGCGGCGGACATATCGGACACTTTTGACACATTTTTGGGACCATTCACAATTATAAAGCGATCCGTGCTATAAAAATGCATTCATTTCTGTATAAATGTGACTGGCAGGGAAGGGGTTAACACTAGGGGAGCGCTGCAGGGGTTAATATGTTCCCTATCTTAGTGATTCTAACTGTGGGGGGAGGGGACTGACTGGGGGAGGAGACCGATCGGTGTCCCTATGTACAAGGGACACACCATCTGTCTACTCTCCTCTGACAGGACGTGGATCTGTGTGTTTAGACACACAGATCCACGTCCTGCTCGATTACCAGGCAATCGCAGGTGCCCGGCGGACATCGCGGGCACGTGCATCGGGTCCCCAGCTACGAGGCGGGCACGCTAGTAGCCAAAAAGCGAGCGCCATCATATGACGGCGGCCCGCCACAATAGCTGCACCGTCCCGCCGTCATTTGACAGTGGGCGGTCAGCTACAGGTTAATGGCGACTCTAATCACAGGTAGTGTTACTCAATATGTCTCCTCCAGCTTTGTGGTGTCTCGCAGCAGTGACACCTATTCCGAAATCAGGATTCACATTCCTCACCAGTCAGCTGACCTCTAGTCTCTGCCCCCCACCCATGCCGTGAACTGAGTGAGCGGCCGCGGGCTCCAGGGACAGTCTAGCTAGGCAGAAACAGGCTCCAGAGACAGCCCTGCTGGGCGGCCGTGAAAAGGCTGGGAGAGCAGTGCGGGCTTCAGGAACAGCCCAGGATTTGGTGACCCCTGGCAAATCGTCATTTGACCCCCTAGAGCAGGGGTCTCCAAACCCCGGCCCGCGGGCCACATCCGGCCCGCTTGTGGGTTTAAACCGGCCCGCCCGCAGCTGTCAGGTACTGCAATACAAAGCAGCATGCTGCACGACGTTCTTACGATTGGCTGCTGGGACCGCCGATGTCCCAGCAACCAGTTACGTCATTGGCGCGGCACCTCCCCTCTTCCCGCCCGCTGTTTGTATTAAAGATGTGTTTGTATGTGTGCAGAAGTGTAGGCAGCGCTAAACGTCAAGGAATCGAGTCCACATTGTGGAACTACGATTCCCACAATGCACCGCGGCTCAAGGGCGGGGAGATGCAAGAGAAGCTGACATGCCCCAATCAGTGGGCGCGCTTTTAACCTCTCTCTGCTCAAAGGCAGCTGTGTGAAAATTACAAGTAACAGGAGGCACAATTGAAATAGAACATAAATCGGTTGGTATTTCCGCTGGGAGCTGTCAAGAGGGGACAGCAAACATATAGCCATATCGGTAACCAATAGGGGTGCAACGGGTCGTCGCCGATCGGCACAACCCGCGATCCGCGGAGCGCTCCGCGGCCTCGGCCTTAGGAAAGGCCGCGGCTTCGGCCTAGCTCCGGAGCGGCGGCCATCTTGGTACACCCGGCTGCTGTTTACAATGTGATCGCTCCGTCAAATGACTTGTAAACAAACTCTGCATTACCCTGCCAATACTCTGCATTACCCTGCCAATACTCTGCGATACTCTGCATTACCCTGCCAATACTCTGCATTACCCTGCCAATACTCTGCATTATCCTGCCAATACTCTGCATTATCCTGCCAATACTCTGCGATACTCTGCATTACCCTGCCAATACTCTGCATTACCCTGCCAATACTCTGCATTATCCTGCCAATACTCTGCGATACTCTGCATTACCCTGCCAATACTCTGCATTACCCTGCCAATACTCTGCATTACCCTGCCAATACTCTGCGATACTCTGCATTACCCTGCCAATACTCTGCGATACTCTGCATTACCCTGCCAATACTCTGCGATACTCTGCATTACCCTGCCAATACTCTGCATTACCCTGCCAATACTCTGCATTATCCTGCCAATACTCTGCGATACTCTGCATTACCCTGCCAATACTCTGCATTATCCTGCCAATACTATGCGATACTCTGCATTACCCTGCCAATACTCTGCATTACCCTGCCAATACTCTGCATTACCCTGCCAATACTCTGCATTACCCTGCCAATACTCTGCATTACCCAGCCAATACTCTGCGATACTCTGCATTACCTAGCCGATATTCTGCATTACCCAGCCGATATTCTGCATTACCCAGCCGATATTCTGCATTACCCAGCCAATACTCTGCATTACCCAGCCAATACTCTGCATTACCCAGCCAATACTCTGCGATACTCTGCATTACCCAGCCAATACTCTGCGATACTCTGCATTACCCAGCCAATACTCTGCGATACTCTGCATTACCCAGCCAATACTCTGCATTACCCAGCCAATACTCTGCATTACCCAGCCAATACTCTGCATTACCCAGCCAATACTCTGCGATACTCTGCATTACCCAGCCAATACTCTGCGATACTCTGCATTACCCAACCAATACTCTGCGATACTCTGCATTACCCAGCCAATACTCTGCATTACCCTGCCAATACTCTGCGATACTCTGCATTACCCAGCCAATACTCTGCATTACCCTGCCAATACTCTGCGATACTCTGCATTACCCTGCCAATACTCTGCGATACTCTGCATTACCCAGCCAATACTCTGCGATACCCAGCCAATACTCTGCGATACCCTGCCAATACTCGGCCATACTCAGACAATATTACAGTGGGGGAGATGTCCATTACAGTGGGGGAGATTGCGGATATTACAGTGGGGGAGATGACGTGTATATTACAGTGGGGAAGATGACGTGGATATTGCGGATATTACAGTGGGGGAGATGACGTGTATATTACAGTGGGGAGATTGCGGATATTACAATGGAGAGATTGCGGATATTACAGTGGGGGAAATGTGGGGAGATTGTGGATATTACAGTGGGGGAAATGTGGGGAGATTGTGGATATTACAGTGGGGGAAATGTGGGGAGATTGTGGATATTACAGCGGGGACTATATGGTGGTGGAATTTTGCAAATTCAATGATTATTTCCGATCTGTGACTTTTTTGATCTCTTGCACCCCTACTGATGGGGACATTGCTGGAGACACCACTGATGGGGATATTGCTGGAGACAATGCTGATGTGGACATAACTGATGGGGACATTGCTGGAGACACCACTGATGGGGATATTGCTGGAGACACTGCTGATGGGGACATGGATGGGGTCACTGCTGATGGGGACACCGCTGATGGGGACATGGATGGGGTCACTGCTGATGGGGACACCGCTGATGGGGACATGGATGGGGTCACTGCTGATGTGGACACTGCTAAAGGGAACACTGATGATGAGGAGTCTCTGATGGAGGACACTGATGATGAGGAGTCTCTGATGGAGGACACTGATGATGAGGAGTCTCTGATGAGGGATACGGATGTGTGGAAGGCTCTGATGAGGATACAGGTGCGTGAAAGGCTCTGATGGGGACACAGGTGTGTGGAAGGCTCTGATGGGGACACAATGTACAAGGAGACTCTGATGGGGGACACAGATGTGCAGAAAGGCTCTGATGGGGACACAATATGCAAGGATACTCTGATGGGGGACACCGATGTTTGGAAAGGCTCTGACGGGGGACACCGATGTTTGGAAAGGCTCTGACGGGGGACACCGATGTTTGGAAAGGCTCTGACGGGGGACACCGATGTTTGGAAAGGCTCTGACGGGGGACACCGATGTTTGGAAAGGCTCTGATGGGGGGCACAGATGTGTGGAAGGCTCTGATGGGGACAAACATGCGGAAAAGCTCTGATTGGGACACGGACGTGCGGAAAGGCTCCAATGTGTACACAGGTGTGCAAGGAGTCTCTGGGGCACAGATGTGCAAGGAGACTCTGTTGGACAAAGATGTGTGGAAAGCTCTGATGGGGACACAGATGTGCAGAAAGACTCTGATGGGGATGGAGACTCTGTTGGAGACACAGTTGTATGGGATGACTCTGATGGGGAAACAGATGTGAGGGGAAATCTGAGATGCAGATATAAAGGGGGATCTTGAGGACCACACAGACATAAGGGGGGACTATGATGAGGATTTGATTTAAGCGTAAACTCTCAAATCTTTTCCTTGTTCAGATATCTCCTTCAGTTATGGAAGGAAAAAAGAAGAAAAGTGGACAGCGAGTGCCGCCTGTTTAATGAACAATGGAACATAAAGTACTTTTTTGTACAAGCAGGCGATAAAGCCTCATGTCTCATATGCAATGAAACTGTGGCTGTTTTGAAGGAGTACAATTTGCGTCGGCACTATGAGACAAAACATGACCAAAGTTTTTCCAAATTCACAGGAACACAGCGTTTGGAAGAATTTCAATCGATGCAACGCAATTTACTTTCCCAAAAAGCTCTATTTACGCAAAAGAAAAGTGAAAATGAAGCTTTAACTCGGGCCAGTTATAAAATAGCTTATGCCTTGGCTAAAAGAGGAAAACCATTCACTGACGGAGATCTCATCAAGGAGTGTATGATGGAAGCAGTGGAAGAGTTATGCCCAGAAAAAGCTAATTTGTTCAAAACTATAAGTCTTGCACCAAATACTGTTGCTCGTAGAATTGATGATATAGGAAGCAATATTGTTAATCAAATTGCAGAAAAAGCAAAAAATGTTCTGGTGTATTCTCTTGCACTTGATGAGTCAACTGATGTGTGTGATACATCCCAACTTTTAGTATTCATTCGTGGTGTCGACAGCGAATTTGATGTCACACAAGAGTTGGCATCAGTGCATAGCATGCACAGCACAGTAACTGGAGAAGACATCTTCAAAGAACTGCAAAAAACTGTGACGGAATATAACCTGGAGTGGAATAAACTGCAATGTGTGACAATTGATGGAGGAAAAAACATGTCTGGGGCAAAGAAAGGTTTAGTTGGACAAATAACAAAAACTTGCGAGGTTGGTGGATTCTCAAAGCCCATGTTCCTGCATTGCATTATCCATCAGCAAGCATTGTGTGGAAAATATCTGGATATGTCTTGTGTTCTGAAACCTGTTGTTTCAGTAGTCAATTTTATTCGATCTCATGGGCTTAATCATCGCCAGTTTCGTGATTTTCTGAAAGAAATTGACTCAAAGTATGTTGACTTGACTTACTATACAGCAGTTCGATGGCTTAGTTGTGGAACAGTTCTATCACGCTTCTTTCAGCTCAGAGAAGAAATAAATTCATTTCTAACAGAAAAGAATCGACCCGACCCACTTTTGTCAAACACTGACTGGCTTTGGAAATTGGCATTTTTTGCAGATTTGACAGACCATATGAATCAACTGAATCTGAAATTGCAAGGTGAAACCAATTTGATTTGTGACCTATTTGTGCATGTCAAGTCATTCAGGGCAAAACTCATGCTTTTTGAAGGACAGGTGAAAGTCCATAATTTGGTTCATTTCCCATGTTGTAAAAAATTTCATGAAGAAAGCAAAACAGAATTTCCTTCTTCATTTGGAACTGAAATGATTCAGGGCTTGCAAAAACAATTTCAAGAGCGATTTTCTGATCTTGATGGTAGAGCAGATGATATAAAACTGTTTCAAAATCCATTTGACTGCAATGTTGAAACACTCCCAAGTCAGTTTCAATTGGAAATTATTGACCTACAATCAGATGACATGTTGAAAGACAAATTTAAAGAAGGAAATTTGATCCAATTTTATAAATTTTTGCAGCCTGAGCAGTTTCCAAATTTGAAGCAATTTGCTCGTAGACTTGTGTCAGTTTTTGGTACAACATACCTGTGTGAACAAACATTTTCAAAAATGAAGTATGTCAAGTCCAAATATCGAGCAAATTTATCAGATGATCATTTGAAGTCCATTCTAATAATTGGCTCCTCAAGCTTGAAACCTCAGTACAGTGACATTTTGAAATTAAAAAATCAGCTCCATCGTTCACATTAAATTTGTAAAAATGTTTTTTGTTTTGTGAACATGAAGCACATAATTCTTTGCATTACGTTTTGCTGTTTACACAAAATTGCCAGATCTGTGTTAAAAGTTGCAGACTGATTTTATTTTTCTTCATATTCATATTAAAATCCCAAGTTTATTTTGAATGTCTTTGCGTTGTTTTACTAAAGTTTATTTTTTTTCCTCTTTTGTTCTCAGTCATATCATGCTGATTACAAACATGATCCATGTAAAATATATACATTTAAATGTTATTCATTCATGTATTTTATACATAACTGATTTTTTTTTTCGGCCCCTGAATACTTGTAAAATCTACAATGTGGCCCTCCTGTTGAAAAGTTTGGAGACCCCTGCCCTAGAGGGTCCCAACCCCAGGTTGAGAACCACTGGGCTAGACGGAGCTCTGCATATCTACACAGCGCAGAGCTTAGTCTTGACAGTAGGGATGTAATGGATTTTCTTTCCTTTGCAGAGAAAGAAAACCCATCACATCCCTTAGTAAAAATAGCACATAGCTACACACAAACACTGGTTAGGCACACAATTAACCCTTTAATTTCCCTAGATTAGTGATGGCACACTTTGGCACCCCAGATGTTTTGGAACAACATTTACCATGATGTTCATGCACTCTGCAGTGTAGTTGAGCATCATGGGAAATGTAGTTCCAAAACATCTGGGGTGCCAAGGTTTGCCATCACTGAACTAGATGTTTAACCCCTTCCCAGTCAGTGTCGTTCGTACAGTGACAATGCATATTTGTAGCACTGATCACTGTATTAGTGTCACAAGTTTCCGTTGGTGTCAGATTGTCCACTGCAATATTGCAGCCCCGAGGGTAAGTCGCTGATCGGAGCCATTACTAGTATAAAAATAAATAAATAAAGATTCCAGTATATATCCCATAGTTTGTGGAGGCTATAAATTTTGTGCAAACCAATCAATATACGCTTATTGGGATTTTTTTAACCAAGTACACGCTCATGAACTTTAATAGCATCCCAGTCTTATGCCCTGTACACACGGTCGGATATTCCGATGGAAAAAGTCCGATCGGATTATGTTGTCGGAAAATCCGATAGTGTGTGGGCTCTAGCGGGCTTTTTCCGTCAGAATTTGAGAAAAATTTGAGGGCAGGATCTCAAATTTTCCGACAACAAAATCCAATCGGACTTTTTCCGATTGTGTGTCGAGAATTCCGACGGACAAAGTGCCACGCATGCTCAGATCAAATCACGAGACCAAAGCTATTGGCTACTAGCCTCTACGTAGTTCCGTCGTACACAACGAACGTCATCACGTTCGGAATGATTGGATTTTCCGACAATTTTGTCCGACTGTGTGTATGCAACACCAGTGTCAAGCCCCATACACACGGTCGGATTTTCCGATGGATTCTGTCCTATCAGACAATGTTGTCGGAAATTCCGACCGTGTGTAGGCACCATCGGACAGTTTCCATCGGATTGTCCGACGGACAAAGTCCTATCTCCTGCTGGATAGATTTTTTGACAACAAAGTCCGATCACACCAAATCCGATCGTGTGTAGCGAATTCCGACGGACAAAGTGCTACGCATGCTCAGATCACATTACAAGACCAAAGCTATTGGCTACTAGCCTCTACGTAGTCCCGTCGTAGGCAACAAACGTCACCATGTTCAGAATGATCGGATTTTCTGACAACTTTGTCCGACCGTGTGTATGCAAAACCAACATCGGACAAAGTACGACGGACATGATCCGACGGACCTGGTCCTCGGATAATCCGAGCGTGTGTATGGGGCTTTAGACAAAATCCGTCGGAAAAAATCTGACGGATTTTGTGGTCGGAATTTCCGACCGTGTGTACGGGGGCTAAGTCCGTAGGGATCTATATTGAGTTGGCCCAACCTTTGCAGCTATAATAGCTTTAACTCTTCTGGGAAGGCTGTCCACAAGGTTTAGGAGTCTGGAGGAACTTGACTGGCTTGCACAGAGTCCTGACCTCAACCCAAAAGAACACCTTTCGGGATGAATTAGAGCGGAGACTGCGAGCCAGGCCTTTTTTAAGTCACATAAAGGCAGGTGTCCCAATACTTTTGGTAATATAGTGTATGTAGCAGAATACATATTGGCCTAAACTTATAAATAAATTAGATTTTTTTTTAAAAATTGTATTAGATATGTTTTAAAGCAGAAAGTAAAAATTATTATTCTGTTTTTTCAAAATTGGTATTTTTTTGTTCATAAAGCAAAAAATAGAAAACCCAGTGGTGATCAAATACCACCAAAGGAAAGCTCTATTTGTGGGGAAAAGGGCATACATTTAATTTGGGTACAGCGTTGCATTACTGCACGTTAAAGTAACACAGTGCCGTATTGCAAAAAATGGCCTGGTCATGAAGGGGGGTAAATCTTCCGGAGGGCAAGTGGATAATATATCCATGTGCTTGAGTCCTTTACCTGTACACCGGAGGCGGACTGACAACTCATAGGGCCCCCGGGCAAAAGGAGATTATGGGGCCCCCGGGCAATAGGAGAAGATTATGGGGACCCCGTGCAATAGGAGATTATGGGGCCCCCAGGCAATAGATTATGGGGCCACACAGTATACACACACTCACATACAGTATACACACACAGACACACAATATACACACACAGAATACACATACACACACTGAAAAGGTACTGGAGAGGCGGGGCTCTTGGGATTTAAAAAAAACACAGATTTTTACATACTGTCCCTGGTTTTATTGAGGCTGGCAATCCTGATGGGGCCCCTTAGTGGCATGGGCCCGAATGGTCAGTCCGCCCCTGCTGTACACTAATTGATCATGAATGATAATTGATTGACTTGCATTGCAAGCTAAAATCTCATGCTGTATATTTGGCTGAAATTAAAAATACCCAATTGTATTCAAGTTCTGAAATGATACTAAATGATGAGACACCAGTAAACCTAACTTTCACATTGTCTATACAATATATCCAATACATTTTTATTGTAAAAGAAGGCAATGATAATAACACTGATACAACTTATATAATGAATCTCTGGCACTCTAAAGTCCATCTCCATATAAATAAAATTATTTTGTTCAATAAAGATTTAGACTTCTTTAGCTGACCCCGGGGGATAGGTAAATATTGTACAGAAGAGCCTAGTGCATCATCTTTAAACTCTTTGTTCTCTTTTGTTGCTCTTCTATACATTTGGGGGGGATTTACTAAACTTTTGTCTGAAGGGCGTTGGCCATGAAACTTGTCTTGCATACAAACGACACACAACTGTCGGCCAACAAACACGAACGTAGTGACGTACTACGTGACTTTTCAGCTCTTTAGCGCCACCCTTTGGGCACCTTCTGCTAAAGTGGTGTTTGGTGAGCATTGATTCCGAGCATGCGTGTTTGTACTTTGGACTTTTGTCTGACGGACTTGTGTACACACGATCGGAAAATCTGACAACAGACCGCTGTCCGCGGAAAATTTCTAAGCCTGCCATCTGTCACATTTGTCCGCGGAAAATCCAACAACAATTGTCCGATGGAGCGTACAAACGGTCGGATTTTAAGCCAACAGTCTGTCAACACATAAATTCCCGTCGGAAAATCCGATCGTGTGTACCAGGCTTTAGTCTAGGTACACATCTATGCAGCTGTGCTTGATGCGTTTTTCAGGCACGTTTTGCAGTGCGTTTTGCGTTTTTAAACCCTAGTTTTTTTTTTCTCTGTAAACACATTATTACAGTGGGGAGATTGCGGATATTACAATGGAGAGATTGCGGATATTACAGTGGGGGAAATGTGGGGAGATTGTGGATATTACAGTGGGGGAAATGTGGGGAGATTGTGGATATTACAGTGGGGGAAATGTGGGGAGATTGTGGATATTACAGCGGGGACTATATGGTGGTGGAATTTTGCAAATTCAATGATTATTTCCGATCTGTGACTTTTTTGATCTCTTGCACCCCTACTGATGGGGACATTGCTGGAGACACCACTGATGGGGATATTGCTGGAGACAATGCTGATGTGGACATAACTGATGGGGACATTGCTGGAGACACCACTGATGGGGATATTGCTGGAGACACTGCTGATGGGGACATGGATGGGGTCACTGCTGATGGGGACACCGCTGATGGGGACATGGATGGGGTCACTGCTGATGGGGACACCGCTGATGGGGACATGGATGGGGTCACTGCTGATGTGGACACTGCTAAAGGGAACACTGATGATGAGGAGTCTCTGATGGAGGACACTGATGATGAGGAGTCTCTGATGGAGGACACTGATGATGAGGAGTCTCTGATGAGGGATACGGATGTGTGGAAGGCTCTGATGAGGATACAGGTGCGTGAAAGGCTCTGATGGGGACACAGGTGTGTGGAAGGCTCTGATGGGGACACAATGTACAAGGAGACTCTGATGGGGGACACAGATGTGCAGAAAGGCTCTGATGGGGACACAATATGCAAGGATACTCTGATGGGGGACACCGATGTTTGGAAAGGCTCTGACGGGGGACACCGATGTTTGGAAAGGCTCTGACGGGGGACACCGATGTTTGGAAAGGCTCTGACGGGGGACACCGATGTTTGGAAAGGCTCTGACGGGGGACACCGATGTTTGGAAAGGCTCTGATGGGGGGCACAGATGTGTGGAAGGCTCTGATGGGGACAAACATGCGGAAAAGCTCTGATTGGGACACGGACGTGCGGAAAGGCTCCAATGTGTACACAGGTGTGCAAGGAGTCTCTGGGGCACAGATGTGCAAGGAGACTCTGTTGGACAAAGATGTGTGGAAAGCTCTGATGGGGACACAGATGTGCAGAAAGACTCTGATGGGGATGGAGACTCTGTTGGAGACACAGTTGTATGGGATGACTCTGATGGGGAAACAGATGTGAGGGGAAATCTGAGATGCAGATATAAAGGGGGATCTTGAGGACCACACAGACATAAGGGGGGACTATGATGAGGATTTGATTTAAGCGTAAACTCTCAAATCTTTTCCTTGTTCAGATATCTCCTTCAGTTATGGAAGGAAAAAAGAAGAAAAGTGGACAGCGAGTGCCGCCTGTTTAATGAACAATGGAACATAAAGTACTTTTTTGTACAAGCAGGCGATAAAGCCTCATGTCTCATATGCAATGAAACTGTGGCTGTTTTGAAGGAGTACAATTTGCGTCGGCACTATGAGACAAAACATGACCAAAGTTTTTCCAAATTCACAGGAACACAGCGTTTGGAAGAATTTCAATCGATGCAACGCAATTTACTTTCCCAAAAAGCTCTATTTACGCAAAAGAAAAGTGAAAATGAAGCTTTAACTCGGGCCAGTTATAAAATAGCTTATGCCTTGGCTAAAAGAGGAAAACCATTCACTGACGGAGATCTCATCAAGGAGTGTATGATGGAAGCAGTGGAAGAGTTATGCCCAGAAAAAGCTAATTTGTTCAAAACTATAAGTCTTGCACCAAATACTGTTGCTCGTAGAATTGATGATATAGGAAGCAATATTGTTAATCAAATTGCAGAAAAAGCAAAAAATGTTCTGGTGTATTCTCTTGCACTTGATGAGTCAACTGATGTGTGTGATACATCCCAACTTTTAGTATTCATTCGTGGTGTCGACAGCGAATTTGATGTCACACAAGAGTTGGCATCAGTGCATAGCATGCACAGCACAGTAACTGGAGAAGACATCTTCAAAGAACTGCAAAAAACTGTGACGGAATATAACCTGGAGTGGAATAAACTGCAATGTGTGACAATTGATGGAGGAAAAAACATGTCTGGGGCAAAGAAAGGTTTAGTTGGACAAATAACAAAAACTTGCGAGGTTGGTGGATTCTCAAAGCCCATGTTCCTGCATTGCATTATCCATCAGCAAGCATTGTGTGGAAAATATCTGGATATGTCTTGTGTTCTGAAACCTGTTGTTTCAGTAGTCAATTTTATTCGATCTCATGGGCTTAATCATCGCCAGTTTCGTGATTTTCTGAAAGAAATTGACTCAAAGTATGTTGACTTGACTTACTATACAGCAGTTCGATGGCTTAGTTGTGGAACAGTTCTATCACGCTTCTTTCAGCTCAGAGAAGAAATAAATTCATTTCTAACAGAAAAGAATCGACCCGACCCACTTTTGTCAAACACTGACTGGCTTTGGAAATTGGCATTTTTTGCAGATTTGACAGACCATATGAATCAACTGAATCTGAAATTGCAAGGTGAAACCAATTTGATTTGTGACCTATTTGTGCATGTCAAGTCATTCAGGGCAAAACTCATGCTTTTTGAAGGACAGGTGAAAGTCCATAATTTGGTTCATTTCCCATGTTGTAAAAAATTTCATGAAGAAAGCAAAACAGAATTTCCTTCTTCATTTGGAACTGAAATGATTCAGGGCTTGCAAAAACAATTTCAAGAGCGATTTTCTGATCTTGATGGTAGAGCAGATGATATAAAACTGTTTCAAAATCCATTTGACTGCAATGTTGAAACACTCCCAAGTCAGTTTCAATTGGAAATTATTGACCTACAATCAGATGACATGTTGAAAGACAAATTTAAAGAAGGAAATTTGATCCAATTTTATAAATTTTTGCAGCCTGAGCAGTTTCCAAATTTGAAGCAATTTGCTCGTAGACTTGTGTCAGTTTTTGGTACAACATACCTGTGTGAACAAACATTTTCAAAAATGAAGTATGTCAAGTCCAAATATCGAGCAAATTTATCAGATGATCATTTGAAGTCCATTCTAATAATTGGCTCCTCAAGCTTGAAACCTCAGTACAGTGACATTTTGAAATTAAAAAATCAGCTCCATCGTTCACATTAAATTTGTAAAAATGTTTTTTGTTTTGTGAACATGAAGCACATAATTCTTTGCATTACGTTTTGCTGTTTACACAAAATTGCCAGATCTGTGTTAAAAGTTGCAGACTGATTTTATTTTTCTTCATATTCATATTAAAATCCCAAGTTTATTTTGAATGTCTTTGCGTTGTTTTACTAAAGTTTATTTTTTTTCCTCTTTTGTTCTCAGTCATATCATGCTGATTACAAACATGATCCATGTAAAATATATACATTTAAATGTTATTCATTCATGTATTTTATACATAACTGATTTTTTTTTTCGGCCCCTGAATACTTGTAAAATCTACAATGTGGCCCTCCTGTTGAAAAGTTTGGAGACCCCTGCCCTAGAGGGTCCCAACCCCAGGTTGAGAACCACTGGGCTAGACGGAGCTCTGCATATCTACACAGCGCAGAGCTTAGTCTTGACAGTAGGGATGTAATGGATTTTCTTTCCTTTGCAGAGAAAGAAAACCCATCACATCCCTTAGTAAAAATAGCACATAGCTACACACAAACACTGGTTAGGCACACAATTAACCCTTTAATTTCCCTAGATTAGTGATGGCACACTTTGGCACCCCAGATGTTTTGGAACAACATTTACCATGATGTTCATGCACTCTGCAGTGTAGTTGAGCATCATGGGAAATGTAGTTCCAAAACATCTGGGGTGCCAAGGTTTGCCATCACTGAACTAGATGTTTAACCCCTTCCCAGTCAGTGTCGTTCGTACAGTGACAATGCATATTTGTAGCACTGATCACTGTATTAGTGTCACAAGTTTCCGTTGGTGTCAGATTGTCCACTGCAATATTGCAGCCCCGAGGGTAAGTCGCTGATCGGAGCCATTACTAGTATAAAAATAAATAAATAAAGATTCCAGTATATATCCCATAGTTTGTGGAGGCTATAAATTTTGTGCAAACCAATCAATATACGCTTATTGGGATTTTTTTAACCAAGTACACGCTCATGAACTTTAATAGCATCCCAGTCTTATGCCCTGTACACACGGTCGGATATTCCGATGGAAAAAGTCCGATCGGATTATGTTGTCGGAAAATCCGATAGTGTGTGGGCTCTAGCGGGCTTTTTCCGTCAGAATTTGAGAAAAATTTGAGGGCAGGATCTCAAATTTTCCGACAACAAAATCCAATCGGACTTTTTCCGATTGTGTGTCGAGAATTCCGACGGACAAAGTGCCACGCATGCTCAGATCAAATCACGAGACCAAAGCTATTGGCTACTAGCCTCTACGTAGTTCCGTCGTACACAACGAACGTCATCACGTTCGGAATGATTGGATTTTCCGACAATTTTGTCCGACTGTGTGTATGCAACACCAGTGTCAAGCCCCATACACACGGTCGGATTTTCCGATGGATTCTGTCCTATCAGACAATGTTGTCGGAAATTCCGACCGTGTGTAGGCACCATCGGACAGTTTCCATCGGATTGTCCGACGGACAAAGTCCTATCTCCTGCTGGATAGATTTTTTGACAACAAAGTCCGATCACACCAAATCCGATCGTGTGTAGCGAATTCCGACGGACAAAGTGCTACGCATGCTCAGATCACATTACAAGACCAAAGCTATTGGCTACTAGCCTCTACGTAGTCCCGTCGTAGGCAACAAACGTCACCACGTTCAGAATGATCGGATTTTCTGACAACTTTGTCCGACCGTGTGTATGCAAAACCAACATCGGACAAAGTACGACGGACATGATCCGACGGACCTGGTCCTCGGATAATCCGAGCGTGTGTATGGGGCTTTAGACAAAATCCGTCGGAAAAAATCTGACGGATTTTGTGGTCGGAATTTCCGACCGTGTGTACGGGGGCTAAGTCCGTAGGGATCTATATTGAGTTGGCCCAACCTTTGCAGCTATAATAGCTTTAACTCTTCTGGGAAGGCTGTCCACAAGGTTTAGGAGTCTGGAGGAACTTGACTGGCTTGCACAGAGTCCTGACCTCAACCCAAAAGAACACCTTTCGGGATGAATTAGAGCGGAGACTGCGAGCCAGGCCTTTTTTAAGTCACATAAAGGCAGGTGTCCCAATACTTTTGGTAATATAGTGTATGTAGCAGAATACATATTGGCCTAAACTTATAAATAAATTAGATTTTTTTTAAAAATTGTATTAGATATGTTTTAAAGCAGAAAGTAAAAATTATTATTCTGTTTTTTCAAAATTGGTATTTTTTTGTTCATAAAGCAAAAAATAGAAAACCCAGTGGTGATCAAATACCACCAAAGGAAAGCTCTATTTGTGGGGAAAAGGGCATACATTTAATTTGGGTACAGCGTTGCATTACTGCACGTTAAAGTAACACAGTGCCGTATTGCAAAAAATGGCCTGGTCATGAAGGGGGGTAAATCTTCCGGAGGGCAAGTGGATAATATATCCATGTGCTTGAGTCCTTTACCTGTACACCGGAGGCGGACTGACAACTCATAGGGCCCCCGGGCAAAAGGAGATTATGGGGCCCCCGGGCAATAGGAGAAGATTATGGGGACCCCGTGCAATAGGAGATTATGGGGCCCCCAGGCAATAGATTATGGGGCCACACAGTATACACACACTCACATACAGTATACACACACAGACACACAATATACACACACAGAATACACATAAACACACTGAAAAGGTACTGGAGAGGCGGGGCTCTTGGGATTTAAAAAAAACACAGATTTTTACATACTGTCCCTGGTTTTATTGAGGCTGGCAATCCTGATGGGGCCCCTTAGTGGCATGGGCCCGAATGGTCAGTCCGCCCCTGCTGTACACTAATTGATCATGAATGATAATTGATTGACTTGCATTGCAAGCTAAAATCTCATGCTGTATATTTGGCTGAAATTAAAAATACCCAATTGTATTCAAGTTCTGAAATGATACTAAATGATGAGACACCAGTAAACCTAACTTTCACATTGTCTATACAATATATCCAATACATTTTTATTGTAAAAGAAGGCAATGATAATAACACTGATACAACTTATATAATGAATCTCTGGCACTCTAAAGTCCATCTCCATATAAATAAAATTATTTTGTTCAATAAAGATTTAGACTTCTTTAGCTGACCCCGGGGGATAGGTAAATATTGTACAGAAGAGCCTAGTGCATCATCTTTAAACTCTTTGTTCTCTTTTGTTGCTCTTCTATACATTTGGGGGGGATTTACTAAACTTTTGTCTGAAGGGCGTTGGCCATGAAACTTGTCTTGCATACAAACGACACACAACTGTCGGCCAACAAACACGAACGTAGTGACGTACTACGTGACTTTTCAGCTCTTTAGCGCCACCCTTTGGGCACCTTCTGCTAATGTGGTGTTTGGTGAGCATTGATTCCGAGCATGCGTGTTTGTACTTTGGACTTTTGTCTGACGGACTTGTGTACACACGATCGGAAAATCTGACAACAGACCGCTGTCCGCGGAAAATTTCTAAGCCTGCCATCTGTCACATTTGTCCGCGGAAAATCCAACAACAATTGTCCGATGGAGCGTACAAACGGTCGGATTTTAAGCCAACAGTCTGTCAACACATAAATTCCCGTCGGAAAATCCGATCGTGTGTACCAGGCTTTAGTCTAGGTACACATCTATGCAGCTGTGCTTGATGCGTTTTTCAGGCACGTTTTGCAGTGCGTTTTGCGTTTTTAAACCCTAGTTTTTTTTTTCTCTGTAAACACATTATTACAGTGGGGAGATTGCGGATATTACAATGGAGAGATTGCGGATATTACAGTGGGGGAAATGTGGGGAGATTGTGGATATTACAGTGGGGGAAATGTGGGGAGATTGTGGATATTACAGTGGGGGAAATGTGGGGAGATTGTGGATATTACAGCGGGGACTATATGGTGGTGGAATTTTGCAAATTCAATGATTATTTCCGATCTGTGACTTTTTTGATCTCTTGCACCCCTACTGATGGGGACATTGCTGGAGACACCACTGATGGGGATATTGCTGGAGACAATGCTGATGTGGACATAACTGATGGGGACATTGCTGGAGACACCACTGATGGGGATATTGCTGGAGACACTGCTGATGGGGACATGGATGGGGTCACTGCTGATGGGGACACCGCTGATGGGGACATGGATGGGGTCACTGCTGATGGGGACACCGCTGATGGGGACATGGATGGGGTCACTGCTGATGTGGACACTGCTAAAGGGAACACTGATGATGAGGAGTCTCTGATGGAGGACACTGATGATGAGGAGTCTCTGATGGAGGACACTGATGATGAGGAGTCTCTGATGAGGGATACGGATGTGTGGAAGGCTCTGATGAGGATACAGGTGCGTGAAAGGCTCTGATGGGGACACAGGTGTGTGGAAGGCTCTGATGGGGACACAATGTACAAGGAGACTCTGATGGGGGACACAGATGTGCAGAAAGGCTCTGATGGGGACACAATATGCAAGGATACTCTGATGGGGGACACCGATGTTTGGAAAGGCTCTGACGGGGGACACCGATGTTTGGAAAGGCTCTGACGGGGGACACCGATGTTTGGAAAGGCTCTGACGGGGGACACCGATGTTTGGAAAGGCTCTGACGGGGGACACCGATGTTTGGAAAGGCTCTGATGGGGGGCACAGATGTGTGGAAGGCTCTGATGGGGACAAACATGCGGAAAAGCTCTGATTGGGACACGGACGTGCGGAAAGGCTCCAATGTGTACACAGGTGTGCAAGGAGTCTCTGGGGCACAGATGTGCAAGGAGACTCTGTTGGACAAAGATGTGTGGAAAGCTCTGATGGGGACACAGATGTGCAGAAAGACTCTGATGGGGATGGAGACTCTGTTGGAGACACAGTTGTATGGGATGACTCTGATGGGGAAACAGATGTGAGGGGAAATCTGAGATGCAGATATAAAGGGGGATCTTGAGGACCACACAGACATAAGGGGGGACTATGATGAGGATTTGATTTAAGCGTAAACTCTCAAATCTTTTCCTTGTTCAGATATCTCCTTCAGTTATGGAAGGAAAAAAGAAGAAAAGTGGACAGCGAGTGCCGCCTGTTTAATGAACAATGGAACATAAAGTACTTTTTTGTACAAGCAGGCGATAAAGCCTCATGTCTCATATGCAATGAAACTGTGGCTGTTTTGAAGGAGTACAATTTGCGTCGGCACTATGAGACAAAACATGACCAAAGTTTTTCCAAATTCACAGGAACACAGCGTTTGGAAGAATTTCAATCGATGCAACGCAATTTACTTTCCCAAAAAGCTCTATTTACGCAAAAGAAAAGTGAAAATGAAGCTTTAACTCGGGCCAGTTATAAAATAGCTTATGCCTTGGCTAAAAGAGGAAAACCATTCACTGACGGAGATCTCATCAAGGAGTGTATGATGGAAGCAGTGGAAGAGTTATGCCCAGAAAAAGCTAATTTGTTCAAAACTATAAGTCTTGCACCAAATACTGTTGCTCGTAGAATTGATGATATAGGAAGCAATATTGTTAATCAAATTGCAGAAAAAGCAAAAAAATGTTCTGGTGTATTCTCTTGCACTTGATGAGTCAACTGATGTGTGTGATACATCCCAACTTTTAGTATTCATTCGTGGTGTCGACAGCGAATTTGATGTCACACAAGAGTTGGCATCAGTGCATAGCATGCACAGCACAGTAACTGGAGAAGACATCTTCAAAGAACTGCAAAAAACTGTGACGGAATATAACCTGGAGTGGAATAAACTGCAATGTGTGACAATTGATGGAGGAAAAAACATGTCTGGGGCAAAGAAAGGTTTAGTTGGACAAATAACAAAAACTTGCGAGGTTGGTGGATTCTCAAAGCCCATGTTCCTGCATTGCATTATCCATCAGCAAGCATTGTGTGGAAAATATCTGGATATGTCTTGTGTTCTGAAACCTGTTGTTTCAGTAGTCAATTTTATTCGATCTCATGGGCTTAATCATCGCCAGTTTCGTGATTTTCTGAAAGAAATTGACTCAAAGTATGTTGACTTGACTTACTATACAGCAGTTCGATGGCTTAGTTGTGGAACAGTTCTATCACGCTTCTTTCAGCTCAGAGAAGAAATAAATTCATTTCTAACAGAAAAGAATCGACCCGACCCACTTTTGTCAAACACTGACTGGCTTTGGAAATTGGCATTTTTTGCAGATTTGACAGACCATATGAATCAACTGAATCTGAAATTGCAAGGTGAAACCAATTTGATTTGTGACCTATTTGTGCATGTCAAGTCATTCAGGGCAAAACTCATGCTTTTTGAAGGACAGGTGAAAGTCCATAATTTGGTTAATTTCCCATGTTGTAAAAAATTTCATGAAGAAAGCAAAACAGAATTTCCTTCTTCATTTGGAACTGAAATGATTCAGGGCTTGCAAAAACAATTTCAAGAGCGATTTTCTGATCTTGATGGTAGAGCAGATGATATAAAACTGTTTCAAAATCCATTTGACTGCAATGTTGAAACACTCCCAAGTCAGTTTCAATTGGAAATTATTGACCTACAATCAGATGACATGTTGAAAGACAAATTTAAAGAAGGAAATTTGATCCAATTTTATAAATTTTTGCAGCCTGAGCAGTTTCCAAATTTGAAGCAATTTGCTCGTAGACTTGTGTCAGTTTTTGGTACAACATACCTGTGTGAACAAACATTTTCAAAAATGAAGTATGTCAAGTCCAAATATCGAGCAAATTTATCAGATGATCATTTGAAGTCCATTCTAATAATTGGCTCCTCAAGCTTGAAACCTCAGTACAGTGACATTTTGAAATTAAAAAATCAGCTCCATCGTTCACATTAAATTTGTAAAAATGTTTTTTGTTTTGTGAACATGAAGCACATAATTCTTTGCATTACGTTTTGCTGTTTACACAAAATTGCCAGATCTGTGTTAAAAGTTGCAGACTGATTTTATTTTTCTTCATATTCATATTAAAATCCCAAGTTTATTTTGAATGTCTTTGCGTTGTTTTACTAAAGTTTATTTTTTTTCCTCTTTTGTTCTCAGTCATATCATGCTGATTACAAACATGATCCATGTAAAATATATACATTTAAATGTTATTCATTCATGTATTTTATACATAACTGATTTTTTTTTTCGGCCCCTGAATACTTGTAAAATCTACAATGTGGCCCTCCTGTTGAAAAGTTTGGAGACCCCTGCCCTAGAGGGTCCCAACCCCAGGTTGAGAACCACTGGGCTAGACGGAGCTCTGCATATCTACACAGCGCAGAGCTTAGTCTTGACAGTGGGGATGTAATGGATTTTCTTTCCTTTGCAGAGAAAGAAAACCCATCACATCCCTTAGTAAAAATAGCACATAGCTACACACAAATACTGGTTAGGCACACAATTAACCCTTTAATTTCCCTAGATTAGTGATGGCACACTTTGGCACCCCAGATGTTTTGGAACAACATTTACCATGATGTTCATGCACTCTGCAGTGTAGTTGAGCATCATGGGAAATGTAGTTCCAAAACATCTGGGGTGCCAAGGTTTGCCATCACTGAACTAGATGTTTAACCCCTTCCCAGTCAGTGTCGTTCGTACAGTGACAATGCATATTTGTAGCACTGATCACTGTATTAGTGTCACAAGTTTCCGTTGGTGTCAGATTGTCCACTGCAATATTGCAGCCCCGAGGGTAAGTCGCTGATCGGAGCCATTACTAGTATAAAAATAAATAAATAAAGATTCCAGTATATATCCCATAGTTTGTGGAGGCTATAAATTTTGTGCAAACCAATCAATATACGCTTATTGGGATTTTTTTAACCAAGTACACGCTCATGAACTTTAATAGCATCCCAGTCTTATGCCCTGTACACACGGTCGGATATTCCGATGGAAAAAGTCCGATCGGATTATGTTGTCGGAAAATCCGATAGTGTGTGGGCTCTAGCGGGCTTTTTCCGTCAGAATTTGAGAAAAATTTGAGGGCAGGATCTCAAATTTTCCGACAACAAAATCCAATCGGACTTTTTCCGATTGTGTGTCGAGAATTCCGACGGACAAAGTGCCACGCATGCTCAGATCAAATCACGAGACCAAAGCTATTGGCTACTAGCCTCTACGTAGTTCCGTCGTACACAACGAACGTCATCACGTTCGGAATGATTGGATTTTCCGACAATTTTGTCCGACTGTGTGTATGCAACACCAGTGTCAAGCCCCATACACACGGTCGGATTTTCCGATGGATTCTGTCCTATCAGACAATGTTGTCGGAAATTCCGACCGTGTGTAGGCACCATCGGACAGTTTCCATCGGATTGTCCGACGGACAAAGTCCTATCTCCTGCTGGATAGATTTTTTGACAACAAAGTCCGATCACACCAAATCCGATCGTGTGTAGCGAATTCCGACGGACAAAGTGCTACGCATGCTCAGATCACATTACAAGACCAAAGCTATTGGCTACTAGCCTCTACGTAGTCCCGTCGTAGGCAACAAACGTCACCATGTTCAGAATGATCGGATTTTCTGACAACTTTGTCCGACCGTGTGTATGCAAAACCAACATCGGACAAAGTACGACGGACATGATCCGACGGACCTGGTCCTCGGATAATCCGAGCGTGTGTATGGGGCTTTAGACAAAATCCGTCGGAAAAAATCTGACGGATTTTGTGGTCGGAATTTCCGACCGTGTGTACGGGGGCTAAGTCCGTAGGGATCTATATTGAGTTGGCCCAACCTTTGCAGCTATAATAGCTTTAACTCTTCTGGGAAGGCTGTCCACAAGGTTTAGGAGTCTGGAGGAACTTGACTGGCTTGCACAGAGTCCTGACCTCAACCCAAAAGAACACCTTTCGGGATGAATTAGAGCGGAGACTGCGAGCCAGGCCTTTTTTAAGTCACATAAAGGCAGGTGTCCCAATACTTTTGGTAATATAGTGTATGTAGCAGAATACATATTGGCCTAAACTTATAAATAAATTAGATTTTTTTTAAAAAATTGTATTAGATATGTTTTAAAGCAGAAAGTAAAAATTATTATTCTGTTTTTTCAAAATTGGTATTTTTTTGTTCATAAAGCAAAAAATAGAAAACCCAGTGGTGATCAAATACCACCAAAGGAAAGCTCTATTTGTGGGGAAAAGGGCATACATTTAATTTGGGTACAGCGTTGCATTACTGCACGTTAAAGTAACACAGTGCCGTATTGCAAAAAATGGCCTGGTCATGAAGGGGGGTAAATCTTCCGGAGGGCAAGTGGATAATATATCCATGTGCTTGAGTCCTTTACCTGTACACCGGAGGCGGACTGACAACTCATAGGGCCCCCGGGCAAAAGGAGATTATGGGGCCCCCGGGCAATAGGAGAAGATTATGGGGACCCCGTGCAATAGGAGATTATGGGGCCCCCAGGCAATAGATTATGGGGCCACACAGTATACACACACTCACATACAGTATACACACACAGACACACAATATACACACACAGAATACACATAAACACACTGAAAAGGTACTGGAGAGGCGGGGCTCTTGGGATTTAAAAAAAACACAGATTTTTACATACTGTCCCTGGTTTTATTGAGGCTGGCAATCCTGATGGGGCCCCTTAGTGGCATGGGCCCGAATGGTCAGTCCGCCCCTGCTGTACACTAATTGATCATGAATGATAATTGATTGACTTGCATTGCAAGCTAAAATCTCATGCTGTATATTTGGCTGAAATTAAAAATACCCAATTGTATTCAAGTTCTGAAATGATACTAAATGATGAGACACCAGTAAACCTAACTTTCACATTGTCTATACAATATATCCAATACATTTTTATTGTAAAAGAAGGCAATGATAATAACACTGATACAACTTATATAATGAATCTCTGGCACTCTAAAGTCCATCTCCATATAAATAAAATTATTTTGTTCAATAAAGATTTAGACTTCTTTAGCTGACCCCGGGGGATAGGTAAATATTGTACAGAAGAGCCTAGTGCATCATCTTTAAACTCTTTGTTCTCTTTTGTTGCTCTTCTATACATTTGGGGGGGATTTACTAAATTTTGTCTGAAGGGCGTTGGCCATGAAACTTGTCTTGCATACAAACGACACACAACTGTCGGCCAACAAACACGAACGTAGTGACGTACTACGTGACTTTTCAGCTCTTTAGCGCCACCCTTTGGGCACCTTCTGCTAAAGTGGTGTTTGGTGAGCATTGATTCCGAGCATGCGTGTTTGTACTTTGGACTTTTGTCTGACGGACTTGTGTACACACGATCGGAAAATCTGACAACAGACCGCTGTCCGCGGAAAATTTCTAAGCCTGCCATCTGTCACATTTGTCCGCGAAAAATCCAACAACAATTGTCCGATGGAGCGTACAAACGGTCGGATTTTAAGCCAACAGTCTGTCAACACATAAATTCCCGTCGGAAAATCCGATCGTGTGTACCAGGCTTTAGTCTAGGTACACATCTATGCAGCTGTGCTTGATGCGTTTTTCAGGCACGTTTTGCAGTGCGTTTTGCGTTTTTAAACCCTAGTTTTTTTTTTCTCTGTAAACACACTGTATATAGCTGGTTGCTAAGGGTGGGAGCTGGCCGCAGCATCCTTAACAACCAATGGGTTCCCCGCTGACAGCTGAGTGTACAAAAAAATTGCAAAAGAAACGGTGTGGGGTCCCACCCAGGTCAATACCAGTATGGATTTGGAAGGGACCCCCCCATGCCAATTTTTTTTTTTTTAAATGACATGAGGTTCCCCCCCCCCCCAAATCCATACCAGACCCTTATCTGAGCATGCAGCCTGGCAGGCAGGAAAGGGAGGGGACGTGCAAGCACCCCCCTCCTGAACCATACCAGGCCGCATGCCCTCATCATGGGGGGGGTGGGTGCTTTGGGGGGGATGCTCTGACCCCCCCCCCCCCCCCCCGAAGCACCTTGCCCCATGTTGAAGTATCCCGCTTACAATACGCCAAACAGCACAGAGACAAGCCTCAAACCTTCTGGGGACGAGGCTTGTCACACTGACACAGCTCATACTCGATCGCAGTAAAGAGCCAATGAAATTGGCTCTTTACCACGTGACCAGCTGTGTCCAATCACAGCTGGTCACAGAATGTCAACAAACTGCGGTAACGAGCTGTTACCAAGCTCTCCACCTCACATATTGATTCTGAGGAGGAGATTGTGATAACAGCTCGTTACCGCCTACAGTATACACCAAACACACTTATTGCCCCCCCCCCCCCAATAAAGAGGACCTGTAACTACCCATCAATGCACCTGTCACTAGCCCATCAAAGTACCTGTCACAACCGATCTAAATACCCAAGTACCTGTCACCAGCCCATCTGAATACCCGAGTACCTGTCACCAGCCCATCTGAGTACCCGAGTACCTGTCACCAGCCCATCTGAGTACCCGAGTACCTGTCACCAGCCCATCTGAGTACCCGAGTACCTGTCACCAGCCCATCTGAGTACCCGAGTATCTGTCACCAGCCCATCAGAGTACCCAAGTACCTGTCACCAGCCCATCAGTTTACCCGAGTACCTGTCACCAGCCCATCAGAGTACCCGAGTACCTGTCTGTCAGGGCTGGGCTCAGCCCTTCCTTCTCTGAGCTGGCACACTCAGCTGTCGGCTAATTGCCAGCTCCTATCTCTCCACAGTGACTCAGCTGTTGATGATATCCTGCTCGTCAGTCCTGCCTACTTAAGCCGTGCAGTCCAGAGGATCTCTGCCTTCGCCTTGGTCAACATCACAGAAACTATCTCCTGCGATCCTGTTCAAGACTTGCTTTGCTGACATTCCTTCTGGCTCCAGATCCTGCTTGCTGTTCTACTACATGGATCCCTGACTTCTGGCTTGGCTGACTATCCATTCTGGTTACTGAACTTTGGCTATGTTTTGACTACATTTGTTCTTTTTACTTTTATTATTAAACAAGTGTGATTTAACTGTACTTCTGTCTCTGCCTGATTTCATGGTTTCTGACACTGTCACCAGCCCATTAGAGTACCCGAGTACCTGTCCCCAGCCCATCAGAGTACCCGAGTACCTGTCACCAGCCCATCAGAGTACCCAAGTACCTGTCCCCAGCCCATCTGAGTACCCGAGTACCTGTCACCAGTCCATTAGAGTACCTGAGTATCTGCAGCCCATGCCTCATAGAATATACGTCGGGGTGTAAGCTTTCCAAAATTGAGTCATTTTGTGGGTAATTCCATTGTCCTGGTGCTCCAGGACCTTCAAAAGTGTGATAGGTAGGAATGAAATTATATGTGTATTTTATGCTCCTAGAACGCCTGAAGGTTCTACTTCAATGGTGGACCTCTTTATGTGGCCAGGCTGTGTAAAAGCCTCACACATGTGATATCGCCATACTCAGGAGGAGTAGCAGAATGTATTTTGGGGTTTACGTTTTGCTATGTACATGCTGTGTGTTGGAAATAATTTATAAATTTACCACTTTCTGTAAAAAAAATTAGTTTTCATTTTCTTTCCACGTATTCTGAAAACTTGTGGAAAAAAATGAACCATTCAAAAGACTCATTATGCCTCATAGAATATACCTTGGGGTGTTAGCGTTCCAAATTATCCTGGTGCTCCAGGGCATTCAAAAGTGTGATAGGTCGTTAGGAAATTTTATGTGCAATGTATGCTCCTAGAACGCCTGATGGCGCTCCCTGCATGTTGGACCTCTCTATGTGGCCATGCTGTGAAAAAGTCCCACACATGTGGTATCGCCATACTCGGGAGGAGTATCTGAATGTATTTTGGGGTGTAATTGAAAGTATACATATGCTGTGTGTGAGAAATAACTTGTTATTATGAAAATTTTGTGTAAAAAATAAATAAAAATAATAATTTCTTTATTTTCCCAAGAATTGTGGGAAAAAAATTACAACTTCAAAAAACTCACTATGCCTCTTACTAAAATACTGAATGCAAATGCACGCCACACTTTTCACATATTTATTTGTAAAAAAATTTGAAAACTGTTTATCATTTTCCTTCCACTTCACAATTATTTGCTACTTTGTGTTGGTCTATCACATTAAATCCCAATAAAATACAATTAACGTTTTTGGTTGTAACATGACAAAATGTCGAAAATTTCAAGGGGTATGAATACTTTTTCAAGGCACTGCAGATCTAATATTTGGGGAAAAATTTGGTGCAGAGGTAAGTGGAAGTGAGGGGTGGTGACCTTAGGGCTTTAGGTCTTATATTTTACGCAGACATCTTCCTTGGCCTTCCTGCTCTGCATTTGGGACCATTGGGGCTGCTAAACCTAACATTAGACATGTGCACACAAAAATATTTTGTTTCGGAATTTCCGTTTTGTCCGAAAAATAAATGTATTTAGTTACTCCCGAAATTCGTATTTATTTTGTTTTGTTAAAAAATACATTAGTCCGAAAATCCAAATTAATTAAGGTTGATTCTGTCAATTAAAGGCTTATGGTGTCTGTCGGAAGTTCTAAGAAGATTCGACGAAGCAGCTAAACTGTACTAAGCTAAACTAAACTGTACGACGTCGAATGCTCCGCCCACAAGCTATATATCTGGTTGTTGGCCTTTGCTTTTACTATGACATCTGATTTCTGTGCTTTGCTTTCATTTTGGCATTTGGTCTCCTTTGTTCTGCTGCCACTTTGACACCTTGTCTGCTGTGTGCTGCTATCACTTCGACATCTGGTTGCTGTTTTCTGCTGTCACTTTGACATATGATTGCTTTGCTCTGCTGTCGCTTTGACATTGGGCCTGATGTGCTCTGCTTTCACTTTGACATCGGGTCGGCTGTGCTTTGCTGTCTTTGACATTTGGTGCACTGTGCTCTGCTATCACTTTGCAATCTGGTCCACTGTGCTCTGCTGTCACTTTGACATCTGGTCCACTGTGGTCTGCTGTCACTTTGACATCTGGTCCACTGTGCTCTGCTGTCACTTCGACATCTGATTGCTGTTTTCTGCTGTCATTTTGACATATGATTGCTGTGCTCTACTGTCGCTTTGGCATCGGGTCTGCTGTGCTTTATTTTCACTTTGACATCTTGTCCACAATGCACTGCTGTCACTTTGACATCTGACTGCTGTTTTCTGCTGTCACTTTGACATCTGACTGCTGTTTTCTGCTGTCATTTTGACATCTGATTGCTGTGCTCTGCTGTCACTTTGATATCTGGTCTGTTGTGCTCTGCTGTCACTTTGACATATTGTCCACTATGCTCTGCTGTCACTTTGAAATCGGGTCCCCTTTGTTCTGCTGTCACTTTGACATTGGT
This sequence comes from Lithobates sylvaticus, assembly GCA_028564925.1. NCBI lineage: Eukaryota > Metazoa > Chordata > Amphibia > Anura > Ranidae > Lithobates > Lithobates sylvaticus. The sequence goes on along the minus strand of CM053029.1, from coordinate 552,612,727 downwards.
CACTGATATAAAGCAGGCAGCTGTCATACTGACACCAGAGCCTACTAATTACAATCAGAGAAGCTCTCTTTTTAGGAGCTCATTCACACCAGCCCACATGCTAAACCATGTGCGCACTGGTGTTCTGTATGCAGTGATCACACTGTTTTACCTTTTTTTTTTCTCCTTTTTTAACTTTATTAAAGTTTCAGAAAATGTTGATGCAATGCAACTAAACCCCGCTCAAGGCAGTGTTATGGTGTAAACAAGGGGCATAGAAAACCATGGTTTTCTATGATGTGCCCTTGCATTGAGCCTGTGTTGACCTATGCAGATCAATGCAGCTCAATGGAGATAATGTGAATGACCCCCAAGGCTATGACAACACTTGTGTGTCTACATTTTTTATGTGTGTTTATTGCCTTTTTTTTATGCCACACCAGAAAAAAACACCTGCAAATTTTCTCAAGTCACACTGCAGCACCACACCTAGGTGTGGCCCCTTAGACAATATTAGGCTTTCTCTTCTGACGACTGGTGTGCGACAAATCGCACAGGTGTGCACAGGGACAGTGCTAGGGTTTCAGTTTGACTTCTTGATTCTAATAAGCACACAAGGCAGCTGAGGGTGATGCAGAGCCAGGAGAGGCTGTGGCCCCAGCTACACCCCCACTTTTCTAGCACTGGGCCTGGGGCAGAAGCCTCTCCTCTGTTGGATGCCTTGGTCCAGACCTGTGTGACACTCTGACTGCACGTCCTTTACATACATTACTTTGCACACATTCGTCCACCCATTCCTTCCAGACTCATTTTTATTTGATTCATTAAATCTGAACTCCAAGTATGACCTTAATTGCATATGTCACACCTGATGATCTGCTGGAAAGCTGACAATCACTATAGCTGTTGGCAGCACTACGGTGATTGCCATGATTTTTCAGGTGCTGTGCCGAGTGACGGCCCCTCTGCACAATAACCACAGGAGGATTGGATACTCACCCAGTCCTTTCATTCCCTGGAAAATGGTGCTCCCCACGTCCAGTGGTGGACTGTTCCTGACATCTTCACATCCAGAGGCAGTCTATGGGAGTGATGATGTCAGGAACAGTCAACTGCACAAGACCGATGGACCGCAGGGGAGTGGGAGCTGCAGGGACCGGTCTTGTGCTGGGAGGATCGGAGGATTAGATGAGTATATCTTGGCTCTCCAATCTCCTACACTAGGCATTACTAAATGGCAAATTGCAGCCCGCACCCAGACCGAGTGACAGTCCTGTCTGGACCGCCACTGCCACACCATTTAGCTGTGTGTGTGTCCTCTCTTCTTCCCATCGTTGCTGTCATCTTCACAGTAGGGCAGAGGGCAGGAGGAGCGATTGGCCCGAAAGGAGGGTGGGAGCTGCCCTGCTTTAAAAGTTAACAAGCAGCTGATTGGTTGCTATGACAGGGGGCGGTCCTAGCAACCAATAACCCTCTTGTTAACATGAGAAGCTGGAAAGTTCCCATCCAGAACGATCGATCCCCCTGCCCTCTGCTATGAAAAGTAGGACTGGAAGGGGAGGGGGGAGAGATGATCACACTGATGTAAAGGTTAACATGGTTCTAAAAGCAGAAGGTTTTCTACCTTCATGCATTCTTTGCATGAAGGTAAAAAAACCTTCTCTGTACAGCAGTCCCCCCAGCCCCCCAATACTTACTTGAGCCCCATCGCGATCCAGCGATGTGCACAGGAGCCTTGGCTGTCCAGGGACCCTCCCTCCTCATCAGCGCTATTGGCTCCCACTCTTGTCAATCAGAGCCAGTGAGCCAATGAGGAGAGAGAGGGGTGGGCAGAGCAATGGACATGCAGAGTAGCAGCTCAGGAGTGATCCTGCTTCGGTGCCCCACAGCAAGTTGCTTGCTCTGGGGCCACTCGGCAGGAGGGACTGAACAAGAGTAGGATCAGGGCTGCATTGTGCAAAACCCCTGCACGGAGCAGGTAAGTATAACATGTTTGTTATTTAAAAAAAAAAAAGAATTGCCTTTAACACATTCCCGTCTGGCCTACAGCAGAATGACAGCCGGGCGGTGGCTTTGCCACCCTGACTGGACATCATATGACATCCTGTCAGAAAGTGCTGGGACACCGCCAAAGACTGATCGGTGTGTCAGCTCGCTGCCGGTACCATGTGACCAATCACAGCAGGTTACATGACAGTTGTACACAATGGATGGCTTCCTTTCATGCCATCCATTGGTCAATTTGATCACATGGTACAGACAGGGTCGATCACAGCTAATCACAAAAAAAAAAAAAAACTGAATGAATCAGTTTCATTCATTAAAATGCTTGCTTATAGCCATGTAATTCACTGCTATAAGCAAAAATAATGTGTAAAAAAAAAAAAAAACCTGATTCCCCAGAGTAGTACAATGTTGCTATGGTAACATTATATTGCTCTAAACACAGTGTGTTAAAAAAAAAAAAATCGTAAAAGAAAATGGAATAAAAAAAAAATTATTATAACATTTATTTTTCTACTGTCACCAGTCAGGTATATGATAATGCTGTACTGCACTGGTGACAGTATGCAAAAAAAAATTGTGAAAATTTATTTTTTTTTTTCATTTTTTAATTTTCCAAAAAATTAAGACAAGAATTACAACTTCAAAAAACCTGTGATGCCGCTTACTAAATACCTTGGACTGTCTACTTTCCCAAAAGGGCTCATTTGGGGGATATCTGTACTACCCATCAAGCCTGATCAATTTTCAGATATATATACAGTGGTGTGAAAAAGTGTTTGCCCCCTTCCTCATTTCCTGTTCCTTTGCATGTTTGTCACACTTAAGTGTTTCGGAACATCAAACCAATTTAAACAATAGTCAAGGACAACACAAGTAAACACAAAATGCAATTTGTAAATGAAGGTGTTTATTATTAAAGGTGAAAAAAAATCCAAACCATCATGGCCCTGTGTGAAAAAGTGATTGCCCCCTAAACCTAATAACTGGTTGGGCCACCCTTAGCAGCAACAACTGCAACCAAGCGTTTGCGATAACGTGCAATGAGGCTTTTACAGCGTCCTGGAGGAATTTTGGCCCACTCATCTTTGCAGAATTGTCCTAATTCAGTTACATTAGAGGGTTTTCGAGCATGAACGGCCTTTTTAAGGTCATACCACAACATCTCAATAGGATTCAGGTCAGGACTTTGGCTAGGCCACTCCAAAGTCTTCATTTTGTTTTTCTTCAGCCATTCGGTGGTGGACTTGCTGGTGTGTTTAGGATCATTGTCCTGCTGCAGAACCCAAGTTCGTTTCAGCTTGAGTACACGAACAGATGGTCGGACATTCTCCTTCAGGATCTCTTGGTAGACAGCAGAATTCATAGTTCCTTTTATCACGGCAAGTCTTCCAGGTCCTGAAGCAGCAAAACAGCCCCAGACCATCACACTACCACCACCATATTTTACTGTTGGTATAATGTTCTTTTCTGAAATGCAGTGTTCCTTCTACGCCAGATATACTTGGACACACACCTTCCAAAGAGTTCCACTTTTGTCTCATCGGTCCACAGAATGTTGTCCCAAAAGTCTTGGGGATCATCAAGATGTGTTGTGGAGAAATTGAGACGAGCTTTGATGTTCTTTTTGCTCAGCAGTGGTTTTCTCCTTGGAACTCTGCCATGCAGGCCATTTTTGCCCAGTCTTTTCCTGATGGTGGAGGCATGAACGCTGACCTTAACTGAGGCAAGTGAGGCCTGCAGTTCCTTGGACGTTGTTGTGGGGTCTTTTGTGACCTCTTGGATGAGTCGTCGCTGCGCTCTTGGGGTAATTTTGGGCGGCCGGCCACTCCTGGGAAGGTTCACCACTGTTCCATGTCTTCGCCATTTGTGGATAATGGCTCTCACTGTGGTTCGCTGGATTCCCAAAGCTTTGGAAATGGCTTTATAACCCTTTCCAGACTGATAGATCTCAATTACTTTCTTTCTCAATTGTTCCTGAATTTCTTTGGGTCTCGGCATGATGTGTAGCTTTTAAGGATCTTCTGGTGGACCTTACTGTGTCAAGCAGCTCCTATTTAAGTGATGCCTTGAATGTGAACAGGTATGGCAATAATCAGGCCTGGGTGTGGCTAGAGAAATTGAACTCAGGTGTGGACAACCACAGTTATAGTATGTTTTAACAAGGGGGCAATCACTTTTTCACACAGGGCCATGATGGTTTGGATTTTTTTTCACCTTTAATAATAAACACCTTCATTTACAAATTGCATTTTGTGTTTACTTGTGTTGTCCTTGACTATTGTTTAAATTGGTTTGATGTTCCGAAACACTTAAGTGTGACAAACATGCAAAGGAACAGGAAATGAGGAAGGGGGCAAACACTTTTTCACACCACTGTACCATAGTTTGTAGACTGTATAACTTTCCTACAGACTAAATAATATACACTGATTTGGGTTATTTTCACCAAAGAAATGTAGCAGAATAAATTTTGGGCAACATTTTTTGAAGAACAATATTTATTTGCAGACTTTTTAGTTTATTTAGCAAAAAATAAAAAACCCAGCAGTGATTAAATACCACCAAAAGCTTTGTGAAAAAAAAAAATACCACCAAAAGAATACTCTAGTTGTGTGAACAAAATGATAAAATTGTAGTTTGGGTACAGTGTTGCATGACTGCGCAATTGTCATTCATATGCCGCGTACACACGATCGGACTATCCCGCGGGACTGTTCACCGGACAATCCGCCCGTGTGTGGGCTCCGGCGGACTCAGCAGTCCGCCGGACAATCCGGCCGTCTGTGTGCTAGTCCGCGGGACTTTTGAAATGAACGGACTTGCCCCACACACGGAGTAAAGTCCGTCCATTTAGAACGTGACTCCAGGTAGACGGGACTAGAGAAGGAAGTCAATGCCGAGCGCCCCCCCCCCCCCCCCGGGCTGTCTTAATAGCACCATGGGCCCCTGGGCAAGAAAAAAGCACTTGGGGCCCCTACCAGCCTCCCCAATTTATGCACCTAGTCTCAAGAATTAATCTATAAATAATGAATAGAATTAAAGTGATTGTAAAGGCTCTTTTTTAAAAAAAACAAAAAAATTAAAAAACAAACATGTTATACTTAACTGTTCTGTGCAAGGGTTTTGCACAGAGCAGCCCCAATCCTCCTTTTCTGGGGTGTCCCGGTGGCCCTCCTGTCTCCTCTTCATTGGGTGCCCCAGTGGCCCTCCTGTCTCCTACTCTTCATCCGGGCCCCCGGTGGCGCTCCTGGCTCCTCCTCTTCATCGGGTGCCCCTTCTGTCTCCTCCTCTTTATCGGGTGCCCCGGTGGCCCTCCTGTCTCCTCCTCTTCATTGGGTGCCCCGGTGGCGCTCCTGGCTCCTCCTCTTCATCAGGTGCCCTGGTGGCGCTCCTGGCTCCTCCTCTTCATCAGGTGCCCTGGTGGTGCTCCTGGCTCCTCCTCCTCATCAGGTGCCCCAGTGGCGCTCCTGGCTCCTCCTCTTCATCGGTAGCCCCCACGGAGAGCCGCGGTCTCTGGGGGCACCTGTGCGGGTGCGCTCACGAGTACTGCTGCTGCGATCATTGACACAGACAGCAGGACTCGCCCCCCCCAGCTCCCATGCCACTGGATTTCATTAACAGCAGCAGGAACCAATACAAATTCCATAAATCTATCCCCTAAATTGTAGACAATTTTGTGCAAACCAATCAATATACGCTTATTGGGATTTTTTTTTTTTTACCAAAAATATGTAGCAGAATACATATTAGCCTAAATTGATGAAGAAAATAGACGTTTCACATTTTTTATTGGGTATTTTATAGCAGAAATTGTCGGTCTTTTTTTGTTTATAGCGCAAAAGATAAATAAAAAATGCAGAAGTGATCAAATACCACCTAAAGAAAGCTCTATTTGTGGATAATTTTTATTTGAGTACAGCATCGCACGACCACGCAATTTTCAGTTAAAGTAATGCAGAGCCGTATCGCAAAAAATGGCCTGGTCATGAAGAGGGGGTAAATCTTCTGTAGCTGAAGTGGTTAATGAAGAAAGTAGACTTACCTGTATTTGTTAATTAGGATTTTGTTGTCTAAAATGTAGCTTTTGCTCCGAAGACTTTCTTTGGGGTGTATTCATTTTTTGCAACATGGTCTTGAATGAATTTGTTAGCAAAAATACATTTTTTTTGTGTGTGCAAATGAACACATCTTGGTTTCAATCAATGGGCCGCATTTGTGGGAGTATTTTGTAGTATACTGCCCCATAGAAAACGTTCATTCTGAAGGGGAAGTAAAGGTTTTCAAACAAATCTGTTGGAGAGTACTCATTTACACTGAGCACTGTATATAACACATATATATATATATATATATATATATATATATATATATATATATATATATATATATATATATATATATGTATATATATATATGTATATATGTATATATAGGGTTAGGAATGGATTTTCTCGGCTTGTCTTCAATTTTCAAATTTCAATGACCTCAGCTAAAAATAGATCCAACTTTTTTTTTTCAGTTGGCCAAAATTAAGGGCACTTTGGAAAAAAAATATCTTGTTAGGCTTTATAAATAAATAATTACATTTTTATTAGAGAAAGAGATCTATATAGATCTATATATATATATACACGGTACACAGTATATATATATATACACGGTATATATATATATATATGTGTATATATATATATATATATATATATATATATATAGAATTATTTATTTATTTATAAATCCCGTCCTGCTCTATCCAAAAAATGTAACAGACCTGATTTGTTTTTGATTCATGACACATTGGACCAGGGTCATTTGGAGTAGATTTATAGTCATAAATGTAAACTGGTTTGCTCAGCTCTACTGTTCATTATTTAGGCATTTAAGCTAATTTCCTTTGTTTTTGTTTCATCAGATTCTACTTTGGAGGCTGCTGATACCATGATAGTCATGGAGCACCATGGAGACCTACAAAAACCGAGCGAGAACCCATCAGTCACCGACACTGGGGGTTCCGGGATGTCTCCACCGACGAATGAGACCAGCAACTATGGTTCAGGGATTATGTATACAGATAGCAAGCCCCCTTCAGTTACTGACACTGAGGGTTCCAGGATGTCTCCAATAACCAAGACCAGTGACTATGATTACTACAATTCAGGAAGAGTAGATAGAGATAGTGCGACCCCTTCAGTAACTGGCACTGAGAACCCCTACGATATCTCCACCAACAATGATCGAGACCAGTGATTATGCTTATTATGATTCGGGAAGCCTAGATAGAAATAGTGCAACCCCTTCAGTTACTGGCACGGAGGGCCCCAAAGTGTCTCCACCAACAATGGCTGACACCAGTGACTATGATTCATTAAGCCTGGATATAGATAGCGCGACCCCTTCAGTCACTGGCACTGAGGGCCCCAGGGTGTCTCCACCGACAATGATCGAGACCAGTGACTATGCTTACTACGATTCGGGAAGCCTAGATATAGATATAGCTAGCGCGACCCATTCAGTCACTGGCACAGAGGTCCCCGGGTTGTCTCCACCAACAATCATTGAGACCATTGACTATGATTCAGGAAGCCTAGACATAGATGGTGCAACCCATTCAGTCACTGAGGGCCCCAGGGTGTCCCCACCGACAATGATCGAGACCAGTGACTATGCTTACTACGATTTGGGAAGCCTAGGTATAGATATAGCTAGCGCGACCCATTTAGTCACTGGCACAGAGGTCCCCGGGGTGTCTCCACCAACAATCACTGAGACCATTGACTATGATTCAGGAAAACTAGACATAGATGGTGCAACCCATTCACTCACTGGCACTGAGGGCCCCAGGTTGTCTCCACCGACAATGATCGAGACCAGTGACTATGCTTACTCTGATTCGGGAAGCCTAGATATAGATATAGCTAGCGCGACCCATTCAGTCATTGGCACAGAGGTCCCCGGGGTGTCTTCACCAACAATCACTGAGACCATTGACTATGATTACTACAGTTCGGGAAGCCTAGATAGAGATAGTGCGACCCCTTCAGTCGCTGGCACTGAGAACCCCACGATATCTCCACCACCAATGACTAAGACCAGTGACTATGCTTACTATGATTCGGGAAGCCTAGATAGAAATAGTGCAACCCCTTCAGTTACTGGCACGGAGGGCCCCAAAGTGTCTCCACCAACAATGGCTGACACCAGTGACTATGATTCATTAAGCCTAGATATAGATAGCGTGACCCCTTCAGTCACTGGCACTGAGGGCCCCAGGGTGTCTCCACCGACAATGATCGAGACCAGTGACTATGCTTACTACGATTCGGGAAGCCTAGATATAGATATAGCTAGCGCGACCCATTCAGTCACTGGCACAGAGGTCCCCGGGGTGTCTCCACCAACAATCACTGAGACCATTGACTATGATTCAGGAAGCCTAGACATAGATGGTGCAACCTATTCAGTCACTGGCACTGAGGGCCCCAGGGTGTCTCCACCGACAATGATCAAGACCAGTGACTATGCTTACTACGATTCGGAAAGCCTAGATATAGATATAGCTAACGCGACCCATTCAGTCACTGGCACAGAGGTCCCCGGGGTGTCTCCACCAACAATCACTGAGACCATTGACTATGATTACTACAATTCGGGAAGCCTAGATAGAGATAGTGCGACCCCTTCAGTCGCTGGCACTGAGAACCCCACTATATCTCCACCACCAATGACTAAGACCAGTGACTATGCTTACTATGATTCGGGAAGCCTAGATAGAAATAGTGCAACCCCTTCAGTTACTGGCACGGATGACCCCAAAGTGTCTCCACCAACAATGGCTGACACCAGTGACTATGATTCATTAAGCCTGGATATAGATAGCGCGACCCCTTCAGTCCCTGGCACTGAGGGACCCAGGGTGTCTCCACCAACAATGATCGAGACCAGTGACTATGCTTACTACGATTCGGGAAGCCTAGATATAGATATAGCTAGCGCGACTCATTCAGTCACTGGCACAGAGGTCCCCGGGGTGTCTCCACCAACAATCACTGAGACCATTGACTATGATTCAGGAAGCCTAGACATAGATGGTGCAACCCATTCAGTCACTGGCACTGAGGGCCCCAGGGTGTCTCCACCGACAATGATCGAGACCAGTGACTATGCTTACTACGATTCGGGAAGCCTAGGTATAGATATAGCTAGCGCGACCCATTCAGTCACTGGCACAGAGGTCACCTGGGTGTCTCCACCAACAATCACTGAGACCATTGACTATGATTACTACAGTTCGGGAAGCCTAGATAGAGATAGTGCAACCCCTTCAGTCGCTGGCACTGAGAACCCCATGATATCTCCACCACCAATGACTAAGACCAGTGACTATGCTTACTATGATTCGGGAAGCCTAGATAGAAATAGTGCAACCCCTTCAGTTACTGGCACAGAGGGCCCCAAAGTGTCTCCACCAACAATTGCTGACACCAGTGACTATGATTCATTAAGCCTGGATATTGATAGCACGACCCCTTCAGTCACTGGCACTGAGGGCCCCGGGGTGTCTCCACCAACAATGACTGACACCAGTGACTATGATTCAGGAAGCCTAGACATAGATGGTGCAACCCATTCAGTCACTGACACGGAAAGGCTCCAGGATGCTTCCACCAGTGACTGAGACCAGGGACCATGGTTTGGGAAGCCTAGATGTACATAGCTCAACCCCTTCTGTCACTGCCACCGAGGGCTTTAAGTTGTCTTCACCAACGACGACTGAGACCACTACCTATATTTCAAGGATTCCAGTCATCGGTATCGTTGTGAAATCTATCATCGGTATGTTCTCTCAAATGAACATAAAATGCTGCCTTCTATTGATGGCCATAATAGTTGGAGTTGTTCTTCTGATATTGATCATCGTCAGGAAAACAGGATGCTTATTTGGGTAAGTCATTGTACATTCTTTATAGGTTTTCTCTATTTTCTACATTGCAAGTTTTCATGTTATCACCCACTGTCACTGAGCTCCCTCCTCCTAATATTTACCTTTTCCCTGCCCGTAGACAGGCAGTGGATCAGACCGAGGCGGTGGGTTTTCTGTGCGCATTGCCCGGGGTTTAGCAGCACAAGCCCCCATAATGAGATGAACACACTGCTAACATTTGTTCTATGGGGGAGGGGTGAATGAACTGAGGCTGCTGGTAACATGAACAAATGGGGTGATGGCATGTAACTATTTGTTTTCTATCAAACACAGATTTAGGTGGCGTCAGCTACTAATTCTGAACATTTCTGTTGGTTTATGGACACATTCTTATAACATGTCTTTCTTTATCTCCACAGAAGTTGGTACTACAAGGACAGACTAAAGCCCTATACACACGGTCGGATTATCCGAGGACCAGTTCCGTCGGATCATGTCCGTCGTACTTTGTCTGATGTTGGTGTTGCGTACACACGGTCGGACAACGTTGTCGGAATTTCCGGTCTGCAAGAACGTCGTGACGTAAGTCGTCTTCCACAAGACTAGAAAAGGGAAGTTCAGCACCACGTCCCGCACCCGTTGGGCTCCTTCTGCTGATCCCGTGTTTATCGCGAGTTAGTTGAAGTTTGGGGACTTACGATTCGCGCTTCTCAGTTTTGTCACTCAGATCGTTACTGCTCTTCAGTTTGTGCTTGTCGTGCGTATCTGTTTATTAGTGCGTGTAGTCAGTTCGCATTTGTTGGTCATTGCGGCCTATATCTTGATATAGGACGCTTTGATTTTCACTGCTTATTGTCTGCTCGTTTCTGGTATTCATTTCGTTCTTTCAGGCCTTGCTGTTTATTGGTGCTTTCTGTTTGTCCGTTCTGACCAGCCGACCGTTTGTGAGCGATGTTTCCCGTACAAATTGGTGTCGGGCTTTTAGCTATGAGCCAAGACCCGTCCATGAACAGAGTGACGAGGAGTATGTGGACCAAGAATTGGTTGCTTCAGCGTGATCAGTTCTCGCACATGCCTTTGCTTCGTGAGATCCGGGAGAATAATCCTGATGATTTCAGGAACTTTCTCCGGATGACGGACCCCGTTTTTCACCGTCTTTTGGCTTTGCTGACCCCTTTTATCAGCCGGCAGGATACCTGCATGAGACAAGCCATCACTCCGGAGCAGAGGCTTGTTGCCACGTTGAGGTACTTGGCGACAGGGAGAAGCCTTCAGGATTTGAAGTTCTCCTCATGTATCTCTCCCCAGGCCCTGGGAATCATTATTCCAGAGACCTGTTCTGCCATCATCCAGGTCCTGCAGGAGGACTATATTAAGGTAACATTTCTCCTTTACTATTCCATTCTATGTATGCTCTGTTTGCTAATGTCTTGTATTTTTGACCTCCTTCCCTAATTACCATGCTTGCAATATGCTCTAATATGCTGTGCCCCTTTTGTCCTTCATGCATTTTTGCCTTCACTTACCTCCCCAGCATGCTCTTCTGCCCCAATAGACACCTATGGCCTAGTCACTTAAGCAATGTATTTTGTCTGCTGCATAGTATTGTTTTCCCCCAAACACCCCCTAAGATATGCACAAATGTTTGCTGTGTGTTTTACTTCATGTAGAGCCCCTTTTTTCCCCCCTTTTTTTGGGGGGGGGGGGGGGGATTTGGAATGTTCTTTTATCTTTCCTGTGGGCTGCCAGTAGTGTTAAGTAAGGAGGGTCTGGCCAAACTAGCACACATTATTGAGCCATTTGGCAATCAATGAAGTGCAGAGGGTTACCTGTCCAAACCCCCCCCCCCCCCCAAACCCCTAGTTATTGTCAATGGCCCATCAGAAGTGGGGGGATTGATGGGGGGTAAGTAATCTGCTAGGGGGACCCTCTACTTTTCATTGCAAATACTTTCCAGCTTAAAATGTAAATGTCTTATCTTGTTCCAAGATGTTTAGTGTCTAATCTGCTTGCAATGTTTATGTGCAAAGTGACACATTTTTTTTTCTTGTTTCACTCCACAGTTCCCTTCCACGCCACAGGAATAGCAGACTGTGGCCTCCCACTTTGCCAGCCGTTGGGACTTTCCTAACTGCGGAGGTGCAATTGATGGGAAACACGTCCGCATCGTCCCACCCCCCAACTCGGGGTCCTACTATTATAATTACAAGGGGTTTAATAGTGTAGTGATGTTGGCGGTGGTGTCGGCGACATACGATTTTTTGTATGTGGACGTGGGGGGCCGGATCTCGGATGGTGGTGCCATTGCGCACACGGAGTTATACTGGCGTCTCCAAAGTGGCAGTCTGTGCTTGCCACCTCCAGAGGAGAATGCTGAAGGACTCCCCTTCGTCTTTGTCACAGATGAAGCGTTTGCGTTGACTCCCCATCTGATGAGGCCCTTCCCGATGAGGACCCTCACCCCAGACCAGAGGGTCTTCAATTACAGGCTGTCGAGAGCCCGCAGAGTGGTGGAGAACACCTTCGGGATCCTGGCCAGCCGCTTCCGCCTGTTTTTGACGGCTATTAACTTGGCGGAATACAAGCTGAACCACATAGTTCTTGCCTGTTGCATATTGCACAACTTTTTGAAAAGACACAACAGCAACTATGTGGTGCCCGTTGGCCCAGATGTGGAGGGCCCTTCCAATGCCGACCTCACAGCACTTCAAGCGGCACGTCCAGGCTTGCCCCCTCTAAATGCCTGCGAGGTCCGCGAGCAATATATGGAGTACTTTGTGGGTAGGGGGGCCATTGCTCTGCCTGACGATGTGTGAGAGGCATTTTTTAATAAATATATTTTTTAACCAAACCTATGATTTCTTGTCATTTCCATATTCTAGCTTATTTGAGATATACATTTTTGCCCTTTAGCTTCAACAGTGGGAATGCACTTTCTGGGCAAAAGGAGGTAACAGTCTCTTCTTCCCAAAAAGAATCTTCTCATGTTGTGTGTGTGATACCTAATCTTTTGTCTAGAGAAGGTTTGTAGTGCATAACTGACACCCAAAATACTCCTTTTCATCACCAAGTTTCATCATTCATGTATTCCCAAAAATGGTGTGCTACGTGTTTTCGTACAAAGCACTGTGGGTGTCATTTACATAAGTCAAAGCCACTATGCTCTACAAGTGCAGTGCAAAAGTGCCCTGGAAAATACACTTGCAGTGCAAACTGGAATTGCCTTTAGTAAATAACACCCATTGCCCCCCAAATCCTTTACATTTGACATACATAATGCTTTTGTGTTTTTCAATAAGGAAGCCACACATTTAGAAAATTAAAAAAGTTTACTTGCAACACATTCACAAGTGCGTTTACAAACTTCTTGGCAAAACTGACAAGATCTTGGTTCTTTCCAACATTGTTTACAAACATTCCGCATTTGTTAAAACCAGGCATGGAGCAAAACAGAACATAGGAACTTGCAAAGTTCAACTTTCTAAAGTGAAGACAAGATCAGACATGACTATATGTTCAAAGTGTGTTTGATCTTGCCTTCATCACATGGTGGGTCACCCCTGGAAACTGGAAATTTAGAACATGCACACAATTTGGGTCTGAAAATGGACATTAGATGGTAAAACACATGCCTAGAATGTTCAAAAGTGCCATTTTCCATCATGGGGATCAATGGACGTTTTTTGGGGGTGCAACCCCTTCACCACAACCACTTTAGTAGTTAGTAAAGTGGTTGCACCCCCAAAAAAACATTGTCATTCATCCACCATGATGGGAGCTAGCACATGTGGACACAATGTGTGCATGTTCCAAATTTCACACAGTTCTTAAGTTGCAAATGTGGTCACAAACAGCCACAAATGTGTGTTAATTACTTGGTGCGTTTTCAGATTTTCCCTAAAACATCAATGATGTTCTTCAATTTTTGTTGAACATCATTGATGTTTTGCTTTATCTCATCTAGATCTCGATTGCAGACCATTATCTCCCCGATGAGTACGTGGGCACTTTCAGTGGTAAAGTGCGATTCTTCTTCCACAACATCCACGTCACCTAAAAACAACCAAAAAAAATAATGTCTCTTGGAAATGAGGCAGGCATACATTGATTAGCTTACCAGTTGCTGTGTTCTCCCACACTCACCTGTTGTGGTGACAAGTTCTCCAATTTCTAAGATCTCTCCTTCCTCCTCCTCCTCCTCTGCTTCTGGTCTTTCCCCTTCTTTGGGAGGTGTGGGTTTTCTGGTTTCCTCAGACGTCCCGAGTTTTCGCTCCCCTATGAGAATGTACAAAAGGAAGATTTAGCACCACAATCTATTGAGGGCAGAAATAGGAAATGTCAAACATTGCTTGAAAGTGAGGGACAATATTTTTGGTTAGCCAGTTACAAATGACAACAACATGAATGTAGTCACTTTGTAAAGGTGGTAAACTTACTAGCTTTTTGGTAGAAGTTTGTCTGATGGAGACCCCCCTCTAGTATCCACTGGAGCACATGTGTGGAAAAGCATAATAAAAAGGGGGTTTGGGTGTCCCAGAACTAGTGCTCTAGAGTCCAGATGGGTAAACAGCTACTGGGTGACCTCTCCTTTACATTGAATAAATTGGCTTTACATTCTTGATGACATCTCTAGTGAGAACAAACTTCCTTTCACTAAAAAATTCCCCAAACCTCGTATTATAAGTGGCCGAACAATCGAGGTTGAGTACGATCGAATGGACACACACGAACATGACAGTGGCAGAAAGATCGAGGTTGAGTACGATCGAATGCACAGACGAACATGAAAGTGGCCATTTTCTAATGTACAACTTTGAAAAAATACAAACACATGGAGCAGTATGCAAGCAAGAAATCAAACACAAAACACAACTAGTTACTTTTTTGAAGAACTCGCTTGATCTTTCTGTACTGATCGGGCTCCCTCAGTTTCAGGTCTGACCAGCGTTTCCTCAGTTGCTCCTTGGATCGTTGTACCCCAAAATGATTGTACAGCCTCCGCACAACTTTAGACATGATCTTGGCCTTTTGGACATTGGGGTTGAGGTAAGGCCCATACTTCCCATCATAGTCGCTCTTCTTTAATATGTCCACCATCTCCAACATTTCTCCAAAAGACATATTGGAGGCCTTAAATTTCAGCCTCCGGGATCGGGACGTTTCTGCCTCCGGCCTTTCCTCGTCCTCCTCCTCGTTGCTGCAATATTTGGGGAGCACCTGCTGTGTCCCCGCCATGTGCTCTCCACACTGCGCCGTAAAGAGAAGGGGTGGGGAATAGACGAGAAAGATCGTCAGGGGCGGGCGGAGTTTCACGCATGCGCACTGTATATAAAACGTCACACGCCTGTGTCGTAGCCACGATCTGTGAGACGAGGGGAGAGAAAGCTCACGCACGAGACGATCGCTAGAACGAAGGTACAATTTGAAGTTGATACATAACTAGCCTAGACTGATTAGACCTTGAGGCTTCTTTATGGAGAAGATTAGGAGAGTTTAGCCTGACATTATTTATAGTGTTTTGTGTGGTGTTGTGTCTTGCAGAGAATATGGAGGGATTCAACGACGTGAGTTTTCTCCCCCCTCTTCATTGATAAATATAGGGAAATTACCCTATTATGGCAGGCTAAACACCCCAATTACGGCAACAAACCAAAGAGGTACGCAGCCATGCTGAAACTTGTGGAATTTGTAAAGCCAAGGATGCCCACGGCAACCGTTCGTAAGTTAAGACTCAAAATTGGCAGCCTGAGGAGTGCGTATTTCAGGGAGCACAAGAAGGTCCTGAAGTCCCAAGCATCTGGAGCTGCAGCAGATGAGGTTTATGTCCCCAAGCTCTGGTACTATGACAGGCTCCATTTTCTCAAAGACCAGGCTGATGTCACGGAGTCACTCTCGACTCCTCCTTCCACGCTTCCTTGCGCGCAGGCCACCCCTGATGAGGCTTCCGAGGAGCAACCTGGGCCTTCCAGTCTGGAAGATGTGGAGGAGCCCAGCTTGAGCCAGGTAGAGTATTTTTGGAACAAATTATGTGAAAAATAAATGATGTTCAGTTAATTCAGGATCCACAATTGCTTAGTTCCTAACGTGTTTGACATATCAACAGACAGTAGTGTTGGAGACATTTGGGGCCAGAATCTAAACTGCAGGGCTGAGAATTGTATGGTTTTCTATTTGTAAACATTTTGCAACAGTCACTAGATGAAAATTGTGTGTGTTTGATGAACAAATAACTTAAACTATGTCCCTTTTTCATACACAGGAAGACCTCAGCCAGGAGGTGGCTGTGGAATGTGGCAGTCAGGAGGAGGAAGGGGTTAGTGGCAGCCAAGAGGTGGGTAGTGGCAGCCAAGAGGGGGGTAGGCCTAGGAGCCTGACTGTCTCCCAAGTCCCTCCCCTCCGCCTTCTCTACAAAAGGGCGAGAAGGGGGGGTGAGGCGGGAGAGTCAGCGCTCCGGCTGATCAGAGAGGCTTCAGCCTCCCTACATGCCACACCCACCGACGAGGAGACCTTTGGCTCCGTGGTTGCCACGAAAATGATGGGTATGGAGGTGGGGCAACGCAACATGTGTGAGGATGTCATCCTCAAAGTCCTAAATAAGGGGATGGCTGGGGGGATGACCCCACTCACACATGTTTGCGATAGTGACCTTGCTCCGCCTCCTCCTCCTCCTCCTCCTTCTGCCACCCCACCAGCACCACAACCATAGCGTGCAAGGAAGCGTGGAAGGAAGACAAGAGAGTGACGACCTGGATTCAGTCTGGTCTGAGAGAAGATGGAGCCTCTCGTAGTACCAGAGCCTGGGGACCTAGATGGCATCTGCTGCAGTTCCGGATGTTTTGGACTTCAGGACCAGATAGCACTCCCCTTAAGATACGTACTCCTCAGGCCCCCAATTTTAGAAGCTTGAAAAACGATGTTTGCCCTGGGTGTCCAAGGCTTTGCAAATTCCCCAAGTTTCTCCATCGCTGCGTTCCTCTTTGGTTTGTTGCTGAGACCTAAATAAAGGTATTTTTGATTTGAAAAAATCATTGCCTATGTGTTTTACTTTTCTACAATGACAGTTTATTTGTGAGTAGGCAGGTAGATTTCACAAATCATAAAGTCCAATTAACAAGGGGCACCAACAACAAACAAACTCCTACTAAATTTAAGCAACAAATACAAATGTTAATAATGTTGTTTTGCTAAGTTGAGACACACAACCCCCCTCAAAAATCTAAATAAATTATCCTGAAAATATGTATTCCAAAAAAAAAGACAAATCATCCAAAAAATATAACAAAGATTCTTTTACGATCTGAGGAAAAATAAACATCTAGTCTAGAAATCCTGAAAACGAATAAAGAAATAAGTTTGTGAGAAGTGCGGGTGAATAGGAGCAGCTAAAACACGTCATTCTTCTTGCATTGTAAAGAAAAAGAGAATGCGCTGCATTAAAGACATTTTAACATTGCAGCGTGACGAATGTGCTGTGTCGATTAGGAACGGTAGTTTTACCTGACCGAGCGCTTCCGTCACAGAATTTCTTCTGAGCATGCGTAGCACTTTGTCCGTCGGACTACGCTACACGCGATCGGAATTGGTGTGATCGGACTTTGTTGTCGAAAAATCTATCCAGCAGGAGATAGAACTTTGTCCGTCGGACAATCCGATGGAAACTGTCCGATGGTGCCTACACACGGTCGGAATTTACGACAACATTGTCCGATAGGACAGAATCCATCGGAAAATCCGACCGTGTGTATGGGGCTTAAGAGTGATGGACAGGCTAAAGAGACTCGAAGAAGGGCTCATAGTGATAACAGAAAGACTCGCAGAGAAGGAAAGACAAGAAGATGAGGAAGATCTTTCAGAAGTAGTTGTAATAAATCCCTCCTCGGCGTCTGTTATCGCCCCCTAAAGACCGGACATCTGTAAAAGAAACCACGGGCGGTTGCAGATCGGTCCATGCATTGGAATGGGTGGAGGGAGGTACTGCCCGCCAAGCATGATAGGGGCTATCATTTCTACTGCAACCAACAAGCAAAGCATCATGTTTGTGGCATGTGTACAACCTCTGCACCAACAGGGGAGTGATTGAGAGGCAGTAAGTAGGAAGGTAAGTGAGGGCAGGGTAGGTGGGTAAGTGAGGGCATGGTAGGAGGGTAAGTGAGGGCAGGGTAGGAGGGTAAGTGAGGGCAGGGTGGGAGGGTAAGTGAGGACAGGTTGAGGGTTGTAGGAGGGTAAGGGGGTAAGTGAGGGCAGGGTAGGGGGTAAGTGAGGGCAGGGTAGGGGGGAGTAGGAGGGTAAGTGAGGGCAGGATTAGGGGGAGTAGGGGGTAAGCAGGGACAGGGAGGGGGGAGTAGGGGGTAAGTGAGGGCAAGATGGGGGGAAGTAGGAAGGTAAGTGAGGGCAGGTTAGGAGAGTAAGTGAGGGCGGGGTAGGAGGGAAAGTGAGGGCAGGGTGGGAGGGTAAGTGAGGACAGGTTGGGGACTGTAGGAGGGTAAGTGAGGACACGTTGGGGGTTGTAGGAGGGTAAGTGAGAACATGTTGGGGGTTGTAGGAAGGTAAGTGAGGACCGGGAGGGGGGAGTAGGGGGGTAAGTGAGGGCAGGGTGAGGGGGTAGGGGGTAAGTGAGGGCACCTTACTCTTACTCTTCACCCGAATCAACTAAACTCTCCCGGTTTCAATATGCAAGATGCGGCTCTTCCTCCTCAGTCTGACTGGCCCGCGCTCTTCCACCAGTCACATGATGGACAATGCCCATCCACCCCCCCATACCAGGCCATGTGTCCTCAACATGGGGGTGCCCTGGGAAAAGGGGGGCCCTGTGGCCCCCCACCCCAAAGCACCTTGTCCCCATGTTGATGAGGACAAGGGCCTCTTCTCGACAACCCTGGCCGTTGGTTGTCGGGGTCTGCGGGCGAGGGGCTTATAGGAATCCGGGAGCCCCCTTTAATAAGGGGGCCCCCAGATACCGGCCCCCCCACCCTATGTGAATGAGTATGGGGTATGATGTACCCCTACCCATTCACCCTGGGAAAAGGGGGGCCCTGTGGCCCCCCACCCCAAAGCACCTTGTCCCCATGTTGATGAGGACAAGGGCCTCTTCTCGACAACCCTGGCCGTTGGTTGTCGGGGTCTGCGGGCGAGGGGCTTATAGGAATCCGGGAGCCCCCTTTAATAAGGGGGCCCCCAGATACCGGCCCCCCCCACCCTATGTGAATGAGTATGGGGTATGATGTACCCCTACCCATTCACCTAAGGGAAAAAAGTGTAAATAAAAAAACACAACACAAGTTTTTTAAATACTTTATTACACAGCTCTTCTTCTGTCTTGGGGGGTCTTCTCGCTGGACTCCTCTGCTATCTTCTGCTAGCTCTTTCACTAGCGGAGGAGCCCGGCTTTCTCCTTCGTCGTCGCCGCCGGCGTCTGGGGGTCTTGTTCCGACTTCGGGGGTCTTGTCTCGCTCTTCTGTTCTTCTTGCCGCTATCTTCTGCTAGCTCTTTTACTAGCCGTGGCCCAGGCTTTTGTCGCTGTCGCCGCCTTCTGCTTCTTCTACTTCTTTCTTCATCCGATGTTGACACGACGCCGTCTCCGCTTGCAATGGCCGAGACGTGTTGCGCTGCCAGTTATATAGGGACAAGGGGCGGGGCCACCCGCTCATATCACATGGTGACCCCCACCCCCTTATGGAGCATCCTCCGGGACTGTGACATCATAGGAGGGCGGGGTCACCAGGTGACGGGTGTCAATCTTGCCGATCGAGGCGGCGACATTGACTTCCTTCGCTAGTCCCGTCTACCTGGAGTCACGTTCAAAATGTGTGGACTTACGCCAAAACTCTGGCGGATTGTCCGCCGGAAATGTCCGGGCGTGTGTGGGCAAGTCCACACGTTCGGAAAGTCCGGCGGACCCCCGCCGGATAGTCCGGCCTAAAAGTCTGATCGTGTGTACGTGGCAAAAGTGTGACAAAGCTGAAAAATGGCCTGGACAGGAAGGGGGTAAAAGTGCCCGGTATTGAAGTGGTTACTATCACTTTAAGGGGCTGGATTGTTAAGGCGGGCTATGTAAAGAGTGGAATGCTATGGAAAGGGGGACTGAGATGTAATGGTGGTGCTGAATGTAAAGTGGGGTGCTATAATATGAAAGGGGGGGCTGTACTATAAAGGGGGGAGGGGCTGTGATGTGAAGGTGACTGTAATATAAAGGGTGGGCTGCTTTATGAAGGGGCACTTTGATTTGAAGGGGGCAGCAAAGTAAAGGGGGTCTGTGGGACGTAAAAGGGGTGCTATAATGTAAAGGGGGCATTGTATTGTACAAGGTGGGGGATTTTTTGTGAAGGGAGCTGTAGTGTAAAGGGTCACCTGTGATGTAAATGAGGGATTGCAATGTAAATAGGGAGCCTGCTAAGTAAAGATGGGGGACTATTATGTAAAGCGGATGGGACTGTGATAAAAAGATGGGGGAGTGGATTTTGCAAAAGCATTTGACACAGTTCCCCATAAACGTCTACTGTACAAAATAAGGTCCGTTGGCATGGACCATTGGGTGAGTACATGGATTGAAAACTGGCTACAAGGGTGAGTTCAGAGGGTGGTGATAAATGGGGTGTACTTGGAATGGTCAGGGGTGGGTAGTGGGGTCCCCCAGGGTTCTGTGCTGGGACCAATCCTGTTTAATTTGTTCATAAATGACCTGGAGGATGGAGTAAACAGTACAATCTCTGTATTTGCGGACGATACTAAGCTAAGCAGGGCAATAACTTCTCCGCAGGATATGGAAACCTTGCAAGAAGATCTGAACAAATTAATGGGGTGGGCAACTACATGGCAAATGAGGTTTAATGTAGAAAAATGTAAAATAATGCATTTGGGTGGCAAAAATATGAATGCAATCTATACACTGGGGGGAGAACCTCTGGGGGAATCTAGGATGGAGAAAGGACCCGGGGGTCCTAGTAGATGATAGGCTCAGCAATGGCAATGCCAAGCTGCTTCTGAAAGATTTACCCCCCTTCATGACCAGGCCATTTTTGCTATATGGCACTGCGTTACTTTACCTGATACTTGCAGTCATGCAACGCTGTACCCTAATACAATTTATGTCATTTTTTTCCCAACAAATAAAACTTTCTTTTGTTGGTATTTGATCACCACTGTTTTTTTTATTATATAAACGAAAAAAAGACCCAGAAATTCTGACAAAAAAAAACGATATTTTTTTACTTTCTGCTATAAAACATATGCAATTTCTTCGTAAATTTAGGCCAAAATTTATTCTCCTACATGTGTTTGGTAAAAAAAAAAACAATAAGTGTATATTGATTGGTTTGTTCAAAAGTTATAGCGTCTACAAACTATGGTATACAAGTGTATCTCAGAAAATTAGAATATCATCAAAAAGTTTATTTATTTCCGTAATTTAATCCAAAAAGTAAAACTCATATATTTTATATAGATGCGTTACACACAGAGTGATATATTTCAAGCATTTCTTTCTTTTAATTTTGATGATTATGACTTACAGCCAGTGAAAACCCAAAATTCAGTATATCAGAAAATTAGAATATTACATAAGACTAATTAAAAAAAATGATTTTTAATACAGAAATGTTGGCTTACTGAAAAGTCTGTCCATGTACAGTACAGTATGCACTCAATACTTGGTTGGGCTCCTTTTGCACGAATTACTTGCATCAATGCGGCGTGGCATGGAGGCGATCAGCCTGTGGCACTGCTGAGGTGTTATGGAAGCCCAGGTTGCTTTGATATCGGCTTTCAACTCATCTGCATTGTTGTGTCTGGTGTCTCAAATCTTCCTCTTGACAATACCCCACAAACTCTCTATGGGGTTTAGGTCAAGCGAGTTTGCTGGCCAATCAAGCAAAGTGATACCATGATCATTAAACCAGGTATTAGTAATTTTGCAGAGTGGGCAGGTGCCAAGTCCTGCTGGAAAATGAAATCAGCATCTCCATAAAGCTGGTCAGCAGAGGGAAGCATGAAGTGTTCTAGAATTTAATGGTAGAGGGCTGTGCTGACTTCGGACTTGATAAAAACACAGTGGACCAACACCAGCAGATGACATGGCTCCCAAATCATCACGGACTGTGGAAAATGTTGCCATTCATTGCCATTCATTTGGAAATTAAGGTCCCAGAGTTTCGAGTTCCATGAGGTCCAGTGTGAAGTTTCCTCAGTCAGTGATGATTGATTTGGGGAGCCATGTCATCTGCTGGTGTTGGTTGCTCAATGAACACAATGAACCAAACTGATGTGAACCAATCAGCAGGTCCTGGTAATGAATCATTGTTTGGGATCTGTTGACTAACTCCCACTTTGTCAAATTACAGGGGGGTAGGTGTGTGGGGAGGTGCGCCCCCCGAAACAGGGAAAGAGGCAGAGACGTACCAGTATGTCACTGTACCTAAAGCTCCTGCCATGCTGCAGTATATGTCCTGCGGCGGGTCGGCAAGCGGTAAATCATGGTTTATTTAAATGTTTATGCGTTGCAGATTGTTGCTGTTTCACAGGAGCACACTATTTTAGAACTTCACATGTTGGGTATCTATTTACTCGACCCAACTTCATCGCTTATATTTGACCAAAAATTGGGTTTTATATTGTGTTTGTGTGCCTATAATTCATTTTGTTTTTTTGTTTTTTACTGATAATAGAGATTTAATAAACAGTTGCAAAAATATTGTGTGACATAAAAAACTGGAACTGCCATAATTTTTTTCTCCAGAGTTTCTGCTTTCAGATAAGATATCATTGGGGTTTAGAGTCATTTTCTAGTAAAAAAAAAATGCAGTTGTTAACTAGGGATGAGCCGAACACCCCCCGTTCGGTTCACACCAGAACCCGCGAACGGACCTAAAGTCCGTGCGAACATAAGAACCCTATTAGTTACAATGGGGGGGGGGGGGGGGGAGGTGGGGGCGGGGGGGGGGGGGTGGGTTGGGGAGAGGGGGGAGGGGGGGGCCGCTCTCGTCCCCCCTCTTTTCCTGCGGCCTGCCAGGTTGCGTGCACGGATAAGGGTCTGGTATGGATTTTGAGGGGGACCCCACGCCATTTATTAATTTTTTTAGCCGGGGTTCCCCTTAAAAATCCATAGCAGACCTGAAGGACCTTGTTATTGAATTTGGGGGGACCCCCCACGCTTTTTTTTTTTATTTTTTTATTTATTTTTTTATCAAAGACTTTTTTTGATCAATGACTTTCAATGAATGACTGTTCTCTGTGTTACGGGAGCCGTCAATACATTAGCCGCGAGTGATTTTAAATAGCTTTTTTTCCTGCAAAAATGACACTTTGTGCAGGGACAGTTCTAAGCACAGGAAACATGCGCCCCTTCACAGGCATACTATACACACCCCCCAGATGTGATACTGCAATGCTGTACTAACAGCACGCACACACTAATCCCCAGAATCACAGCACACAATGTCAGCAGTCAGCACACTGACACGCCGGAACACAATATACGAGGCCGCCGGCGCGGCGGCCTTTTATAATGTGGGGCGTGTACTAAACCCCCTGAGCTATAATTGGCCACAGGCATTCTGCCCGTGGCCAATTATTGCTCTCCTCGCCGCTGGCTCTATGATTGGCCAAGCATGCTGGTCACAGTGCATGCTTGGCCAATCATCAGCCAGCAATGCACTGCGACTGGCGCA
The DNA here is from genome assembly GCA_028564925.1 of Lithobates sylvaticus. Lineage (NCBI taxonomy): Eukaryota > Metazoa > Chordata > Amphibia > Anura > Ranidae > Lithobates > Lithobates sylvaticus. The sequence goes on along the minus strand of CM053029.1, from coordinate 552,589,159 downwards.
GTGCATTGCGGGCTGTTCGCATCACACGAATTTGATGCGAACGGCCCAAATAGTTCTGGGCTCCCCGAACGGGCGAACGCCCGATGTTCGATTCGAACATGGGTTCGAAACAAACACCGGGCCCATCCCTATTGTTAACATGTGTGAAAAATTAAAAAGTATCCCTGGCAGGAAACTGGTGAAAGATTTTAGCTCTGAATAAAGTGGAGAGGGATTAGAACAACTGTCAGGTTTTTATTGCTGTGTGCATCCCTGTTAGAGAGATTGACCCTCTCTGTTTGTCCTGTTTACCATTATCACTGAAAGCATAGTTGCCAACAGTCCCGAATTGCCCGGGACATGCACGGAATTCAAATCCATGTCCCGGTCTGAGCCTGTCCTGGGCAGAATCCCCCAAAAAAATAGGCTTTGTCCCGGGCAGGGGCAGTCTGGGCCTGGGGGTCTGATCCCCCATAAAAAAGCCGCACCGCTCCGCTGTCACATGTTGCAGCGTGAGCATGGTCGGATGGTTGGCAAACGTGTCATCCCGGGCCGCCCACATAGTAAGCTGGGAGACGGGACCGGTGTTCTATCATGAACAGTCCGGCTATCACCAGGTGTCCGAAGTCTACTGCGCATAATTGTCGGAAGATGAACGGCGCCTGCGCCGTGAGTCGAGGTGAAGCCCCCACCATCCAAGCGGACATAGGGTTAGTCAAACTTAGAGGGCCCCTCGTGGGCTCGCTTCGCTTGCCACGCTTCGGGCACGGCCTTGCTGCGCTCGGCTCTTTTATATTCTAACTCTATGTCCACCTGGATGGTGGGGCTTGAAAGTGGACTCACGGCGCAGGCGCCGTTCATCCTCTGCAATTTTCGGAATATGGGTGTCCTGTGTACTGCGCATGCGCAGTACACAGTGGACACTTTGTGATGGGGGACGGCTAATGATAGTACACCAGGAGATGGAGGGAGAGGGAGGGATGTAACAGAAGTCTTTAGCCAGCTACTGGCTGAGGAGGTAGCAGGAGGCGGGCTGCATTGTGCCCCAGCCAATGGGTGCGCTGTCCATTAATGCCTGTGTTGTGGCATGGAGCTGCTGTGCAAAGAAACTGTGAATGATTGAGGTGAGGAAGAGCACAGAGTGTTATAGAGGAACAGATCTAGAATCTCTCTCACTCTCTCTGCAAAGACAAAAGTGTATTATGGCCAGAGTTAGTAGCATGGAACCCAGATCTCTTTCTCCCCCCCCCCCTCATCCCTCTTTTTTTTTCTCTCCCTCCATCCATCTTTTTTCTTTCTTTCTCTCTCACTCCATCCCTCTTTTTTTTCTCTCTCCCTCCATCCATCTTTTTTTTTTTCTTTCTCTCTCACTCCATCCCTCCTTTTTCTTTCTCTCTCCTTCCTTCATTCTTTCTCTCTCCCCCATCCCTCTTTCTTTCTTTCTTTCTCTCTGCCTCCATCCATCCCTCTTTCCCTCCCCCTCCATCCCCCTTTCTTTCTCTCTCCCTCCATTACTCTTTCTTGCATGGAACCCAGATCTCTCTCCCCCTCTCTTTTTTCTCTCCCTCCATCCATCTTTTTTCTTTATTTCTCCCTCACTTCATACCTCTTTTTTTCTCTCTCCCTCCATTCCTCTTTTCTCTTTCTCTCACCCTCAATCCCTCTTTTTTTCTTTCTTTCTCCCTCCATCCCTATTTTTTTCTTTCTCTCTCCCTCCATCCCCCTTTCTTTCTCTCTCCCTCAATCCCTTTGTATTTCTCCCTTCCTTATCCCTCTTTTTTTCTTTCTCTCTCCCTCCATCCCCCTTTCTTTCTCTCTCCCTCAATCCCTTTTTATTTCTCTCTTCCTTCTCCCTCTTTTTTCTTTCTCTCTCCCTCCATCCCCTTTCTTTCTCTCTCCCTCCATCTCCCTTTCTTTCTTTCTCTCTCCATCCCTCTTTCTTTCTCTCTCCCTCCATTCCTCTTTCATGCATGGAACCCAGATCTCTCTCTCCATCCATCTTTTTTCTTTCTTTCTCCCTCACTCCATACCTCTTTCTTTCTCTCTCCCCCCATCCCTTTTTTTTCTCTCTCCCTCCATCCCTCGTTTTTTTCTCTCTTCCCTCCATTCCTTTTTTTCTTTCTCTCTCCCTCCATCCCTCTTTTTTTCCTTCTCTCTCCCTCCATTGCGCTTTCTTTCTTTCTCCCTCCATCCATCTTTCTTTCTCTCTCCCTCCATCCCTCTTTCTTTCTTTCTTTCTCTCTCCCTCCATCCCTTTTTTTTTCTTTCTCTCTCCCTCCATTCCTCTTTCTTCTTGCATAGAACCCAGAACTCTCTCCCCCTCTCTTTTTTTCTCTCTCCATCCATCTTTTTTTCTTTCTTTCTCCCTCACTCCATACTTCTTTCTTTCTCTCTCCCTCCATACCTCTTTTTTTCTCTCTCCTTCATTCCTTGTTTTTCTCTCTTCCCTCCATCCCTCTCCCTCCCCTTCATCTCTCTTTCTTGCATGGAACCCAGATCTCCCCCCCCCTCTTTTTTTCTCTCTCCCTCCATCCATCTTTTTCCTTTCTCTCTCACTACATCCTTTTTTTCTTTCTCTATCATTCCCTCTTTCTTTCCCTCTCCCTCCATCCCTCTTTCTTTCTCTCTGCCTCCCTCTTTTTTTCTTTACTTTACTTTTTTCTTTCTCACCCTCCATCCCGCTTTCTATTTTTGTCTCTCCCCCTTCATTCTTCTTTCTTTCTCTCCCTCCATCCCTCTTTATTTCTCTCTCCCTCCATCCCTCTTTATTTCTCTCTCCCTCCATCCCTCTTTATTTCTTTCTTTCTTTCTTCTCCCTCCCTCCGTCCTCTCTTTCTTTCTTTCTCTCCCCCCATCCCTCTTACTTGCTTCTCTTTTTTCTTCTTTATCTCTCCCTCCCTCTCTCTTTTTCTTTCTTCCTCTCTCTGCCCATCCCTGTTCCTTGCTTTCTTTTTCTTTCTCTCTCCCCATCCCTCCTTTCTCTCTCTCCACCCCCCTTTCTTTCTCTCTCTCTCTCTCTCTCCCTTCCTCTTTCTTTGCACGCCACATTTCTTTTCACTTCTACTAAACCAAGCCTACAAATGAATGCCCCGCCCCTAATTAAAATAATACTCTGCCTACAGAAAAAAAAGGTGTCCCTAAAACTTTTTTGAGAATGTTGGCAACTATGTGAAACTAAAAGAAAATCTCAAATGTTGGGTTGTCACCAGAACAGGAACAAATGGGAAATCTTCTAATGAGGAGACTAGTTCAGGTGACCTGGGATTTCATCTCACTTCCTGTTTGGCTATGGGACAGGAAGTGATGAGAAATCTTCCCAATGGGACACAGACGGTAAACAAAAAGGAAACTGACAGGGGTTATAACCCTCCCTTACTCTATCCAATATGGAAAAGTTGTCCCTTTAGTTCTATATTAAGTGAGCTTAGTACATAAAGAGGAATGTGTTGTAGGTAAATTAATGCAGTAAGGCTACTTTCACACTGGAGCGGTGGGGGCGCTGGCGGTAATATTTAGCGCCGCTTTACCGGCGTTTTAGCGGCGCATTGCGGCCGCTCGCGGGGTGTTTTTTACCCCCCGCGAGCGGCCGAAAAAAGGGTCAATACCGCCCGCAAACCGCCGCTGTAGCGGCGTTTTGCGGGCGGGTTCGGCGCGCTCCCCCATTGTTTTCAATGGGACCGGGCGCTATAGGAGCGGTAAATATACCGCTCCTATAGCGAGCCAAAGATGCGGCTTGCAGGACATTTTTGAGCGTCCTGCAAGCGCACCGCTTCAGTGTGAAAGCCCTCGGGCTTTCACACTGAAGGAACAGCAACAGCTGTTTCGGGTCGGTTTGCAGGCGCTATTCTTAGCGCAATAGCGCTTGCAAACCGCCCCAGTGTGAAAGGGGCCTAACACACTCCTCACATGAGTGTAATATCAGGATACACCAAATAACGTGTCAAATGGTGGTCTCTAGACTGGGTTTGAAACCAACATTAATGTGCATGTGCAGTAACGTTGTGTGAAAAGACAAAAAATATGTTTTTGTCACAAAACTGAAGAGTCCACAAAAGACTCTTTATGTGATATCTATGTCAAACTCTTGTATTAAAAAGAGGATTAGAGATAAAGGTTAGTGCAAAAAAAGTAACAAACGTGAATTTAGTTGCATGCGATTCACCAAAAATCGCACAAAAATAAATATATGCACTCGTGTTCTATATCTGTGCAAAGGTTTGCAATATACATTTATACTTCAACTGAGTGTGTTTGTTGGTTTTGCAGCTTTTTTTTTTTTTTAAGGCAAAGAGCGCCTGCCCTCAGTCCCCCCTCCCCGGTGTGTACAGCCCCATAGACAGCCATAGGATGGATGTGGAGGGTTTTGCGCCTTTCTCGATCTCTGCTTCTTTTCTAGCAGGAAGGTGGGCGGTGCAGAGCGCAGCGCTATGATAGGTAGCCGCGGGCAGGAGGGCGGGGTCTGAATGGGCGGGTGACGGGCTCCGGTGAGAGGGCGGTGGTGTAGGTGAAGTAGGCGGTGCAGTGGGCGGGGTCGGCGGCCGTCACTTGGCAGGTCGTGGTTGCCAGGAAGCGGCGCTCAGTCGGCGGACGTCGTGCAGTTTGCGGGGAAGTTTGTTGACATCGGGCCCGGAAGGAGAGGAAGAAGGAGGGGGGAGGACGGATCAGCCCCTCCCGGATGGCCTCTCATTATCGTCCTCGCTCCGGCCCGGGCCTCTCCTCATCGTCTCCGGAAGGGGGCACCATGACAGGCTGAGCCCGGAGACCCCCGGTCTCCCCTCCGGGACTGACCGCCCGCCCTGTGTCTTCTCCGCCTTGACAGACCCAGAGGAGCTCCGACATGGCGGCCTCCCAGGCCTCGTCCTCCTCCAACCCCAGGAAGTTCAGCGAGAAGATCGCCCTCCACAACCAGAAACAGGCCGAGGAGACCCGGGCCTTCGACGAGCTCATGACCGACCTGACCGTCTCCAGGGTGAGCTGAGGGGGAGGGGCTGTGTGTCCGGGGGAGGGGCCCTTCTGTCAGTGTCTGAGGGGCCCTTCTGTCAGTGTGCAGGGGCCCCTTCTGTCAGTGTGCAGGGGCCCCTTCTGTCAGTGTGCAGGGGCCCCTTCTGTCAGTGTGCAGGGGCCCCTTCTGTCAGTGTGCAGGGGCCCCTTCTGTCAGTGTGCAGGGGCCCCTTCTGTCAGTGTGCAGGGGCCCCTTCTGTCAGTGTCTGAGGGGCCCCTGTGCTGTGTGGAGGGGCCCTTCTGTCAGTGTCTGAGGGGCCCTTCTGTCAGTGTCTGAGGGGCCCCTGTGCTGTGTGGAGGGGCCCCTGTGCTGTGTGGAGGGGCCCTTCTGTCAGTGTCTGAGGGGCCCTTCTGTCAGTGTGCAGGGGCCCCTGTCAATGTCTGAGGGGCCCTTCTGTCAGTGTGCAGGGGTCCCTGTGCTGTCTGAGGGGCCCCTTCTGTCAGTGTCTGAGGGGCCCCTTCTGTCAGTGTCTGAGGGGCCCCTGTGCTGTGTGGAGGGGCCCTTCTGTCAGTGTCTGAGGGGCCCCTGTCAATGTCTGAGGGCCCCTTCTGTCAGTGTCTGAGGGGCCCCTTCTGTCAGTGTCTGAGGGGCCCCTTCTGTCAGTGTGTAGGGGCCCCTTCTGTCAGTGTCTGAGGGGCCCCTTCTGTCAGTGTCTGAGGGGTCCCTGTGCTGTCTGAGGGGCCCCTTCTGTCAGTGTCTGAGGGGCCCCTGTCAGTATCTGAGGGGCCCTTCTGTCAGTGTCTGAGGGGGTCCCTGTGCTGTCTGAGGGGCCCTTCTGTCAGTGTGGAGAGGCCCCTGTGCTGTGTGGAGGGGCCCTTCTGTCAGTGTGCAGGGGCCCCTGTCAATGTCTGAGGGGCCCCTTCTGTCAGGGTGCAGGGGTCCCTGTGCTGTCTGAGGGGCCCCTTCTGTCAGTGTCTGAGGGGCCCCTGTGCTGTCTGAGGGGCCCCTTCTGTCAGTGTGGAGAGGCCCCTGTCAATGTCTGAGGGGCCCTTCTGTCAGTGTGCAGGGGCCCCTGTCAATGTCTGAGGGGCCCTTCTGTCAGTGTCTGAGGGGCCCCTTCTGTCAGTGTCTGAGGGGCCCCTTCTGTCAGTGTCTGAGGGGCCCCTTCTGTCAGTGTCTGAGGGGCCCCTTCTGTCAGTGTCTGAGGGGCCCCTTCTGTCAGTGTCTGAGGGGCCCCTTCTGTCAGTGTCTGAGGGGCCCCTTCTGTCAGTGTCTGAGGGGCCCCTTCTGTCAGTGTCTGAGGGGCCCCTTCTGTCTGTGTCTGAGGGGCCCCTTCTGTCAGTGTCTGAGGGGCCCCTGTGCTGTCTGAGGGGTCCCTTCTGTCAGTGTCTGAGGGGCCCTTCTGTCAGTGTCTGAGGGGCCCTTCTGTCAGTGTCTGAGGGGCCCTTCTGTCAGTGTCTGAGGGGCCCTTCTGTCAGTGTGGAGAGGCCCCTGTGCTGTCTGAGGAGCCCTTCTGTCAGTGTCTGAGGGGCCCTTCTGTCAGTGTGTAGGGGCCCCTATGCTATGAAATGGATGGTGTAGATTGGCCCTCATATCATATGGATTGTACAATGTCCTTTAGATCTTCTGACATGTATGTAGTAAAAGGACCCGCCTGGTTGGATACAAAGTGATTTGGATGGATTATGTTGGTTCTCATATTACACATGTTTGGTAGCTCTAAATTTGATTGGTCAGATTATATTGTGTATGGTGAAGTGCTACTAAAGGCAAAACTTCTTTTTAATTTTTATTTTAGATGAAGCAACCCCTGTCAGATTTTCTTTGCCATCTTTGTCCCGTTGGGGAGATTTCCCTTCACTTCCTGTCCCATAGCCACACAGGAAGTGAGATGAAATCCCTGCAAATTAGGGGAATTCCTTGGGGACCCCCCAAGTCACCAGAACTGGTGTCCCCATTGGAAGATTTTCCCTTTATTACTTCTCTGGGGACATCCCAAAATGTAGTATTTTATTTTACTTTCAGTAATAATGGTAAACAGGAGAAATGGAGAGGCTGAATCTCCTTTTTGGGGGCTGATGATCAGTTCTCTGATTATCTGTGTACATGTCACACTGCCTGGTGGTAAATAAAGGGTACCGGATTAAGCCCACCTCCCAGCACCCAAGGAGATGTCGGAGGTGGGCGGGCAGTAAGAGCAAGCAAGGGACGCCCTCAGTCAGAATGTGTGTATGTATATGTGTGTGTGTGTATATATATATGTGTGTATATATATAGATATTATATTATATTAGATTAGATTATATTATATTATATAATATATTATAGATATTATATATATTATATTATATTATATTATATATTATTTTTTTTTTTTTTTTTTTTTTTTTTAATATATAGATAGATGTGACATTCGGGGAATTCGTCTCTCGTATATATCAGTCATTTAGTAAAGTGGGATACTGGGATTGGAAGCCTCAGCCTGGGGCGGCATGTTGGGGGCGGTTCTACTGAAGAACCTTTTTTTGGGTGTAAAGTGTGTTTTTTTTTTTTTTTTTTTTTCTCTAGTTTTAGGTATAGGAGGTAATGGCTAAATCTTCTTTTCTTTCTTCATCCAAATGGGGTGATTTTCCTTCACTTCCGTTCTGGAGACACAACCGGAAGTGAGAGATCTTCCCCAAGGAAGGACCGTTTAGATAGGTCCTCATGGGCTGATTCGCACCCAGAGTGATTGTATTGGATGTCCATTCTAGTGCAGTCCCACTGTAAGACCCCTTTCACACAGGCTGTCCAATCAGGTCCGCCTGCCGTTTTGTTTCAGGTGGAACTGATCGGACGTTCCATTCACTCCTATGGAGCTTTGGATGTCAGCGGTGACACATCCGCTGCTATCCATTCCCATCCACCAAATCCAGACGGACGGAGGTCCTATTTTCCATCTGTCTGGTGGATGGGATCGGATGAAAACGGACAGATCTTTTCATCCGATCTCCCCATAGAGAAGATCAGGACTCTGACAGGTCCGTCTCAGCACAGCAGGGTGGATAAAAATCAATGATTAAGAAAAAAAAAAAATCTAATTTATTAGTAAAAATCCTAAATCAATTTTTATTTTTTAGATTTTATTTTTTTTTTTTTACTCCAAAAGCATTTTATTAAATTAAATTTTATAAAAATCAATCTAAAGATAGTTTTCTATTTAAGATACATTAATAATTTTAGTTTATTCAGCATGAAATGGAGCTTAGTTATGTAGCATGAGGCTGTATATTCTGCAGTATTTACATTTTTAGTAAACTCATTCAATGAATCCAAGCTCTGCAAGCTGAGATAACATGCACTGCATTGATGCATTCACACAATTTCACAGTAACAATGAGATAAAACAAAGTTAAGGAATATTCCTTTATCACATTGTTTTGCAAATCTATGTACACTACAAACTGTATGATTGAATCGGTTCTGATATCGCTGTTTTACTAACCTGACAGCTTATTATTCTAAATAGAGAACCTTCATTTTGTTTGCAAATTATTAAAGATTCTAACTACCAGCAAGAATAAGTCCTTACATTTAAAGAGCACCTGTCATTTCAGAACCCTTAATGGCAGCGCCTGTTAGCGGGCATCCAATCACCTGCTGCCGCCACGTCCCTCACCTTGTTGTGTCACTGCCACATCACCAGCTGTCCCAATAAAGTGAATGGGACTGTCGGTGAGTCAACAGCGGGTCAGAGGAGGAGCCACTGCGGGACAGAAATGACAGTTACTCTTTAAAAATTCTGATTTAAATCAAGCCTTTTTACTAGTGATTTAAATCAACGGCGGTTTTAACCCTTTTTCGGCCGTTAGCGGGGGTGAAAAACGCTGCTAAAACAATGGTAAAGCAGCGCTAAATTTAACGCTGCTTTACCGCCGACGCTGCTCCCGCCCCAGTGTGAAAGGGGCCTAAATCAAATCCACCCTGCATCACAGTGAGCGGAGACGGACCTGTCTTGCACCTGCTCAGCGGAGATGAGTGGATCGATCCCCGCCGAGCATCCCGAGTTCATCAAATGCATACACCCAGTGTGAAAGGACCCTAGACGAGGAGAATGTTTGTTTTTTCTGCTACCTGGCTGGTTCATACCACCACATTGCTGTGATGTGCGCCGGGAATAAAAAGGTAGTGCGGTGCAATTGACCACCTCACACCATGCTGTGGCCAATAGAACCTAAAGCAGAACTCTGTGATTTTATTTGTTTTCCTCTTCAGTGGGGTTGTGCCTGCACTGCATGGATTCATTGATTGATTCTTTAGTAAAGGGACGGACACAGATCCCTTTTCCTCCAGAAAACAGCGCTCCCCCCACATCCAGTGGTGGACTATTCCTGCTGTTTTCATGTCCAGAGTCGGTCTATGGGCGTGATGACGTCGGGAACAGTCCACCGCACAAGACCACTGGCATGCATGGGAGGCAGGAGTGGTAGGGACCAGTCTTGTGCTTGGAGGATCATCGGATTCGGTAAGTATATCCCAGAGCCCCACTGAAAAATCTATTCCTGGAATTCTTCTTTAATGAAATGGCACTGTGTATTTCAGTAAAGTTAATTTAAGGAAGAAAAACCATGATGTGCCGCAATTGACGCATTTGCACTGCAGTCGTTCTACTGCACACCACCAGCTGTGTTCTAATGTAGCCATTGGTATGAACCGTTGCTACATCATTTCCTTAAAGCGGAGCTACACTGCCCCTGATGTTTTTTTTTCTCCAATGGTGATTGATTAAGAACTTAATTTCTAAATTAGTAACTCGCCTGTCCTGTTTGTATCGCTTGTGCCGTTAGTTTGTCCTAAAAATACTTTATATTAATTTCCGGGTTGTTCTCCATCTTGCATGTGGGCATTTGAATACTCCAGGGCATTCTCTTCCTGGATTTCATTGACACCTCTCTAATCTCGCGCATGCACAGTACAAAGTTCATAGGAGCGCCGTCAGCAGCTCCTGTTGCCATCACAACGGCGGTGGCGTCGAAAGTCCTGCCCCGTTGTGATAGCAGAGACCGAACGTGACTGTCGTGATGACGTCACGTTCGGTTTTAAGTCTTGCGCTATCTCGGGCCAGGCCGCCACACTGACTCCTGGGAGCTATGACACAAGCTCCCAGGAGACAGTGCGGGCTAGGGGATATTACGTAATAGCCGTAATATCCCGGCCATATCTGAGGACCCGAGAACCAGGAAGCGAAGAAAACAACTAAAGGTAAGTAAAAAAAAAAAAAAACGACCGTTTCGGATCGAGGAAGGTGAGTATTTTTTAAATTTTTTTATAAGTTTTAAAAATGGGTGGTGCTCCGCTTTAATCCATAGAAGTCTTAGGAGAGGTGACATTCAGGTTGTGATGTGTATGAGTGTCAGGGTCACGTTACGATCTGATCATACAATCTTTGTACAATCAGATTTTGATGTACCAAGTTATGTAGTATAAGGCTGTAGCCAACTATCCAATCAGACCCTTGTATTATATAGTTGGTTGAGCTAAAGGAGATTGTACAGACAGATTGTGATGTGTGTGGTTAGACGGTTCTCTCTGGAGTAGGTGTCCCCATTGAAAGGTCTCCCCTCTGCTCTTGTTCTGAGGACAGCGTCAACGTTTTGGCTTTTCTCAGTGGAACGTGCCCCCACCCGTCTCTGGCCGGTGTTTCTCAGGCTTACTGTTCAAACCGGCGAGCCCGAGGAACGATCCGACAGTGCGGCCGGCTGGTCCCAGAGGCGATCAAAGACCACTTCCGGTCTAGGGTAGAAGTAAACAATTTTATAAATTTTTTTTTTTTTTTTTTTTTTTTAAGGCAAAAGTTCAAAAATATTTAATTTTTTTTGGCTCCTTTGCTTTTAAAGGTAAATAAGAGATTTGGGGTCTTTTTGACCCCAGATATTTCAGTAAAGATGACCTGTCATCCCTTATTTCTATTACAAGGCCTTGTGGAATAGAGGGGGGAAGGGACTTTGAGCGAAATTACGGCCTGGTAAGGTCGTGTATTTCCATCCCTATCAACGTGACTTGTAGATGACCACGCGGGCAAAAGCTAGCGGTCAACAAAGGAGGGGTTTTGGGTCTTTAAATGAAGGCCTTGTAATAGGAATACAAGTGATCAAAAAAAACGAAAAAGAAATATGAAAAAAGAAGAAAATTTAAAGCGCCCCCCCATCCCTCAGTGCTCGTGCGCAGGAGCAAACGCATACGTAAGGCGCGCGTGCATATGTAAGCGGTATTTGCACCTTACATGTGAGTTATTGCTCCTCACGTTAGAGCAAGAGCAATAATTCTAGCGCTAGACCTCCTCTTTAACTGTAAATAGGTAACCTGTAAAATATTTGTAAAATGCCGCCTATGGAGATTAAGTACCTTAGGTTGTCGTTATTCCAAGAGTGTGCATGATTTTATAGCGTGGCATGTTGGGTATCTATTTACTCGTCGTAACGTAATCTTTCAAATTTCGAAAAAAAATTTGGGTATATAATTTTTTTGTTTAATTTAGGAAAGTGTATCCCCCCCCCCCCCCCCAAAAAGATAGCTTTTGCACAAATACCGTGTGACATAAATTGCAACGATCACCATATTATTCCCTAGGGCAGTGTTGGCGAACCTTGGCACCCCAGATGTTTTGGAACTACATTTCCCATAATGCTCAACTAGACAGTTTTTTTTTTTTTTTTTTTTTTTTTATTTTTTTAGACCCCCGATCCCTCCATAAAGAGTACCTGTCACCACCTATTACTGTCACAAGGGATGTTTTACATTCCTTGTGACAGCAATAAAAATGATCATATTTTATTTATTTTTTTAAAACACAATTTAATTATCTAAAATTTAAATAAATAAGAAAAAAAAAAAAAAAGCGCCCCTTCCCCGTGAGCTTGCGCAGCAAAGAAAACGCATACGGAAGTCGCGCCCGCATATGTAAACAGTGTTCAAATCGCACATGTGAGGTATCGCCGCCATTGTCAGAGCGAGAGCAATAATTCTAGAACTTTTTTAAAGCGTTGCCTATGGCGATTTTTAGGCACCGTAGTTTGTCACCATTCCACGAGTGCGTGCAATTATAAATCGTGACATGTTTGGTATCTGTTTACTCGGCATAACATCATCTTTCACATTATATAAAAAAAAATGGGCTAACTTTACTGTTTTGCTTTTTTTTTTAATTCATGAAAGTATCTTTTTCCCCAAAAGTTACGCTTAAAACACTGCTGCACAAATACCATGTGACATAAAATATTGCAACAATCCGTCATTTTTTTCTCTAGATTCTCTGCTAAAAATATAATGTTTGGGGGTTCTAAGTAATTTTCTAGCAAAAAAAAAATACGTATTTTAACTTGTAAACACCAATTGTCAGAAATAGGCATAGTCATGAAAGGGTTAAAGTCTAATTGTGGCAAAAAAAATCAACACAAGGGGCATAACTTGGTATAATGTCTTCCTTGTGTTTGATGTTTCTCCTTTCAGTAGTAATCTTCTTGGTCGTGTATTCTGGCCCTGCTATCTTAAAGCGGTTCTGCACTCTGAAAAAAAAAAAAAATTTTTTTTTTAGGATGTAATATAAAGTGTGCTTACCTTTATTAGGGGACTCACCTGTTCCATCTTCCATCTCGATCGCCGCCGGTTTTCGTCCGATGAAGTTCCTCGTCTTCTTCTTTAGTGCTGGGGGCCATCTTGCCTGTGGGCATGTGAAACACCCACAGGGACTTTAGATGGCCCAGCATGCACTGCCGTTACTCGCGCGTGCGCAGTAACGGCTCATCTGCCGAGATCTCACGAGATTTCGGCAGATGCGGCCGAAATCTCGGGAGATTTCGGAAGATGTGGCCGAAATCTCGCGAGATTTCGGAAGATGCCCGCACTGGCTCCTGGGATCAATGACACCAGATCCCAGGAGACAGTGCGGTGTGACGACGATCGACGCAAGACCCCGCCCGCCGCCGCAGAGGGAGAAGACCGGAAGTCTTCAATTACAAGGTAAGTAAAAAAAAAAAAAAAAAAAAAACATTTCATTTAGTACTCTTTGCCTGATTTGGAAGGCAAAGAGATTTACTAAATGAAATGAGTGCAGAACCGCTTTAATCCTCCAATGTGGTGGGGGGTTAATGCAGCTAAAGGGCTGTCAGAGCCCAACTATGCCTGTCCTTTTAATGCCTGATCCGCCATTCATAGAAGCTTTACTAGAGCTTCTATGAATGATACATGATATGTGAAAGAAGAGAGCAGAGCGATCAATCATCTGCCTGTCCCCCATTCAATGATTCTGTGTCATTCATAGAATCTGTAGTACAGCTGACAGAACACACTACACGCTACTAATGTGCCAAAGCGTGCATTGAAAAAACTTGAGTGGGCTGCCCAATGCAGGATGTGTGAAAAACATGGAACATTTATTTTTTTCCGCCACGCTTAGGTGTGAATGGAATGTGCTTGGGAAGAGTTTTTAGGCTGCAAGGATGACCTGGGAGGAGAGGTGAGGGTTAAAAACAAAACGCTGATTTTATCAGTCTGTAGGAATTGCTGCTTATCTAATGCTGATGTGACCTCTGTAAGTAGGCTCCATTCACAATTGAAATTTTGGGATCTCGGGTAGAATCACTGCCATCTCAAATGGCACTGAAATCCTAAAACGCATGTTCGGGTGCCATTCATTTTTAATGGCCTCTAAAACTTTTGTTGAAATTGTTGTGCAATAAATCACGCAGCAATTGCGGCAAACTGCAACACACAAAGCATGTCACCCAAAAGAAGCTCCTGCTGCTTTTTGGATGACAAGCTTCACGCATTGTGGTTTGCTGTGATTGCCACGTGATTTATCACATGATAATCGCTTCAAAACTGCACCACATTTGAATTGCCGTTAAACATGAATGGTACCCGAACATGTGTTTTGAGATTGCGGGCAGAATGGCAGCGATTCTACCCAAGATCCCATAACTCCACACGTGAATGGAGCCTAAAGGGGAATTAGAGTTGCAAGCAAGACACACTGGAAATCGCATTGCATCCCATTAGTGTAAACTGAGCTTTAAAGGGTCACTAAAGGGAAAAAAAAAATTCAGGACTCCACAACTTCATGCAAGCTCCCTCGCATAGTGTGGAGTGCTTGCGGGTGCGCTCCCGTGATTCAGCTTGCGGCCTTAGCCGCTCACTGTATCACTCGGCCCGCCCCCCCCCGCGCGCCACGTCATTGGATGTGATTGACAGTAGCGCGAGCCAATGGCTGCGCTGCTTTCAATCCATCCACTCTAGCCAATCAACGGCCAGGGTGAGCGGCAAAGAGGACGTCGGGGGGGGGGGGGGGGGGGCGAGCGCGGAACTTTTGAGGGGTCAGGTAAGTAAAACGGGGGGTATGGGGGGGCGGCATTGTCAGATGTTTTTTCACCTTAATGCATAGAATGCATTAAGGTGAAAAAACTTTTACCTTTACAACCCCTTTAAAGTGGATGTAAACCCATTCTGTAGGCTTGTGCCTACAGGTAAGCCTATTATAAGACTTACCTGTAGATACTATGAATATCTCCTAAACCTGCATGGCTTAGGAGATATTCACACTTCACGCAGCTGGGGATGTCACCTTGCTCTGTAGAGATGGTATACCCACGCCGTCCCTTCCGAGCTCCGTGCAGCAATAAATGACTCCGGTGCGCATGCGCGGGAGTGATGTCATTGTGGCGCGGCCAATCAGATGGCCAGAGGATGCGAACCCAGAAGGAAGACTGGGTGAAGATGGAAGCGTTTGCCAGAGCTCACAGCATGTCGGTGCAGGGCTTCGCTCTAAGGTAAGTATTTCATATTGTGCTAGTATGCGATTCATACTAGCACATTATGCCTTTACATTGCAGGGGTTTTTTAAAAAATTCAAGAAAAATTTGCATGATTTACTGCCCCGATCAGAATATCGTACAAAAAAATACAGATTTCAAAGCAATTGTGGGATAATCTGATAATTGGTACACAGCTTTCACCGGAAAACCAATCAGTTGTTCTGAAACATGCCCCCTTTTGATGACTGCTTTCTGTTTCCTGTTTTGCGTTCCATGCTGGTTGTCGTCCCTTGCCACTGATGTCACTTCCGGGTTCTGCGCTTCCGGTGTTTTTGATCTTGGCTGCGGACCGGCTTGCAATCTCCCCGTGAGTTCCTTGTTCTTCCTGCTGGCACCTCCATGACCCCACACCACCGGACAAACAGAGCTTTAGGAGCCTGCACACGCCATCGACTTCACCCATGCCGGATCACCCACACAGATTAAAATATGTTTTGTCAATCTACATATTCTGTAAGTGTTTTTAACCCTTTTGGGGCAATTAAACATTTTAACTTCTACACTTAGATGCGCCTTTCTTTTGTTTTTTGAAGGGACAAACACGAAAAAATGTTCTCGTATGATAGCAGATTGTACGATTTTCATTAAATCAGTACAGTTTTCGTCCGTCAATGCAATACAAATAAAATTACATTACTTCTTTTTATTTTTGTTCTGTCGTTTGAGATTTTTTGTATCTTTAGTAATGCAAAAAAAACATTGACGATCATTCATCCGATAATCTCATTGTGTGTGTACTAGGCTCTAATCTGATCTGTATGCCAATCCTCCGTTACTGCCTATCCCTAATTTCTATGGACATTCCTCACTTCTTGGTACGTATGTTCTGTGCTGGGTGTCTTGTCCAGTGGGATCGTTGTTGTGGTGGGTAGATAGTTGGTGTTTTGGTACATGCTCCATGTCCTGAGGGTGAAGAGGAAGGAGATCTCCATGGAACCCTCCATACACCTGCTGAGCAGTTCTTGGAAATGACTTTGAATTATTGGCAGCTCCGACTCCTTGTACTGAATAAAGCTGAAAGTCCATTGTTGTCTCCATGGAAGGGCTGCACTTGTCTTCTGGTTTATATTCTTCTAAAGAGCATTACTGACGCAGTTCCACCGTCCAAAGTTTCTTTTCTTCATATATTTATGTGCTTGTGACTTGTAAAGTCTCAGATTTCTTGTAGTAAATATAGGAGGATGGATTATCAATATCTTGGTTCATTCATGTGTGTGGATTCTTGTTGGATAAAGTACAGTTCTGTGAGAATGTGTGTCTATTCTGCAGGATGGTGGCGGAGCTGTGAAGGTTTCATGTGACATTCAATAGATCCTTCCTCTGGATCAGATCTGTACATGGTCAGAGCTGCCCGATTCTGGCCAAAATGAGAATCACTATTTTTTTTGCTTGGAATAAAAAGATCACTATTCTCGTGACGTAAAATCTTTTACATTATACAAAAAAATGGGCTCTTTACTGTGTTTGTTTGTTTTTTTTTTTTTTTTTTTTAAATTAAATAATTATTTTTTTTTTTAAATTCATTAAAGTAATTTTCCCCAAAAAATTGCATTTGAAAGACCGCTGCGCAAATACAGTGCGACATAAAATATTGCAACAACCACCATTTTATTCTCTAGGGAACAGGTGTCAAACACAAGGCCCGCAGGCCGAATCCGGCCCTCCAGGCCATGTCATGTGGCCCTCACACCTCTTCTGCATCTGCAGGAGAGCTCCAGCCCTCCTCTGGTCCTCCTCCAGACCCCTACTTTCTGCTTTCAAGCAATGCATCCAGCTTCTTCCCAGCAGCAGCATAAGGAAAGGGGGGTACACTGTGATGTTAGGGAGAGTAGGGGGGCTCAACTTCTGATGGTGGGGTGGCTCTTGACATCTAATGTAAGGGGAGGGGGTGCGCTGGACATCTGATCTTACAGATACAACCGGCCCTTTTGAGGACAATCATAATTCTGATGCGGTGCACAATGAAATTGAGTTTGACACCCCTGATCTAGGGTCTCTACTAAATATGTATGTATGTATGTATGTATGTTTGGGGGTTCTAAGTAAGCAAAAAAATAAATAAAAATGATCTTAACTTGAAACCAACAAATAGCAGAAAAAGGTTTACTGGTTAAACTTTCCTCATTTACACATGAAGTCTATTCCTTTGACAAATTGTTACAATGTTTATACTTGGTTCCACTGCTAAAGAATGTTGTGATTCTTGGCAGACTGCCCTTTCTTTTCTTTCTTTTGATGGCTGTGGCTTCAGAAGAGCAGAGAGAATTCTCTGCATAGGAAGAATCATGAAACGCTTTTGTCAAGATCGCAACAGGGACAATAACGATTTTTGACGATTAATCGTGCAGCTCTAGTTCATTTATTTAATTTTTTTATAAATATTCACAGGCAGTAAAAAAATAATTGTAAAAATGAATAAGCCCCCTTTGCATCAGATCCCCCCCCCCCCCCTGCCTAAATCCCCAGTCTGTGTACTTTGAGGATATGCCCCTGGACCCTAGGTGCACAGGCCATAGTTTGCGTACCCTTTTTTTTTTTTTTTTTAATAGCATTATTTAGTGCGGGGGTCAGCAACCAGTAGATCGTGGCCAGGTGATTGGTAGTTCACTGTCTGGGCTTGCTGACCCACCAACCCAGAGTGCAATGCAGAGGGACTACTTGTACAGTTGGAGCTGTAGTAGAGAGCAAGAGCTACATAAGCTGTAGTGCCGGCTCCTGTCCCACGCGGAGTGATGCCAACTGCACTCCACCTCTTAACCCGGCTAGTGGTCTGCAGAGCGGTGCCAGCAGCAGGAAAGAAGAGATCTTCAGGTCAGTGTGAAGTAATTCACTGGGCATAATATTATGGGGCTGCTTTCACACTGATGTGCTGCAGTTTACCCACACCTGCCAAGCATGGCCCATTTAAGTGAATAGGGTCGCTCTGCAAATGCCCTGCAACCTTGTGCAGTACAGCAAACAAGGGGTTAAAGCAGGCAGCGTTGTGTTGCTTTCTCACCACCTGCTTTTTAATTCCTTGGACCCTGCAGAAGCATGCAGTACACTTGCAGAGTGGCCCTATTTACTTGGTTGGGTCGCGATTGGCAGGTGGTAGCGCCCACTAGGAGCAACAGGGGATTTAATTCCTGCTGCAGCATGTGTACACCTTTTTATTTGCTGCCTCAGCAGCTAAAGGGGGTAGGGATTGGGAGCGGTAAACTGTGCATCAACCGCAGGGTTTTACCACCCCCCAACTTTGTGTGACCGAGCCCTAAGGCCCCTTTCACACCGGGGCGTTTTTCATGCGGTGCAGCGCTAAAAATAGCGCCTGTTCACCGCATGAAAAAATCCGCCCCTTTAACTCCAGTGTGAAAGCCGGCGGGCTTTCACACTGGAGCGGTGCGCTAGCAGGATGACAAAAAAAGTCCTGCTAGCAGCATCTTTGGAGCGGGATAGGAGCGGTGTGTTCACCGCTCCTATACCGCTCCTTCCCATTGAAAATAATGGGAGACCGCGGTAAAACCGCGGCAATACCGCCGCAAAGCGCCGCTACGGCGGCGCTCTGCGGGGGGTATTTAACCCCTTTTCGGCCGCTCGCGGGGGGTAAAACCGCGCGCGGCCGAATACCGCAGTTAAAACGACGGGAAAGCAGCGCTAAATATAGCGCTGCTTTACCGTCACCGCGGCTCACCGCCCCAGTGTGAAAGGGGCCTTAGGGTGCCGCTGCCGAATGCAACTAAGGCTTAATGTACACGGGACGTTTTACAACCTCTCCTGAATGATTTAACTTGAAAGATTGTTACCGACGTTTAAAAATTTCCATTTTGCCGTGTTTACATGCCGCATTTGCGTTTTTGGAAGCGTTTTAAAAAAATATATATTTTTCCAAATAGTCAAGAATTAAAAATGGCTAAACGGCTAAATGTGTACTTGTGTACACGCGCTTACAAGCTGTTACAAGTGTTTCAAATACCTCTAAACGTCCGGCCTGAACGCCTTTTTTTATTTTTTTATTTTTTTTGCTTTCCAAAAATGCTTCTGAACTCAACTGCCTAGAAACGCCCCTGTGTACATGTACTGATAAGATAACATAGAGGAGAGTTCAGGGGCAGCTGAAAAAACGCCCAACTGCTCCTAAACGTCAGTTTACCAGCAGCCGTGTACATGAGGTCTAAGGGCTCATTTATAAGTGCAGCAGGCACTGCTGCTCTTCTAAAAAGTGATCCAAAGTGTGTTTGACAGGTGATGAGGAGGTGATATGTTGCCTCCTCACCACCTCATTTAAACCCACGAATGCCGTGCAATGCTTGCGATTGTGACACAGTAGTACGGCAATTAGAAGTTAAAATCGGGTGTGAGGAGGAGACACTGTGCCGGTGATCTTTGTCTTCTCCCATGTTGTTCAGGTAGATCTCCACCTCCTTTAAGACCCCTTTCACACTGACAACAGGCTGCGTTAGCCCTCGTTGTCAGTGTGAAAGGGGTTTTAGCAGTGCTTTACCATTGTTTTAGCTGCGATATTCAGCCGCTAGCGGGGCGCTTTTAACCCCTGCTAGCGGCCACAGAAAGGGTTAATGGCACCCGAAAAGCCCCTCTACCGAAGCGCTTTGCAGGTGCTTCGGCTCTCACACTGGGGTTGCAGTGAAAAACTCCCCAGTGTGAAAGGGGTCTAAGGTCACCTACCCGTGATCTAGTGTATTGCTCCGTGGGAGGGATGCAGATTGTGGCATCCAATTCATGGCTCAGGTATGCTTGTACACTGACCATAGACATCAGAGGGGGCTCATTCACACCATGTCTGTTGAGCTGCATAGAATAATGCATGCTCAATGCAAGGGCACAAAACACCCACATGGCAAAGAAATACATTGCACTGCCCCCATATTTTAGCCTGTGGCTTGGTGTAGATGAGCCTTTCATAATTGGATGTACATTCATGATCAGATCTCCTGACAATATCTTTGGCCCGTCTGTCCCCATAGAGGTGTGCCTGTGTTGATAGAGGGAGGTGATGCCCAGAATATACAGTCCTGTGCTGGGCAATACAATAGTGATATATGAAAAGATTCTTATACCTGTCAGTCATTTTGGTGCCCAAGAACTGTCATTTGGAACTGCTGCAGGCTGCCCATAGATGTTGTATCTGATGTCCATGAGCACCTTTCGTAAGCGTCTTCCAGAATGTCAGGCCGTAGAATCTGTCTTCACCAAGATCACTCGACTGACTCGCCTTTCCTTCCTGGCCTAGGCATTGCTGAATGAGGGTTCCTTTAGGGAAAATAAAATTAAAGTGTTTATATAAAAAAAAATTAAAAGCCAGCAGCTACAAATACTGCAGCTGCTGACTTTTAATCATCGGACACTTACCTGTCCCAGGGTCCAGCGATGTGGGGGATCGAAGCCTCGCTCGTCTCCCCCCTCCGTTCGGCGGCGCTGGCATTGTAACTGTGGGCGCCCGGCTGTAGCTTCACACGCCGCGCGTCGTGATTGGCCACGCAATCATCTGGGACTTGTCACAGGTGATTGACAAGAGGGAGGGGGCAGAGCTGAGCCCTTCCTGCATCGAGGGGAAGTGACGTCAAGAGCCCGGGCACTGAAGGAGGCAGACTACGAGGGACCCCCTAGCAACAGCCATTTAGAGGGGAGTAAAAAAAAAATCTAATTTTTTTTCTTTCTTCTTTTTTTTATTTTATTTTTTATTTTTTTTCAATCTTCACTTCTTCCTCAGTATTCTTGCAGGTATTGCTGGCTGTCCCCCAGGCGGATACTACTGGCTTGTTCTCAACCCACCATCCCCGAGCATCAGTGTGACAGGAGACGGCACTGCAGCTGCAGTAGAGAGCAGAGCCGATGCTTCCTGTATCGCTCCTGTCACAGGCGGAGTACATTTGATGTCACTCCACCTGTGACAGGAGTCGGCGCTATACAGGAAGCATCGGCTTTGCGTCATCTAGAGCCCGCTCCGTTCTTCACTCTCTGATGCTCGGGTGATGGCGGGTTGAGAATCAGCGATCTGGGCTTGCCAACACACCATCCCAGAGCAGGAGGTGGCGGGTCACATCAGAGGGGCCAGTGGTTGGGCACCCCTGCTTTAGAGCGTCAGCCCAGGCTACTGGGGAATATTTTTTGTTTTAAATGAATAGTCTAGCAATAAGGTCTCTTTAGCCTTAAGCAAGGTACACACGGGACATTTTTTAAGGTAAGGGGTGGAGGACGTTTTTATTGCTAGCTATAGCAGCTAGCAATAATCAGTCTTCTCACGGTGGGGGGGGGTGCCGATCTCCCCCGCTGAGCTGTCGTGTTCAGACAGGGGACTACCCCCTAACACCAACCACAACCCTACCCCCCCAGCACGCAGATTGGATGCTGGTTTTCCAGCCTGGTCGTTCGACAGAATTCGGTTTTTATACCAGCTTCTGTGAGACAGGCTGCTGTACAAATTGGCCAAATGTTGGCTGGTTTCTGTTAAACTGGCTGATGTTTGGCCCTTGTGTAATCGGCCTTTGAAATAGATTGAACTCAATTCTCAAAACACATATTGGTTGCCATCATCCCCATAACTGGTATAGGAAAAAACCTCTAAAGGTGGGACTATACCGGCAACTCGATAAACCATATAGGCTACATAAGATAATTTTATAAATTTATTTTACAAAGTAGAAAAGCATACAGACATTTTTAGAAAATTCTTTAAAAACAATATGACAAATGGTACAAAATGATATGCATATCTGAAGTAGGTGAAGGTGAAGAATTCCGACGCGTTTCCAAATGGCTGAAAGTATGCCTATCTTCCTCAGGGAATTATAGTCACCATCTACAGAATATCAAGACATGTCAATTATATAAAGAAAGAAAAACTTCCATACCCCATTTTCACATAGAGTAGAGAAACATATATTGCATAGGAGTATACAAAAATACTCAATATGTATAAATATTACACTATGAATGATACACTTACATAGTCATATATAGCATCACATGTATAGCATTGCCTCCCATTCACTTTCCGAGAAGAAAAGGTGTCCAAATGCTGGCACAGGACCAAGGTCACATTCCCATACTCTCTACAAGACGGTACGAATGAAAAAAATCTTTTCCATATATCTAATGGCATAGAGACCTAAAAAACCACCAATGGAAAGAAAAGGGAGTGTATGAAAAACCTGGATAGAATTAGTTAAAATTAGAAGGAGCGTGGCAATCTTGGGGAAAAAAACCCCCAAGATATCCCACATTTGTCCCATATAGATAACTCACCATGGAATCTATGATGAAAGGGTCCAAGGTGGAGAAGTTCCAGGAGAAGACTCCCAAGATGTCCCAGAGGTGGAGAGCAGTTCACACAGCACAATGCTGTGGAGCGGAATGACGCCATATACCATCTCAAGCGTTCTTTTATAGATGGAAAAACCCCTGTCCCGCCCCAGTGGGTGTAACCAGATGACGTCAGACGCAAGAGCGTCCGGCGTCATCACGTATGGACCCGCCCCATGGGCTGCGTCCTATCCCTAATGGAAAGGGAAGAAAATCCAGGTGAGATGGACAATGTGGATGGGTGCCCGCGCGCCGCCATCCGCGTCCCAGGGAGCGCCGCGCACAAGGTTTCAAAAGACGTCCCTGTCTCAAGCAGCAACATCGCGCATAGTGATGTGCGCATGCGCGATGTGAGGAACCCAGCCAGAAATGGTCTGTCTGTGGCGCAGGCGCCTATTGTGAAGGTGCACATGCGCAGGGTGATCTGCATGGGAAAGGGTCGTGAACTGCCCGGAGCGCAGGCAACCGCGCAAGTCACTCAAATCCACAACCATCCCCCCTTGCCCAAATCTGGACAATGAGGGTGGGACCTGGAAAAGGAGACAACTGGGAAATGAGTCCCCCAAATCCCCAAGAGAAACGGAAATTGTTCCGCGCCAGATTGAATTAGTGTGGGGATGGAGGATCTAGGCTGGGAGGGAGTTGGTATTTGCGTGGGGGTAAGAAAGGGGGGTGACCCTCCATCCAAGGAGCCATCGCCTAATAGGGGCCCAGGCTCATTGGTGGGTGAAGACCCCACATCCCCCAAAGCAAAACAACATAAAGGACTAAAACTACTGGCAAGACAATAACGGGGAATGAATATCTGGGCACCAGAAAATAATTCCTGAACCCCAGAATAACCCCTACCCCAAAGGACCCAAGATGACCTCCAAACCATCAAAGATGGAAAATGGAGGAACTGCCCCCCTAAAAATAAAAATCCCGCGATACCCGTAATCACGGGATAGGGAGACTATGGGTCTATTTGGGGTTGAGATGCCAGGTAGAGAGTAAAGGGAGGACACTCGGAAGCCCCTGCCAAGCAAATCATTGAAACATCAATATTTCTATTACTCGGTAAGTGAAGCTCCCCAGAGGCAAAACCATTTACAATTATAGAAACAAAGCATACATTTACAGATATTGTCCAACATGGACAGGTATAAAAAAAACCATAACTGAACCATTCACCCAGCCCAGTAAATTCCTAAAGATAGAGACAGAGAGTGTAAAAGGGGAAGCCCCCCTAAAATGAGGGACCTACAGATAAAGGAATGAATAAATAAAGAAGGAGTTATATAAATAGTGATTGTTGTTCTAGATTGGCTGGATGGAGGGAGCCTAAAGCCATCTCCAACAAACATTTCAATCAGTTTTTCCCGAGCTATAGCCATCCAAAAATGGTCTAAAGCTTTCCACCTCGTTTAAACCTGGTGGGGTGGTTGCCTTCAAGGTTCTAATCCAACGCATGTGTAATCGGCCTTTATGGTGGCAATACAGCGATTGATTCCATATACGATCAAATGGTTGATTAATTTGCTGTACAGTATACATATACAATCTTTTTTAACCTTCTGATCATTTGATGCACAATATTTTTTATGATCATGTCAATCTATATTCTTCCTCTTCTCTTTTTTATTAAATTTTTTTTGAATATTCAATGAGGTTTTGCATCCTGACCTATCAAAATAAATTTGAAGGGTTCTGCTTAGAATGATTGAAGACACAGTAGGTGTCTTTTTTTTTTTTTGTAATGTATAGATTCAATCATGTTGTCGGATTCTGGGAAGAATCATTCAATCAGATGGCTGTGTGTGGCCACCATTAAGTCTGATAGCTGCCTTGTCAATTTTCAACACACTCTCTGCCCCATCATCCATCATATGAGGTCAGACAGTCGACAGGACAGCTGCTGGTGAACTTTGTACCAGTTAAAACCTCGTTCAGGTATTTTTTTATTTTTTTTTCTTTGGTCCGTGTCCCACTGAGAAGTTTTCCTTCACTTGTCCTATAGAGACATCAGGAAGTTCAAAGTAAGGGAAATCCCATTTGTCACCACAGCAAGTGTCCTCTTTGAAAGACTTCCCCTTTTATAAGGCCTAATGTACACGGGGCGCTGAGGCAACCTTTTCTGAACGATTTTTTTGACCGCTTGAAACCAGCGTTTAAAAACGCCCGTTTAGCGGCGTTTCGCTGCATTCACGTCTAGGAGTGTTAAAGTAAAAAAAAAAAAGTAAAAAATATTGCAATTTTTTTCAAAATTGTCGCTCTATTTTTGTTTATAGCGCAAAAAATAAAAACCGCAGAGGTGATCAAATACCACCAAAAGAAAGCTCTATTTGTGGGAAAAAAAAGACGCCAATTTTGTTTGGGAGCCACGTCCGCGCAATTGTCAGTTAAATCGACGCAGTGCCGAATCGCAAAAAGGGGCCTGGTCCTTTTGCTGCAAATTGGTCCGGGGCTTAAGTGGTTAAGATAACATCACTTAACATCACCCCCCTCCCAAAGCACAAAAAACTGTATTATTTAACTATTTCAGCCATTCTGTGAGACCAGAGTGAGGAGCAGCAGCTGAGAGAGCAGTAGTGTACTTGTATCTGCCTTAATTTTGGTGCTTTTACTATGGATCCCATACTGAGCATATGTGAGGAAATTAAGAAAGACAGATATTAAATTTCATGCAACTATGTTTGTTTGATCAAGTTGGGGGTGAAGCTCAATGGTGGGGTCATCTGGTTCAAATCTAACATATAGGTCAAATTCCAATTCGACTTTGGCTAACAGCAATGCTAGTGGTGTATTGGATTGGATCATGGGCTCATTGGGTATAAATGGTCTATGAAGCATAACAAGCAATTACACGTTTTTAAAATACTCTTTTAGTGGTTTTTCATCATTTTGCTATCATTTTTTAAGTTTTGTAATGTAAAAAAAAAAAGATGGTACCTTTTTTTTTTTTTTTTTTTTTTTTTTTTTTATTTTTTTAAATGCTTCGAAGCGAAAAACCCTGGTACATGTTTGGTGTCAAACTTCGGCGCCTGAACTCATTTTTTTGCCTTCAAAGAAAAGCCTGTAAATTCAACTGCCTAAAAGACGACATTAAACAAACCTGTGTACACATAAGATAACATTGGATGAGTTCAGGGGCAGCTGAAAAAAGCATCCAACTGCCTCTGAACGTCTGATTACCAGCAGCAGTGTACATAAGGCCATTCCAGTGACGACACATTTTTGATTTCAGTGACAGTGGTCATAGAGGGTGAATCTTCCCAGCAGGGACACAGACAGCAACTAAAGAATAATAAAAATGGACATTCACCCCTTTTTCTAAGGTCCTTTCTCCTGCCTCCTCCCCTCACCCTCTTTGCACAATTGCAAATAAAATAAAATATGATGTATCTGGACCTTGCACATGCAGGTCTCTCCACAAGACCCTAAAGCATTTCTGCACATGTACAAGATCTCAGGAACTTGCCTGCTGGGATGCGTGACATGGACATCACAGGAATTGGTTTGCGAGATTTCGCACACATGTAGAAATGTTGCGGGAGGGCTCTGCTGAACCCGTGAGGGGATCCGACAAGTGTGTAGACTCGCCAGGTCCCAATAGTCTTAGTGTATCAGTATCTATGCATGCACTGGATCTCGATTCATGATGGTGGCACCAGAAAAAAAAAGGCATTGGACTGTGTTCACACATGTGTGGCCACAGGTCCGGTGCATTCCTATACACCGCTTCAAGTGCGATTTGGGTCCGAATTTTAGCTTAAATTCGAACCTGAACCGGACTCAGACGGACCGGACTTGGCAAACCCTGCATTCAATTTGCATATGTGTGAGCCCAGCTTTATAGGGAGAACTTTACCGGCAAGCAAGACAAATCTGGACTCCATTGACTAGTAAGTGTGTGCTGTGTGTGGCTTTTTTCTTTAACCACTTGCTTACTGGGCACTTAAACCCCCCCTCCTGTCCAGACCAATTTTCAGCTTTCAGCGCTGATGCAATTTGAATGACAATTGCACGGTCATACAACACTGTACCCAAATTGCGTTATCGTTTTTTCCCCACAAATAGAGCTTTCTTTGGTGGTATTTGATCACCTCTGCCGTTTTTTTATTTTTTAACATTTTTTAAAAAGACTGATTTTTTTTTTTTTTTTTTAAATGTTTAATATTTTTTTTTTTTATATTTTGTTATAAAATGTTGCAAACAGGTAATTTTTATCCTTCATTGATGGGTGGCAATAATGGGCACTGGTTGGTTACACTGATGGGCAGCGCTGCTAGGTGGCACTGATTGGCACCACTGGTGGGCATTGATAGGTGGGCACTGGCAGGGGGTACTGGTGGCACAGATGAGGCAGAATTGCCTCTTCGGGACCGATGTCCTTTGCACACAAGCCGGTGATCGTCTGTCAGCGTGAGGAGAAAAAAAAAACATTACCAAGCTTTTGTTTACATCATGTGATCAGCTGTCAGCTGATCACGTGGTAAGGGGCCGGGATCGGCCCCTTACTCGGATCTGTGATCACCCGAGTCTGTGACTCAGTGATCACAGCGCACGGTAGGGCTGAGGAATAAATCGATTTGAATCGAGTTGAGAGGTCAAATCGATTACAATTTTCAGCAAATTGTTTTTTTGTTGGTTTTTTTTCACCAGGACCGGGCCGGTCCTGAGGAGCTGCGGGCAGGAGTTTAGGCGCGTCTTCGGCTAAAAACTCCTGCCCGCAGCTCCTCAGGACCGGCAAAAAGTCCATCAAAAAAAAAAAATAAAAAAAAAACGTGATACCAATCGTGTGTGTGTGTGTTTGTTTGAGAAAATCGCCCAGATCTAGCGCACGCGCTGCAGGGGGCGCGTGCAAAGGGGAGGCTGTCGTATGACTGCCTCCCGGAAATTCAGGTCCACGCTATAGCGCGGACGCCAAGAGGTTAATACAGTTACAAGTTTTAAACATTTAACAGGCTAAGTTTAATAAATGCACATATTTTTACAGGGAAGCAGGTGCTTAGGAACATGTTATCTTTTACACCCTAAATATACAGGTGTAACATGTTCCTTAAAGCAAACCTTGCCTTTTTTTAATATTTCATTTTTCTTTTCTTGTACAAAGTTTTTTTTATTAATAATCAGTTCAACAGAACAGCACATCACATCTATGGTCACATAGGAGATAAACCTAAGAGATAAGCGAAAGGAAGACAAAGAGGAGTGCATTGATATGGTCAGGTCCATAAGATGGAACAATTGGGGGAGGAGTATCCCCTCCTAAAGCTACAGTATCCTGGAACACGTTGCTTAGTATGTAGATGGAAAACGCCCAGATGGGTATTTGTAGGGCTGCAACTAACCATTATTTTCATAATCGATTAGTTGGCCAATTTATTGTTTCGATTGATCGGTTAATGACCTTAAAAAAATTGTGGTGTATAATTTAGTTAATATGTAAAGTTTTTAAAAAGGCAATTTATTCTTAAATATCTCTATGCAGTGGTAAATATAAATAACCAACTATATGATTAGAGAGCAAAATCTCTAATCCACTCTGAGAGTAACAGACAGGAGAGATATACTATATATACTATTGGAGGAGAGATATACTATATATTATTGGAGGAGATATATACTGTATATACTATTAGAGGCGATATATACTGTATATACTATTAGAGGAGATATATATACTGTATATACTATTTTAGAGGTTGAATCTGGTAAATATCATCAAACTCGGAGATCTTTTTTTTTTAAAGGGGGGGGAAAAAAAAAAAGTTAGACTGTTTTTTGCAGATTTTCAAACAGAACTGTAATATATTATATGCTGGCCATACAAAAACAATGTCTTCCTTCAAAAAAAAATGTATTTAATTTTTAAGAACGTTCGTTCGAATCGTTAGTGGGGTCAAATCGACGTTCGTTTTCAACCACAGCGACAGGAAAATTTTAGAAATAGTAGAAAACTTCTCGGTCAAAGGAATTTTCACACACTGTATGTGGTTTTCGTTCAGAAATGACATTCATTTTAAAACAGAATGTTAAAAACAAGTGAAAATTTCAAACAACATTCTTTCATTCAGCGAATGTACAAAGATTTTTCTTATGAATATTCTCATCTGAACATGTATCCATGTGGCCAGCCTAAGGCCCCATGCACACGAGACGCAGTTAAACGCGCGTTCAGAGGCAGTTGGACACTTTTTTCAACTGCACCTGAACGCATGCAATGTTATCCTATGTGTCCATGTACACAGTCTCGTTTTTTCCTGTTTTTATGCAGTTGCGTTTAACCTCGTTTTTCCAGAAGCAAAAAAATGCGTTCAGACACTTTGCTTTTCTGCTTTTCAGATGCAAAACGCAGCTAAACGCAGGCACCTGCGCTTAGCCGCGTTTGCGTTTATAAGCCTTTTTAAAGGAACCCAATTTTATGGAGCAGAAAACTCAGAAATATGATGGTAAGGCCCCATGCACACGAGACACAGATGCAAACTCTGCTGAACGCGTGTTTTAAAAAGCAGAAACCTGCGTTTAAAAACGCGCGTTTGGCTGTGTTTTCATGCCGCGTTTAGACGCGTTTGCGTCTATAAGCATTTGTAAAGATAACATCATATAGACCCTCCCCAAGCTCAGAAAGCATGTATTATTAACTATTTCTGCCATTCTGATCAGAGTGAGCAGCAGAGAGAGCCGTTGTACACTTGCATTTGCCTCTCTTTCTGTGTTTTTTTTTTTTTTTAAATGGATCCCATATTGATTATATGTCAGGAAATGCTCCTGATGTTCTCTTCATGAGGCAGCAATGTCATCGCAAATTTGTATGAGAGGTCCAGAATCAGAGCTTGTCGATATTGGACCCATCCGTTGATGGCACAGCGAATGTCCGTTGGATATTTCACAAACATGTATACATCAGTGAGTATATATGCTCTATGAACTATCTAAACTAATTACGACATTTTAAACAATTTTTTCTAGTATTTTTTATGGTTTACCATCATATTTCTGAGTTTTCTGGTCAAAAAAATTGGGTTCCTTTTAAAAAGGCTTATAAACGCAAACGCGGCTAAAACGCAGGTGCCTGCGTTTAGACGCGTTTTGCGTCTGAAACGTGGAAAAGCAAAGTGTCTGAACGCATTTTTTTTGCTTCTGGAAAAAACGAGGTTAAACGCAACTGCATAAAAACGGGAAAAAACTAGACTGTGTGCATGGACACATAGGATAACATTGCATGCGTTCAGGGGCAGTTGAAAAAAGTGTCCAACTGCCTCTGAACGCGCGTTTAACTGCGTCTCGTGTGCATGGGGCCTAAACCATAAAAAATACTAAAAAAAATTGTTTAAAATGTCGTAATTAGTTTAGATAGTTCATAGAGCATATATACTCACTGATGCACACATGTTTGTGAATTGCATACATGTTTGTGAAATATCCAACGGACATTCGCTGTGCCATCAACGGATGGGTCCAATATCAACAAGCTCTGATTCTGGACCTCTCATGCAAATTTGCGACGACATTGCTGCCTCATCAAGAGCAACATCAGGAGCATTTCCTGACATATATTCAATATGGGATCCATTTAAAAAAAAAAAACACAGAAATAGAGGCAAATGCAAGTGTACAACGGCTCTCTGCTGCTGCTGCTCACTCTGATCAAATTGGCAGAAATAGTTAATAATACATGCTTTCTGAGCTT
The DNA here is from genome assembly GCA_028564925.1 of Lithobates sylvaticus. NCBI lineage: Eukaryota > Metazoa > Chordata > Amphibia > Anura > Ranidae > Lithobates > Lithobates sylvaticus. The sequence continues at coordinate 552,559,416 of CM053029.1, read as the reverse complement.
GGGGAGGGTCTATATGATGTTATCTTTACAAATGCTTATAGACGCAAACGCGTCTAAACGCGGCATGAAAACACAGCAAAACGTGCGTTTTTAAACGCAGGTTTCTGCTTTTTAAAACATGCGTTCAGCAGAGTTTGCATCTGCGTCTCGTGTGCATGGGGCCTTAGGCTCGGTACACACCTATGCAGTTTGAATTTGATCTGTTTCTACACTGCTTTTTGCTGTGCGTTAAGTACAGTATAGAGTGCCCCAATAGCAAGGTAAAGAAAACTTCTGCCTTTTAAAGCGGAGCTCCACCCTAAAGTGGAACTTCAGCTAATCGGATTCCTCCCCCCCTCCGGTGCCACAATTGGCACCTTTCAGGGAGGAGGGGGGTGCAGATACCTTTTTATAATCCAGGTATCTGCACCCACTTCCGGGACTAGCTAGCCGCAGATGCCCCCCCGTTGTGTCCTGGGAAACGCACAGTTCCCAGGACACAAAGGGGACCAGTAAAGACAAGCAGCGCGACTCGCGCATGCGCAGTAGGGAAACCGGGCAGTGAAGCCGCAACGCTTCACTTCCTGATTCCCTGACAGAGGATGGCGGTGGGGGCAGCCGAGAGACGAGCGATCACTCGTCATCTTCTGCCGACATCGCTGGAACAGGTAAGTGTCCATTTATTAAAAGTCAACAGCTGCAGCTGCTGACTTTTTTAATATTTTTTTTGTGCAGGTGGCCATCCTCTTTAGAACCACTCACTACCTGCCCAGGACTACATGTCCCATGATGCATTGCTCCTCACACAGTCACAAGTTCTCAGACACTTACTGACATGTTTGGCCGGTGTACTGAGCTGTACGTGTGCTGCACTGTATTTCCTGATATGTAAACAAATAATGCATTCTGTATGCAGGCCAAATAATCTGCTGGCTGATTAATCGATTATGAAAATAGTAATCGATTAGTTGTTTCAGCCCTATGTATTTGCATGCAGCGTTTTATCAAACCACCATATAATATATGGATATAATATCGAGGGTATACAGGGGGTCCCCGACTTACGAACACCCGACCTACGAACAACCCCTACTTACGAACGGGGTGCTGTGGGGACCCTCCGCCATTTTCCGGTGGTTTGCGCCGTCTTTTGGCCGTTCTGCGCATGCGCGGCCATACGGAGCGTCGGAAAATGCCGGAAATGTCCGTAATTTGCCGCGCATGCGCAGAACGTCATTAGACGGAACATCGGAAATGTCCGGAAATCTCCGTATTTGTCGGTCTGCGCATGCGCGGCCGACTTGCGAACATTTCCGACTTCCGTACAGGCGGCCAGTCCCTAACGAGTTCGTAACTCGGGGACCCCCTGTATAATGTAATGTAATTAATGCTGAAGATTTTTGGATAGAGTGCAGAGGGATTAGAACCCCTGTCAGTTTTTATTTCTGTCTGTGCCTCCATTAGGGAGATTCACCTTCTCTATTTGTCCTGTTTACTGTTTATTATCGAGAGTAAAAGAAAAAAGTTTTTGGTTGATATCAGAATAGTAATAGAGGGGAAATCTTCCAATGGGGACACTAGTTCTGGTGACCATCAGGGATTCCCTCGCTTCCTGTTTTGGTTATGGGACACGGGTGGCAAAAAACTGACAGTGATTATAACCCTCCCATAGTGTCGGGTCACACCAGTATGCGGTGTGGGAAACCCACGTTCTGTGTGCGTGTTTCCCACACGGTGTTCCGCAACGTACCCATTTTAACTACGCCCATGATGAGGGAAAGGCCCAGAAAGATCTTAAATTCGGGGACCATAATTGGTCTCCAATCTCTGGCAAGGGTGGACAACTGGGGATTAGCAGCGATGTGTTGACCAGCGTACAAATTGGTTTGGTCCACAATAGATCTATAGATATCTTCGGTGAAAAACAGCGAAAAAAAATCAAGTGACGTAAAATCAGCTGTTTCCACCTGAATACCGGGTTGGCCGGTGAATGGGGGAAGTATGGGTTCTGCAGAAGTGGTGGGCACCCAATCAGGATTGGCGAATTCTGCAGGAAGGGCACTATGGGCACGACGGGCCTGTCTTTGTCGTCTTCTTGGTGGCAGCGGGACACTACTTGTGCTTGCCACCTCGCCAGCTGAAACTGCACTTATGGGACTCGCCACGTCACCACGTGATACTGCAGTGCTAGTTTGACTACGTCCAGGGTGTACTAGGCCGCTGGTGCTTGCCTGTTCACCAGAAGGAATAGCGGCTCTAGTACGTCTCTGCCTCCTACGAGCGACCTGCGGTTCCTGCACCTCAACAACAGAAGGAGTTTGGGGTCTGGTACGCCTGACCTTAGCAGGGACCACAACTCCGCCGTCAGAGCTATCTGTCATGGAGCCGCTGTCGTCTACTGGGTCGTATTCTGACAGATGAGTGACCTCCTCTTCACTATCTGTCATACTCAAAAACAAGTAGGCCTGTTCACTAGTGTACGTTTGACTTGCCATTTTCGGCTCTAAATTTAGTAGTACGCTAGTGAGACTCGCAGGAAAAAAAAAAGCTCCTGACTGTTAGCGACTGAATCAAAACGCTACCAAAAAACTGTAAGTGATCGCAGGGATCAGGCCTGACTCTGCGAACGCTGCAGTTATGTGTGCTTAGTGTTTTGTAAGTGACAGTGATCGATCGATACTGCACTTGGGTGGGCTGGGCGGAGGGGGAAAACGCAGGTGCTAGTAGGTATCTGGGCTGATCCCGCTAACAATGCGTTTTTGGGAACCCTAAACAGCTGGGGACGCTAGTATAGATCTGATCAGATCAGATATCGATCTGTTCAGATTCTATACCACTAAGGGAGGTGTATGCTGCGTGCGTGGGTGTTAGCGGTACTGGCACTAACCCGACGCTGCCTTGGGCGACGCAGACCCTATTTGACTCTAAAACCTTACTTATATCACCCGCCGGGCGATCAGGGGGTTAAACCTTTATTAGGTAATAAACGGCGGGTGCCCTGAAACTATAAAAAATAAACTAACTGACCAGCGTCACCCGTAACAGTTATATGGTGATCACTGGTGAAAGGGTTAACTAGGGGGCACTCAGGGGGTTAAAACCTTTAGTAGGTAGTATATGGGGGGTCCCTGACCCTATAAAACGCTGCGGCAAACCTAAATACCTACCTCCCTAACTAGCGTCAACTGTGACACTAATGCAGCGATCAAAAAAAAACGATCGCTTAGTGACACTGGTGACGGGGGGTGATCACGGGGTTAAACCTTTATTAGGGGGGGTTCCTAGACCTAAAGGGGGCTAAATCTAACTGCCCTAACAGTTATTAGGGTCACAATGCACCAATGCAGTTAACAGTAAAAAAAAAAAAAAAAAAAAAAAACTGCTTTGGTGTCACTGTGACAGGGGGTGCAGGGGGGGGGGCTGGGGTGTGAAATGTGTGCCTAAAGTGTTCTACTGTTAGTGTAGGTGTTGTGCAACTCACGTGTCTTCTCTCCTCGGCGTCGGTTCGAAAAGACCGCCACGAGGAGAGATGACCTCACTTCCTCTAGCTCTGTACACAATACAGAGCCAGGGGAAGCATTCCATTGGCTGGGAGCGATCGTGAGGGGGGGGCCACGAATGAGTGGCCTCCCCCTCATCCCCGATCCCTCCCCCAATGTCCCGGACAATTTACAGACACGGGGGCGGGCCCGATCGGCCCCCCCACCCGCGTCTGTTAGGGATGACATCACTTCCTCTCCCCCAACGATGCCGACCGCCGCAGGCACCGGGGGGGGGCCCGATCGGGCCCCCCACCCGCAGGCAGGTAGGGACTTATATATACGCCCTCCTGCCTGTACGTGCCATTCTGTCGACGTATATCGTCGTGCGGCGGTCGGCAAGTGGTTAAGCCCTGGTTTACTGCTGTGTGATTAGTGCAATTTGCACCTCCGCTTTCATTGTGGCTTGGTACTTCATTTAACAGAAGTCCTACACAAGTCGCAATGAAATCCGAAAAAAGTAGTGCAGAAACCTTTTTCAAAGTCGCTGTGACACGAGTCGTGGTGATTTGAATGGTTCCCTAGCAGGCAGTGGGGTGTGTGTCATGTGATTTGGAACTGTCAAATCGCATGACAAATTGTTTTCAGGCATTAACATTTTGTTTTACCTTCTGTCACCAAGGGGTTAAAGAAATGTGCAAATTATGTAATTACTACGATATATAATTACCTGTAATAAATGGAGATATTTACTCTGTTTGAATCTATGTGCTTTGTTTATGGTCTCTGTATCTGTATGACATTTATCTCTATGAAGTAGATGGATATAGTGAGCACATTTGTAGAAGGCGGTCATACAGAGCTGAATATGCTGTAGTCATAATGTGCTGCGCTCTGCTTAGCTGCATGACTCTGATAAGAGCATGAAGTGCTTAGAACAAGCACATTTTTGTTTCGGCTACTTTAAAAACTGGATTCTTTTGACACAGTGAATGTTATAAAACGTTTCTTAAGCTTTTAAAAAAAAGTCCAGTTTTCACACATTAAGGGACATCATGCCTTAACAAAAATTGAACTCCTTTGAAAACATAAGCACACCCCACCCCCTACTTTTTTTTTTTTTTTTTTTGTGTGTATTTTTTCCTCTGAACTTTCGTCCAATGGTGCCGCTGTTGGGTACGTCACTTCCACCTTTTTTTTTTTTTTTTTTTTTTTTGTGCCCCTCACCTACTCCTACCCCCCTCCCCGGCGCCTTCTGGGGCCTGTGTGTGTCCCAGAAGACAGCGGGACCATTCAGAAAGTGTCACGCGACTCGAATATGCGCAGTAGGAAACAGGCTTCACTTCCTGTTTCCCTTAATAAGGATGCCTGTGCCCAGAGCCGATGGACTGATCGGCTTCGGGTGCTGACATTGAGGGCTACCTGGACAGGTAATTATTGTCGTTTTTTTTTTTTATATATATATATATATATATGTCAGCAGCTACAGTATTTTGTAGCTGCTGACTTTTATTTTAGTTTTTTTCCCCCAGGCTGGAACTCAACTTTAAAACCTGGAGCCAAGGAAAAAGGTTACGTGGGATTCTTACATTGCAGCCTGCGTATAAAAACTGGCAGCTGCTATCTGGTTTGCCTATGGACCTCCCTTTCTTTTTTTATTTGAGCCCTGTATTTTTTGACATCTCATATACCTATATGTGACCCCTAGTTGGATTTCCAGGGTCAGCCTATCCAAAAGTTATATTTTATGTTATGGTAAGCCTAGGGGAAGAGGTAGCCCTCTTTCTTGGATGCTCCAACATTAAAGCGATATTAAAGCCTTGTTTGTTTTTTCGTCTCTTATTTTTGTTCTATTAACAAACTTGTTATACTTTCCTGCTCTGTGTACTGGTTTCCTCCTCTTCTTGTGTCCCTCCCTAACCCTTCTGGCCCCTCCCTCTTGCTGAGTGCCTTTTCAGGCAAGCAGCTTGCTATGGGGTTAATTGAGCCATAGAGCCACGACTTGGCCCTGCCCCCGCCATCTCCTGATTGGCTAACTGGCTGTGATTGAACCAGGGCTGTGCTGGATTTTTATTCAGCCAATCCATTCTAGGACAAACCTAAAGGGGAAGGGGTAGCCTTACTAAAAGAGAAGAAGTTAGAAATTAGCACTTGAATTGCCAGCTTCTACCAAAAACTGAAATATGATTTTAAATGGGCTGACCTTTTTAAAATGTTACCTGTGAAATTTTTCTCAAAGGTTGTATAAATGTCAGAAGAGTAAAATATGACGCTGCAGAAAATTATGTTTTTGTTTCTTCTCTATTCATTCCAGTTGGTGACGTAAGCCTTTGCATAGATGCATTATTATTCCTGCATACCAATGTATACATAAGGATCAATTTATACATTTTTTTTTTTTTTTTTTTTTTCCTGAACAAATTTCACCCAGGATTCACACTTTTTTTTTTTTTTTTTTTTCAATGGATTCCAATTATAAAATGTTGTGAGTCCAGGTTAAAGTGTGTGTGTGTGTGTGTGTGTGTGTGTGTGTTCTCTATCCATCTACAGGTATGCAGGTCCATTGTGGTTTTTCTCTTTTTTTATTTTATTTATTTTTTAGGTTGATGCGTTTAAATTTATCCTTTCTTTATATCTATTTATATTGCTTTCTATTGCTTTCTATTTGTGATTTAAATCTGCAATATTTTCTTTTATATAGTGCCTTGAAAAAGTATTCATACCCCTTGAAATTTTCCACATTTAGTCATGTTACAACCAAAAACCTAAATGTATTTTATGTGATAGACCAACACAAAGTGGCACATAATTGTGAAGTGAAAGGGAAATGATAAATGGTTTTCAACATTTTTTTTTACAAATAAATATGTGAAAAGTGTGGTGTGCATTTGTATTCAGCCCCCTGGAGTCAGTACTTTGTAGAACCACCTTTCACTGCAATTACAGCTGCAAGTCTTTTTGGGGATGTCTCTACCAGCTTTGCCCATTCTGTGCAAAATAGCTCAAGCTCTGTCAGATTGGATGGAGAGTGTCTGAACAGTAGTTTTTAAGTCTTGCCACAAATTCTTAATTGGATCTACCGTATTTCCCCAAAAATAAGACCAGGTCTTATATTAATTTTGGATACAAAAATGCACTAGGGCTTATTTTCAGGGGATGTCTTATTTACGGTATGTGCAATAATCTACATTTATTCAAAGTCATGTCATCTTCTAGGAAAAAAAAAAAAAAAAACCCTGATCCTTTTAAAGCATGATAGACGGCACAATGCTTGTGCTGTGTCATTTACCCCTCATTATGTTCTAAAAAATGTGGAATAAAACCATAAAATGTTTTTTAAAAGTTCCTGTGCCCCCTGTCTTCTCTCCCTCTGTCAGCTCAGGAGTCAGCATTATGCAATTCTGTAATCCTAAAACCTTGGTTAAAGTCCTTTTGTAAAATGATGTAATCCATTCTGTATAAAGATTATATAATGTGCCATGTGTGTCTCCTTGTATAACTTTACTGCGGAAAATGCCTTATTTACAGCGCCGCTGGGCGCTCACGTGACCTTCCGGAGCTCTTCACTCCAAATACTGCAGAGGGAGGGGCCGTTAACCCCGCTGATGTCAGCTGGGAGGAGAGGAAAAGATCTTCTGCTGGTCACGTGACGCTGTAAATTAGGTATTTTTTACAATAAAGTTACACAAGGCGACACACTGCACATTATATAATGTTTTTACAAGGACTTTTAACTAGGGCTTATTTTTGGGGTAATGCTTATTTTGCAGCCATCCCCAAAAATACGCTAGGTCTTCTTTTTGGGGTAGGGCTTATTTTTGGGGAAAACTGGTAAGTCTGGACTTTGACTGGGCCATTCTAACACATGAATATGCTTTGATCTAAAACATTTCATTGCAGCTCTGTATGTTTAGGGTTTGTTGTCCTGCTGGAAGGAAAACCTCCACCCCAGTCTTGAGTCTTTTGCAGACTCTAAGGCCCCTTTCACACCGGGGCGTTTTTCATGCGGTGCAGCGCTAAAAATAGCGCCTGTTCACCGCATGAAAAAATCCTGCCCCTTTAACTCCAGTGTGAAAGCCGGCGGGCTTTCACACTGGAGCTGTGCGCTAGCAGGATGAAAAAAAAAAGTCCTGCTAGCAGCATCTTTGGAGCGGGATAGGAACGGTGTGTTCACCGCTCCAATACCGCTCCTTCCCATTGAATAGAATGGGACACCGCGGTGAAACCGCGGCAATACCGCCGCAAAGCGCCGCTACGGCGGCGCTCTGCGGGGGGGTGTTTAACCCCTTTTTCGGCCGCTCGCGGGGGTTAAAACCGCACCGGGAGCGGCCGAAAACCGCGGTGAAAACGACGGTAAAGCAGCGCTAAATATAGCGCTGCTTTACCGTCACCGCGGCTCCCCGCCCCAGTGTGAAAGGGGCCTTACAGGTTTTCTTGCATCCCCACAACATGATGCTGCCACCACCATGTTTCACAGTGATAATGGTGTGTTCAGGATGATGTGCAGTGTTCGCTTTCTACCACACATCGTTTTGCTTTTAGGCCAAAAAGTTAAATTTTGTGTCTCTCATCTGACCAGAGCACCTTCTTCCACATGGCTTCTCGCAAACTGCAAGCAGGACTTCTTATGGATTTCTTTTAAACAATGGGTTTCTTCTTGCCACTCTTCCATAAAGGTCAGATTTGTGAAGTGCACGACTAAGGCCCCTTTCACACGGGGCGGATCCGTATTGATCCGCCCCGTGAAGATCCGCTGCTCGGAGGGGATCGCACAGCTGTTCCCTGCTAAGCCAGCTGATGACAGGGCGGTCCCTGCACACTGTGCAGGGACCGCCCTGTCAGTTCTCCGCTCTCCTCTATGGGGGATCAGATGAACCTGGACCGTCTGTCCGTGTTCATCAGATCCGCTCTGCAGACAGATGGAAAAAATAGGGGTTTTCCTCCGTCTGCAGAATCGGACAATTGCGGAGGCGGACAATAGCGGGTGTCAGCGGATGCTCATCCGCTGACACCCGCTATCCCATAGACATGCATGTATGTCTGTTTTTTCATCCAAAAACGGATGGATGAAAAACGGACATATGGTCCGCATGTGTGAAAGGGGCCTAATCGTTGTCCTGTGGAAAGATTCTCCTACCTGAGTTGTGGATCTCTGCAGCTCCTCCAGAGTTACCATGAGCTTCTTGGCTGCATCTCTAATTTAATGTTCTTCATGCCCGGCCTGTCAGTTTAGGTGGATGGCCATGTCTTGGTAGGTTTGCAGTTGTGCCATACTCTTTCCATTTTCGGATGATGGATTGAACAGTGCTCTGTGAGATGTTCAAAGCTTAGGATATTTTTTATAACCTAACCCTGCTTTAAACTTCTCCACAACTTTATCCCTGACCTGTCTGATGTGTTTCTTGGTCTTCATGATGCGGCTTGTTTATTAAGGTTCTCTAGCAAACCCCTGAGGACTTCACAGGACAGCTGTATTTATACTGAGATTAAATTGCATACAGGTGGACTCTATTTACTAATTAGGTGACTTCTGAAGGCAATTGGTTCCACTAGATGTTAGTTAGGGGTATCAGAGTATATACAAATGCACGCCACACTTTTCACATATTTATTTGTAAAAAAAACTTGAAAACCATTTATCATTTTCCATCCACTTCACAATTATGTGCCACTTTGTGTTGGTCTATCACATAAAATACATTTATGTTTTTGGTCGTAACATGACAAAATATGGAAAATGTCAAGGGGTATGAATACTTTTTCATGGCACTGTATATGTAGTATACTTCTGTTGCTGTCCAAAACACAGGCAACTTGTCCCATTGGACTCCAGGAATATCCTCTCCCAGCATATACAGTACTATGTGTATAAATGTGCAGTTGTGGTAATACACACTTTGCCAGGTGATTTGTTTGTTTGGAGAAGTAAGCCCTTGGGGCTGATTGAATAAGCGACTTGGCTGATGGCTTGCCTGATTCCCAGGACCTTGCACCTGGAAAAAATGCTATGAATAAAAGCTGTGGGAGAGCATGTTAAACATCTGTGTGAGATCGTGAAGTTCCAAAAGTGGGAAACGGAACCAAGAAAAATACTCGACTGTGTAAAGCAACAGACTTTTTTATTAATACATTGAAACTTAAAGAGGAAGTAAACGTATTTTCCTGACTTTTTCCTATAGTTAAGGCTTACCTATAGGTAGTGTAAATATATCTCCTAAATGTGCACTACATTCCATGCAGCCAGACATTGTCTCACTGACTTTGATTGACAGCAGTGGGAGCCAATAGTGCCCATTGCTGTCTCAGCCAATGAGGAGGGAGAATCCCGGAAATCCGAGGCTCTCCTGCACATCGCTGGATCGTGATGGGATCAGGTAAGTATTAGGGGTGCTGAGGGGGGCTGATGCGCACAAGGTTTATCTTAATGCATCGAATGCAATAAGATAAAAAAACTTCAGTTATTGAACCCCAAAATTTTAAATTATAAAAAAAAATCTTAATATTAGATCAAATAAAAAAAAATTGTAGTGTTTGTTAAAGTGGAGGGCCACCCTAAAAAAAAAAGAGAGCATTAATATTCATAAAAAAATAAAAATAAAATTGAAAAAAATATATATATTTTTTTTTTATCTTACCAGAAATCCCTGTTGCTAGGCAGTCTTCCTAATATGCCTCCTTCCTACTCCGCAGTGATCTTCGGTCTTCTTCGGTCTTCTCTCCTCCTCCGCGTTGTCTTCTGGGTAATGGGGCGCGCTGTGTTCTGGGAACTGTGTTCCCTAACACAGCGCGTCCCATTCACAAAGCGCCGTGCGACTCGCGCATGCGCAATAGGAAACGAGCAGTGAAGCTGCAAGGCTCCACTGCCTGTTTCCCTTAGTGAGGATGGCGGCCCTGGGACCCGAGAGCCGATTGACATGTCGGCCTTGGCGGCTGACATCGCGGGCACCCTGGAAAGGTAAGTCTCTCCTTATTAAAAGTCAGCAGCTACTTTTTTTAGCTGCTGACTTTAAAAAAAAAAAAAAATGTTACTGCTGAAACACCGCTTTAATTAACTTTAAATAAAAATCCTAATATATCAGATTTAAAAAAAATCTTTAAAGCATCCTGATTCATAATTTACCATACATTTTATACCCCTCAGTGGAAATGTGTGAATTTCACTCTCCTAGTGATCTTTATGGTTAAAACTTGACCGGCTATGTTGTCATATAAAACACTGCAGGTTTATTAAAGAGTGACAGCTTGCCGTGACAGTTTTCTAGGCCTGGTTCACACCTATGCTGGTTGCAACTGCGTTTTGTGAGTGTTGATCCATTTTGCATTTTTGGGAGAAGCCAGCAAAATGCAGCAGAGCGTTTTTGATGCATTTTTGCTCGAGGCGCCCTGAATGAAAATTGGTGCTGAAACCAAAAATTCAGGATGTGTTTCGCCGAAAACTGAAAATTGTGTTTTTTTTTTTTTTTTTTTTTTTAATTATATATAACGGAGGCCGGGTTTTATGTTTTGGCCTGGATGCAAATAGTGTTTCTCTTTTCAGAGAAAGTCATTACGACTAGCAATTCGGAACTTGTGTCTGTTCACACGGACAAATATTGCATGAATTTCGGTCCTCAGAGATCTGCTACTTTCATCCTGATCTTTTGGTACAACCACGCACAGCTGCAGAGAACAGATGGATCATCATGTTGTGTTTAGGAAATAACATTGTCCCTTCTTTTCGATACATTATAAAATACCATAACTCCCCTCCAAAGGCTCTACAGTGGGGGGTTAAATGTAGTGGCTCCTATGTACTGGCATAGCAATCGTCTACATCTTTGACTGTAGAGCAGTGGTTTTCAACCTGGGGGTCGGGACCCCCTCTGTGGTCAAATGACGAATTGCCAGGGGTCACCGAATCCTGGGCTGTCCCTGGAGCCCATAGTCACCCACTCAGCCTCTTTGCAGCTGCCCATTCAGTTCACGGCATGGCTGGGGGCAGAGACTAGAGGTCAGCTGACTGGTGAGGTACGTGAAGTGGGAGGGGCTGGAAGCGACCCTATCTCCTGATTTCGGCATAGGTGTCACTGCTGCGAGACACCACAAAGTCAGAGACACAGTGAGTAACACTACCTGTGATTATAGCTGTCATTAAAAGTCCTCGCTACAGTTCTCAGATCAGCAGATGACCTAAGTTGGCTGATCAGAACTCCACCCCCCCCCCCCCCCCCAGCACTACCACTAAAGCAAGCCCCCACCAGCACTGCCACTCATACCCCCCACCCAACTAAGGAGTAAGAGAAGGAATAAAAATAGAGAATACATGGAAGGGAGAGGAAAAAAAGAGGGGGAGGAACATAGAAAAAGGGAGAGAAAGAACAAGAAAGATGGCAAGAGAGGGATGGGGAAAAAAACAAGAAATTAAAATAGAGAGTGATAAAAGGGAAAGAAAGGAGAACAAAGAGAAAGTGGTACATCCTAAAATACACCATAAGGGGTTTTAATACTGTACGAGTGGAAGGGACTCGGGGAGAGCTAAATGTCCGTGGGTTAGGGGGTGCAAATTACTTGTCTAGCCTTGGGTGCTGACAACCCACGCTACGAAAATAATTTTACTTTTTAGCGGTCCCCCCGACTTGGGAAACTGTATCAAGGGGTCACGGCACTAGAAAGGTTGAGAACCACTGCTGTAGAGCAGCCTCTGTTTCTCACGAAACATGCAAGTCAGGTCTTTTTGTTTGTCTGGCAAAGTAGGTTTTACATAAAAATAAATCCGTTTTAAGCCCAATGGCTTTACAAGACCTATTTTTGTTTGTGTGAATGGCAAAAAAGAGTAAAACCTTTAACTCCAATCATTTGAATACTTCAGTGTAGGTTTTAGTGCTTTGAAAATGTATTTCTTTGCATGTCAGGAGTTAAGACTAGAGAAGGTTCATGTGGTCTACCTATGGCCCCAAGGTACTCATTGTGCAGCTGTTGGGTACCCTGTAGTGTTTTCCCTGTCTGGGTGCTCACACACAACCTCTGCTGGAGCTGAACTGAAAAATTGAAGATTTTGTATCTTATAGGGAACATCTAGAAATGTTCTCCAAAAAGCTGTACCTAGAAAAAATTTATTTTTTGTCTTAACTTTTTTATTTTTTTATGTTTTTATAAAAGCTACCGTGTTTCCACAGGTAATTTTGGCAACAAAAGACACAGTAGGGCTTATTTTCTGGGTAGGTCTTACCATGTAATGTGCCGTCTTCTCTCTCCCTGCCCGAAAGGAATCGTGTGAACTGAGTTAAAATGCTTGTAAAATCCTATAATCCACTCGAACTGTAGTATATAATGTACAATGTGTGCCAAATACCTTCATTATAGCGCCGATCTGCGCTTCAGTGACCCGCTGGAGCTTTCTTCCCCGCAATTATATTACAGAAACACGCACATTGTACATTATATACTACTGTACTAGAGTAGATTATAGGATTTTACAAGCATTTTAAACTCTGGTTTATTTTCAGGGTAGGGCTTATATTGCAGCCCTCCTGGAAAATAACGCTGGGGCTTATTTTTCGGAGAAACACAGTAATATTTTTGTCGTATTTACTTTTTTGTCTTCACTTTCTCTAGAAAAACAGTGACGCGTAGCAGTGTGCTTCCTGTGCCTCGAGTCTCATAGCTGTATATCTGCAGTGTGAGATTCTTTTACGCATGGCTGCCTCTGACTGCTGGTCTGTAAAGATTTGGTGTGAGCAATGGTGTCGCTACTATGCTGCTCACTGTTCTACTTGTAGCGAAATCTGCAGTACAAGGATCTCCCTGCTTCTTTGTATATTGTGCTTCCTACAGTTCATTTTGCTGCTTTTTGAATATTTCTTCTTCAGACATCTGGTCACCAGTCATTGGGGGGCAGCTATGACACCAAGTCCTACTCCTCTACCAAGATCGCTGTCTTTGGAAGTCATGCAGAAAAAGAATGTGTTAGTGATGGGGAAAAAGATCAGTTGCAGGAATTCTATTGGCAGTACTGGTGGCTAGTCCTTTGCCCTCTGCGTTGCTTATTTTGGTCTTCACGGTACAGGTTCTCTTTAAGAAAGGTATCTTTCCTAGATTTACCCCGTGGCTCTATGATGTGACCTGTAGCGTTGGAAGGTTTTCCCAAGCTTTTCCATCTCTGTATGCTGCATTTCATGCTACTGAGGTGGCTAGAAAAAGCCCACTATGTAGAAATGTTCCAACATACTGCAGGATCTAAAAACACAGTGCAGTACTATCCTGTATAGCATCTATACCTAATATGGTTTATACAGCAGCAGTATAGGTATGTATACTAGAGCAGGCTTTCTCAACTTTTTGTTTTTTAGCATGGAGCAGCACTTGTTCATGCCCCGACTTAGTTGGGGTAGGCAGAACACTTTGGGGGTGGGTCAGCCAGACCTATTGACCTTTGACCTCTGGGGGACTCTCCTGCTGACCTTTGACTTTTTGGGGAGGTCCCTATTCCAATCCCGGAGTCCTAACCTTGTTTTTCCAGGGGAAGCCCTAACCCTAACCCTAACCTCACCCCCATTCCCTAACCTTGTTCAGATATCGGGAGAACCCTACGTTATGGTACATTAGTGGTCAGTGACAGACGGGCACCTATATGCTGGTACTCAATGGAAAGAATGCCCATTTGGTCAGTTTAGTGACCCCATGCATTGGGGAACAGTGGAGGGAATGCGCCATAGGCCTCTTGCACACAGTACTGATGCATATCACTTGCACATGTATGCACACACACAGGAAGCATGACATTTGCGAGCATTCATGTGCATTTGTAAATATTTTGAGTATACATGCAAAAATATACTCAGATTTCTGTAAAAAAAAAATTATTATAAGCAGATATACCAAGGCTTTTCTAAAAACGAGGCATGTAAATACCTTTTTAGGGTGCTCTTCAGGCCGGTCATGTGACTATCGTACATGGCTTCTGCAGGAGGGGCCGAGATCCCCCTCTGATGTCAGCCAGGGAGGTCACGTGGCCGCTTTAGCCCTTCCCGCAGAAGCCCTATCTCGAAGATGTAAAGCGGGCACGAGTCACCTGACCTGCCTGAAGATGGCTCTAAAAATGTATTTACAATCCTCGTTTTAATAAGACTTACACTTAGTGTGGTATGCCTGCCTATAAAAGAGGGGCTAGCAGTGACCATTGTAAGTTTTGATTAATAATAATGACGGGGGTGGGGGGGGGGGGGGGGGGCAGAGACACAGAACACAAAGCTGACAGGCAGGCATGGAGGGGGTGAGGGGAAGAGAGAAGAGTAGAGAGGACAGCTGCGAATGATGGAGGGACAAATGGTGATCAGGGCTCGGCAGCCATGATTATCGTGGTCAGTACAGAGAGGTGGATACAGGAAGTGGCAGGATTAGCCAGGTTTTTTACAGTTTACAGAGGGGCAGATTACACAGCACAAGCACTGTGCTGTTTAATCTGCTTTTAAGGGACCAGGATCTGTTTGTTAACCTTAAAAAAAAAACAGAAAAAAAAAACACTAACACTTTTTTGGGCATTTTTACTTCTCCTATGGATTACAGGAATGCAGTTTTTTTTTTTTTTTTCTGCACTCTTGTGACCCGTTTTCAGGCTCTCAGCTGGTGCAGGCTTGGGACAGATCCTGACTTTACAGTTGGAATCCACCCAGATGCCTGGAGCAGCTTCTGGCTCAGCCTCTGTGCCTGAGCCAGCCACTCCAGCCTCCTCCACAGCCCAGCATTCACGTCAGCTCTGGAGGAGCAGAGCAGAGAGCCGCTGATACTCGCAGCTCTCTACTCAGAGTGGAGGGGGAGAACTGAGCGATCAGCAGTGTTTGCTCAGTTGTCGGGGTACAATCGACGGGGGACAGCTGCAGCTGGGAATGGGTGCTGCAGACATCTAGGTGAATATATATTTTTTTTCTCTTCATTCCTGAACTTTTCTCTTTTGGCAGCCTCTGTAAGAACCTTGGGGTTCCACTGAACCTGGGATAGGAAATACTTCTATAGAGGATAGAGCTGCACTGTTTGCGCTTCTAATTAAAAAAAAAAAAAAAAAAAAAACTATATACACCATCCCATAAAAAAAGAAAGCTGTTTTAAATAATACTGTTAACTACTGTACTGCCAGATCCAGAAATGTGCAAATCCTTTACTACACTGGCTTGTGCCACTTAAAGGGGTTGTAAAGGTAAGTGGTTTTTCACCTTAATGCATTCTATGCCTTCTCTCTGCTAGGGGGATCTCGGCTGTTGATTGGATAGATTGATAGCATCGCTGGCATTGGCTCCCGCTGATGTCAATCAAATCTAATGATGTGGCCCCCGGGGGGCGGGGACGAGTCCCACATTCGGCGTCTATGGAAGCCAAATGCTGGACTTGGGAGTGCGCCCGCAAGGTAACCCCCCCTCGAGAGTGCTTCTCCTAGGGGGTTATCTGATGCGGGGAGGAGCCGAGAGAGCTGCCGAGGGACCCCAGAAGACCAGGATTGGGGCCACTCTGTACAAAACGAGCTGCACACTGGAGGCAAGTATATGTTTTGTTATTTGAAGAAAAATATATACCTTTGGTGTCACTTTAAACTCCAGGCAGAAACTTTCCCTTGTTGCTCATGCTTTCCTACCTTGAGCAAATATGTACTCTATTTATTTCCTGATTCTTTAATCAAAATGAAAATGAATGTGTTTTTTTTTTATTTATTTTTTTTAATCAAAGGCTTCATACCCTGTGATTTCTGCTTTGTAAGACCTGTGGCTGCTGTGTCCTCCATTTCCCCAGCCATCAGTCTTCCCCGCTGTACTGTTTCAGCAAGCATAGATGGAACAACATTCCTGCTTGCTGAAGTGGGCAGACCCGGGAGTCTCAGTCTCCCGGTCTGAGCTGGTTACTGTCTATGAGACTCCTGGTCTGAACTCCTCACTGTCGCAGGCCTGTCATTGGAAGACACAGATGCGTCTTCCAATGACAGGCCTGCTCTGCCCAAGCTCCGCCCCCCCACACACATAGCTACCCCAACCTCCATTTCACTAGACACTGCGTGAAATGTAGTGCGGTTTCCCTGCATGGATGTGACAATCAGACATCAAAAAAAGCCGTCCTCCTGGTCCCTGGGAGTAGCGCATTATTCTGAGGGACATGATGACATCACTGGAGCAGAAAATGGTCTGCAATATGAAAAGTGAGTCATTTCCATTAACGCTTTTCTCAGAGGGGAGAGGATCTGGAAATGCAAACAGCAGGACCCTGGAGTTCTTCTTTAACCACTTTAACCCACTGGGCACTTAAACCCCCTTCCTAACCAGACCAATTTTCAGCTTTCTGTGCTCTCTCACACTTTGAATGACAATTACTCAGTCATGCAACACTGTACCCATATGAATTGTTTGTCCTTTTTTTCACAGAAATAGAGCTTTCTTTTGGTGGTATTTAATCACCGCTGGGTTTTTTATTTTTTGCGCTATAAATAAAAAGACTGAAAATTCTGTTAGAAACAAAGATTTTTTTCTATTTTTATTTTTTTATTAAAATTTATTGGCAGAGTATTGGCGGAGTGTTTCACAGTATTGAAAGAGTATTGCACACTGCTGGCACTACACATCCAGCCCACAGCACTGTGGCCATCTCTCCCCCTCTCACTGTACCGATCGGTACAGAGAGGGGAGGCAGGAACCAGCGTCATGACGTGACGCCGGTTTGTTTACATGTGATTGCTCCTTCAATTGACGGAGCAATCGGCGTGATCCGTGATGCGCCGGGTCCGGAGGCTACGGATGTTCCCGAGTGCGTGCCCCAGGGGGCGCGCGGGAGCAAGGTTCTGGGAGGACGTCCCACGGACGTCCACCCTGAATAAGCCGACCGCGCTGTAGCCGTCTTTCAGCTATGGCCCAGTCGGCATGTGGTTAAATGGTTTAGCTTTTCACCTTGACTTTTTTTCACTTTCTTTGAGCAGTTTTCTATACTTCTCCCCCCCCCCCCCCCCCCTTGATCTTTTAGTATGGATCTTGCTATAGGGGGCATAAAAGTATAAAAAAAAAAAAAGGAAAAACAAAATAGAAGCAATGCCAAGTTGGCTTAAAAGAATGTGGTAAAATGACTTGGCTTGGACCTTTTTCAGAATACAGTAAAACCTTGGATTGAGAGTAACTTGGTCTGAGAATTTTTTTTTTTTATAAATTATTGACTTGATAAACGAGTGATGTCTTGACATAAGTAGCGTCACATCACAACTGAGTATAAAAGAGAAAAGAGGGGCCTCTAAGTGTAGCAATATGGTTACATTTAATGAAGGTTTAGCAACTCGTATGGTTGATGATTAAAAAGGGCACATCTAAGTATGCAGGCATCTGGGGGAAAGCTGTCCACATAGACCGTCCTCCACGCTGCGAGTCAAGCCTCGCATTCAGATCGCTCTACTGCAGGGTAGTCTTTCCAGTCACGATTGCAGACTGACAGCAGTGAGAGCCGGCGGTGTGGAGGACGGTCTATGTGGACAGCTTTACCCCGGATGCCTGCATACTTAGATGTGTCTCTTTTAATCATCAACCATGTGAGTTGCTAAATGCTGTACCTTCATTAAATGTAATCATATTGCTACACTTGGAGGCGCCTCTCTTCTCTTTTATACTCTGGAGCTCCTGATGGATTTTGCTTCTAATCCCCCTGTGGAGGCTTCCATTTGTGGATGGACATTTTATGGTTACACAACAATCGCATTACTATAATCTTTTTATATGGACTATAAACTGAAGGATTTATGAATAAATTATTGTGGAACGAATTATTTGAGTTTCCATTATTTATAACAGGGAAATTCGCTTTGATATACGCATGCTTTGGATTACAAGCATGTTTCCGGAACGAATTAGACCCCTTTCACACTGGGGCATTTTTCAGGTGCTTTCGGGCTAAAAATAGCGCCTGTAAAGCACCCGAAAAACGCCTCCCCTGCAGCCCCAGTGTGAAAGCTGGAGTGCTGGCGCTTGCAGGATGTTAGAAAAAGTCCTGCAAGCAGTGTCTTCGGGGTGGTGAAGGAGCGTTGTATTCACTGCTCCTCCACGGCCCCTGCCCATTGAAATGAATGGGAACCACTGCCGAAGGCGCCGCTTTTTGGGCGATATTAAGCCTTTCCTCGGTCGCTAGTGGGGGTTAAAAGTACCCCGCTAGCGGACAAAAAGTGATGCTTAAACGACGGTAAAGCGCCGCTAAAACTAGTGGCGCTTTTACCGCTAACGTGGCCGCGCTTGCCGCGTGAAAAGGGTCTTATCCTCGCAATCCAAGGTTTTACTGTACTTTATTTTACTTCATACTATTGTGTCTGGTCCATACTATGGCCCCCTGCACCTACTACATGCTTTCCAAGCACGTCAAGTGCACGTTCTTTTATTTAATGTACCATGGAATGTCACTCCACTCATTTTTGGTCCCCTCCAAATATAAACCTACTTTAAAAGGAAGCTTAACTTGAAGTGTGTTTATGTAATGCTGTATTTCTTAAAAAAAAAAAAAAAAAACTGTGAATGTTAGTGTGGTTTAAACGTTTCATGTTAACGCCGCCTCCTAATATAGCAGACTTTACACCACCACAGTCAGTATATTAATATCTAAAAATTTGCTACACGTACCATTTTTTTTTTTTTTTGGGCAATCTGAAGGCTAATTTTCCCTTTTGGAACATGTAATATGTTCCAGCTCCTGCCGCCTCTCCCCTTGATTACTCCCATCCCTGTGACAGAAGTCGGGGATCTTCTCCCCACACCTGATGCCACAATTTAAAAACGGCGTGGCCTTGCTGGGCTCTTTCCACATGGCTGCATCATTCAGTAAGAGTTATTTGAATGAATGAACTACAAGTACCATCATCCACCGTGGTCAATGGCTTGTAGGTCTCAATGAATGCCAGGGTGCTGGGGGGCGCTCTCGTAGTTAATAGATTTTTACTTCAATTCAGTAACTGCCTGCCGGTATTGGCGGTACAGGCAGACAGTGTATTGAGTTTACAGGATCCTGGCATTGCACCCACTATATTCTGATCACTGGTGCAATGCATTACAGGCTCCAGTTAAAAAAAAATAAAAAAAAAACACAGCAAAAAAATAAAGCTTTTCTTTTTTTTTTTTTCCTGCAAAAAGATGAAAAAGAAGGTTAACTTACCCTTTTAAATATCTTCCTCACATGCCCTTGACCAAGGATCTTGTCCCTTCGCTACGGTTTCATTCAGGTTGGTCTCGCTGCACCTTTGTGCTGGTATTGGCTGCTCTGGCACGTATTTCTGTAGTACAGGAGCGTGCTGGGGAGGGTGGCTTCATTCCTACGCACTGGGGAAATGTAAAGCAAATATTGTAGCCACCCTCCAAAAAGGAAGCTGGAGCAGGAGACATTTTTATCTAGTATTTTTCTAGATGTACTGGCCCAAGCTTCCATTAGAAAGGACACAGATGCACTCTTATGATGGTATGTAAATCTCCTCTCTCTGTCTGTATTACTCAATGAATACCCAATACCATTGCATTGACAATTTTTTTTTTTTTTTTTAAGTTTTTCTACAAAAATGTGTTTCTACTACAATGTGTGTGATAATAGTATAAGCATGGGGCTGTGCCCTTCAGGTGTATATAGGTGTCAGTGAGCTGGCTATACAAGGCATACCTTCAAGAAAACAAATGTCAGTGACAGAATTCTAGACGTAAACAAGGTGCGATGCAGAATATGGTGACAGACAGGAATGTCAGGAACTCCATGCACAAATTGTGAATACACTGCCTACATTGTACTGCCCCCAAGGAAGGTAAACTTCCCACGCTGGACTATCCTAATGTACGGTATGGGCAGCATAGTATGTGTATGTATGAATATACAGTTGTGCTCCATAAGTTTACATACCCTGGCAGAATTGTTATTGCCCATTTTTCAGAGAATATGAATGATAACACAAAAACATTTCTTTCACTCGTGGTTAGGCTGGCTTCACACTGGGGCGGTGCGGGGCGGCGACAGTAAAGCAGCGCTATATTTAGCGCTGCTTTACCATCGTTTTTTCCCGCGGTATGCGGCCGCTAGCAGGGTGGTTTTAACCCCCGCTAGCGGCCGCAAAAGGGTTAAAAACCTCCGCAAAGCGCCGCTGCAGCGGCGGTTTGCGGGCGGTATCCCCGCGGTTTCCCATTGATTTCAATGGGAAGGAGCGGTATAGGAGCGGTAAATACACCGCTCCTTCACCGCTCCAAAGATGCTGCTAGCAGGACTTTTGTTGCGGTCCTGCTAGCGCACCGCTCCAGTGTGAAAGCCCGCCGGCTTTCACACTGGAGTGAATGGGGCCGGTTTTTTTCAGGCGGTACACAGGCGCTATTTTTAGCGCCGTACCGCCTGAAAACCGCCCCAGTGTGAAAGGGGCCTTAGTGTTTGGCTGAAGCCATTTATTATCAATCAACTTTGTTTACTCTTTTTTAACTCATAATGGCAACAGAAACTACCCAAATGACCCTGAACAAAAGTTTACATACCCTAAGTTCTTAATACCGTGTATTGCTCTCTTTTTAACATCAATGACAGCTTGAAGTGTTTTGTGGTATTTGTGGATGAGGCTCTTTATCTTCTCAGATGGTAAAGCTGCCCATTCCTCTTGGCAAAAAGCCTCCAGTTCCTGTACATTCTTGGGCTGTTCTGCATGAACTGCACATTTTGAGATCTCCCCGGAGTAGCTCAATGATATTGAGGTCAGGAGACTGAGATGGCCACTCCAGAACCTTTACTTTATTCTAGCCAATGACAGGTCGACTTCGCCTTGAGTTTTGGAAAATTTGTCATGTTGGAATGTCCAAGTACGTCCCATGCGCAGCTTCCTGGCTGATGAATGCAAATGTTCCTCCGGTATTTTTTTGATAACGTACTGCATTCATCTTGCCATCAATTTTGACCAAATTTCCTGTGCCTTTGTAGCTCACACATCCCCAAAACATCAGCGCTCCACCTCCGTGTTTCACAGTAGGAATGGTGTATCTTTCATCATTGGCCTTGTTGACTCCTCTCCAAATGTAGCATTTATGGCTGTGGCCAAAAAGCTAAATTTTGGTCTCCTCACTAATGACTTTTTGTGTCAGAAGGTTTGAGGCTTGTCTCTGTTTGGCGTATTGTAAGCAGGATACTTTGTGGCATTTGTGTAGTAATGGCTTTTTTCTGGCGACTTGACTTGCAGCCCATCTTTCTTCAAGTGCCTCCTTATTGTACATCTTGAAACAGCCACACCACATGTTTTCAGAGAGTCCTGTATTTCACCTGAAGTTATTTGTTGGTTTTTCTTTGCATCCTGAACAATTTTCCTGGCAGTTGTGGCTGAAATTTTAGTTGGTCTACCTGACCGTGGTTTGGTTTCAACAGAACCCCTCATTTTCCACTTCTTGATTAGAATTTGAACACTGCTAATTGGCATTCTCAATTGGATATCTTTTTATATCCCTTTCCTGTTTTTTACAGTTCAACTACCTTTTCCCCGCAGATCCTTGGACAATTCTTTTGCTTTCCCCATGACTCAGAATCCAGAAACCTCAGTGCAGCACTGGATGAAAGATGCAAGGGTCTGTCGGGAGTCCAGAAACTCATTGACCTTTTATACACATAGGCCTCTTTGACACGGGGCGGATCAGTGATGATCCGCCCCATGGATATCCGCTTGCTCAGCGGGGATTGCCGGAGCGATCTCCGCTGAGCAGGAAGATGACAGGTCTGTCTCTGCTCACTGCGCAGGGACGGACCTGTCAGAGTGCCGCTCTCCTCTATGGGAGATCGGGTGATGACGGTCCATAGAGTCCGTCGTCACCCGATCCGATGACTGATGGAAAAATAGGTTTTTCCTCCGTCACACTTTTTCGGATCGGAGCGGGTCGGATGTCAGCGGACATGTCACCGCTGACATCCGACGCTCCATAGACCTCTATGAAGCATCTGTTCAGGTCCGCCTGAAAAACTGACAGGCGGATCTGAACGGATCGGCTGTGTGAAAGAGGCCATACACTAATTACAAGCAAACAGATCACAGGTGAGGATGGTTACCTTTTTAATAGCCATTCAAACCCATTTGTGTCAACTTGTGTGCATGTTATCAGGCCAAAATCACCAGGGTATGTTAATTTTTGATCAGGGTCATTTGAGTAGTTTCTGTTGTCATTATGATTTAAAAATGGTAAACACAGTTGATTGATAATAAATGGCTTCAGCCAAACACTAACCATGAGTGAAAGAAATGTTTGTGTTATCATTCATATTCTCTGGAAATGGTGAAGAAATCATAAATTCTGCCAGGGTGTGTAAACTTATGAGCACAACTGTACATTCACTGGTCACTTTATTAGGAACACCTTGCTAGTACCGGGTTGGACCCCCTTTTACCTTCAGAACTGCCTTGATTCTTGGTGCCATATATTCAACAAGGTGTTGGAAACATTCTTCAGAGGTTTTGGTCCATAGTGACATTATAGCATCACACAGTTGCTGCAGATTTGTCGGCTGCACATCCACGAGTCTCTCATTCTACCACATCCCAAAATGTGCTCTATTGGATTGAGATCTGGTGTCCTCATTGTCATGTTCAAGAAACCAGTGGTGAGATGATTTGAGCCTTGTGACATGGTCCATTATCCTGCTGGAAGGAGCCATCAGAAGATGGGGACACTGTATTCATATAGGGATGGACATGATCAATACTCAGGTAGGCCTTGGCATTTAAACAATTCTTAATTGGTACCTAGGGGGCCAAGAAAATATCCCCCACACCATTACAACACCGCCACCAGCCTGAACCAACTGTCCATACAATACAAGGCATTCTGACAAATTCTGACACTACCATCTGGATGTCACAGCTGAAATTGACTCCTCAGACCAGGCAAAGTTTTTTCCAATCTTCTATTGTCCAATTTTGATGAGCCTGTGCAAATTATAGCCTTAGTTTCCTGTTCTTGGCTGACAGGAGTGGCACCCGGTGTGGACTTCTGCTGCTGTAGCCCATCTGCTTCATAGTTCAATGTGTTGTGCATTCAGAGATGGTATTCTGCATACCTTGGTTGTAAAGAATGATTGGGTTACTGTCGACTTTTTTATCATCTCAAACCATTCTCCTCTGATCCCTGATATCAACAAGGCATTTTCGTCCATACAACTGCCGCTCACTGGATATTTTTTCTTTTACGAACCATTTTCTGTAAACCCTAGAGATGGTTTTGCGTGAAAATCCCAGTAGATCAGCAGTTTTTTTTGGAAATGCTCAGATCAGCCATCTGGCACCAACATCCATGCCACATTCAAAGGCGCTTAAATCCCCATTTCTTCCCCATTCTGATGCTCGGTTTGAACTTAAGCAAGTAATCTTCACCACGTCTAGATGCCTAAATGCATTGAGTTGCTGCCATGTGAGTGGGTGGCTACCAAGCAATTGAACAGGTGTACCTAATAAAGTGGCTAGTGAGTGTGTATATATGTATATGTATATATATGTATATGTGTGTGTGTGTGTGTATATATATATTTTTATATATATTATAAATTTATATATATATATATATATATAACCCAACAGATTTGACAAAAAAAGCTTTTTTTGCTTTCCTTTTTAGAATCAACATTTTCTAGGAGACCCTATACTACAAAATACTCCCACAAATGCAGCCATTGATTGCAATCAAGATTTCATTTGCACACACAGAACAAATGAATTCAAGACCGTGTTGCAAAAATGCATATACATTTTTTTTTTTCTAGGAGACCCTATACTACAAAATACTCCCACAAATGCAGCCATTGATTGCAATCAAGATTTCATTTGCACACACAGAACAAATGAATTCAAGACCGTGTTGCAAAAATGCATATACCCCAATGAAAGTCTAAGGCTGGCCATACATTATACAATTTTTTTTCTTGTACCATTTTCCTTTAGCTTTACCAAAACCATATAGGTCAAACCTAAAAACAGTCAGGCCCTCGCACTATATTATTGAAGGTAAAGCTAAAGGAAATTGAATAAGAAAGATGCATAATGTGTGGCCAGCTTTAGGCGCAAAGCCAAATTTTAGACAACAAAATTCTAATTAACAAGAATTTAACTACAGGTGAGTCTAATTTATACATTAAACAGATGTCCAGCAGACAGTTAATTATAAAAGGGCATTTCTTAACAAAGAAATCGCCTTCCTATTCCATGCTGTCAGCAATGGCACCACATGGAAAAAATGTACCAAGATCTGAGAAAGAAAATCATTTCTTTATACAAAGGTGACGGCTACAAGAAGATCAGCGAAGCTTTACTTATCAGTCAGAATACTGTAGCAAAAGTGATACAAAAATGTAAAGTGGATGTAAACCCAATTATTATTATTTTTTTTTTAATTAAGGCTTGCACCTTGTACAGTATAGGGTTTCATGTCATCTGTGCCCAGTCTTGCTACAAACAGTTAATCCAGCTCTGAGCAGTCCTCTTATCTTTTTTTTCAGTAAGATAAAAATGGGCAGACGGAGAAATAGGAGTCTGTTTCTCCTGCTTGCTGTGAGTGACAGGTGATGTACATATCTCATGCAGGAGCCTGAGGGAGGCATTCTGTGTACTTCAGATCTCCCCTCCTCCTTTCTTCTCCAGCTCTCCCAGGATTGGCTGCTCCACACCTCAGCATCATTGGACATGCTGAAGTCATGTGACTTTTCTGGGTTTTGACTGGATGTTAGTGATCATAGCAGAAGTTCAGTGTAAGAAATACACAGGAGAAAATGCATTTTGGCAAGGGGAGTGTAGAGGTGGGTGGTGAGTCTACTGACATCACGACTCCACCCACCGAGCTCCGGACAACAGACCCACCCACAGAATCTGCAGTTTTTTGGGTCTCATAACCAACAGGGAGACATTTGACGGGTAAGGATACAAGCAGGAGGCGTGTATATCCTTATAGATAACCATAGATAAGAATGGGTTTACATCCACTTTAACAAAGATGGAACTGCCACCATCTCGCAGACGTCCAGGTTGTCCACGGAAGTTAACACCTCGACAGGACCGTCTTCTGATGAGAAGAGTTGAAGAAAATCACCATGCAAGTTCACTGCAGTTGGCTAAAGTAGAAAGCTAAACTGGGGTGATTGTTTCCGTGACATAATACGGCATACGCTGCAGAGGAATGGCATGCATGGGTGGCATCCATGAAGGAAGCCTCTCCTAAAGCCCATGCACAAAAGCCTGCCTAGAGTTTGCCAGGGCCCATGCTGAAAAAGACTGCTGGGACTCTGTACTCTGAAGTGATGAGACCAAGATAAATGTCTTTGGAACTGATGGCTTCAAAACTGTATGGCGTCCCAAAGGTGAGGACTACAAAGAAAAATGCATGGCGCCTTCAGTGAAACCTGGTGGTGGTAGTGTCCTCCTTCTGTGGGGCTGCACGAGTGCTGCTGGTGGCAGGGTGCTGCATTTCATTGATGGTACCATGAAGTCACAGATGTGCCGCTCTATATAGAAAGAGAAGATGCTACCATCACTCCGTGCACTTGGTCGTCGGGCTCTTTTCGAACATGACAATGATCCAAAACACACGATCTAAGTCCACTGCTGCATTTCTGAAGAAAAAACGGATGAAAGTGATTCAGTGGCCAAGTATGTTCTCTTGATCTCAACCCAGTCAAACAAATATGGGGAATTCTGAAGAGACAAGTTGAGCATCACTCTCCATCCTGCAACCAGGTTGTATAAGAGGTCATTCTTGAAGAATGGAAAAAGCTAGATGTTGCAATATATCGCCAACTTGTTCATTCCATGCCTAGAAGACCTAATGCTGTCCTTACAAATCATGGAGGTAATACAAAATACTAGATGTAGTAGTTTTTGTTGTGGGGTGTATTCATTTTTGCATCAACTCATTTGAGTAAAACTAAATATTTTTTAATCAAAGTTATATTATTAAAGTGGTTGTAGAGTCAAGGTTTTTCACCGTAATGAATTATATGTATTACGGTGAACTATACTGACTCCGCCTCCTGAAACTCCTCAGGAGCAAGTAGCTAGAAATAACTGCAATACAATGTGGAAATTGATATATGGTTTTTAAGGCTGTGGAAATATTAAAGATTAATTCCTCGATAAATCAATAATTCTTTCGATCGATCAAAATTCTTTTGATCGGTTCTCACCTCTCTGCCGGCTTCCGGGTCTTCAGGGAGTTCCGTCGGAGATCCGGTGACATCACGGACATCAACGTTACTGGACTCCTCCCCCTTCCCCAAGTGCCTCCATTTGCTAACGAAGGGAAGGGGGGAGGAGTCCGGTGACGTTAAAGTTCTGATTGAACGTAACGCGTACGGGGGAGGAGCTACGCATGACATCACCCGCTGCTGCCCTACGGAACTAACACAATTGTCACCCGTTTGACGTTCACAGCCTGCGGACTTTTAATAATCGGACACTTACTGCGCATGTGCGAGCGGCGCTGTGTGCCTGTGGGCACCCGGCTGTGGCTTCACAGCCGACGCTCAGTCATCTGGGACACGTGACAGGTCCCAGATGACTGTGCGGCGCCGAGGGGAAGTGATGTCAGTGCCCGGCACTGAAGGTGGCAGACTACGAGGGACCCCCTAGCAACAGGCATTTAGAGATGAGTAAAAAATCTTTTTTTTTTTTTTTATTTCCAAATTTTTTTTTTTATTTTTAAGATTTTTTTTTTTAATTTTTTTTTTTGCAATTTTTTTTTTTTTTTTTTGTTGTGGCAACACCACTTTAAGCGGTGAGCACTTAGATCTTTTCTGTCTACCCATGACCTGGCATCCTTGCTGAGATCTAAGGAGACGTGAGAGAAGTTTATGGTCAGTGTTAACCCTTTTGATACCCGCTTGCATGACCACCTGTTTGCACAGGGGTCCATGCCATAAGGTGGGAGTGATTAGTTAGACCGGAGGTGGAGGGATTGTCACGCTACTGTGGAAAAGAAAACTACTTTAGCGCTACAGTTTGAATTTAAAACATATTTGTGTGAACTGTGAAGTTAAGTCATGGATTGTGGAAACGAACTAGTGTCGGGTGATTGTATATAGTGTATACCACATTTACCACTGACTAATGCAGAGTTGCAATGCAAGGAGATCAGCTAAAAGTAGTTGGATCTGTATGTGCGTTATAATTAATCAAAATTGGTTGATCGATTTTTTTTTTTTTAATCGATTAATCGAACGCGAAAATTTTAATCAGTAACAGCCCTGATGGTTTTACATTTTGACCATAGATATGTTTGTAAATGTTGGCCATTTAAGACAGTATTGAGCATGGTGAGTTCACCAGCTGTACAACGGCAAGTTTCTATAAATCCTTTCATATTCCTGGCAACTATGGGACAAAAGGTTTTGAAGGGACCAGGGTGGATTTGATTTAAATCAACTCAATTTAAATCTTATTTTTTAAAGAGCAACTGTTATCTCTGTCCCGCAGTGGCTCCTCCTCTCACCAACAGTCCCATTCACTTTTTTTTTTTTTTAACAGTAAAATTTTATTAAAGTTTCAACACAACAAAAAACAAAGCAGAGTGCAGTGGTACATTCTCAAAGAATAAAAAATATACATTGCATATACAGCGTGGTGTGGTAGTAGCCAAGTAACAGCAAAGCTCCATCCTATATAATATGCTAAGCGTGCTGGAGGTTGGGGAGAAGATCCTCAACTTTTATTATACAGTTATACAGTCATAAGGGACATATCTTCTGATACAAGTATAGTTTGGAGGCTAGTTCCCTCAGCTCGAGCACCCATGGTGTTGTATTCTATACGTGTTTTTCCTTCCATACTATAACCCAGTATCTGTCTATGTCTCATTACACCATGTGTTCTAGGTCATCCAAGGGCAGCCTCCTTTCGCGTACCCATGGGGCCCATATTTTATCGAATTTTTGTGGACAATTCCGTCCAAGATATGTCAGTTTATACAATGGCAGCGCCTGGTCAATAAGCGTCTGCCACTGTAGAACTGTAGGAGGGTTGGGCTTGTTCCAACTTAACAGTATTGCCTTTCTTGCATAAAAAGCTGAGTAGAAGACAAATAGCTTTTTAGCTTGAGGGGCTTCCAATGTGTCACAGATTCCCAGTAGCAGACACTTAGGGTCACATGCCACTCTAACTTTACCTATGTCGTTTATTACATCCACCACCCCTTTCCAGAACCCTTCAAGCCGCTGGCATGACCATATCGTGTGAAAGAATGTGCCAACCTCTGTGTTGCACCGGTGGCAGGTCGGTTGTCTGTCAGGGTATATTCTAGACAGCCTGTCAGGGGAGTAATACACCCTGTGGATAAACTTCAGTTGGGTGAGGCGGTCTCTGGAAGAGATCATCAGTGGTAGAAACTGCTGAATCTGCTAAGGAAGGTATATCTGATTGCCATGCGTCAAACAGTCGGGAGACTTTGGATGTATCGAGTCCAGCAAGGATGGCGTATAGGTCCGATAATGTTCCCCCTGCGTCTGACCTACTCAGCTGGGTTTCAATTACGTTCGCCTCTAGGCGTAAGGGGCCTGGGAATTGGGCCTGGTATGCGTGTCGCAGCTGGAAATACCTAAACAGCATGCGGTTGGGGAGGTTCTTGGAGTGTTTGAGTTCGTCAAAGTGGAGTAGCCTACCGTCTGACACTATGTCGCTTAAGGTCTTGATATCCAGTTGGGCCCATAGCGCCGGGTCAGGTATGGT
The DNA here is from genome assembly GCA_028564925.1 of Lithobates sylvaticus. Taxonomy (NCBI): domain Eukaryota; kingdom Metazoa; phylum Chordata; class Amphibia; order Anura; family Ranidae; genus Lithobates; species Lithobates sylvaticus. Next base: position 552,530,286 of record CM053029.1, on the reverse strand, counting down.
TGTAAAATGAGGCAGCCTGGGGTTACCCCAAAGGGGGGTGTGGGGGGACCAGATGCCCTCCGCTTGAGTTTTGGACTTAACAGTGTCCCACACCCTGAGTGTCGTCTTCATTGGGGCTGTGATCCTGCCATTGGACCGGGGTCCACGGTGAATCAGGTTCCTAAGCTCCGTATATGATCCCAGCAGCGCTGCTTCTAGGGTAGCGGCCAGATTTGCAGGTGTATCCGATAGCCACCAGCGCACTGTGACCAGGACCGCTGCCCAATAGTACTTCAGTAGACAGGGAAGAGCCAGACCCCCCAGGGAGACCGGAAGCTGCAATGTTGTTTTTGCTATCCTGGGAGTACCCCCAAGCCAGAGGAACGAGGTAAGTATACCGTCCACTTTTTTGAAAAAGGAGACCGGGATGTGTGTTGGAGTCTGCCGAAATAGATACAAAAACTTAGGGAGGATGGACATTTTTATGAGGTTGACCCTACCAACTAGGGTAAGGGGAAGCGTCTTCCATGCTGTACAGTTATCAACAAGAGAGGATACTACCGGGTTTAGATTATATTTAACGTACTGTGACAGTTCTTTTTGGATAATCACTCCCAGGTATTTAAATTGGGAAACCGTTTTTAAAGGAGTGTTGGTCAAAGTGGCTGTTCCTGACGGGGATAGGGGGAATATTACAGATTTGTCCCAGTTGATACATACGCCTGAGTACTTGCCAAATTCATTAATTATAGCCAGGGCTGCTTCCAGGGAGCCTCCGTCGTTCCTCAGATACAGTAACGTATCGTCGGCATAGAGGGAGACCTTCTCCTGAGTTGGGCCAACGGGTATCCCACACACCGACTCGGATGAGCGCAGTAGGATAGCCATCGGCTCAATGGCCAGGGCGAAGAGGGCAGGAGACAGGGGGCACCCCTGTCTCGTGCCTCTGCTAAGTAGAAAGGGTTTGGATATGTTAGCTCCCGTACGGATTCTAGCCCTCGGAGTCCTATACAGTGCCTGGATCCAGGTAATAAAATTGGGCCCAAAGCCGAATCTACGTAGGACTTCCCATAAATATGTCCACTCCACCGAATCAAAGGCTTTTTCGGCGTCTAACGAGGCCACCAGATCCGATGGAGTGAGACATTCAGTAGAAGCCAGGACCGTATGGAGTCTCCGGAGGTTGATGTCCGTGCCCTTTCCGGGCATAAATCCGGATTGGTCGTCATGTATTAGGGACAGTATCACAGTGTTAACCCTGTTCGCTAGGACCTTGGTGAGCACCTTAACATCTACATTGAGTAGCGATATAGGCCTGTATGAGGCACAGTATTCAGGGTCTTTACCTGGCTTGGGGAGCACGATAATAATCGCCTCAGCCATGGAGTCGGGTAGGGAGCCGCCCTCCAGTGCTTTGGCCACTACACTGTGTAGTCTATCTAGGACCTGTTCACTGTATTGTTTGTAAAACTCGGTCGGTAGGCCGTCTGTCCCTGGGGTCTTCCCTGCTTGTAATCCAGTCAGTGCATGTTGCACTTCCTCGATAGTTATTGGTTCATCTAGGCTGCATCTATTGGTGTCAGTAAGCTGAGGGAACGCTACCCCGTCCAGAAACGCAGTCAGGGCCGTCTGTGTGTATTGTGCTCTAGAGGAGTATAATGACAGGTAATATGCAGCAAACCTATCGTTAATGGCCTGGGGTTCTGTCAGTACCGTCCCCTGATCGTCCCCTGATCGTCCCTGATTCGAGCTATGGTGGCTGAGGACCTCTGTTCCTTTGCCAACCAGGCCAATAGACGGCCAGTTTTCTCCCCCTGTTCAAAAATCCGCTGAGTTTGCGATAGCTGGTGTTTTTTGGCTTTGGCTATACGCAGCAGTACTACCTCGCGGTAAGCAGCTTGCATGTCTAGACGAGTTAGCGGGTTCCTGGACAGGGTATACTGGGCCTCTAGGGTATTTGCCTTTTCCTCTGCCTGTTCTTCCCATTCACTTTTTAATGGGAGGGCTGGTGATGCGGCAGTGCCACAACAAGGTGAGTGGATGCCCGCTAACGGGCACTGCCATGATGGATCGGAAATGACAGGTGCTCTTTAAATGTAAGGACTTATTCTTGCTGGTAGTTAGAATCTTTAATATTTGTTAACAAAATTAAGGTTTCCTATTTAGAATAATAAGCTGTCAGGTTAGTAAATATTCCCAAACTGGGTCTCTTTTACGGCCTGCTGCCATTTTTCTCCTCAAGGGAGGAATAAAGCACTTCAAGCTACGTGAAGAAAGATCACAAGGTTTATAAGCTGCTTAGGTTTCACTTTCATTTTTACTGCTTGCCCTTCCTCAGAGCCTGGTACAGATGCATTTCTCTTCAAACAATCATACAGTTTGTAGTGTACATAGAGTTGCAAAACAATGGGATAAAGGAATATTCCTGAACTTTGTTTTATCTCCATGGCTACTGTGAAATTGTGTGAATGCATCAATGCAGTGCATGTTAGCTCAGTTTTCAGAACTTTGATTCATTGAATGAGTTTACCAAAAATGTAAATATTGCAGAATATACATCCTCATGCTACACAACTAAGCTCCATTTCATGCTGAATAAACTAAATTATTAATGTATCTCAAATAGAAAACTATCTTTTAGATAGATACATTTGATTTTAAATAAACAAAAAAAAAAAAAAAAATCTGGATTTTTAACCTCCATGGAAGGGGCGTAAAGAGGGGGCAGAGGAGCTAGGCCAGCACAGAGTAATTATATACTCCAAGAAGAGGAGAGTGCTGTGCTAGGGAGGTGAGTGGTCAATCTTTCAAGCAAGTTTGAAGGCACATTGCATGTGATATAAAATAATTAATGGAAAGAGAAAAACACTGCAAGTAAGCTTTAGAAATATTGTCTTTTTCTGTACTTTTTACATACCGTATTTTAAGTTGGTGACACGGCCTCTTTAAAGCGGGGGTCCACCCTAAAAAACATTTATATATTAAAATTTTCTTTGAAATAAATAAAAAAAACATAGAAAAAAAATATATGGCCAAATATGTGGCCAGTCTCAAAGCGCTGCGCGACTCGCACATGCGCAGTAGGAAATGGGCAGTGAAGCTGCAAGTTGCAATGGCAGTGCCGGCACCCGATCCGATGGACGTAACGGCCTGGGGGGGGGGGGGGGGCGACATTGCGTGTTCGCTGGACAGGTAAGTGCCCTAAGGCCCCTTTCACACTGGGACGGTTTTCAGGCGGTAAAGCGCCTGTACACCGCCTGAAAAAAACGGCCCCATTCACTCCAGTGTGAAAGCCGGCGGGCTTTCACACTGGAGCGGTGCACTAGCAGGACGGTAAAAAAAGTCGTGCTAGCAACATCTTTGGAGCGGTGTATTCACCGCTCCTATACCGCTCCTACCCATTGATTTTAATGGGACACCGCGGCAATACCGGGGGATTTTAACCCTTTTTCGCCCACTCGCGGGGGGTAAAACAGCACCGCGAACGGCCGAATACCGCGACTAAAACGACGGTAAAGCAGCGCTAAATATAGCGCTGCTTTACCGTCGCCGCGGCTCCCGCCCCAGTGTGAAAGGGGCCTTATTAAAAGTCAGCAGCTACAGTGTTTTGTAGTTGCTGACTTAAAGAGGTGTTTCAGCCATTTATTTATTTTTTTTTAAGTTGGAGTGGTTTGTTGTATACAATACCTAGATCATCCGTAAAGTGATCCATACACACAGTGATGCTATGACAGAACTTGGCATTCACTCAGTCTGTTATCTGGGATCTGAAGCTGTGAGGTCAAACACTCCATTGAGTGAATCTGATTTTTCTCTGTCATGTCTGTTTGTGCCAGAATGTTGCAAGTGAGAGTTCAGTAATACTATCATTGCTTGTGCATTTGCTTCATGCATAGGGCAGCTTATTGATTTTAATGTGCTACCCTAAACGCTGTAAAGAAGCCCAGATTTTTTTTTTTTTTTTGAGCTTTGCACATTTGTATTTTTATTTTTATTTTTTACTGCCTGTTTTGGCACACATTTTTCCCGCATGCAAAGCTATGCATCTTGCCACATTTGGGTGCCGTTAACAATAAATCACACCACAAGTGTGACACATGCTTTTGCATGTTTCTTGAAGCATACAAAATCTTCTGATTCTGCATGCTATTACATGCTACGCAGGTGTGAATGTAAGCTTAACCACTTCAGCCCCGGAAGGATTTACCCCCCTCCTGATCAGAGCACTTTTTGTGATTCGGCACTGCGTCGCTTTAACTGACAATTGTGTGACGTTGTACCCAAACAAAATTGATGTCCTTTTTTTTTTTTTCCCCCACAAATAGAGCTTTCTTATGGTGGTATTTGATCACCTCTGCGGTTTTTATTTTTTGCACTATAAACTATTAAAAAAAAGCAATATTTTTTACTTTTTGCTATAATAAATATCCCCCCCCCCAAAAAAAAAATATTTATATATATAATACATTTTCCCCAGTTAAGGCCGATTATGTAATCTTCTACATACTTTTGGTAAAAAAAAAAATCGCAATAAGCGTATATTGATTGGTTTGCGCAAAAGTTATAGCATCTACAAAATAGGGGATAGATTTATGGCATTTTTTATTACTTTTTTTTTTTTTTTTTTTTTAGTAATGGCGGCGATCTGCGATTTTTAGCATGACTGCGGCATTATGGTGGCCACAACAGACACAGTTGACACTATTTTGGGACCATTGTCATTTATACAGCGATCAGTGCTATAAAAAGGCACTGTGTAAATGACACTGGCAGTTAAGTGTGTCCTAGGGAGTGATTCTAACTGTGGGGGGGGGGGGGCTTCAACTCGCCTGACAGCGCTTACTGCTACCGATGACAGGGAGCAGTGATCTGTCATGTCTCAAGGCAGAATGGGGGAAATGCCTCGTTTACAAAGGCATCTCATTGTGCGCCCACAATGCCGCTTCTTAAAGGGGACGTACCTGTATGCCCATTTGCCCAGCTGTGCCATTGTGCCGACGTATATCGTTGTGTACTGGTCGGCGTGTGGTTAAAGTGATTGTAAAATCTTTGTTTAAAAAAAAAAAAAAAAAAATTACAAACATATTATACTTGCCTGCCCTTTTGCAGTGGTTTTGCTCAGAGCAGCCTATATCCTCCTCTTTTTGGGTCCCTCTCTGCTGCTCCTGCCCCTCCCTACTGACGAGTGTCCCCCATAGACCAGCAGCTTGCTTTGGGGGCACCTGAGCCGAATCAGGGCTCCGTGTATCCATTCAGACATGGAGCCCTGGCTTCACCTCCTCTCTCCCCTGATCGGGAGGAGAGTCCCGGAAGGCTGAGGGAATCGTGGACATTGCTGGATAGAGAAGGGGCTCAGGGTAATTATTGGGGGGGGGGGGGGGGTTTCCTGCTTCACACAAAAGGCTTTTTTTTATCCTAATGCATAGGATGCATTAAGATATAAAACCTTTTGTCTTTACAACTCCTTTAAAGCGGAACTTCACTCAAAAGTGGAAGTTCTTCTCTTCTCCTTCATATCTGCCACTTTTTTTTTTTTTTTGAGGTAGGGAGCAGGGAGGAATACTAAACTGTGTGTTTAGTATCACTTTAACCACTTCAATACAGGGGACTTAGACACCTTCCTGCCCAGACCAATTTTCAGCTTTCAGCGCTGTCGCACTTTGAATGACAATTGCGCGGTCATGCTACATTGTACCCAAACAGAATTTTTATCATTTTGTTCCCACAAATATAGCTTTCTTTTTTTTGGTGGTATTTGATCACCTCTGCGATTTTTTTTTTTTTTTTTTTTTTTATTTATTTATTTTTTTTTTTGCTCAACAAATAAAAAAAAAAGACCGAAAATGTTGAAAGTTTTAAAAGTTCTTTTTCTTTTGTTTCTGTTAATTTTTTTTTTAAATAAGTAAGTTTTCTTCTTCAATGACTGGCACTGATATGGCTGCACTGATGGGCACCGATGAGGTGGCACTGGTGTTCACTGATAGGCGACACTGATGGGCACTGATAGGGGGCACTGGTATGCAGCACTGATGGGCACTCATAGGCGGCACTTATGGGTGGCACTGATGGGCACTTATGGGTGGCACTGATGACACTGATGGGTGGCATTGCTGGGCATCACTGTTTTTTTATTGGTACATAAAGGTGCCAGTCAGTGCCCATTTGTGGGCACTGACTGGCACAGATTGGGCATCATTTGCACATGTGGATGGCCAGGGGGGGGGGTACATACCTGGCCATCCACAAGTTGCCCACTTCCTTGGTGGTCCTGGTGGTCCAGTGTGGGCATCTGAGGGGGGGCTGCGCTGATAAACAATCAGCGCAGACCCCCCCCCCGTCAGGAGAGCCGACAATCGCGTTTGTCAGACGCGAGTGAGGAAAAGCCGATCACCGGCTTTTCCTGTTGACATCGTGATCAGCCGTGATTCGACACGGCTGATCACATGGTAAAGAGCCTCCGCCATCAGTGAAGTGGTGTGTCAGACTAACACACTGCTTCACCGATCGCCGCAATGCGCGGCGGCATGTTATCCTGAAGGACGTCATATGACGCCCAGTCAGGATAACAGAACCACTTCCCGGACGTCAATATCCTTTTGACCGGGCGGGAAGTGGTTAAGGAACCTTTTTACAAATCAATTCTCCCTCGACTCGCTGCTGGGGCCCGAAGGCTGCACTTCAAACACCAAAGGACCTCATGTGGCCCTTGGGCCGCAGGTTGGGCACCAGGACTCTGGAGGATCCCTAGGAAAAGCTTTGCTAAATATTGGGTGATGATGCTGGTTTGGCCACACAGAGAAGTTTACCCAAATCCCAAAATAATGTGTATACTGGAAGGATTATTCCTCTAGTGGGACGTTTAAAGGTAAACTACTCTTGTAAGTAGAGACATGGGGTATGAGTATAAGCTGTTTATTTAAAGGTAATAGTAGATGAACACAATCTACATAGAGACAAGTGAGGATACAAAAATAGACAAGTGGGTATACAGGGTGCACAAAATCTGATCAAGGAAAAACATGCAATACATGAGGTACAATCTAGGCTCCGTTGTATGTGGGTATAAAGACAAGAAAAAGACCCAACGTTTCGAGTTTAGGATTGATAATTCTCTTCTTCATGGGTTGAAGATTGTGACCATGACAAGGGATGTGTCAGAGTATTGCTTGGGAACTCAGATATTTTGCATCCATTTAAACACAGAAAGAGGGGGTTGGGGTTCTAGTGCCCTGCGTGATGCTGGCTCCAGGATGTCCAGGCAAGGGGTGACCAAACGAGGGCCCATGGGGAAATTCTCCCACAAAGGGTGGTAAAAACCCGGATCAATGCGACCACGGTCCAGGAACGAGGAGTAGTCGCTGGTTGTGTGGAAAAAACGCACAGGTTCCACAGCTATGCTAAGGCCCCTTTCACACCGGGGCGGTGAGCCGCGGTGACGGTAAAGCAGCGCTATATTTAGCGCTGCTTTACCGTCGTTTTCACCGCGGTTTTCGGCCGCTCGCGGTGCGGTTTTACCCCCCCCCGCGAGCGGCCGAAAAAGGGTTAAACACCCCCCGCAGAGCGCCGCCGTAGCCGCGGTATTGCCGCGGTTTTACCGCGGTCTCCCATTGTAATCAATGGGAAGGAGCGGTATAGGAGCGGTGAACACACCGCTCCTATCCCGCTCCAAAGATGCTGCTAGCAGGACTTTTTTTTTGTCATCCTGCTAGCGCACCGCTCCAGTGTGAAAGCCCGCCGGCTTTCACACTGGAGTGAATGGGGCAGGATTTTTTCATGCGGTGAACAGGCGCTATTTTTAGCGCTGCACCGCATGAAAAACGCCCCGGTGTGAAAGGGGCCTAAGAGTATTTGCAGTGTTGTGTGTAGGTATGAACACCAACACAGAGACCAGGAGCCTAATGCCCCGTACACACGGTCAGATTTTCCATCGGAAAAATCTTGGATGTTTTTTCCGACGGAATTCCGCTCAAGCTTGGCTTCCATACTCACGGTCACAGAAAAGTGACATTTGCAAGATCTCATCACATTGTGTATAAACACGCTGAGAATATATTTATTCTCATAAATGGCTTACTTCTACATACGCTATGCACCTGCCATAACCAATATATCAGCCGACGAGTGCCGCTGAATCTACACATTAAAATTCTTTATTGGCAACCTGTTTGGGGAAGAAAGGAGCACCGTCCCATAGAAGAGGCAGCCTGGTTAGTTGCACAATGATCTTTTGGACTGTGAAGCAAGCAGCACAATTTGTACAAATAAAAATTGTAGGAGTAATCCAAGTGATTTGCTTTTGTAGGCAGTTGTCATAATAACCCAGCTAGCAAAGTATCTTATGTTTTAGTAATAGATTTACCCCCAGAAAGTTTACCTTGGTGAATTATGGCAGCCTTCGTGCTGAAGTATAAAATAATTAATAAAAATGAATTAAACCACGCTCTCTGTGAATAATGTGATATAGAAGTGCACAAAAGTGCTTAACCACTACAATACAGGGCACTTTCACCCCCTTCCTTCCCAGCCCAATTTTCTGCTTTCAGCGCTCTCGCACTTTCAATGACAATTGCGCGGTCATGTTACGCTGTACCCAAATGAAATTTTTATCATTTTGTTTGTACAAATAGAGCTTTATTTTGGTGGTATTTATTCACGACTTCGTTTTTTTATTTTTTGCGATATAAGCAAAAAAATTGCGGAAATTTGGGAAAAAAACAATATTTTCTTTCTATATTAAAATAAATCCAATAAAAATCGATTTTTTTCATAAATTTAAGCCAAAATGTATTCTGCTACATGTTTTTAGTAAAAAAAATTCCGTTAAGTGTATAATAATTGGTTTGTGTTATCACGGATAGATGTACGCAAATGATCATGTACAGATGTGTGCAGGTGATCACGGACATATGTGTGCAGATAATCATTGGCACATGTAATTTTACTGGGACATATGTGGGGGACATGTGTTTTTATTATTTGGGGACATGTGTGTTTACACTTGACTGGTGATTAGTGAGTAAAAAGCTGTAAAAAACAGCTTATACTCACTGATCACCAGCCGGCTGCAGCGATCCGCTTTCCTCTCCTCGGCGACGACTTCCGTGTGAGGAGAAGAGAGCCGATTGCCTAGCAACCGACTGTTTGCTTACATCACATGACGGCTGTGATTGGACATGGCCGTCGTGTGATCAGGAGGGCCAATCACAGAGCCCTCCTGCCGATCCGAGATGCGCCGTGTCCGCGTGACACGAGCGCATCGGGATCGCGCCGCTGCGTGGGCGCGATCCCCCTACTTCTGAAGGACGTTCAGGAACGTCCTATCAGAAGTAGAAGGTTCCCACCCGGCCGTATATGTGCAGTGGCCGGGTGGGAAGTAGTTAAAGTAGAACAATCTCTAAATGCAAAAATTGGTATTTAAAGACTTATATTATGTATATAATGTCCCAAATTATACACAAAATGCAACAAATTAATAGCCAAGTGCAAAATTTGTGATGCAATAAAGTTCATTCGATATTCAATGATCTATGATGTATTCCGGGTCTTGGTAAAAAAATTCCACCACCATCAACACCTGCCACACTGCCTACTCACCGAAATCCCATGACACCCATTACAGGTAGTCCTTTAGGTTCAAACGACAATCCCAACCGGAATTCTTAGCGACCTCACCACTGGTTGTCAAAAACGGGATTTAATCAGCATCAATCATTGGATGTTTCAATGGGTATGCTCCAAATAGATATATACCATACTCTCGGCAGGAATCCAATTTTTAGTGGGAAATAAAGAAAGGTGGAACTTGCATAGTGAAGTACGTTGTAATTTATTCCAAAAAAGTTTGTTAAAAACAAGTAAAAAGGTTTAAAAACAAAGCAGGACCTCACACCCGCGGCCTGGGAACTGACGGCCCCCACTGTTGGGGGGGCACGGCGGGGGTCGCGGGATGGGGTGTGCCCCCCCCGTATATCATAGACTCATAGGATGGAGCTGGCCTCAGTTCAGAGGCAAGGATGGGTATGGTAGCGAAGTCCACATACAGTTAAATGTGCACTCTTTCTTGCTAGCCAAAGATTTGCAGTTGCACAACACCAAAAATAGGAAAATGAAAGCTAAACCGCAGACTAGGGACACTCGAGACGGGTTCCCTATGCAAGTGGATGTATGCAATGTAATAACCAACGTGTAATACCCAAAGAAATATTGACAACTGTTTGATTTGTATTCTGTAAACCTGAATAAAATGAATTGAAACATAAAAACAAAGCAGAAGGTTTTCCTTAGCAGCTAGCACTTTCACATGTTTTGAGAAACGCCGTCAGCGTTCTGGGCTGCGTTACAAACAACGGAGGCCATGTGTCACATTCAATCCACCCAACACGTTTCATCAGCACGCTCTGATGTCATCAGGGGTCACATGCTGAAGTAGCATTTCCTCCCTTCTAGACTAGTACACCTATTTTTCTTCGCAATTGTTCTAGAGCTTCTCTTCTAGATCTGATGTACATATCTGTGTAAGTAAATGTACTGTTTATTGGGTCATAGACTATTTGTTTTAACAACTAAACTAGTATAAAAAAGTAGCTGTGAAAAGGTATAGTTGTGTTTAATGTCCAACTCCAGCCATTTCACGTGGATGTGCTTAAATCGACTGTAAAAGATACTTTTTTTAAAATAACAAACATCTCTATACTTACCTCCTATCCAATTGCATAGAGCGGCCCCAAACCTTCTCTTCTTAGGTCCCCCGCCTGTGCTTTTGGCTCCTCCCCTGTCCAGTGCCCCCACAGGAAGCTGCTTTCCATGGGGGCACTTGTGGGTGCTCGCTCCCAAGCCCCACTGCAGCGTCCATTGACACAGACAGTGGGACTCGGCCCCGCCCCCCTGCTGCCTGGTCACTGGCTTTGATTGACAGCACTGGGAGCCAATGGCTTCCGGTGCCCCAGCAAAGCCAGTGAGATATGGAACTGAGGGGAGAGAAGAGCTGCAGATGTGCACAGCGCTGGTTTGAATGAGGGCTCAGGTAAGTATAAGAAGGGGGGGGGGGGTACCTGGAGGTGCAGATGGGGTAAAAGTGTGTTCACTATTGGGGCTTTCAGAAGGGGCAAAAACATGGCACCACAGAAATCCTTCTGCAGTAAAAGAAGAGGGGTGTCTGGAGAAAAAGATAGGGCTCTTGGGGAGCGGGGGTTCTCTGGTTCGCTGTCAAGTGGTCACCAATAGAATGCTGGAGCAGAAGGGGACAGCCAGTAAAAAATGAGAGATTAGAGTAAAGGGATTAAAAGGCAGGTGAAGGGTGACCAGAAGAGGGCAGAATCCAGGGCTCAGAGGAGACCAGTCACCACGGACAGCTCCAATGCCAAGACATTAGAGGATCGTGATTAAAGTTAAACTAAATTTTTTGGTATTATTATTATAATAATAATAATAATAATAATAAAACATTCTATTGAAGTATGTATGCTTGACTTGCAAGCACAGGGGTTTCCTGAAAGTTTATTTTAAATTAGGCCCCTGTGGATGTCCTCATTTACCACTTCATTATCCCCCAGTTGATTTTTGGATATGTTGTTCTGCTTTTTCCAGTATATTTTAAAATTGCATTGCTTTTTAAGTCCCTGTGATTCGGATTCTGTGTTTGATCTCACATGTAAGCTGAGATGTAATTGAATGTAGTGTGACAATTTGGAATGCACAAAGTCTAAGTATATAGGTAGTTTTTTTATTTTGTATAAGTTTTTTTATTTTTTTGGCTTTTATGCTGTGTTTTTTTTATCTTGGAAAAAAATGGGGAAAAAAGTACCTGATATGGGAAAAAGAAAATGATGTATTAACTCAGAAATGAACACCCTTAACCCACCTCCCTCCGGTCCCCACTGTGCTTACCTCCATGAGCTGTCGTTGCCAAGGCAACCGCTGTAGTGTTTTGGGATTTGAAATCACTGCACTTCTCCCTCTTTCTGCCGGACTTCCAGGACAGATCAGAGTGATTTTGATTGGTCCCCACTGGCACAGCACATTGCTGTGATCTGTCCTGGAAGCACTGCACCGAGGAGAGGGAGAAAAGCAGCAATTGCAAATATCCAGACTGCTTCCCCGGCTGCATGGGCACTGACAGCTCATCGCTCAAGGAGGTAAGTACTGAGAGAAACAGGGTGTTGGGAGGGTGTAAGTGTTTAACCTTTTCATTTTTTTCTGAAAAGGTGAACTCAAACTTCAAACCTAAATTGGAACATAATGGGATAAGTACCGTATATACTCGAGTATAGGCCGACCCGAATATAAGCCGAAGGCACCTAATTTTACCACAAAAAAAATGGAAAAACGTATTGACTCGAGTATAAGCCTAGGGTGAGAAATGCGCAGCTACTTTAAGTGGAAAAGATGGTCAACAATGCCCATTTGCAGCCTCACTGTGCCCATTTGCAGCCATAGGTCCCCCAAACTTCAGACTGGTAGTTAAGGGTTCCTGGATGCCCCCTATCTGCAGCCAAAATTTGGGGTCTCTGGACCCAAAGGATCCTGAAATGACATTGCTGCAGATGGACACAGTTGACCGACTTTGGGGCCCTGTATCTTGGGGCCACTTGGTGCTAGGAACCCCAAATTTGGTATGCAAACTCAGTCGAACTAGTACTATAACATATCCTATGGGGTTCCTATTACCAAGTGGCCCCCAGATACGGGCCCCAAAGTCGGTTCGGAAAATCGAGCACTTTTCTACAGCAGAGAATGACATTTTCCGAACCGAATTTGGGGCCCTGTATCTCAGGGCCAATTAGTGCTAGGAACCCCATCTGGATATGTTGTAGCGTTGGTTCCACTGGGGTTGCACACCAAATTTGGGGTTCCTATCACCAAGAGGCCCTGAGATACGGGGCCCCAAAGTCGGGTCAGAAAATGTCATTTTCTGCTGCAGAAAAGTGCTTGACTCGAGTATAAGCCGAGGGGGACACTTTCAGCACACAAAAATGTGCTGAAAAACTCGGCTTATACTCGAGTATATACAGTACTTGTTTACATCGTGTAAGCTATATTTTTCTACACATGACACATGTATGATGGAAAACAATTGTCTGTGTGCTCTGTTTACACCATACATGTCCCGTGGTGTGAAGAACAACGCAGCTCAACAGACAAGATGTGAACAAGCTCTAAATCTTCCTATAAACCAGAGAACCCCTTAAACGATGGGCCTCTCCACTTTTACTAGCTGACTAGCATTCCTGTTCCGTGTTCTAAGGGTAGAAGACAGACGGCTGGCTGAACTAGCGTGTGAATGTTGTTTTGGAATAGTAGCCGAGTGCGGTTACCATTGGCTCCGTAAATTTAAAGTGCTAAAAGTGAGAGGCTTGCCACATGTTCAATCATAATATATGTTTGCTTTTTAAAATGATATCAATTGGTAACCTCTCTTCTCTCTTCTTTATTTTCTAGGGTTCATTTCAGCCCGTGGATAACATCCGTGGCATGAGGCACCATGGCCTGGTGGAGAGGGTATCGAGAAACCGTCTGCACTCGCCTCATCACAGACCCGTGGAGAAGCATGGACGTCAGATATCCTTTAATACTGATATAAGGCTGGGAAAAGCTGGCCTCGTATGCCTTTGTTCTGGCAGTAGCTGGATTCTTTCACCTCTGCAGTGGGCTGTTTTTACTTCTTATAAACAATGAAATCTTGTCTAGATTCCAGCTCATTAGAATTATTCTTCTAGCAGCAAGCACTTATCCCATTAAGACATCGCTTGAAGCTTACTAGTTACTTATTTGTCATTTGTAACTGTTTTTCCATTTTACTTGCTAAGAGTTTTTCATTTAGGTTTTTCTACAGTTGTTTTCATCTGTTGGGTTATTGTTGTCTTTTGGTGCTTTTTTAAAACCTTTTTTAATGGCTCTAGTTTAGACTAAATTTGCAACTGGTAGGTTTAATGTGGAATCGTGGCACATGTGATTTGTGGAAAGCTTCTATTAAAGATAAGTTATAATATTTAATATGTGGTTACCAATGTAATGAAGCATATATCATACCTCGGCAGTGACTCTGGAAGCTGGTAGACACTGCTACTCCAGTGATCTCCACTTGCTTTTGGGTCCCGTGCCAAGCAACTGCGTTCTGAATACAGGAGATTTTCTGCTTGGCTAGTGTACCGTTCAGAGATGCTTTGCATCCTCTGAATGCGTCCCTGGACGTCCTCCTGTTTACTTCCGCGATACGTGCTCCGCGAGCGCGCATCAGGGAAATTCTGTGCTGGCCGCGTCCCTTGGACACAGCCAGTCACAGATCGCTGTAAATGGCCAATCACAGTGGCTGTTTACAGCGCGATCGCGTGTCCAATGAGAGATTATCTCATATGTAAATATATGAGATCATCTTTCATCGCCGGCTCTCCCTCCTCACACAGAAACAGCGTGTGAGGAGGGAGAGATGAACGGCTGCAGCGGCCGTGAGTTAAAAAAAACAAAAAACAAATGGAAAATAAAGTCCCACACTAAATGTCAGTGCCATTTGTCCCCAGTGCCACGTATAAGTGTCATCTGTCCCCAGTTCCACCTGTCAGTGCCACGTCAGTGTCACGTGTCATTGTCCTGGTGCTCCAGGGCCTTCAAAAGTGTAATAGGTAGTCAACAAGTTAGATGTGTAATTTATGCTCCTAGAACACGTGATGGCGCTCCTTGCATGTTGGGCCTCTCTAAGTGGCCAGCCTGTGGAAAAGTCCCACACATGTGGTATCGTAATACTCAGGAGGAGTCGTAGAAATTATTTTGGGGTATCATTTGTGGTATACACATGTGCGAGAAATAACCTATGACAATTTTGTGGAAAAAAAAAAAAAAAATCGTAATTTTGCAAAGAATTGTGAGAAAAATTGACAACATCAAAAAGCTCACCTTGCCTCTTACTAAATACCTTGGAATGTCTACTTTCAAAAAAGGGGTCATTTGGGGGGTATTTGTAATTTCCTGGCTTGTTCGGGTCACAAGAAATGAGATAGGCCACCAGTACATCAGGTGTGATCAATTTTGTATGATTTGCACCACAGCTTGTAGACTCTCTTTCACAAAGACCAAATAATATCCACTAATTTGGGTTATTTTTACCAAAGATATGTAGCAGTATAAATTGTGGCCAAAATTTATGAAGAAAAATTTTATAACTTTTCCTAAATTTTATCACCGAAACAAAGAAAAATGCGTTTTTTTTTTTTCTCTGCCTTTTTTTCTTTTATAGCACAAAAAATAAAAAACCTAGAGGTGATCAAATGCCACCAAAAGAAAGCTCCATTTGTATGAAAAAAGGACAAAAAATTAATTTGGGTACAGTGGTGCATGACTGAGTAATTGTCATTCAAAGTGTGAGAGCACCGAAAGCTGAAAATTGGTCTGGGCAGGAGGGGGGTTTAAGTGCCCAGTTGTCAGGTGCCGAGTTCAGCTTTAAAATGTAATATTGCAAGTACCTTTCTAAGAAGTACAGCTTGAGATCCGCGCCAGTTGTGTAAAGTGTCGGGTCTGTGTGAAGTCTTATTGCTGGAGCCTCTGCTGTCCTGTGCTTCCAGTTCCCAGTGTCTGTTTTTTGTTGTCATATTCAGTGGCCTTTTATTGATGTCCTGTGTGTGAATCAACAGGGATAGTAGGAATTAGAGCATGTCTGACTGTTTTGGCATTGCTTCACAGCGTCTAACGTTCCTTCCCTCCTCCACCAGCCTGGAAGATTTGCAGGGAAGAAAAAGTGTTGAACATTTTCACAAGTTCACTTCAATGTGCCTGTGAGGTCATGATGGCGATGTGTGTTAACAGTAGTGATGATGGCTGTGGGGCCCTGTTTATAAGAAGTAGAGTGAAGCAACGTGGGGCTGTAGTACAGACAGAGGACAGCTGTTTTGTTTTCCAGGGAGAACTCACAATTCAGTAATATGTAAGCAGCCAGAACGGCTATCGACCAGTGTCTGATTATTGTATTTGAATGCATTTCTAGAAGGGAAATGACTGTTCTATAGCAGATGATCACAGCTGCTTTGTGCTACAGATGGCAAACTTGCCACACTCAGAAGTTTGAACTAATAATGTTCTTTTCCCAATCCTGCCAGTATAGTGACTGAAAAGCTGCTGGGAACATACTTGCACTGGCCAGCAGCTTACATGAAAAAAAAAAAGTGTGTGTGTGTATATGGCCAAACTTTATTTAGAATTAATAAAAAAATATATACATTTTAAAGTATATGCATAGCCAAGTTTTACCCCCCCCCCCCCCCAAAAAGAAAATTTGAAAGTATTTACTTTATTCCAAAAATGTTTGGCTATGCATAAAAGTTCAAAATGCGTGTGTATTTGTGTGCGCACAGTTTCTCTCTCTCTCTCTCTCTCTCTCTCTCTCTCTCTCTCTCTCTCTCTCTCTCTCTCTCTCTCTCTCTCTCTCTCTCTCTCTCTCTCTCTCTCTCTCTCTCTCTCTCTCTCTCTCCACACATTTTGAACTTTTATGCATAGCCAAACATTTTTTTTTTTGGCTATGCAAATACTTTTTATTTTTTTTGGGGATAAAATTTGGCTATGCATATACTTTTAAAATGTATATTGTTTTATTAATGCTAAATAAAGTTTGGCTATATATTCACTTCAATTTTATTTATTTTTTTCATGTAAGCTGCTGGCCATTGCAAATATGTTCCCAGCAGCTTTTCAGTCACTATACTGGCAGGATTGGGAAATAAAACATGTATATATTATTACAGGTACTTGTATAGCGCTGTCAATTTATGCAGCGCTTTACATATATAATATACATTGACATCCGTCCCTACCCTCAAGGAGCTTACAATCTAAGGTCCCTAACTCACATTCATATACTAGGGGCCAATTTAGACAGAAGCCAATTAACCCACCAGCATGTCTTTGGATTGTGAGAGGAAACCCATCCAGGCACAGGGAGAACATGCAAACTCCAGGCAGCTGGTGTCATGGTTGAGATTCAAACCAGCGACCCTTTTTACTGCGAGGCGAAAGTGCTAACCACTACACCACTGTGATAGAATATACCGTATATCTATTAGAGGTCGACCGATATGGGTTTTTCTCTGGCCGATGCCGATATTTAGAAATTGGGGCAGCCGATGGTCGATATATGATGCCGATTTTTGCGGCCGATTTTTTTTTTAAGCCGATTTTTTTTTTTTTTTGGTGACTGTGGAGGAGGGGGTTACAGAGAGGTGGCTGTGGAGAAAGGGGGTTACAGAGAGGTGGCTGTGGAGAAAGGGGGTTACAGAGAGTTGGCTGTGGAGGAAGGGGGTTACAGAGGTGGCTGTGGAGGAAGGGGGGGTACAGAGGTGGTGGTGGTGGAGGAAGGGGGGGGGTACAGAGGTGGTGGTGGAGGAGGGGGGTTACAGAGAGGTGGCGGTGGAGGAGGGGGGGTACAGAAAGGTGACTGTGGAGGAGGGGGTTACAGAGAGGTGGCTGTGGAGAAAGGGGGTTACAGAGAGGTGGCTGTGGAGAAAGGGGGTTACAGAGAGGTGGCTGTGGAGAAAGGGGGTTACAGAGAGGTGGCTGTGGAGAAAGGGGGTTACAGAGAGGTGGCTGTGGAGGAAGGGGGTTACAGAGGTGGCTGTGGAGGAAGGGGGGGGGGTACAGAGGTGGTGGTGGAGGAGGGGGGGGTTACAGAGAGGTGGCGGTGGAGGAGGGGGGGTATAGAAAGGTGGCTGGGGAGGAGGGGGGTACAGAAAGGTGGCTGTGGAGGAGGGGGGTACAGAGAGGTGACTGTGGAGGAGGGGGGTACAGAGAGGTGACTGTGGAGGAGGGGGGTACAGAGAGGTGACTGTGGAGGAGGGGGGTTACAGAGAGGTGACTGTGGAGGAGGGGGGTACAGAGAGGTGATTGTGGAGGAGGGGGGTTACAGAGAGGTGACGGTGGAGGAGGGGGGGGTTACAGAAAGGTGGCTGTGGAGGAGGGGGGGTACAGAGAGGTGACTGTGGAGGAGGGGGGGTACAGAGAGGTGACTGTGGAGGAGGGGGGGGTACAGAGAGGTGACTGTGGAGGAGGGGGGGTACAGAGAGGTGACTGTGGAGGAGGGGGGGGGTACAGAGAGGTGACTGTGGAGGAGGGGGGGGTACAGAGAGGTGACTGTGGAGGAGGGGGGGGGTACAGAGAGGTGACTGTGGAGGAGGGGGGGGGTACAGAGAGGTGACTGTGGAGGAGGGGGGGTACAGAGAGGTGACTGTGGAGGAGGGGGTACAGAGAGGTGACTGTGGAGGGGGGGGGGTACAGAGGGGTGACTGTGGAGGAGGGGGGTTACAGAGGTAGCGGTGGAGGAGGGGGGTTACAGAGAGGTAGCGGTGGAGGAGGGGGGGTACAGAGAGGTGGCGGTGGAGGAGGGGGGGTACAGAGAGGTGGCGGTGGAGGAGGGGGGTACAGAGAGGTGACTGTGGAGGGGGGGGTACAGAGAGGTGACTGTGGAGGAGGGGGGGGGGTACAGAGAGGTGACTGTGGAGGAGGGGGGGGGGGGTACAGAGAGGTGACTGTGGAGGAGGGGGGGTACAGAGAGGTGGCTGTGGAGGAGGAGGGGGGGGGGGGGGGGTACAGAGAGGTGACTGGAGGAGGGGGGGGTACAGAGAGGTGACTGTGGAGGAGGGGGGGTACAGAGAGGTGACTGTGGAGGGGGGGGGGGGTACAGAGAGGTGACTGTGGAGGAGGGGGGGTACAGAGAGGTGACTGGAGGAGGGGGGGGGTACAGAGAGGTGACTGTGGAGGAGGGGGGGTACAGAGAGGTGACTGTGGAGGAGGGGGGTACAGAGAGGTGACTGTGGAGGGGGGGTACAGAGGGGTGACTGTGGAGGAGGGGGGGTACAGAGGTGGCTGTGGAGGACATTAAATAAAGTCTGCAGGGGGGGCACAGTAGCACACCTTTTCTCACTTACCCTCCATACATGCTGGTATCTATCTGCATGCACCTGATAGGGCTAGGTGCATGCAGATAGACGCTGACCAGCCAATCACAGAGCAGGAGAGATGGCAGCATCCAGCAGGCTCCGCCTTAGCAGGGAAGCAAGTGGAGCTTAGCTGGTGCTTGCCACGATCTCCTGCGGAGGCTCCTCTTACAGCACGCCGGAGGGGGGGGGGCGGGGCGGAGCGGCCGAAGGGGGCGGGGCAGAGCGGTCCCGTGCTTGTGAAACTTTCTTCCCCATTTACCTTCTATAATGGCCGGCCGCGTAGGGGAAGATGTCACATGCTACTGTAGCGGGGGGCACAGGTCTGTACTGCAGGCGGCCGGGTATAGCGGTGCGGCCGCGAATCGGCCTGGTTTACACAATAATCGGCCGATGCCGATTTCTTAAAAACGGCCAAATATCGGCCGATATATAGGCCGGCCGATATATCGGTCGACCTCTAATATCTATATCTCTTTTAATGGCATCCCAGTCTTAGTCCATAGGGTTCACTATTGAGTTGGCCCACCCTTTGCAGCTTCAACTCTTCTGGGAAGGCTGTTCACAAGGTTTAGGAGTGTGTCTATGGGAATGTTTGACCATTCTTCCAGAAGTGCATTTTGTGAGGTCAGTCACTGATGTGGATGAGAAGGCCTGGCTTGCAGTCTTCTCTCTAATTCATCCCAAAGGTGTTCTATCGGGTTGAGGTCAGGACTCTGTGCAGGCCAGTCATGTTCCTCCTTCCCAAACTCGCTCATCCATGTCTTTATGGACCTTGCTTTGTGCACTGGTCCAAATCATTTGATGGAGGGTGATTTTGGTGTGGGGTTGTTTTTCGGGGGTTGGGCTTGGCCCCTTAGTTTCAGTGAAGGGAACTCTTAAGACATTAGCATACCAAGATATTTCTGACAATTTCATGCTCCCAACTTTGTGGGAACAGTTTGGGGATTGCCCCGTTGCCCCGTTCTGCGCACCATTTACACCTTTTCCATTAATTGCTACCTAGTTGGCTGTAAAGAGAAGGAGCCCATTTGTGTCAATTATGACATTTGGGGGTGTATTTATAGAAAGAAAGGAAAAAAAAATTGTAGAGATCTTTCTCCTTCGAAACTGCATGTACATTTGTTCTGTGTTAGTGCCAGCAAAATTGAGTCTATTTTCTTGCCATATGGTTGTGTATGTTCTTCATACATAAGAATAGTGTGAATCATGAAAATACCACATTATGGTCGCTACACGGAGCTGATGTTATTGGTAAATGAGTATTTTATTTCCTGTGGCCATGAGCTCCATCTAATGGCCATAATGGGTATTTTCCTAATTAATGCTTTTCTTATAAATAGCATGCAACCTGAGGAAAAAAATAGCTTTGAAACCATTTGATTTTGCCAGCATTTGCGCAGAGTAAATGTACATATAGTATTGCAGGACGCATACCTCTGCATTTATTTTCATAAATGCACTCTGATATGTCATTCCTTACCATTCCAGGCTATTTACATAATGAGCTGTGTAGAAGACCCCTTTCACATGGCGGCTGCCAGATTCTGACAGCAAAAATCTGCAGATTCTTTCTGCTGGAATGACTGGGTTATGCGATCAGCAGCGGCCGCTCAGACGAGTTTGCTGACCCCATGTAGCCACACAGCTATTGGCTGTCAGCTGCTGCTGCTGATGGCATAACCTGGTCATTCCGGTGTTCTGTTATATAGTGTCCACCTATCAAATTTTGTCCACCCCGTACTGCGCAGTACGGAGCCGAAGAAGAACGGCGCCAGTGCCATGAGTCCAGATGCAAGGCCCACCATCCAAGTAGACATAGGGCTGCAAATAGTTAGAGGGCC
The DNA here is from genome assembly GCA_028564925.1 of Lithobates sylvaticus. Classification (NCBI taxonomy): domain Eukaryota; kingdom Metazoa; phylum Chordata; class Amphibia; order Anura; family Ranidae; genus Lithobates; species Lithobates sylvaticus. Next base: position 552,509,552 of record CM053029.1, on the reverse strand, counting down.
CCTCGCGGGTTCGCTTCGCTTGCCACGCTTCGGGCACTGCCTCGCTGCGCTCGGCTCTTTTGGATTCTAACTCTATGTCCACTTGGATGGTGGGGCTTGAACCTGGACTCACGGCGTCGTTCATCTTTGGCTATTTTCAGAATCTGCTTGTGCAGTGTACTGCGCATGCGCAGTACACAGCAGACACTATCCGATTTGGGACACTATCCGACAGGACACCGGCAGCAAAAATCTGCAGATTCTTGCCGCAGGCAGCTGACGGCCATCACAAACCAGCTGTGTGAAAGGGGTCCAATACTGGCTATATTCAGGGTTGGTTGTTTTTCATATTCTTGGCAGTACACTGTGAATTAAAAAAAAAAAAAAATACAGTTGGGGGTGTATATATGTGTGTGTATGTGTGTGTGTGTGTGTGTGTGTGTGATATATATATATATATATATATATATATATATATATATATATATATATATATATATATATATATATACATATATATTTTATATGTATGTGTGTGTGTTGAACATGACTATCAAGTACAAATTTTTGGAATTGCAACCCTTTTAATACACTGTCCCCCCCATTTCCAGGGGCTCAAATGTAATTGGACAAATAAAGATAATCATAAAATGTTAATTTTTAGTATTTTGTTGAGAATCCTTTACTGGCAATGACTACCTGAAGTCGGGAACCCATGGACATTACCAAAGACTGGGTTTCCTCCTTTCTGATGCTTTTCCAGGCTCTAACTGCAGCTGTCTTCAGTTGTTCTTTGTGGGTCTTTCTGCCTTTTTAGTTTTTGCCTTCAGCAAGTGAAATGCATGCTCAATTGGGTTGAGATCAGGTGATTGACTGGGCCATTACAGAATATTCCACTCCTGGGTTGCTTTTGCAGTGTGTTTTGGATCATTGTCCATCTGTACTGTGAAGAGCTGTCCAATCAACTTTGCTGCATTTGGCAGAATCTGGGCTGACAGTATATCTCTAAACTCTGCAGAATTTATCCGGCTGCTTCTGTCTTCTGTCACATTATCAATAAACACCAATGACCCAGTGCCAATGGAAGCCACGCATGCCCATGACATTACACTGCAAGCTCCACCATGTTTTACAGATGACGTGTGCTTTGGATCATGAGCTGTTCAAAGCATTCTCCACTTTTTTCTTCCTGTCATGCTGGTACAGATTAATCTTAGTTTCATCCGTCCAAAGAATGCTTTTCCAATATTGGTATGGCTTTTTTAGATGTTTTTTTGACGAAGTCTAATCAGGCTTTTCTTTTCTTCAGGCTTATGAATGGTTTGCACCTTGTGGTGAACCCTCTGTATTTGCACTCATGAAGCCTTCTCTTGATTGTAGACTTCGACAATGATACGCTCACCTCCTGGATAGTGTCCTTCACTTGTCTGGATATTGTGACTGGGTTTTTTTTTTTACCATATAGAGGATCCTGCGATCATCCACTGCTGTTGTCCTCTATGGACGTCCAGGCCTTTATATGTTGCGGAGCTCACCAGTGCCTTCTTCTTTCCTCAGAATGTACCAAACTGTTGATTTGGCCACTCCTAATGTTGCTGCTATTTCCCTGGTGGATTTGGTTAGTTTTTGAAGCCTTACAATGGCCAATTTCACTTGCATGGACAGCTCCTTTTGAACGCATGATGTAGGTTCACAGCAATAAATTCCAAATGCAAATACCACACTTGGAGTCAACTCCAGACCTTTTACCTGCTTGCTTGATGAAGAAATAGCAAAGGATTAGCCCACACCTGGCCACCTGCTTTTGATTCAATTATCCAATTACTTTTGGTCCCTTGAAAAAGGGGGGTGGCTATTCTTAAAAGCTGTAATTCCTAAACCCTTCCTTTTGGATGAACATACCCTCAAATTAAATTATATAACTATAGCTTGAATATTTTTTGGTAAATACCTGGAAAAAATAAAACTAACACTTTGCCTGTGTCCAAATATATATGGATCTAACTGTATGTGTACACAAGATTGTGTTGGGGGGAAAAAAACCTGCTTGGTTGGCGGGAGTGTTCTGATTGGCTGTGAACAATCCTTTTGCTGCCAAGTCAGTTTTGACTTGCAGCAAAAAAAAAAAGCAATTTTCTGCTGGGAAAACCATGTGATAGGAAGAGTCAGGGAAAAAAAAAATACATCCTTACCAGATGATTTGTGGCTATTTAGTGTAACAACCATCCCCTTTGTTGTATCCTTGAAGGATCTGTGTGCAGATGGGTAACGACAGAGCAGTCAGTGGGGCCCTTTATGAAATCCAGATGATGCTTTGACATTTTTAACTGTAGCATCATACTGGCCCTTTTTTTGTGATTTGCAATGCCATGCAAATGACTGGATCATACTGTGTAATATTATATAAAATGCTCATGTTACAGCTGTGTGCGGGTCACATACAAAGAGAACGACTTCCACACATTCATAGCAGAGAAGCAAATAAAGATCAGCTTTGTTTTGTTTGTGTTTTTTTATTTTTTTTGGTGTTTGGATTTTTGCCCTACTTATTTTAGAAGTGATTTTGTTGAATGATTCATCTAATTTTCTGGGAATTTATTGTAGATGTCTTTTTAAATGATTGAGATTTTTATTTTATTTTTTGTATTTTTTTTATTAGCTAGACCATTTTTAACACAGTGTTTTAACTGCTAAGCACTCATTTTCTCCTCTTCATGTGTGTTGGGACATGCCGCTCTCCAATGAGGCATAGTGTTTGCTTGGTAAATATGACGGGCTTGCAATTGCTCATTCAGACCTGTTTAGTGGCGGGCTGCAGTGGCTTGATACAGAGAGGCAATAAAAGTCAAGGTAAGGCTGTGAACTAAATTTGTCAGACAGAATGGCGCATGGAAAGATCAGCCCCCTCTGATGTGGCTTCTGGATGGAGTGAGCTAACAGAACTGTGGAGAGCTTTTTCTCCATTAAATGCACCTGAAGACATAACAACCTTTCTTTCGGAAAGCAATATATATTTTTTTATTTTGAAGAATTTTTGAAATTCACGGCATTAAATACATCGTAGAATTAAAAGTACATTTTGTTTTTAGTCGCGGCATATTTTAAGTTATTTTTAAAGTAGGCAAAATAAAAAATTAATTATATATAAAAAAAAAAAAAAATAATAATAAAATAGGCAAATCCTTTTTTTATTTTTTCCATTTTGGAAGGAGCAAGCGAGGGTTGCAACCCCTGTTGGTTTATTTATTTTTTTACCATCTGTGCTTTATTGGGGAGAGTTCCCTTCACTTCCTGTCCCATTGCCAAAACAGGAAGTGAGAGGAAATTCCCTGCGAATTAAGTGAATCCCTTGGGGACCCCCAGGCCACCAGAACTAGTGTCCCCATCAGAGGATTTCCCCTCTATTACTTTTCTGGTGACAACCCAAAGTTTGCGATTTTTCTTTTACTTCAACTTTCAATGATAATGCTAAATAGGACAAATGCAGAGGGCAAATCTCCCTAATGGGGGCACAGGTGTTCTAATCCCTCTGCACTCTGTTCAAAACTAAAGGAAAAGTTTTGCCTTTTAGTTAGGGTTGCACCGATACTAGTATCAGTGCCGATACCGAGCATTTACCCGAGTACTTGTACTCATGCAAATGCTCCTGGTGCTTGACCCGATAACTGGGAATGAAGAGGTGAAGTCAGAGGGCGGAGAGCTAGTCATCAACAAGCTGGCAGGGGCACAGCCGCTATGTTCTGAATGCTGGGTGTTCTGTCAGAATCGCCGACCCGGGCCGTCGCATTGCGCTGCCCATCTTGGTACACCCTGCTCTCAGCCGCAGGAAGCCTGTGGCCTCAAGTGGCAGCAGACATCTTGTTACACCCAGCCCATATAGTTTACTAGTCCATCATGCCAGATGGACTGCTGTGGAAGTAGACAATCTTTGTAGTAGCCAGTGCTTTCTACAGTGATTGATGCCGTTTTCCAGATCATGTACCAAGTGGCTGCCTTATTGCACACTGACCACAGGGAATCGCTCGCTCAGCACTGTCGCCTTTAACAGAAAACCTTTAAAAACATAGCAGTATTTATTAACTCCAGAAATAAAGCACATTTATAGTACAGCAGCTCTGTCGGCATTGGCAAGTGGAGAGCTCCTGTATAGCGTCTGCCACCACCATTCTACCTCGTGCCTACACTCTTCGTCTGATGGGATTTTTTTTTTTTTTTTTTTTTTTACCAAAAACATGAAGCAGAATGCATATTGGCCTAAAGTTTTATAAAGAAATTTTTTATTTTTTTTATATTATTTAATATGTTTATAGCAGGAAGTTAAAAATTTTCAAAATTGTTGATCGTTTTTTAGCACGAAAAAAGAAAAAAAATGCAGCAGTGATCAAATGCCACAAAAAGAAAGTTCTATTTGTGGGGAAAAAAATGACATCAATTTTATTTGGGTACAGAGTTGCACAGCTGCGCAGTTGTCAGTTAAAGTAATGCAGTGCTGTATCGCAAAAAAGGGTCTGCCTTCTGCTCTGTCCCACTGCCTAAAATGCACGGGGGGGGGGGGATAAAGCAGTCTCCGAATGACCTGCAGGCCGGATAGAACAACTAAGCGGGCCGGGGTTTGGAGACCCCTGGTCTATCGCATTAAATCCCTATAAAATACACTTACATTTTGGTTGTAACATGACAAAATGTGGAACATTTCAAGGGGTATGAATACTTTTTCAAGGCACTGTATCTTGTGCTAAGATGAACCAATGTACGTGTGCAATTAAGATCATACCTGGGGTTCCACTTTAAGTCCTATTATAAATGTGTCTTTGCTTTCATACAGTGACTGTGTGTTGGGTTTTACATGGAAACTGTTTATCCAGCTCAAACCTCCCACCAGAGTAAAAGGTGCATTTGATCACCCAAAAAAATTCAACTCTAATGCAGCGTACACACGAGCGGACTTTTCGACGGACTAGGTCCGACTGTCTTCCTGACGGACTTTCGACGGAGTTCCGACAAACTTTCCAAATGAACGGACCTGGCCACACCAAATCACACCAAAGTCCGACGGATTTGAACATGATGACGTACGACCGGACTAGACTAAGGCCCCTTTCACACTGGGGCGTTTTTCAGGTGGTACAGCGCTAAAAATGGCGCCTGTACAGCGCCTGAAAAAATCCGGCCCCATTCACTCCAGTGTGAAAGCCGGAGGAGCGGTGCGCTAGCAGGACGGTCAAAAAAAGTCCTGCTAGCAGCATCTTTGGAGCGGTGAAAGAGCGGTGTATTCACCGCTCCTATACCGCTCCTACCCATTGAAATCAATGGGACACCGTGGTAATACCGCCGCAAAGCGGCGGTGCTTTGCGGGGGAATTTAACCCTTTTCCGGCCGCTAGCGGGGGTTAAAACCGCACCGCTAGCGGGCGAATACCGCTGCTAAAACGACGGTAAATATAGCGCTGCTTTACCGCCGCCGCTGCTCCCGCCCCAGTGTGAAAGGGGCCTAAGGAAGTTCATAGCCAGTAGCCAATAGCTGCCCTAGCGTCGTTTTTTGTCCGTCGGACTAGCATACACACGAGCGGATTTTTCGATAGGAACTGGGTCCGGTGGAGTTCCAGCGAAAAAATTTGAAACGTTCTATTTCTAAAGTCCGTCAGATTTTTCGACAGCAAAAGTCAGATGGAACATACACACGATCGAATTGTCCGGATTCATTCCGTCTGACTTTTGCTGTCAAAGTCCGCTCGTGTGTACGCGGCATTACACAGCGCTCATCCAGTTCCCCAGAAAAAAACGTCCTTACTGCAGAAGACAATACCAACGTGGCATTTAGCACGTGGCTTAATATTTTGGAAGAGATGAATGTTGAAGTTTTATATGGTGCCTTTCTGCCTTTGTTTCCCTACAAGACCTCAAGAATAAGACGTTCTTCACGGCTGTTTGTTTTCTAAGTATGAGACACTATATATGTTGCTAGAGTTTAAATCATTTCAAAACCTGGTGAGAGTCGGCCACTTTGAAGTTGTCGGAATGCTGCCCGTCGAGCAGGTACAAGCACTGCCTTATTAAAGGACAGGTACCAAGAAACTTCCTCGCTCTAGGGGAAAGTCATCAATTCTTCTGTACAGACTTGTAGAACACGTTGGTTAGTTGACCCTGATATTGTTCATTTAGGCTGACAATCCTAAAGGCACAGAGGCTCCGGCCTGAAATAATGCGATCTTCACATGCAGTTGAATGGACAGCGGCAGGCTTGTGTACAGCTGTGCAGATCACCGTTCTTGAAATGTTCTTAGAGACAAAACAAAAATCTCCAGCCTGTGTTGACATAGCAATGAGTGGGAGTTTTTTTTCTGAAAAGATGAAATATGGATTGCCAAAGACACTCCTTGTTTGTACAGCTCGAGTCTAATAATCCCTGCATCGCAGCTGGACTCCTTAGCGGGAATGCACTCCGACTTTAGTAAACTCTTCCTTCCTGTCTGTTTTACAATCTGTTTGTTGGTTCTTTGCAAGTAACCTCTTGCTTGCTGGAAACACTCAGTAAAACTGCACTGTATAGACATATACTAAAAATGTTTTTTCTTTTTTTTTTTTCCATACAACACAAATTGAGGTATTGCGAATGAGTTGTGGTGAGAAATATCCATATACTGTGATACCTCGGGTCACAAACTTTAATTTGTGAAATTACTCTGGTCGCAAACCAAATTGGTTGTGAATCAAGGCAAATTTTCACATAGGGTTCAATGTTAATCGGATTAATCTGTTCTGAACTAAAAAATGTACAAAAAAAAGGATTTTAAACATGTATTACATACGGTCTTTTACATTTAAGCTGACCTCTTTCATGTGTACATCTAAAAAAAACAAAAAAAACAAAAAAAACAAAAAAAAAAAAAAACCTATAGCTCCTCTTTAACCACTTGCCTACAGGGCACTTCCACCCCTTCCATGACAATTGCACGTTCGTGCTACACTGTACCCAAACAATTTTTTTTATCCTTTTCTTCACACAAATCGAGCTCGCTTTTGGTGGTATTTAATCACTGCTGGGTTTTATATTTTTTACAAAAAAAAAAAAATTTTGAAAAAAAGTAACTTTTTTTTTGTTTTTTGTTTTTCTGTCGGTAAATTTTGTAACTAAGTAATTTTTCACTTCACTGATGTGGGCTGATGAGCTGGCACTGATGGGCTGAACTGGTGGGCATTGATGAGGTGGCATTCATAGGCACTAAAGAGGCGGCACTGATTAGGTGGCGCTAATGCGGAGGCACTAATATGCCGCACTTATGGGCACTGATAGGTGGCACTGGTGAGCACTAGATATAAAAGGAATTTCGCGCAATACGTAGCTAAAAGTGAAGTAGTGCAATAAAGGATGTACCAGTCATACAAATATTATTAAAATATCAATATTACTGGTGAGAGGTAATAAATAATGCAATACTAATAGGTGTGGGTGTCTACAATAAATAGCATTTAAAGTGACTTGTGCATTTGTGCAAAAAACCTTATTAGTAGTGACCATATAAAAGTGCTGTGAGGTACAAAATAAATAAATTCAAACAATTATTGTGCATCAAAGTGCTATACAATATAGAGTGATTGATAGATAAAAAGTCAAAAATGAATGAGTAGTATATACTCTAAAGGCAGATATATGGTTAAAAATAGTAGTGAATATAGTCCCAGGTTGGATAAAATATATATGAATATGACAGTGTCCAAGTTAGTCCATCCGGTCCTGATAATATGACTATGTATAGTCAGGTACCGCGATCGCTCTGATCATGCAGTAATAAGTTAGTGATGTATTCAATTCACTCAGGTAATCAGCGCTAGCTGCGTGACTTATAGGGATAGATAAATATTGGGTCCTGTGTGCTTTATAAATTCTGCAGTGGATACTTGGTCCTGATTTTCATAAAATTCAATCCAATCGCCAGTCTCCCAAAACTCTCACCTCAGATATGTAAGATTGAAGCTTTTCGGGCATATCATTTAAAATCAAGGTAAATAGGCAAATCGGCATAAACAGATAAAGATAAAGTAGCTCCTAGGCGTTCTCAGCGCCTTCTCACGTCTCCTTCTCTGCCTACGCCCACTGGTGAGCACTGATAGGTGGCACTGGTGGGCAATACTGATGGGCATTGACAACAGTGATGGGCAGCACTGATGGTCGGCACTGACTGACATCGCTAGTGGGCACTGATTCCTGGCATTGGTGGGCACTGATTTGTGATACTATTTTGCACTATTGTAATCGGGGCGCTGATGATCAGTGCCCTGATTACATTCCTAATGTCCCCCTGCGTGGAGATGCCGCTGATCGGCTCTCCTCGTCACACACTGTCAGTGTGAGGCGAGGAGCGCCGATTATCGGCACATCCGTGTGATTGGACACAGCCGATCACATAGTTAAAGAGCCAGAACGAGAGCCGCACTGTGACGGCAGGCTGCAAGCAGTTAAAGTGATTGTAAAGACCTTCCTTCTTTGTTTAAAAAAAAAAACTGTGCAGCTCGTTTTGCACGGAGTGGCCCCGAACCTGGTCTTCTGGGGTCCCCCGGCGGCTTGGCGGCTCCTCCCCACATCAGATAACCCCCTAGGAGAAGCGCTCTCCTGGGGGGTTACCTTGCAGGCGCGCTCCCGAGTCCAGCATTCCGTCCATAGCCGCCGAATGCAGGACTCTGCCCGCCCCTCGGCGCTCGCGTCATTGGATTTGATTGACAGCAGCGGGAGCCAATGGCTGCGCTGCTATCAATCTATCCAATCAAGAGCTGAGAACCCCAGGCAGAGAGACAGAGTTAAAAGAAGTGTTTTTTTGTAACTAAAGTTTAAAAAAAGTAAACCATTTGCTATGTTGTAAGAATGCAGCGCACATGAACAACACACACCAGTGCATATATGTGTTCTGCGCACTATAATGCATGCTCTTTGGTGTCATTAATAGGCCATTAATAGCTCATATAGTCAGTAATGAGTCAAAAATCTTGCTTTTATGATACATTTTGGAAACAAAAGAACCTTCTATCTGGAGCATAAAGTGGTATGTAACCCCATAATAACAATCTTTCCTTGCTCCCTTTTGGTCTGCTAAATATACTAATTTGATTAGCACAAAAAAATATCTGTGGATCCTGCCAGACAACCAGTAAACTCTTAATTTCTTGTGAGCTGACAACTGAAATCACAAACGTTGTCATTAGTCCCGGCCAGTTCTCTCTGTGGATTGCAGTACACCCCACCCTCATGTTATGGAGATGAGGAAAGTGGGAGGTGTTCTGTAGTCTCAATCAAGGAAGTGATCACAAAGAACAAATAAAGGTGAAGTACCTGAAATAAAGACTTGTGCGGATGCCACATCTAAGGACTGGTATTCTGCGATTTAAGACACTTTGGGTTTATATATTTTTAAGTGAAATCTTAACAATGCCTGTACATTACAGCTCCATACCCCTCCATGGGGCAGTTGTTGCTCGGGACATGGCCCCATTTGACGCCTATGGGGCTTTAATTTGCAGGTGTGGCCGGGACTCTAACAACTTGCTGTGCTGGTTGTAAATAAACAGGGGCGCTGCGGCCATCAGATGGAGGTAAGTTTTAAGGTGCGCTTATCCTTTATCTGCTCCTCCATAAAATGCAAGTCTGAGCCAGCCGACTCTTTGAAAACCATGCACTCCCTGTGTGGGTGATATCGCATAGAAAGAAATTGCATTGAGCCAATGGTGGCTCCCTCGGGTAGCTAGTCTAAACAATCTTTACATTTTAATGCAGTGAAAAAAATGTAGAATAAAAAAAGTTCCTTTCACTTTTTGTTATCTAATCAGATAAACTGTGAACCAATATTCTAGTAAATGCTTAGAACACAACTTTATAGTAGTCTTAGTTATTGATTAACGGACACTAAACTCATTGGTGCCTTATTATAATCGTGGTGTAATATACTGATGGGTGCAATATTCACTTTTCTCTGTTGGGTGATTTGATATATAAAATGTTTTATTGGAGGGAGGGTTTCACTGTTTGAAGTGCTCCCAGTAATAGAAATATATCAATAATATAATATGTAAGAGCAAGCTTGTAAAATGTTTTAACCAGTTCCGGACCGCCGCACGCCGATATATGTCCTAACTTTGCAGCGGGATATCTTTGTTATGGCAGCACCTAGCTGCCATAACCCCAGTATCCTTTTCTTCGGCGGGCGGTCCGGTTTCCGATAATAGTGGTCTCTGTGGCAGATTCGCCGCGAGATTACCCCTCCCGCCACGCTCCAGTGCCCTTTGCCGCTGCCATGGGATCCTTCTTGCTGCTAGGCATGGAGACGAATGAGGGGAAGATGGCCCCCACCCGTCTCCATACCATTTCATGGCCGAAGCAACGTCAAAACGTCACTTCCACCCATAGCTCATAAAGGGGCGTTTTTTTTATTTATTTAAATTTTTTTTTGCATTTTAGTGTAAATATGAGATCTCTGAGGTCTTTTTGACCCCAGATCTCATATTTAAGAAGGTCCAGTCATGCGTTTTTTTTTTTTTTTTTTCTATTTCAAGGGATGTTTACATTCCTTGTAATAGGAATAAAAGTAACACCATTTTATTTCATTTTTTTTTAAAAGAACAGTGTAAAATAAAAAAATAAAAGGTAAGAAAAACATTTTTTTTAAACGTGCCCCCGTCACCCCGAGCTTGCGTCCAGAAGCGAACGCATATGTGAGTAGCGCCCACATATGAAAACGGTGTTCAAACATGTGAGGTATCGCCGCGATCAGTAGAGCGAGAACAATAATTTTAGCCCTAGATCTCCTCTGTAACTCAAAACATGCAATCTGTAGAATTTTTTTAAACGTCGCCTATGGAGATTTTTAAGGGTAAAAGTTTGTTGCCATTCCATGAGCGGGCGCAATTTTGAAGCGTGTGTATCAATTTATTCTTTCACAATAAAAAATAAAAATAAAAATTCAAAGTGTATTTTTTTCCAAAACAAAGTTCGCTTGTAAGACCGCTGTGCAAATACGGTGTGACAGTATTGCAACGACCGCCATTTTATTCTCTAGGGTGTTGGAAAAAAAACATGTACTGTATAATGTTTGGGGGTTCTAAGTAATTTTCTAGCAAGAAATGTTTTTAACTTGTAAACAACAAATCTCAGAAAGAGGCTCGGTCCGTAAGAGCCGGTTCACACTGAGGCAGCACGACTTGCAGCGCGACTGCCTCAGGCGACCGGGATCCGACTTCAGCGGCGACTTGCAAAACGACTTCTGTATAGAAGTCAATGCAAGTCGCCCCAAAAGTAGTACAGGAACCTTTTTATAACTCTGAGCGACTTTAGTCGCTCCTATTAGAACGGGTCCATACTACAGAACGGGATGCGACTTGTCAGGCGGCTGAGTCGCCTGACGAGTTGCCCCAGTGTGAACCCGCTCTAAGTGTTTAAGTTTTATAAAAAAAAAGTAAATACTGTCTAATTACCAGACGCATGGGCGTTCTTCCTTGAATCTTGGTGTACTTTGTGTATGTCTTCCAGATCTGTGCAGTAATTCAGTGGGAGACTTCCCCCGCTGCGCAGGAGCTTCCTGTAATAAAGACTGCTCTCCGCTGTTCTCTCTGCTTGAGCAGGGTGACTGGTCTAGTCTCCCCCCCTCCTGTAGTTTTCTATGGGCAGCTTATAGTGGGTGGAGCTGCTGGGCCCCTCCCACAGCTCTGCTCTCTGCACAGAGACATGTACAGCACAGAGATGATATCACTGCTGTATTTTGAAGGTAATATCTGGGTTTGTAAAAGCATTCAGTGCACACAAGGTAGATTTACATTGTTTGTGGCTATTGGGGCACAAATTTCATTCAAATATATTCCTCAAGTTCAGCTTTTACAAAAAAAAAAAAAGAAGAAAAGCTCCAAATTGGTAGTTAACTTTTTTTTCAAGCCTCTTAACTCAGGGGAAACAAGTCGTATGTACAAGGCACAAAGGACACTCGCTACTATGTACTGTAAATTAATAGGAGCTCCTTTATTGAGCCACTGAGCCAAGATGCTGCTCACTACTTTTTTTTTCCCTATACATCTCTCTGTGTTTGGTTCTATCATTTAGACCAGTGATCTCCAAAGTGGTCTCTGTAGGACATCCTCAAACGGAAGGTGAAGGAGCGCAAGGTCTCTAACATCCACCAGCTCTGTGATGTCATCATGGAGGAGTGGAAGAGGACTCCAGTGGCAACCTGAGAAGCTCTGGTGATCTCCATCCCCAAGAGGGTTAAGGCAGTGCTGGAAAATAATGGTGGCCACACAAAAATATTGACACTTTGGGCCCAATTTTGAAATTTTTCACTTTTTTCACTTTTATGAGATACTGTATATTTAAAGTAGAACTTCACTCTCTCAATCAACAGTGACTATTTCCAATCCGTATGCTGCTAACATTAGAAAATAGGTAGGAAAGTATATATCACTTCTTTTTTTATTTTTTTATTACATTTCTTCAGTTTCTTCCTGGTTTCCATAGCCAAATGATGTCATATATCCCAGGAGTCTTCGGGAGGAGAGGAGGGATTCTCTCAGCTAAGCATGGGCTGCAGCCTGTATGCCTGAGCTAAGGGCAGGTGGATATCAGGAGGTAAATGCTACAGGAGTCATTTGCCCTTAGTGAAGATGGCCAGAAACGCTAGGGGGGTATTTTTCAAAGTGATTTCTCTACAAAATAAAGCATGGAGACATGGGTGGATGGGTGACTTTGCTTTGAATAATAAAAAGGAATTAAATAGCGTTTTTGGTTTGTGGTGCTCAGATGGTATGTAGTTCCATTTTAAAGCCTTTTAGAGTTTTTATTTTGAGGAACGTTATTCTGCAACACGACAATTTTTAGATGCAGCTGTACATCGTCTGAGACACTCTGACTTTCTAAGATGCTATTTTTATACCCAGCTATATTACTGACCTGTTTGAAAAAATAATAATAAATGCAAATTGCAGGTAAAGAAATTAGCATTATTATTATTTTTGGAACCTGTAAAGCATTGCACCAGCGATGCAGGTCTCCTGCAGATCTGTCAGTGTATCTGTGTGTTTTACATCCCATAAGGGCAAGCGGATACAATCTAACAGGAAGAATCAATGAACTACCACAATGCTCCATATTGCCATGGTAGTTCATTGAGAACTTCAAGCCGACAGCCGCAAAGTATATTGGGGCTTGTAGTTTATTTACACACAGCTGTGTGTAAATAGACGCGGCTGATTTAAAAAAGTGCCAGCTAGTACGGGGAACTTCTCCCTGTACTGCTGTCACAAGAAGGGGATCGGGCAGCAACTGCAGCATTGGGAACATGTAACCTGTTCCCAATGGTGAACTTATCAATGGTGAATATTCCCTTAAAGTGGTTGTAAAGGCACAAGTTTTTTTTACCTTCACGCATTCTATGCATAAAGGTAAAAAAAAGTTTGTGTACAGCAGCCCCACTAATACTTACCTGAGCCCCTTCTCGAACAAGCGATGTCCACGAGAGCCTTGGCTCTCTGGGGACTTGCACTCTTGGCTTTTGGCGGGAGCCATTGAGCCATTGGCCAGTAAGCCAATTAGAAGTCCTTGTGTGAATGGACACTCAGAGCCACAGCTCGGGACCGTACCTGCTTGGGTGCCCCCAGAGCAAGCTGGGAGGAGTCACCTGGCAGGAGGGAGGAGCCAGGAGAACCCGGCATGGGACCCAATTGCAAAACCACTTGACAGAGCAGGTTAGTATAACTTTCTTTTTAATTATTTTTTTTTTTTAATATCGCTTTAAGATCTTGGCAGTGGTGATGTGAATCACATCTGAGCCTGGAGGTAATATCTCACTTAGGGCACTTTCACACTGGGGCGGGGGGCGTTGGCAGTAAAGCGCCACTTTATCATCGCATTAGCGGTGCTTTTCGGCCGCTAGCGGGGCGCTTTTAACCCCCACTAGCAGCTGATGAAGGGGTTAATAGCACCCGCAAATCGCCGCTGCCGAAGCCCTTTGCAGGCGCTGCCCATTGAAATCGCTTTAGGAGCGGTGTATACACTGATTCTAAAGCGCCCCAAAGATATTGCTTGCAGGAATTTTTTTTTAACGTCCCGCAAGCGCAGCGCTCCAGTGTGAAAGCACTCGGGAGTGACAGGAGAGGCGCTTTACAGGCGCTATTTTTAGCGCTAAAATGCTTGTAAAGCGTCTCTGTGTTTAGTAGCCTTAAAGTGATACTAATGTCTCATTTGTTTTCTTTAAAAATAACAAACGTTTTATACTTTACCTGCTCTGTAAAATGGTTTTGCACAGAGCAACTTGGATCCTCTTCTTCTCGGGTCCCCCTGCCGGTGCTCCTGCAAGCTTGCTGTGGGGGCAACCGAGGCGAGCCACAGCTCTGTTTCTCCATTCAGACACGGAGCGGCTGTTCGTCCCCGTCCCCTCTCTTTCCTGATTGGCTAACTGACTTTGACAGCAGTGGGAGCCAATGGAGCCGCTGCTGTGTCTCTGCCAATCAGGAGGGGGAGTCCCTGGAAGGCTAAGAAACTTGTGCAAAATCGCTGGATAGAGATGGACCTTGGTTAAGTATTTGGGGGGCTACTAAACACAGAAGGTTTTTTTATTTTAATGCATCAAGTTAAAAAAACCTTCTGCCTTTACAACCACTTTAATGTCTACACGGCTTTTATCATTGTCTGTGCTTTTTATCTTGGTACCTGTCCTTGCTTCTACTGCGCAAGCACATACCATATCTTTCAATGCCGTGTACTGAAAGGATTTGAAATGATTTGTGAAGGCTTTTTGTGCTGTTGTCTTTTTGCCTGGGTGGAGTGATAGCAGGTGTGTAGCCATGAAATTGTGTTTTATGCAGAAACCTGCTTCTGTACGCAGTGTGCAGAAATCATTACAGAGATGCCTGTTTTTCCAAAAAATAACTCCCAACCAACTTCTGGTTTACTTAAGCTGGTCGCACACTGTATGAATGAACAGGGCAAAATGTGATCTGTGGGTGGCCTTGTCCCCACCCTCCTGTCCGACATCCTTTAAATAAAAAATCAAAAGAGCTGGGGGGAAAATCGTGGGCTGAACAACGGCTGCATCCAGTCAGATGAAGCCATTGTATGGGTATTTCAACAGCTGGGGAGGTTGACTGTAAAAATGCGATATCCTCATGGGTAGATTCTGTCAATTTTTTTTTTTTTTTTTTTTCTTCAAACCACAGTCTGAAAGAGAAAAAAAGATCTGTGTGTATGGCCAACTTTAGCATATACTGGAGTAGGGTCTGCTCGAAAGGCCTTTAACCACTTGCCAACAGGGCCAATTCTGACACTTCTCTCCTACATGTAAATATCTATTTTTTTTTTTTTTTTTTGATAGAAAATTACCGTATTTATCGGCGTATAACACGCACCCCAATTTTAGGAGGGAAGTTTAAGGAAAAAAACGTACATTTTAACCGCTTCCCGACCGCCTCACGCAGATATACTGCGGCAGAATGGCACGGACAGGCAAAATCACGTACCTGTACGTGGCCCTTTAATTGCCTGCCCGTGGGTCGCGATCGGGTCACAGAGCTGAAGAACGGGGGGAAGTCTGTGTAAACAAACCTCTCCCCGCGCTTCCTACTCTGCTTATTGCGATTTTTTTTATTTTTTTTACCAAAAATATGTATAGAAGAATACGTATCGGCCTAAACTGAGGAAAAAACATTTTTTTTTTATATATTTTTTGGGGATATTTATTATAGCAAAAAGCAAAAAATATTGAATTTTTTTCAAAATTGTCGCTCTATTTTTGTTTATAGCGCAAAAAAATAAAAACCGCATGGGCGATCAAATACCACCAAAAGAAAGCTCTATTTGTGGGAAAAAAAGGACGCCAATTTTGTTTGGGAGCCACGTCGCACGACCGCGCAATTGTCAGTTAAAGCGACGCAGTGCCGAATCGCAAAAAGGGGCCTGGTCCTTTGGCTGCCAATTGGTCCGGGGCTGAAGTGGTTAAATAAAGAACTTTGAAGCAAAATTGGGGTCACAGCTCATCAATGCACCCTGCTCAGTGCCCATCTGCAGCCATTAAATTAACCAACAATGCAGCCTGCTCAGTGCCCATCTGCAGCCTCACTTTTACCATCATTGCAGCCTTGCCGGTGTTGGATTATCCCTGCTGTCTCCGAGGGAAGAGGAGGAGCGAGCGCAGCTGAATTACATAGAGCCGCAATCTCCTGTGTAACCGGCACTCCATTACTCACAGCCGTGCCTCCTGGCCCTGCCCGTATGATGGACAGAACAGTGGCCCAATGTGGGGCCAGGAGGCGTGGCTGTGAGTGATGGCGTGCCGGTTACACAGGAGATTGCGGCTCTATGTAATTCAGCGGCGCTCGCTCCTTTTCCCTCAGAGACAGCAGGGATTGGCGTATAACGCGCACCCACGATCTTCCCCTGATTTTAAGGGGAAAAAAGTGCGTGTTATATGCTGATTAAATATGGTACATTTTTTTATGTCTGAGTATTTGCGCCGAGGTTTTTGCAACTTTAATGAATATATTATGGAGCAAAATACAGTATAATACCCAATTTTTGGTCAAATGTAAAAGATGATTTTACTCCCAGTAAATCGATACCGAATATGCTACGCTTTAAAATGCATATGCCCGTGGAATATGCCAAACTACGGTGCTTAAAATTCTCCATAGGTGACACTTTAACATTTTTTTTTTTAATTACATTTTTTATAGGTTACCAGTTTACAGTTAGAGGAGGTCTGGATCTAGAATTATTGCGCTTGCTCTGATGTTTGTGACAATACCTCACGTGTGGTGCGATCAGCGTTTACATATGCGTGTGGGACTTGCATATACATTCACATTTCTGCATAAGTACCAGGGGGCACTTTACATTGTTTTAATATTTTATTTTATGTGAAACTTTTTTTTTTTTTTTTTTTTTTTATACTGCCTTTCATTTTTTATTTTTATTTTTTTGTATTAACTTTATTGCCATCACAAGGGATGAACAATATCCATTGTGACAGCATGGGCCGTAAAAGGTCCTCTTTATGGAGAAATCTGGGGTCTATCAGATCACATGTCTCTCCTCTGGCCTCCAATGCAGCCGATCAGTCACAGATGGGTCTGATCAGCTGCTTTCCTGGCCACTAACGGCCAGGTAAACTGAGAGGCGGAACCGGAAGTGACAAAATCTTCGTCGCTCCCAGTTTCCGGGGTCACATGGGGGAAGGCACAACGTCCTGGGGTGGGGGCACTTCCACCTCCACCTCCTGCAGACTTGATCAAGTTGCTGTTCAGTCACTGTAATCACTTCTGCCTTGCAGGGAATCGCTGGCTGAAAATGCTGATACCGGGATGCCTATGGGCATCATCCCAGTATAACCACAGCAAACTGAGGACGTCATATGACGGTTGACAAGTGGTTAAACACTGAACTTGAATTTTTCCAACAAGCTGATGATTTTTTGGGGCTGACTGCCTGACTTTGCTGAGCCTTCCTTTTACTAAACTTGGGCAGGCCATAGATGATTTACATTTTTCTTTCCTGCAAGCTCGAGTTACCGGGGGGGGGGGGGGGGGGGATGAGAACTCTCATTTCCCCCATCAGCACAATCAGTGTCGATGGGGCTGGGGGGTGAAATCCCTCCCATGGAGCTATTGTGTATTCGCAGTGATTATTGCTAGCAGCTATAGCCGCTAGCAGTAATTGCATCCTTAAAATCTGACATGCTGGTTCTACCCAGGTCGATCGAGGGATCGTCTTTGGTACAAACAGCCTGCCCATACATGTTTTGCATCTTGGCCGATACCTGCTCAATTGACTGAGATTTGAACCGTCTATGGCCAGTGTTCTGATGTGTTCTGATTAGCGCTACCCATCATATTGTGTAACGAAAGTGACAATCTGACCAAAAAAATACTCACTGCGCATGTACTATGCGTTCTAACATGCGTTTCACATTACGCTATGCGTTCCACACACTTCTCCACTTCAATACCAACAGAGCCCATCAGATTGTTTGACAACAGCGGCAGCGGACATCTTACTACACCCAGCTACGTCTTGAATTTCAGAGTACTTTTAGCAATTAAGTGAGCGTATATAAATAAATATCTGTGATGCTGTTTGGATGTTTAATTTTGAAAGCCTAAAGGTTTAGCCACCTTCCTACTGCCGGCGTCCAGCTTGTTACAAAATGCAACATTCAAACAGCATCACAGATGTCGATATACTATATTTATATACTCACTTTATTGCTAAAATGACTCTGAAATTCAAGACGTAGCTGGGTGTAGTAAGATGTCTGCTGCTGCTGCTGTTCTATCAGATTACCGCTACCCATCGGATCATAAAGTGTTTGGAATGCATAGCGCATGCACAGTAAGTATTTTTTCATCAGAACGTCACTTCCTATACACAATCTGATGGGTAGTGGTAATCTGATAGAACACCGGCTTTGCACATACAGCAGTTCACAAAGAGCAAGCCAATATCTGTTCAGTGGCCATTATCAGGAAGACCTTTTGCTACCTGTGGCCAGCCTTTGTAGACTGGACATCAATTTGGCATTTTCCCAGATCTAAAAATTCTGGCCCTAGAATAATAATGGTCTATGGTGTTAAAGTGGAACCACGCTGCATCTTAGCAGCACAAACAAAAAAAACGATTTAATTCATTTTTAATATTTACTAAAACTGATGCACCCAGAATTTGGTGCAGCTGTGCATGGGAGCCAATCTGCATCTAACTTCAGCTTGTAAAATTAAAGCGGCGGTCCACCCTAAAAAATAAATTTAAAAAATCACATAAAAATGCTTCTGAAAATCTGAAAAAAAAATTAAGAAAGAAATGTATTTGCCAGAAATGGCTATTGCTAGGCAGATCGTCCTAATTTGCCACTTCCTACTCTGCGGTGATCTTCATTCTTCTCCTCCTTGCATTTTCTTCTGGCGAATGGGGCACACTGTGTTCTGGGAACTGTGTGTGTCCCAGAACACAGCCGGCCATTCACAAAGCGATGCACGACTCGCGCATGAGCAGTAGGAAACAGGCAGTGAAGCCGCAAGGCGTCTGGGCCCGATCCGATGGACAGATCGGCCTCGGGCAGCTGACATTGCGGGCACCCTGGACAGGTAAGTGTGCTTATTAAAAGTCAGCAGCTACAGTGTTTGTAGCTGCTGACTTTAAAAAAAATAATAATTTCAGCTGGACCTCCGCTTTAAGCTTTGAAAATAAAACCTGGAAGCTAATTGGTTTCTTGGCAGAACTGCACCAGATTTTGAACTCTCCAGCTTTAGTTAATCAACCCCTATGTATCCTTGATTTATTTAGCAGAGAAATCACTTGGCCTCCTAGCATTGCTAGTCACAGCCATCTTGAGTAAGAGCAGATAATTGCTGTAACATTTACTACTTGGAATCCATCTGTCCTTAGCTCAGGCAGAATGGTGTGCTTAGCTGAGGAAACCCCTCCTCATGAAACCTGCTGGGATGTGACCTGGACATTTTATAGATAGGCAACTCCTATCCTCATATTAATTAGTGGTTCCAAATTAACAACTACTGCAGTAGGGAACAGACAAAAGATACACTCCGCATCTTTCCAAATAACTGTAATGCTTTAGTATGACGCAATTGAAGGTTTTTATACACATGATTACGTAGGTATCACATTAATATTACAATTGTATGTTTATAGTAACAAGGGGCGTAACATAGGCAGACTAATTCTAATCAGGACTCGAAAGAATGCAAACATGTAGGCCCCTTTCACACTGGGGCGGTGCGGGCGTCGGCGAAAAAGCAGGGCTCTATTTAGCTCTGCTTTACCGCCGTTTTAGCAGCGGTATTCGGCTTCTATCGGTGCGGTTTTAACCCCCCGCTAGCGGTGCCGCGCTGCCCCATTGATTTCAATGGGTAGGAGCGGTATAGGAACAGTGAATACACCGCTTCTTCACTGCTCCAAAGATGCTGCTAGCAGGACTTTTTTTTTACCGTCCTGCTAGCGCACCGCTCCAGTGTGAAAGCCCTCTGGCACGCTTTTTTCAGGTGCTATACAGCTGTAGCGCCTGAAAAACACTTCAGTGTGAAAGGGGCCATAATGAAAACATTATTAGTGCCGTGTGCACAGTGAGGGCAGTGTGCAATACATACAAAATAGAATACAATTATATACAGAACTTACAAATTTCCTTTACAGTCTCCTCTCTTTTGATCACTAACCATACCCTCACCTTTAACACACGCTTAGGTGGAGGTAGTCCTGGCCAAAGAGGCAAAAACCGCATTATTTTCCTCCATCTGGAAACCAGGACGTAACCGAGGAAATGTAAAAAAAAAAAAAAAAAGTTTAAAAGGGGTGAATATGAAATACTTTCCTATCGCTAGCAGCATAAGGATTACAAATGGTCAATGTTGATTGAGAGAGTGAAGTTATGCTTTACTATTCAGATATTTTCCCTTTTGGTGACGTAGACTCGTTTCATCTGGTACCGTATATACTCGAGTATAAGCCAAGTTTTTCAGCACTTTTTTTTGTGTTGAAAATGCCCCCCTCGGCTCATACTCGAGTCAAGCACTTTTCTGCAGCAGAAAATTACATTTTCCGTCCCAACTTTTGGGCCCCGTATCTCGGGGCCACTTGGTGCTAGGAACCCCAAATTTGGTATTCCAACCAAGTGGACCTAGCACTAAAACATATCCATGATGGGGTTCCTAGTACCAAGTGACCCAGAGATACGGGGCCCCAAAGTCGGTCAACTGTGTCCATCTGCAGCAATGTCATTTCGGGACCCTTTGGGTCCAGATACCCCAAATTTTGGCTAGGGGGCATTTAGGAACCCTTAACTACCAAGTTTGAAGTTTGGGGGACCTATGGCTGCAAATGGGCACAGCGTGGCTGCAAATGGGCATTGTTGACCCTCTTTTCCACTCACAGTAGCTGCGCATTTCTCTCCCTAGGCTTATACTCGAGTCAATACGTTTTCCCAGTTTGTGGTAAAATTAGGTGCCTCGGCTTATATTTGGGTCGGCTTATACTCGAGTATATACGGTAAGTAGTTTTTTGGTCTCTTGCCCATCATGAGCACTTATTGGGAAAAAGAAAAAAAAAGCCAGGTTCCTGTGAGCGCTGCAATGATAAGAATACTGCACAAGGTCTTTCCCACTTCCCTGGCTCTAATGTTACAAGGTTATAGTCTTATTAAGTAGGTCACATGGCGCCAGATGTCCAGAGATGGGAAATGTAATTTGTAAATATCTGTTACTTGATAAGGCTGGCAAGTTGTGCAGCTATTGCAGAGGAGCCTGGAAGTGTTCACGGATTTATGAGCGTTCACGAGTTAAATTTTAAGTGACATGTCTATTGTTTGGCCTAATTGCTGGAAATCATTCTGGACTCTCCATTTGTACTTATCAAATCACTATAATTCTAGCTTTTGTTCTGCTTTGGTGCCTTGCCCTGATTTAGTTACAGAGTAATTGAAGATTAGCTCCCACGGAGAAATGCTGAGGATTCCTGTTCCAGGCTCCAGTGCCCTCAGACTCTTTGTTGTTTATTCATAGAAGTCTGGATAATGTCTGAGGCCTGGTTCAGGATGCCACCCAAACCATAAAATGTCTGTTCTTTTACTATGCTTTGTTGTCACTGTTAAAAGTTTTTCCTTAACTGTGGATCACTGTGACAGCTCTCCCTATGGATCTGTTTATCTCTCCCCACCGCCAGATAATAACTGGAGAAGGTAAGCATAAATCCAATCCAATCATGCCAACATAATGTTTTCCTATTGCAGAAATCTTATATTTTATTACTCTCTGGACTTGATTTAAAGCTGAAGTTCAAGTATGATTATTTTTATTTTTTTATTATTTTTTTATTGTTTTATTGCCACTACAAAGCTCCTAATTCACTCCCTGGTTATCTCTTACCTCCACTACTGCAACTCCCTCCTCATTGGATTACCTTTACATAGGCTATCCCCCTCTCCAGTCTATCATAAATGCTGCCACCAGAGTCAGACTCATCCACCATACAAACTGTTCAGTGTCCGCCACCCTTCTCTGCCATTCCCTCCATTGGATGCCATTTACCCAACAAAAATTCAAAATGTTAACAATAACTTACAAAGGCATCCACAACTTGGCCCCCAGCTAAGGTTGCCTCCTCATCCCTTTAAAACCGAACACGTATTAATTACACAGGTTCTGTGGCTGATTAAGGTGGAAATTAAACACAGATGGTTGAGCGTACAGTGGTTTAGGTAGTATTTTATAGATCTTTATATATAACATTTTTTTTTTTTTTTCCTTTTTTCTTCTTAGTTTTGTAGTTGTAGTGACCGAGCCTGGGTAGGCCCAATAGGCTCTGTATTGTTTTGTATTCACCTTGAAATTACAATAAAAATAACTTAAAAAAACAAAAACACAAAAAAAAAGGTAATTAACCACCTCAGTACAGTGCATTTTCACCCCCTTCCTGACCAAGCCATTTTTCAGCTTTCAGCGCTGACGCAATTTGAATGACAATTGCGCGGCCATACAACACTTAATACCCAAATTAAATTGTTATCATTTTTTCCCCACAAATAGAGCTTTCCTTTGGTGGTATTTGATCACCTCTGCGTTTTTTATTTTTTGCGCAATAAACAAAAGAAGAGCGACAAATTTAAAAAAAAACAATATTTTTTACTTTTTGCTATACTAAATACCCCCAAAAAATATATAAAAAAACATTTTTTTATCTCAGTTTAGGCCGATACGTATTCTTCTACATATTTTTGGTAAAAAAAAAAAATCGCGATTATTGATTAGTTTGCGCAAAAGTTATAGCGTTTACAAAATAGGGGATAGTTTTATAGCATTATTATTAATATTTTTTTTTTTTACTAGTAATGGCGGCGATCATCGATTTTTTTTTTTTTATTTTTTTTTTTTTTATTGTGACTGCGACATTATGGCGGACACATCGGACATTTTTGACACATTTTTGGCACCATTGTCATTTATACAGCAATCAATGCTATTTAAATGCATTGATTCCTGTATAAATGAAACTGGCAGTGAAGGGGTTAACCACTAGGGGGCGGGGAGGGGTTAATTAGGTTCCCTGGGAGTGATTCTTACTGTGGGGGGAGGGACTCGCAAGGGGAGGAGACCGATCAGTGTTTCTCTGTACAGAGAACACACCATCGGCTCCTCTCCTCTGACAGGATGGTTGATCTGTGTGTTTGCACACACAGATCCACGGTCCCGCTGTGTTACCGGGCAATGGCGGGTGCCCAGCGGACATTGCGGCCGCTGGGCACGCGCATCGGTTGCCCAGTGACATGGCGAGAGCGCGCACGCGCTCCCGGTGGCGCGCGCTCCCTGGAGTGCACAGAAGGGGAGGACGTCATATGACGCCCTCCCACGCTGAGAGCTGCGCCGCCTAGCCGTCATTTGACAGCCGGCGGTCGCAAGGTGGTTAAACTCACTTGCTGCTTTATCTTCATTCAGCCTCAGAACCTGTGTAATTCATATGTGTTTGGGCTTAAAGGGATGAGGTGGCAACCCTATCCCCAGCTAAATCGCTAACCTTGTCTCAAAATATAATCCAAATTTGCTCTTCCTCCCAAGACCTCCTGCAGTTTAGTTTCCTTGTCACCTCCTCCCATGCTCTCCTCCAGGACTTCTCCCGAGCCTTTCCCATCCTCTGGAACACCCTACCCCAATCAGACTATCTCATACTCTTTCCGCTTTTAGGCGATCCCTGAAAACCCCCCTCTTAAGAGAAGCCTATCCTTCCTCCACAACTGTACTTTTATTTTCTCAGTCAGATCATCCCCCACAGTTTTGTGTCATTTGACCCTCCCTTCTAGATGGTAAGCTCCAAGGAGCAGGGCCCTCTGATCCCTCCTGTATTTAATTGTATTGTCTCCCCTCATGTTGTAAAGTGCTGTGCAAACTGTTGGTGCTATATAAATCCTGTATAATAATAAAAATAATATAAAATATATAATATATTGCATTTTTTCATGGTCCAGTTTGGGCCAACATTGGAATGCAAATCTCATACCTGAGGGACTGCTGGGAAAGCTACAGTTCTTTGTAAATGAAAAAGTAAAAAATGTGGCGCTTGCAAGATAAATGAACAATACCAAAAATCACAGTTAAAATGCACTACAATTAAATTAAGTGGAATAGAATAAATATATATATGAATATAAAAAAATCGAGTGCTTAATACAATTATTTAAAATTCTTGCTAAAAATGATTTGTAAATTTTCTGAGAAAAATGTGGCGCTTTCATCCAGGCCCAGAAACCAATCCTAAGGGGGAGGAAGCTCCAAAGAATGGTTCCACAGAAGCGTCTACTTAATAATATCAATATTCCAGTATATATATAGCAACAGTGTATCGGACCGTGCTATATCAATATGTATGAGATAATTCAAATAAATCAATCCAAAATGAGGAAATAGCATAAATTAGTGAAGTAGATAAATAAAATAAACATAAATAAATAATGAAGTGTATAAATATAGGTGGTGAAAACGCACAACACGATGCGTGAAAAGAATGGATATATAAATTAATTAATTATCTGAATGGTACACAAATAACTATGTGCTAAATAAATGTGCAAAATACCAAAAAAATGCAATAATTGCAAAAATTAATAGATAGGTGCAAAAAAAAAGGGGGTAAATCCAATTAATGAAAAAAATGCAAAAATAGCAAAGATGTGCAAACAGGCATGTGAAAGAAAGACAAACACAACCATCTAAGAATGAAAAAATCAAATTATGACTGTGTTAATAAATGAATGTCCAGTGTGTTCAAAATTAATATACTACAATAAAGTGTCCAGTGCAATCAGGATTGCCATTAATAATAGAGCTCCCATACACGATACAAACGTCAGCTCCTGTGTAATGGTTCCTCCTACTCAGAGTGTACTCTTTGTGTGGTGGTGGTAATCTCTTCTATGCAAGAAAGTGCCGATAAAAATGTTTTCCCCAGCCTCTTACCTTCAGGCAAGAGGATAACCGCCTTTCAGTAACAAGAAGAAAAGGAGACAAATCACTTCCTTAAGGTTTCTCCAGATACGTGTCCTTACTGCCCTCTTAGATTCTCTCCATAGGTCCCGCAGACATAGGGCAGAAAGAGGGAGACATTCCATTGTGCAGATTTCAAGAAATAAATTTTATTTAAGGATAAAATAAACTTACAGTTGATAATTACAAACACAGGCAGCGGCATTAACAAAGCCCGACCCCGGCCGAGATCGTGCTTAGGTCACCTGACTCTGACTCCTCACGCGTATCGCCACGCCCACGTGGCTTTTGAGAAAGCCACGTGGGCGTGGCGATACGCGTGAGGAGTCAGAGTCAGGTGACCTAAGCACGATCTCGGCCGGGGTCGGGCTTTGTTAATGCCGCTGCCTGTGTTTGTAATTATCAACTGTAAGTTTATTTTATCCTTAAATAAAATTTATTTCTTGAAATCTGCACAATGGAATGTCTCCCTCTTTCTGGCCCTATGTCTGCGGGACCTATGGAGAGAATCTAAGAGGGCAGTAAGGACACGTATCTGGAGAAACCTTAAGGAAGTGATTTGTCTCCTTTTCTTCTTGTTACTGAAAGGCGGTTATCCTCTTGCCTGAAGGTAAGAGGCTGGGGAAAACATTTTTATCGGCACTTTCTTGCATAGAAGAGATTACCACCACCACACAAAGAGTACACTCTGAGTAGGAGGAACCATTACACAGGAGCTGACGTTTGTATCGTGTATGGGAGCTCTATTATTAATGGCAATCCTGATTGCACTGGACACTTTATTGTAGTATATTAATAATGAACACACTGGACATTCATTTATTAACACAGTCATAATTTGATTTTTTCATTCTTAGATGGTTGTTTTTGTCTTTCTTTCACATGCCTGTTTGCACATCTTTGCTATTTTTGCATTTTTTTCATTAATTGGATTTACCCCCTTTTTTTTGCACCTATCTATTAATTTTTGCAATTATTGCATTTTTTTGGTATTTTGCACATTTATTTAGCACATAGTTATTTGTGTACCATTCAGATAATTAATTAATTTATATATCCATTCTTTTCACGCATCGTGTTGTGCGTTTTCACCACCTATATTTATACACTTCATTATTTATTTATGTTTATTTTATTTATCTACTTCACTAATTTATGCTACTTCCTCATTTTGGATTGATTTATTTGAATTATCTCATACATATTGATATAGCACGGTCCGATACACTGTTGCTATATATACTGGAATATTGATATTATTAAGTAGACGCTTCTGTGGAACCATTCTTTGGAGCTTCCTCCCCCTTAGGATTGGTTTCTGGGCCTGGATGAAAGCGCCACATTTTTCTCAGAAAATTTACGAATCATTTTTAGCAAGAATTTTAAATAATTGTATTAAGCACTCGATTTTTTTATATTCATATATATTTATTCTATTCCACGTAATTTAATTGTAGTGCTTTTTAACTGTGATTTTTGGTATTGTTCATTTATCTTGCAAGCGCCACATTTTTTACTTTTTCATTTACTATTGGTGTGGGAACACTTTAATGGTGGCTGCGGCATTTCTGTTTTTACGTAGACTTTTATATTGATCCCCTCCCCTCCCCCCCCTTGGTGGTTTGCGCATTTGGTCTCCCCCCTGTACGCATACAGTTCTTTGCAGTAGTTGACCCTATTAATAATAATATTATTATTATTATTATTATTATTATTATTATTATTTGTTATTTATTATTTGTTATTTAGTAGTAGTAGCTCCAACAATTTATGCAGCACTTCACATATATATTGTACATTCACTTTAGTCCCTACACTCAAGGAACTTACAATCTAAGGTCCCTAAGTTCACATTCGTACATACACATACTATGGCCAATTTATTCAGGAGCCAATTAACCTTCCAGCATTTCTTCAGAGTGTGGGTGTAAACCCACGCACGCCTAGGGAGAACAAGCCAACTTGATTCAGGTAATGCCGTGGTTTGGATTCTGCCCAGCGACCCCAGTGCTGCTAGGCAAAAGTGCTAACCACTTAGCCACTGTGTGACCAGAGTGATAGCTGTGATCTTCCGGGTCCTGTGCCAAGTGGCTTTCTGTCTGCATAGTAACCACAGGGAGGGGGGCGGTGGAGCTGGCATACAACATCTGAGGGAATTTTAAGGACAATCAGCCCAGGTTCACACTGAGCTGTGGGAATAAAGCCGGGTGAGTTCCACTGAACTTGCACGATTTCACTCCCGCATGTCAGTCTCGATTTCGGCTGCGATTTCACAGACATCTGTGCGGGTTTCTGCCCAGATGGCAATGGAAATCACACCCCGAAATTGCAAAAAGTAGTACAGAAACTACTTTTTGAAATCGGTGCAGTGTCGCAAGTGCGGCATTGCACCGATTAGGGCGGTGCCGTTGCCACCGATTTGACATGTCAAATCACACCAATGTGAACCAGGGCTTAAGTGCATATATCCAGAATGATCACATATTTTCTTGTATTTTTTTTTTTTTATTATTACAATGAAAACAAAAGCAGTTCTCTGGTTGGATGAAGTGGCGTTCTTGACTTTGCTGCCTGCCGCTCCACCTCACCCAACCAGAGAATGCTTTGTAGTCATTGAAAAAATACAAGGCTTTCTCCGAATGGTGGCAGTGCCAAGCATGTAACCCCCTGTGGTCACTATGCAGAAGGGAAGCAGCTTAGTACAGGACCCCGAAGATCACTGCTATTACTGTAGTAGTGATTACTACACTGATTTTCAGCTTCCCCAGCAGTCCATCAGGTATGAAATATGCATGCATTTACATTGGCACAAACTGGACCAATTTAGCTAGACAATAAAAAATCATACCCAGACTTCAGCTTTAACCCTTCCTTCAGAGTTTTTAGTAATTTTGTCACATTACAGAGTTTTTCAGTATCCTGTCTCTGCTTAAACACAAGTGTGATTTTCAAAAGAGCACTGCTTAATAACTGCTGATTTAAAATATAACAAAAAAAGTATCTACTAACACTGTTTAGCAGCTGACTACCAATCTGTTCTCCTTGACTAAAGCTGTAATTTAAACCAAGTCTCCGCAACAAGAACACACCCGCTCTTTTCCACCAAGACATAGGGGCGGCGCAATAGACCTCAAAGACCACTGATGTACTGTGATTGAAACTAATTATCTGCAATGCTGTGTGCATGATCTATAAACAATGCTTGCTATATTAATTTAATAATGAGATCAAAATTTCCTATCCAATTTGTACTTCCAAAAACGCATATTGAAAAAGCTCTGGAAAGTTGAAGCTGATAACTTATAGGTCAGTGATGGTCAATGATGCTCATGCACTCTGCAGTGTAGTTGAGCATCATGGGAAATGTAGTTCCAAAACATCTGCGGTGCCAAGGTTCGCCATGTTTATAGGCAAATAACGGATTAGTGGCCAGTGTATTCTCTTAGCTTATATCACCTTCATTGGAATCTGGATATAAAACCTAGTGATTACTGGAAAGGCAGACATCTAGTCTGATATTACGTCAGCACCTGAAATAGAAACCTGTCCTCCTTGCATGCTGTGTGAAATTTGCCAAAGCTTAGATTTCAGGACATCAGTTTAAGAACAGCTTGTCATAGACTGGCATTGGTTCAGTTGTCCAATTTAACTTCACCAGCTGCAGAATCCTATTACTGCTTGAGTACATTTCGTGCTGCCAGTTAAGTCATTATTTGCCCCTTTGGAGTCAACAAAAGTGTAGATTGCACTATAGATAACGTATGGGATATTATGCTACATAAGCCATATGGTTCAGAACTTCAGCTGGGCTTTAAAGTTGTTGTAAAGCCTCAAGGTTTTTCACCTTAAGGCATTCTATGTCTTTAGGTGAAAAACCTTCTGTGCTGCAGCTCCTCCCAGACCCCTCCTTTTTCCTATCTGAGCCTGATCCAATCCAGCGATGTGCACCAGTCAACATCTCTCTCCTCATTGGTCAGATTGATAGCAGTGGGAGCCATTGGCTCCGGGGCGTGGCTGCTTCCCGCTGTCTGTGTCAATGGACCCAGCCGCGGGACTCGAAAGCCACTTTCCATGGGGGCATCCAATGAAGAGGAGGGGCCAGGGCAACCCAGAAGAAGAGGATTGAGGCAAAACGAGAGCAGGTAAGTATAGGCATGTTTTGTTTTTGTTTTTTAAAAAGAGGGTTTACAAGCACTTTGCTTCTCCACTTTTTAATCACTCTAGTGTCATTGGGGAAGGAGGCGGGGGGTGTAAATTTAATGCCAGTTTTTGAGGGTGTTGCTTAGAATCTCATGTCTTCTGTACAGGATTGCAGACCACTCTCAGGATAAAGTCGTCAGGTGTAATTGAATGTCCATGTTTGTGGCTGGGTTTTTTGATCTGCATGCATCGTGCTAGTCTGGTTTGCCAATACCTGTCTTACCACTTTATAGCAGACAATATCAAACCACCCCATTGCCACCCTGAAACATGGGCTCTGGATGTTCTTCATCCACTGTCGATTTAAACATAGCCTTTAAAGTGACTGTAAGGCTTCGTTTTTTTTTTTTTTTTTAAATAACAAACATGTCATATTTTCCTCCACTGTGCAGTACATTTTGCAGAGAGTGGCACCGATCCTCGACTTTTGGGGTCCCCCAGCGGCACTGGTAGCTCCTTCCCACATCGTATAACCTCCTAGGAGAAGCTCTCTCCTGGGGGGGGGGGGGGGGGGTTACCTTGCGGCCGCGCTCCCGAGTTCAGCATTTGCACCCCTGTCGCCCGCGTCATTGGATTTGATTGACAGCAGTGGGAGCCAATGGCTGCGCCGCCATCAATCTATCCAATCAAGAGCCAAAACAACGGGCAGAGGGGAAGAGCGCATCTCTGGCGTGTGAATCACAGGACTCGGGTGAGTAAAACGGGGGGCCGGTCAGTGACAAGTTTTTTCACCTTGATGCATAGGATGCATTAAGGTGAGAAAGTATGAGGGTTTACAGCCCCTTTTAAGTTGTAAAAAACACACACCGGCAGATTTACTTTAGTTTAAATAATTTGTGGCCTAAGAATTGTCTAAGGTAAAAACACTGCCGTGGTGCCCAAAAGTGAGTGTGGTAGTTTTTTAAAACATTTCTTTTGTCCTGTGAAGTCTTTAGATTTCCAAGTTGTACACAGCACTGCCTTTTATTTTAGGCTACGTTCACACTTAAGCGTCACATTTTCAAGCGTGTTTTGGAGCAGAATTACATGTTTTTGCAGCTTTTGTCAGTAAAATGTGTGGAGTGCTGCTGTAAAAGTGGTGGAGAGCTGCTTTTTGAGCAGAAAACACTTGGAAAAAAAAAGCTTATGTTGTGCTTTTTTTTTTTTTTTTTTTTTAATATCTGTTTATTGATTTACACAAAAAAAAAAAAAAAACAGAGCAAACAACAAAAAAATTAAATAAAAAAAAAACAAACATTTAAGCATACAATGATCTTACATGGCAACAATGTGGTCCCTGCGGGGACCTTGTTACAGTTGTGTCATATATATACAGCAGGCATATATCATATATTATGATTGTTTTTACAGCACCTCAGTTCCCAGGGTCACAGGATATTGTAGTTTAACATTTGTATATAATGGTACAATATCTGATATAGTTATTGTGCAGTCGGCACCCACTTGAGATCTATTTTGTGGAGGGTCTACTAAGAGGCCTCCGAAGCAGAGGAGGAATCTGCCAACCATTTGGACCAGACTTTGTCCTACTTGTTGGGGCAGCCTCTATTGGCGTATGTGTCTTTATATAGAGGTAGGCTATTGTTGATGAGTTGTTTCCACAGGGAGAGAGGAGGGGGGGCTGGTTTGCGATGTTGTGCTTTTTCAAGCGTTTCCATCAAAGTCTATGGGGACAGAAATGCTGAATTCTGCTTGAAAAGTAGGTTGTGTACTTTTGTGAGCGGCCGGACTCTCAGATGTATACAAGGGCTGTTGAAAAAAAATTGTTTTTGCTTGTTGAGCGTTTTTGAGCCTTGAGCTACAAGAAGCTACAAAATGCTCAAGTGTCAACGGGGTCTCACTATCAGATACAAGACTTCATTAGAAAATAGAATATGCATTGGATAGTTGAAGGATAGGGGTGGGGTCTAAACCGGAGCAAAGCCCTTGGTTTAAAAATACCTAAAACGGTTATATTTAACGGGGTTGTAAAGGAAGGATCTCTTAATGCATTCTATTCATTAAGATAAAAAGCCTTCTGTGTGCAGCAGTCACCCTCCAGCACCTCTTAATACTTACCTGCTTCTCATCTCTCTCCAGCGATGTCCACAAGTGCCCTGGCTGTCCGAGATGCTCCTCCTGATTGGCTGAGACACAGCAGCAACGCTATTGGCTCCCGCTGCTGTCAAAGTCAGCCAATCAAGAGAGAGAGGCCGGGGCTCCGTATCTGAATGGACACAGGGAGCTGTGACTCGGCTCGGGTGCCCCCATAGTAAGCTGTTTGCTGTCGGGGCACTCGACAGGAGGGAGGGGCCAGGAGCACAGAAGAGGGACTGGAGAAGAGGAGGATCCAGGCTGATCTGAGCAAATGCACTGCAACAGAGCAGGTAAATATAACATGTTTATTATTTTTAGAGACGAAACAAGACTTTACGATCACTTTTAAGCCCCATACACACGGTCGGATTTTTGCATGGATTCTGTCCGATCGGACAATGTTGTTGAAAAATCAGACCGTGTGTATGCACCATCAGACAGTGTACGTCGGATTGTCCGACGGACAAAGTCTTATCTCCTGCTGGATAGATTTGCCGACAACACGGTCCGATCACACCAAATCCGATCGTGTGTACGGTTGTCCGACGGACAAAGTGCTACGCATGCTCAGTTCACATTACAAGACCAAAGCTATTGGCTACTAGCCTCTACGTAGTCCCGTCGTACGCAACGAACGTCACCACGTTCAGAATGATCGGATTTTCCGACAACTTTGTCCGACCGTGTGTACGCAAAACCAACATCGGACAAAGTACGACGGACATGATCTGACGGACCTGGTCCTCGGATAATCCGAGCGTGTGTATGGGGCTTAAGACATGCCATGAATGATAATGGTCAAAGTCCCTTATGCTCTTAACCAACCTGTCAAGCCATCAAGTGGCCATTGATTAATGTGCAGCTACATGGCAACTACAACTCAAACAGGGGCTAAGATTGCAGCTTCTTTGGCTGAAGTGGTTAGGAGGGTTTAGTTCCGCTTAAATGCCAGGAAGGGGCTTACAGCTGACTTGTACAGGATTCCAGGCTCTGCGTATACTATTGTTCACAAAATGTTGTCCCTTGTTTTTCAAAAGCGCAAACCTACTACTCTGCAATCAGAGATGCCTTCTAGTAGTTGAGGAGGACAACGAAGTTGGCTGGATTGAATAGTTAAAGTAAATCTTAAGCAGGCCATCACCTGAGGGAGAAGCCAAAATCCAGGAAGCTAAACCAGACTTTGATTTCAACAGAGCACCGCCAGAAATTTTTTTAAATTTATAGCTGCTTTTGAAATCTGTAAAGAAAAGGATTGTTGGCTGGGTTTGACGGTATTAATACATGCAGACCCTGTACTTGCTGCCACAGTTCTTCATCTTCTTTCACGTTCCTTCAATATTAGATGACAATACCATTATTCATGTTAGAGCTTCGCTCTAAATATCTTTCAATGCATGGTCTTGCAAGGGCAAGTTTATATTAACTTTGTCGACTATAAGGAAGCTTTTGACAGCACACACAAAGCTAGTCTTTAACGCTGTGTGAGAGCTTACTTTACATAGGTTGGACTTGTGTCTTCTTTCAACCTCCCCTACTATGTAACTTTATCACCACCCCATTTAGCTGAACTTTACTTACAAAATGGGTTTATAGGGATCTGCACATTGAAGTCAAGTGTGTGTGATGTCCACAGTTCTTTTCAGCCCTTCTATCGATTGGGTTATGCAGATGACTACTAATGGTGCACCCAGAGGTATCGAGTGAACTTTTCATACAGCCTCAAACATTTAATGTCCCATACTCAGAGCTATATGCTGGAGAAGACTTATCATTTGTTCACCTTTTCAAGTGCAATTGAAGATGAACCACATGAAGATGAATATTATGACTTTGTACATCCATACACAAGAACTAGTGAATATTTTACACCAAGACTTGCTTAATAGATATTTTCAGCTACTTAGATAAATGCACTGGCTTTTAAAGTACACCCGGCAAAGTAAGAAGATTGGACAGTAGTTTGAGGTTCTACTGCATCATCTATACCAGGGGTGTCCAACCTTTTGACCTACTGTACCTGGCCTACATTGAAAGAAGAGGAATTGTCTTGGGTCACACACACAAAATATACTAACAACAATGATAGCTGATGAGCAGAAAAAGGTGGGCAGATCACAAGTTAACGATCACCGATATGGATAAAGTTCCCTATTTGAGTAATAAAACTTCATATTTTATTTGGAAATATTTTTTATATGGTAAAAGAGGGCAACATAAAACGATATTTGATGCTGCTTTTGATAAACTAGCGCATCGATATCTGGTTGGATGGATGGAGTAGCAATTCTCAATAAATTCTCAAGGTGCTCATCAAAAATTTTGGTTCTAATTTTGCCATTTGTGTGCTTCATCCTTGAAAATGGTATCTCACAAATATAGGTGCTGCTGAAAACTGGTGACATGAATAAGGTGTGATTGTGAAGAGTGGGACAGTTTGCTTTGAGAAAGATAAAACATATAAAAGTCCAGTAAAGAGACACTGTCAAAAGTTTTACGGTTTTGTGTTGGGTTGCAGGTTGGACACCCTTGATCTATACTAAACTAGGTTCGTGCCTTGTCACCACTGCTATACGGTTTGGAATGTTGACACGTGGCTGAAATTGCATTGCATTGTTACTGTATTGTACAAATCTGAGAAGGACTTTATGCATCTTGTGTGCTCAGAAGATCTCAAAATATGTCCTCCTTACACCGTGTCCGATCAAAGACTTATCCACCATCATAGTACAAAATGTTAAAGGTGAATGATAAATGTAAAACCTGATACAGATTTACCTCATCAATATTCCCTTACATGGAGGTGAACTGTGGAGTTAAAACTTGGGAGCCCAATGTGGACTTGGCTCTCTAACTAGATTAGCTAAGAAAAAAAAAAAGGGGTAATGCTAACAGGTACTTGTTGACCAAAAAATAAGGATGCTCGACATCAGCAGTATGGTTACGTTATACCATTTCAAGGCCACTTTAGGGGAATGGGCACCCACTTGATGGGCTTTCATTCATGGTGGTATCTCCCTTGCCTTATAACCCTAGTAATTGAAGTGGGTTATCTGCAATTTTCATATTGTTCAGGTTTTTGTGAGATATTTGATATGGCATTTTTATTGTTTATAACATGGTTGTTGTAATTATGAATATGCAAAACTGTATAATTTGTTTCTCTAACTCCATTTCTATGTTCACATCTTCAGGACTAACCATTTCTCGCTCCATTTCTATTCTTTGCTAAGCATTAAAGCTTGCATTCCGTCTTTGTGACGGTGTTAAATGGATATAGCTGAAGCATCTAGCATACATACTCTGTGGCTAGACTTGTGTTCGAAGATTCTGTTGTCCTTTGTATCCAGATGTTGAGTGTGTTTTATTGAAGTGTAGCCCTAGTCTGTGTAGACATAGGTGAAAAATGCATTGACTTTGGCAGAGCTTCTGGTTTTATTCATAGTAAATCAAAACCTCTGTACACTTGGAAAAGGACACTGTATGTACTGATGTATACCAGGGAGGTGATTGTGGTTTGGTTTTGGCAGCTTTCAGTTGACTTTCAGTAACAGGCAAACAAAATGGGGTCACTTGGTGCAGTTCCTGAAAGTTTTGCCTTGTCTGAAGGGTGGAAAAAAAAAATCTGGAGTTGGTCTGCATCCTCGCATCTATCTCTTATCCACAGCGATGACATAGAGTTCTTTTATTAATCACTGGTTTTTGTCAGATCTTCGGTATTCTCAGACGTTTGCCTGAACTCTCCAGGCTGTTTTTCAGTTTTCTTGCCTTGACATCATTCTCATTTCGATGGCATGGATGTAATTGCAAAGATCTTTTTGATGTCTTTGAACAACAGGCCAGGCTTGTAGGCACCATCAAAGGCCCAGATGAATGATCTATTAATGCAATGTAGAAAGTAAACGTGGGCTTCAACATTGAACTGATTAGCTTTTATTTTATTTTTTTTAAATATACAACTTTCGGAATTTAATTTGATTTTTGTTAAGCATAACATCTATACAATAGGTCGCACACCAAAGACAAACAACCAAGGTTTATTGCAGTGGCTCCACATGTGTCGCGGCAGTGAGTGGTGTGCTGTCATTGTAATAAGGCTGGAGTTGAACATCTTCGATGGCTGGAGTCTTTGATGTGCGGGATTTATAAGGGGTTCCTCCTGAAACGGCCTAGATTCAATCTGTCTATGGCCAGCTTAAGTTATAGATTGTGCAGATACTAAGGCCGGTTTTTACATTGGGGCGGTGGGGGCGGCGGCCATAAAGCAGCGATATATTTAGTGCTGCATTACCGTTGTTTTAGCCGCGGTATTCGGCTGCTAGCGGGGTGGTTTTAACCCCCGCTAGCGGGCGGAAAAGGGTTAAAACCCCCCGCAAAGCGGCGCTTTGCCGGCGGTATTACCGCTGTGTCCCATTGATTCAACCGCTCCAAATATGCTGCTAGCAGGACTTTTTTTGCCGTCCGGCTAGCGCACTACTCCAGTGTGAAAGCCCTTCCAGCTTTCACACTGGAGTTAAAGGACCTGTTTTTTTTTCAGGCGCATTACAGGCGCTATTTTTAGCGCTGTAGCGCCTGAAAAACACTTAGGTGTGAAAAGGGGCCTAAGTGCAGGAAAATACTTTTTTGTAAATATTTTAATGTATGAATAAAATTGAGAAAAACATAATTTAATTTCTATGTTAAGGGACCCCCGAACTTCAAGTGCTCCAGGCCTTCCCAGGTCTAAAGCCTAGCACACCGGCTGATTGTTGGCCGGTTCAATATAAAACATTCCGCTCATGTTTATGGCAGCCGGTCCGACAGAAGCCGGCCAAAAAGGTCTGCTGACCGGAGTGTTCTGAGGGGGGGGGGTGTATCCCCCTCCCCTGTCATAAGCACAGCAGGGGAGATTGCTGCACTAACATCAGATTGTTAGTACAGTGGCTCCGACCTAAGCTGTCAACGTATTTTTTTTGTTCAACCCACTAGGTTGAACAAAAAAAACACTAGTGGTTCGTGTGAGACTTTAATTCGGCACTGTGCAGGTGGTTATTTGGATGGTGGAAGCAGGAGACTGCAGGGCCTTGGCATCTGGCTGATTGTGGGGAATTGAGAAGGATTCAGGCAGGTGTTCTGACGAGAAAGGTACCCCCATCGGATAGTGTCTGCCCTGTACTCTGCAGGCGCAGCACTTGCGCAGTACGGAGGACAAAGGAGACGCCGAAAGTCTCCGAACATGAACAGCTGTTCATGAGCTCTACACGGCGCCTGCGCGATTAATAGTACATTCTGTCACGCGCTCCCGATACTCGTGGGGGTGGATTTTTAAAATGGGCGGATCTTTGCGGGCGTGTTTACACAACTGAAGGGTGGGTTTAGCAATGTTGATAGGCGGGTTTGGTGGACCTATTAATAAAAATGTAATCGGTAAAGTATTGAAATTGCTTGTGTTATGTATGTAACATTGAACTACCCGCCCTTATCAGCTCTGGCCATCGTTGTAAAACTCCTTCAGTCGTGTAATCAGCTCTGCCCATTCTGTAGGCACACCGCCCCTTGCAGAGTTGTACAAGAATCGGGAGCGTGCGGCAGAATGTACTATTAATTGCGCAGGCGCGTGTAGAGCTCATGAACAGCTTCATGTTCGAAGACTTTCGGCGTCTCCTTTGTCCTTCGTACTGCGCAAGCGCAGAATAGGGCGGACATTTCTCGACAGGACACCGGCCTATGAGCGGTGAAAGGTAGGGATGCACCCATATGGGTTTTTTTTTTTTTCAATCTACAAATACCAATACTTTCGATTAAGTACTCACTGATAGAGGATCGATACTTTGTGGTGAGGTTTGCGTCCATACAAAATGAATTGGCACCAATCGCACAGCAAAGAATCCCATGCGATTTTTAACAGAAAAACAGTGCGATTCAAGTCTTAATCGCATTCCGTTTTCCCACCGCTTCTGTTTGAACCCAGGCTTGTCATAATGATTGCAGTTTGGGTTCACACAGGAGCAGTGGAGGAAACTGCATGCTATTTGGACTGGAATCGCACCACATTCCTGTACAAATCACATGGGATTGTTTGCAGTGCACTTTGCTCTCATTCATTTTGGATGCAAAGTAACCATTTCAGTATCGGGAGCATTTTCACAAGTACCTCGTGAAAATACTCTGTATCGGCACCGATATCGGTATTGGTGCATCCCTAGTGACAGTGGTTTGGTTTATTTAGCAGCACCATAGCATGTTTGGCTCTTTATATTTTAGAAAGGTCTGCAAGCTGTCATGGGAAACAGGTTAACATGAACCGTTTTTACGGCATGTTTTTGCTTTTAGCTGTTGGCCCTTGCATTGTTAAAAGTAGCCAATATACGCTATATTACCAAAAGTATTGGGACACCTGCCTTTACACGCACATTAACTTTAATGGCATCCCAGTCTTAGTCTGTAGGGTCAAATAGTTGGCCCACTTTTTACAGCTATAACAGCTTCAACTCTTCTGGGAAGGCTCTCCACAAGGTTTAGGAGTGTCTCTATGGAAATGTTTGACCATTCTCTGCATTTGTGTGGTCAGGCACTGATGTGGCTGTGAAGGCCTGGCTCGCGGTCTTGTTATTCATCCCAAGGGTGTTCTATCGGGTTGAGGTCAGGACTCTGGGGTGGAGGAACTTGACTGCCCTGCACAAACTCACTCATCCATGTCTTTATGGACCTGGCTTTGTGCACTGGCAGTCATGTTGGAACAGAAAGGGGCCATCCCCAAACTGTTCCCACAAAGTTGAGAGCCTGAAATTGTCCAAAATGTCTTGGTATGCTGACGCCTTAAGACCCCTTTCACACTGAGGTGCTTTACAGGCTCTATAGCGCTAAAAACTGCGCCTCTCTCCTGTCACTCTGTGGCTTTCACACTGGAGCAGTGCACTGGCAGAGCGTCACAAAAAAGTCCTGCAAGCAGCTTCTTTGAGGCACTTTAGGAGCAGTGTATACACCACTCTTAAGGTGCCCCTGCCCATTGAAATCAGTGGGAAGTGCCGGAAAATCGCCTGGTGCGGGGGTTAAAATCGCCCCGCTAGCAGCCGAAAAGCGCCACTAAAACGACAGTAAAGCGCAGCTAAAAATAGCAGCGTTTTACCGCTGACACCCAGGTGCTGTGAGTGAGAAAGGGCTCTGAGTTCCCTTCACTGGAACTAAGTGGCCAAGCCCAACCACTGAAAAACATCCCCACACCATAATCCCCCTCCACCAAATGATTTTGATCAGTGCACAAAGCAAAGTCCATAAAGACATGGATGAGCGAGTTTGGGGAGGAGGAACATGACTGGCCTGCACAGACTCCTGACTTCAAACCCGATAGAACACCTTTTATGAATTAGAGCCAGGCCTTCTCATCCAACATAAGGGCCTGATCTCACAAATGCAAGAATAAATAATGGAAGAATGGTTAAACATTCCCATAGACACACTCCTAAACCTTGTGGACAGCCTTCCCAGAAGAGTTGAAGCTGTTATAGCTGCAAAGGGTGAGCCAACTCAATATTGAACCCTACGGACCAAGACTGGGATGTCATTAAAATTCATGTGCGTGTAAAGGCAGGCGTCCCCATACTTTTGGTAATATAGAGTATGTCCTACTTATAAGTAAGAATGGGCTCAGGCGTGTTCGCAACTCCACGTGCCCGCGCCTGCCAGGAAGCTGACACTGCGCAGCACTAATCACAGGCAGCGAGACATTTTCAGATCGGGAAATGTCTCTGCCTGTGATTAGCCCTGTGCAGTGTCGGCTTCCTGGCAGGCCCGTGGAGTTGTGAACACGCCTGAACCCATCCTTATTAGCATTGCTAGGACTTTGCAACTATAGAGAACATGCCGTATATACTTAAGTATAAGCCGAGTTTTTCAGCACATTTTTTTTTGTGCTGAAATTGCCCCCCTCGGCTTATACTCAAGTACTTTTCTGCAGCAGAGAATGACATTTTCCGACCCGAATTTGGGGCCCCGTATCTCGGGGCCACTTGGTGCTAGGAACCTCAAATTTGGTGTGCAAACCCAGTGGAACCAACACTACAACATATCCAAATTTGGGGTACCAATTGGCCCCGAGATACAGGGCCCCAAAGTCGGTCAACTGTGTCCTCTCTGCAGCAATGTCATTTCGGGACAGAGACCCCAAATTTTGGCTGCAGCTAGGGGGCATCCAGGAACCCTTAAAGAGGAAGTAAACCCTCTTTTACAACTTTAGCTTACAGGTAAGCCTATATTAAGGCTTACCTGTAGCTAACAGGGATATCTCCTAAACCTGCACGGTTTAGGAGATATACCTGTATTTGCATGTGCCGACGTCATGCGGCACATACGCACTAGCGACAACTGAAGCAACGGCACTATATGCCGATGCTTCAGTTGTTATATGCCGCTCTCGTGCGCATGTGCGTGACGTCATCGCGGCTCCGGCAAATCACAGCGCCGGAGCTGCGATACCCGGAAGTCACTCCGGAAGAAGATGTCGGCGGCCGGAGGGGGAGAAGAGGACCAGTGCCGAGGCTTCGATCTCAGGTAAGTGATGCATAATTAGCTAGTATGCTATGCATACTAGCTAATTATGCCTTTGTCTTGCAGGTTTTTTTTTTTTTTTCGTTTTTGTTAAGAGGGTTTACTTCCTCTTTAACTACCAAGTTTGAAGTTTAGAGGACCTATGGCTGCAAATGGGCACAATGAGGCTGAAAATGGGCATTGTTGACCGTCTTTTTCACTTACAGTAGCTGCGCATTTCTCACCCTAGGCTTATACTCGAGTCAATACGTTTTCCCATATTTTTTTTGTGGTAAAATTAGGTGCCTCGGCTTATATTCAGGTCGGCTTATACTCGAGTATATACGGTAAGTAGTTCTTTAACAGCTTACCAAACATGCTGGGGTTTCTAGTTCATGACCACAGTTTTGAGGTTTTCTGTTTTTAATTTCTGATCTTCAGACCAGAGACGTTGACTTAGTTTATTTACATAATATTCATCCTCTTATGTACCAAAGGGGCATCATCATTCATATGTGAATGTAGAGATTGCACTGTAGCAGAAGTGATCTATAGCCTGACCTGACTTGGCTTGGTAAAAAGCAGCGTCCCTGGCAAGTAAATGAGCTCAATAAAATAATTTCCAGTGAGAGAGGTTAAAAGTGCATCTGGGCTCCGTGTCCCACGCTCTGGATCCCTGGTGTCATTTGTTCCCACTGGCAACTGCTTCCCTGCCAAGGAACTTTCAGAAACAAACAAAAAAAAAAAAAGTCCTAAAACCAGAAAAAAAATGTCTGTGAAGCCGAAAGCAGCAATGCCTGGATTTTCAACATTCTGCCAATATTCTTGTGCGATTGCTGATTTTTTTATTTTTTTTCCACATTGCACAGATGACAATGACCACCAGCTGTGTCTGATAACGCCTCCACACACACAGTCCAGTAATGCCATCAACTCATAAAAAGAAAAAAATGCAGTAATTGGGCAGTGCAACAAAAACTGCTTGGCTTTGTCTGTTTTAGGTGGTAAACTGTATTCTGCCATTAAAGTGCTGATCTCCTTGCTTGTGATAGAACAATAAAAAAAAAGCGCTAGTGGCTGGCTCAGGTTTCGTAGAATCATTAGTAATTCTGCCTCGTTCTTCTTAATAATTCTACAATGCTTTCTTAAGCTAATGATCACCTAAAAGAAACTTTAATGACTATTTTGCCTACAACTCCTATCTTTAATTACAGGCTTCAGTTTCTTCGCTGACACTAATTTGAATGTAAAACTTGCTTGCCTCTCTTCTGGCTCTCAGCATTGGAGATGCAGTGCCTTGCATTCCGACAGCTGTTCTTACCCAGAATCCTCTCTGACGAGCAGAATTCCGCCACTTACTATGGTTCCATTCTGTTCTTTCAAATCTTATTTTCCATTCTCCGCTCATTAACTCTTCTATAGTGCTGTTTCTTTGGGCAGAGCACTAACTACATGCGAACCATAATGTTCAGTATTTTCTATTGGGATTTTAACTGATATCAAACATTCTTTCTTCTTCCCCTTCTTGACTTCGGTCTCTGAAGGCAGCAGGCTCCCTGGAGTGAAGAGAAACGGCCAGGATTTAGACTATTGTCTGCCCTCAACAGGTGAACTTTTTCAGACCTATTTTTTTCCATTTTTTTTTTCTTTTTAATTTAAATTTTTTATTTTTTTTCTTCCTCTTTCTGGATGCATTACTGTACAGGGTTTAGCTCACCAGCACATTGGGCATTATAAAACCCTTAGCTGTTCTTTCAATTTCCAATGTCTAACGCAGTGGGCTGATTGACACCAACAACACTTAAAAATGCCTTCCAGTAATGCACATTAGTAATTGGCATGTACAGGCATTTTCAAAGTGTTGTGTATGTTATGTACGTTTTTTTTTTTTTTTTTTTTTACTTTTTGTTATGTATTTACAAAGCAAAAAAGATAATATGGTACAATTGGATTAAACGATCTGCCAACTTAGTCATTCCATCATTTAGAGAACTGATTGATACTAAAAGGAATACAGTAAACCCCCCTCCATCGCTGGGGTTATGTTCCGGACCCACCCGCGAAAAGTGAAAAAACGCGAAATAGAAAGACCCTATTTAAATACACCCTAGTTATGTTTTATTAATTTTTTAATAGCATTTAAAGGTCTTTAAACACACTTTTATGCAATAGAAACACATTAAAGATAGAGAGAGAGATCAAGAGGATTTTTAAAACACAAAAATATTGTCTTAACAGTACAGTATACTGTACAGTACAGTAAAAAATAGAGTACATAACTGCGAAAATGGCGAAATATTACCACAATATCAGAATAACAGGTCCTAATTAAAATACCGCGATATACCGGGACCGCAAAAACTGAACCGCGATATAGCGGGGGTTTACTGTATACAGTCTCATCCCCATAAAAATACAAAATCCACACAAAACAAACATCCAAAACCAATATTTAAAGTGGTTGTAAACCCGTATTTTTATTTTTTAAACCACCTGCAAGACAAAGCCATAATGAGCTAGTATGACTAGCGTACTAGCTCATTATGCATCACTTACCTTGGATCGGGGCCCCCCCGAAGCCGCCCTCGTCTCCCCCTCCAGCCACAGCCATCTCTCCACAGATACCCGGAAGGTTACTTCCGGGTATCGCCGCTCCGGATAATCACAGTGCTGATGCGGTGCTGTAAATTGGCTGAAGCAGCGAAGACGTCGCTCCGCGCTTGCACGTGGGAGACGTCAAATCCGGCAAGGCCGGATTTGTGAATGGGGAATAACCCTGTGAATGCTCCGTTGTCTACGGCGTGCATGCGCTGTAGACAATGTTGTAAAACTTTTTGGCAAATATCTCCTAAACCGTGCAGGTTTAGGAGATATTTCTTGTACCTACAGGTAAGCCTTAATCTAGGCTTACCTGTAGGTGCAAGTTGTAATGGAGGGTATACAACCACTTTAAGAAGTGTTTAAGAGCCGGCTCACATAGGGGCGACTTGTCAGACAACTTAGCCGCCTGACAAGTCGCGCTCCGTTCTGTACAATGGAACCGTTCTAATAGGAGCGACTCAAGTCCCTCCGACTTAGAAAAAGGTTCCTGTACTACTTTGGGGGCGACTTGCATTGACTTCGATATAGAAGTCGTTTTGCAAGTCGCTACTGAAGTCGTGTGCAGGTCGCCTCACAGAGTCGGCCTGCAAGTCATGTTGCCCCTGTGTGAACCGGCACTAAGGCTGCATTCACACCTGAGCGTTTTCAGCTCGTAAAACGCCCATCTCAAAAGTTCCATAGTGCCCAACAAGCGAAATTACATTCATTTAAATGGCCCCTGTTCTCATCTGAGCGTTCTGTCGCCTGACGCAAAACGCCTGAAGATCAAAAAAAGTACATGAGCTTCTTTTCAGGCATATTACAGGTGTTTTTTTGCTTTTTACATTGACCAATTGACCTGTACAAAATCGCACGACTTTCCTCCTGAAAACAATACACTCAGGTGTGAATGCAGCCTGCAAACATAATCCAGTAATAAAATCAGCAGTTTAATGGGTGAGTAACCCAAGTTTAAAAAGGGAATCACCAATTCTTATTGATGCCAAGAAAGTTTGTGGAGAACATGGGGGGGGGGGGGGGGGGGGTGGTGGGGGGGGGGGGGGGGGGGGGGGGGGGGGGGGGGGGGGGGGGGGGGGGGGGGGGATAAGTTGAAAGTTCATCTAGCCATAGTGGATTTGTGTCACAGGTAAGCATCATACTGTATGTGTCAACAGTACTTATGGCAACTTTAAAAATCATGCTTCTCGCCCTTAGAAATAGG
Organism: Lithobates sylvaticus; assembly: GCA_028564925.1. NCBI lineage: Eukaryota > Metazoa > Chordata > Amphibia > Anura > Ranidae > Lithobates > Lithobates sylvaticus. The sequence continues at coordinate 552,465,989 of CM053029.1, read as the reverse complement.
AATGCTGTTCTTAAGGAGGTACTGAACTCTAGAAGTTGTGCCCCTTAAAAAGGCAGTTAAAGGACCGGTATTGCCTGTGGTCTCCCTGCATCCAAACGTTTCCATATTACGGACTTACCATGCTTTGTTTTGGGCTGTCTCTGTGCAGGTGGCCATCTTGGTAGAGGTATTGTTTTGTTTTCTCATATTAGAGCTTTTCAGCAAGGAGAACGATTAGCAGCACAATAGTGACATTGCTAAATCTCACTTCAAATCTCCTGAGACGGAAGCCTTAATCCTAGTACACACAGGCCAAATGTGTTCAATACAATACGGTTCAATACAAACTGGCTGACATTCGGCCCGTGGGTACTGCAGCTGGTCTGACAGAGGGCTTCTGTCAATGGGGCATGACCGAAAAAGGTCTGCCAATCAGCGTTCTCAGCCCTGTCAGAACACAATAGCACAGCAGGGGAGATTGCTGTACTAACATTGCATGGTTAGTACAGCGGCTCCTCCGAAGATCAGTTTTTCTTTTTTCTTCTTTCGAACAAAAAAGAAAAACTACTAGGGTGTACTAGGTTTAGGTAGACCATGCTTATTTCTTTCCTGCAACCATGAGGGAAGCCATCCCTGCCAGGAGAAGACGGTGATTATTGCTGGCAGCTATATGGGCCGCTAGGAATAATTGCAAGTGAATCCGGCAGACTGGTTGTACTAAAGTTGATCGATTTGATTTAACTTGGGTACATTCAGCGTGCCCAAACAAGGTTCAAAATTCGGGAGCGGTTCCTGCTGAACCTGCCTAGATTCATACAGTCTATGGCCGGCCTTGGATCTGACACTATAGCGCTACAGTGAGGGAAAATAGTATTTGATCCCCTGATGATTTTGTACGTTTGCCCACTGACAAAGAAATAATCAGTCTATAATTTTAGCAGTAGGTTTATTTTAACAGCGAGAGACAGAATAACAACAAAATATTCAGAAAAACACATTTCAAAAAAATTATAAATTGATTTGCATCTTAATGAGTGAAATAAGTATTTGACCCCTTCGCAAAACATGACTTGGTACTTGGTGGCAAAACCCTTGTTGGCAATATCAGGGGTCAGATGTTTCTTTAAGTTGGCCACCATGTTTGCACACATCTCAGGAGGGATTTTGTCCCATTCCTCCTTGTAGATCCTCTCCAAGTCATTAAGGTTTTGAGGCCGACGTTTGAGAACTCAAACCTTCAGCTCCCTCCACATTTTTTTTTTTTTAAAGGGATTAAGGTCTGGAGACTGGCTAGGCCACTCCAGAACTGTAATGTGCTTCTTCTTGAGCAATTCTTTTTTTATTGCCTTGGCCATGTGTTTTTGGGTCATTGTCATCCTGGAATACTCATCCACGGTCTATTTTCAATGCCCTGGCTGAGAGAAGGAGGTTCTCACCCAAGATTTGACAGTACATGGCCCCTTTCATTGTCCCCTTTGATGCAATAAAGTTGTCCTGTCCCCTTAGCAAAAAAAATGCCTCCAAAGCATAATGTTTCCACCTCCATATTTGATGGTGGGGGATGGTGTTCTTGGGGTCATAGGTGGCATTTCTCCTCCTTCAAACATGGTAAGTTGAGTTGATGTCAAAGAGTTTGATTTTGGTCTCATCTGACCTCAACACTTTCACCCAGTTCTCCTCTGAATCATTCAGATGTTCATTAGCAAACTTGAAACAAGCCTGTACATGTGCTTTCCTGAGCAGGGGGAACTTGTGGGCGCTGCAGGATTTCAGTCTTTCATGGCATAGTGTGTTGCCAATTATTTTCTTGGTGACTATGGTCCCAGCTGCCTTGACATCATTGACAAGATTCTCCTGTGTAGTTCTGGGCTGATTCCTCACCGTTCTCCTGATCATCATGAGAGCTTGTGTTTTTTCCATTTGTGAATAATCGCACCAACTGTGGTCACTCTCTCACCAAGCTGCTTGGCGATGGCCTTGTAGCCCATTCCAGCCTTGTAGGTCTACAATCTTGTCCCTGGCATCCTTGAGATTAGGAGAGAGAGTGCTCCTAATCTCAGCTCGTTACCTGTATAGAAGACACCAGGGAGACAGAAATCTTGCTGATGGGGGAAATACTTATTTCACTTATTAAAATGCAAATCAATTTATAACTTTTTGAAATGCGTTTTTCTGGATATTTTTGTTCAGTCTTTCACTTAAAATAAACCTACCATTTAAATTATAGACTAATCATTTCTTTGTCAGTGGGCAAACCGACAAAATCAGCAGGGGATCAAATCATTTTTTCCCTCGCTGTATGAGACTTGGGCTCTGCTTTGCTATTCTTCAAGAGGAATTCCAGAAAAAATATAGAATTTTCAGGATACTGCTTAGGGACAATTAACATCGTTTAGATGTTCCCAAGTATTTTTGTACATTTTCGCTTTTGGAATTTAGGTTTACTCCTATTTTTTTTTTTTTTTATATCTGAGTTCAGTTTTGCTACATTATGCACATAGGCTTGTAAACATCCAGCCTAATTGAGATCCCATCTGCTACATCTGACACGTGGTATTCTGAACACCTAGATGGAGTGATGTCACCAGTCACTGACATCACTTGCACAGAGGTGTATCATCCAGTAGCTATCCAGTAGTGTTTTGACAATTTGAACTTAATTTACAAACTGTGAAATTGCTTGCAGCAACTGTCTTTGAACATTTTGCAAACATTGCCAGAGGCTGTATACCATGGAATAAAAACTAACAGAAATTGCGCTAACAGAGCTAAACAGCAGCTGGCAAAACAAATGAATAAAATGTGTACTAAAATGTAAATCCAAATTGCCACGCTAAAACATCAAAGAAATACCATTAAACTCCGAAAACACAAATCCTAGTACATGGGAAGTAGGAATAATAGTCCCAGAAATGTGACACATGTACCAATAGCCCCCTCCAGGTCTCTGTATATGGTCACCAGAACACCTCATCCAGTTGAGCAGGATATTCCGCCATAACATACAAAGAGAACCAGGAACACCAACATACAGTGTAAAACTGTATAAAAGAATGTATTCAAAAGTACTAGCCACTCACATGGTTAAAAACATCAAGTGTTTATCTGCACAGAAATTCTGGTCCAGGGATTCAAACTGATCACCTCCTGGTTGTAGTATAATGGTGACGTCCTGAGCGATAGCTCTGCCCTACGTGTTTTGTCAGTTGTGACATAGTTATTTATTTCTATGCAATCCGAAGGAAGCTCGTGTGTGTATGTATGTATGTGTGTCTGTGTATGTATGTGTATATATATATATATATATATATATATATATATGTATGTGTTATATATATATATATATATATATATATATATATATATATACACACACACACACACACACACACACACACACACACACACACACACACACACACACACACACACACACACACACACACACACACACACACACACACACACACACACATATATATGTATATATATATATATATATATATATGTATATATATGTGTGTATACACACACACACATGTGTATATATATGTATATATGTGTATATAATGTGTATGTATTGCTTTACGGTTGTAAATCCCAACTGTCAGTGTGCAGCTTCCAGGGGTTCACTCAGCGCAAAAAAAAAATGTTATTGTTAAATTGCACCATATATGGAGACCTGGAGGCGGCTCATGTCCCCCGAGAGATGGCACACTGATACACAAGCTTATGTGACTCTTTTTTTATGTATAAAGAGTCCACTTGCTCCTGTAAGAGTCCTGTATATTCAAGGTGATGGGACACTTTGGTGTTCGGAGCAAGATCTTTTCATAATATTTTTCATTAGTTTGGATTATTATTCACGGTTCTGGGACTATTATTCCTACTTCCTCTGTACTAGGATTTGTATTTTTGGAGTTTATGGTATTTCGATGTTTTAGCGCAGCAATTTGGATTCACTTTTTGTATACCATGGGAGGTTGAATATTTTGGAAAATAATTTGTGGAAAATGCTGAATTAAGGTTTTGTTTTTCAGCATCTTTCAGCAGTACGCATTAAATTCAAATTAACCAAGAAAAATCAGTCCTCACAATGCCCATTACCTCATAGGGATCTCAAATTCCCACCCAAAAAATGTAAACCATGTAAACCATGTAAACATCCAGTGATATTGAAGCAGTTGCTGTAAAATGATGGATAACAATATCCTATATTGTAGCACTGCGTATTCACAAGAGGATTGATTACTCTCCACTCCCAATGACAGAATGAGTGACCTGCCATATTTCATGTCCAGTTAACTGTCACTGTAAAGAAAAAAGGGCAGCATTGTATGTAAAATGTAGAAGTGAGTATACTTGTTCACTTGGTGCCAGCATGTTGTAGGACTGCTGGTCTCTTGCATACAAGAACAGTATAGACTCACAAGGTGTACAGGTGTGCTTCACTTGCCTATCTGGCGGCAAGGACCCTGCTAGTGCAATCCAGTGTCAAAAAAGCACATGACCACTGTACAGTTTGAGGGTATAAACAGGGCTGCTGTTAGAAATCATGGGGCCCCATACAGCCTACCTGACTGCAACCCACCCCACCCCCGACGAAAGTGACCGAGGACATAGTTTTGTCAGTCTTTGTATGCAACCTCAGCTGCACAGATGAATGAATAGGAAGCACTCTAAGGCTCTTCACCATCAGAAGCATGGTAAATACGGTTTACTATTCTTAAGTAATGAATGGACACAGTAGTGATTGATACCAAAGGAAGGGGCCAGAAAATCACCAATTTACAGGCCTTTTCTCCCGCTCTCAATCCTGACACATCTATGTGCCTGCGGCAGCTTCCGGTGGGAGACGAGGGAAGCCGGAAGCGCTGCGGGGGGGGGGGGGGAGGGGGCAAAGACAGATGGAAGCAGTACATATGCTAGAACCAATCCCCCTGCAGTGCAGTCAGAGGGAGAAAGATGAGGAGAAGCTGGCAGCACTAGAGAGTTTGGTAGAAGAGGATTGGTGTCTGCAATAAGACGGTACTGTCTTATCAGCAGCCCTTGGTATAAATCTCACATGGTGAGGTTTAATTGGTCTGAGGCTAGATGGGGGAGAGCTGTTTCACGGGAAAAGATTGTGTGGTTGAGACGAAACCTAGAGGGAAAAGTGTAATTGAAAGGGTCATAATTGCTCATCCACTAGAATGATCCTACATAAGATTATTAAAATACAAGTACAACTTACTGTGCTTATAAGCAAAAACGAAATCTGTAATGTCAATGTAGTAATAAAAAAGGAAACCTAAAGAAGCTGTGTACAAGCCATCGACTCCAAATATATGTTAGAAGGCAATTTGAAGACATGTCTATTTTGTAGTGTACCCAAGGATAATGTCACTACAGAAAATAGTAGGAAGCTATCATCACAAGTGATCTAATTTCTAGGAAAAATGTCAATGAAAAGAGAAGAATTCAAGGCTCCAGGATGTACAACCAAATGTAGTATATAAAGGCAATAGGCTTTCTTCCTCCTATAAGAGCCATCGTTCCCACCTATTACCATCCCCATATGTATGTTAACAGCCCATCACACCCTTGTGCTTATCAATCTGAAAATGATTAAGTGCAAAATGCTCTGCCCCTGGATTGTTTTTCTAGTTAGTCTTTTGCATGTCTAGTTTGATTCTGGTAGAACCCCCTAACCTTTGGGGTGTTCGCAAGTAAGATTGGAACATGAAGTATACCAGCAAATTTCTTTGTGTACCTCTCCACTGACCCCTTGAGAGAACTGAAGCTTCTTATAGATAAGGGAGATAAATATTTTGGGGCAGAGTTTTTTGCTCTATGCAGTACAGGCTGGTAAGATTCTCTGAGCACTCAGGTGTAGCAATCAACCGATGACTCAACGGTATAAATGCAATATTTGTGTTCACAACACTTAAAGGGGGGGGGGGGGGGGGGTCCAGCGACCAATCATTTTTTTTTTTTTTTTTTTATTCATTGAGAGTCTTTGCCAATCACAAAGTAATATTTCAGCCTCTGTCAGTTTTTGTACATAAGAAGAACTTTTAAAATGTGCTCATGGCCGTTTCCATCTTGCTTGTGGGCATGTGAAGCCCACAAGCACTGATTTCCGGGATGCAGTAAATGCTGAGCTCACAGCATTCACCGCTCGTTCCCGCGCATGCTCAGTGTTTACAGCGAGCAGCGCCGTAAAAATCCGGGTTGCCATCACGGGCGGCGTCGTCGGAATTCCCGCCCCATTGTGATGCAACCAAACTTTTCAGACACACCCTCATCACGTGACCGGTGTCACTCGGTTCCAAGATCTACCGAGATTTCACACGGTGGCGGTCCGCACTGAATCTTGGGAAGCCTGACACTAAGCTCCAATGGCGCCGGGGAAAGGCAATAAACGCGCCTACTCCCGCGGGAGACAGACACAGGAAGTGCCAGAATAAACCACAATATAAAGGTAATTACAGCGCAAAAAAATGTTTAATTGGTAATTTGAACATATACGCAATTAACTGAAGGGGATAAGATTAAGTTAAGAATTTGTGTGAACCCCCACTTTAAAGTGAAACTTTAGTCAGAAAATGAAGTCCTGCTAGATCACTTCAGGCTGGTAACTTTTGCAGGTATAGCTATGGAAAACCTTAAAAGAAAAACATTAACAGAAGTGTGTATAGTGTTAAAATCCAGTAATACATTGTCTCACCCCACTCTGCACATGCTCAGCTGCTCTCCATTTTTTTTTGGCATTTTAGACACTGCCGAGATTTGCTGACAGCCTTAAAGTGGAAAACCCTCCTATCCTTTACAGCCAAGGAAGCAGCTTCTGTTTGATGGACGGATGGTGCTGCACATGTGATCAGTTATGTCACCAGCCATTTGATGGTTTGACAGTTTGATTGAGGACACAAGCAAATGTGACAGCAATCCTGGTGTTTTGTCAGATTAGGCTTTTTGTGATGGAAGTGGTGTTCCATCACGGCCATCTTGGTACACCCACACTTGGCTGCAGTAAGGCTACAGTCGGAAGGCAGCAAGCGGACAATTAAAGTGGTTGTAAAGGCAGAAGATTTTTTTTATTTTAATGCATTCTATGCATTAAAATAAACCTTCTGTGTGTAGCAGCCCCCCTAATACTTATCTGAGCCCCATCTCGATCCAGCGATGGACACAAGTGCCTCGGCTGTCCAGGACTCTCCCCCCTGATTGGCTGAGAACCAGCAGCATTGCCATTGGCTGCTGTCGATCAAAGTCAGTTAGCCAGTCAGGAGAGTGAGGGGCGGGGCCAAACTGCGGCTCCATGTCTGAATGGACACACTGAGCTGCGGCTCAGCTTGGGTGCCCCCATAACAGGAGGGAGGGGCCAGGAGGGCCAGCGAGGGACCCGAAAAGAGGAGGATCTGGGCTGCTCTGTGCAAAACCATTACGCAGCAGATAAGTATAACATGTTTGTTATTTTTAAAGGGAAAAAAAAAAAAAAAAAAAACAAGACTTAGTATGACATTCAAGAGGGAGTGCACCTGAATATTTTTTTTTTTTTTTTAAAAGCCAGCAGCTACAAATACTGCAGCTGCTGACTTTTAATAAATGGACACTTACCTCTTCCAGGGTCCAGTGATGTCTGCAGCAGAGGGTAATCAATCGCTCGGCTCTCTGCTGCTGCCGGCACCATTCTCGGTGAGGGAATCAGGAAGTGAAGCATTGCGGCTTCACTTCCCTGTTCCCTACTGCGCATGCGCGAATTGCACAGTGCAATGAGAATCGTCCGCGCTGTCTCTGGGAAACCGCTGTTCCTGTCCATGAGAAGGCGAACTATTGAACCAAACATGGATCGAAATTCGGTCATTTTAGCAGGAACTGGCCATGTTTTGATCCATGTATGGCTGATTAGGTTCACTGTTTCCTCTCAAGGCTGTCATTACAGAAGTGTCCCCCCAACCCCCCCACCATGTACTTGTCTCTGTTTGGGATCAGAGTGCTCACAGCTGCTGCCTCACTGTTGGCTGCAGTGAAGTATTGCATGTGTTTGCAGCTATGGTTCTGATTGGCTGCGTCTGCCTGAAGAGTCATTTGAAGCTTATCCTCGTACAGATCTAATCCTCCCCCATGACTAATAGGAACCAAATCAGTTTGTTCATTTTGAGATGTTTTTTATCCTCCCTATTTTTATTTTTATCTTTTCTTGTCATTATGAAAACTATCATCAAATTCATAGCATTAACTGTTGGGAAGTAGAACTAACGTTCCTAAAATGAATTTTTTTGCACATAATTCTTCTGGAGAATCAGTAAAATCACATTATGTATTTCTGTATCAGAGCCAGATGTTCCAATTTGTGATCACGCTCTTGCTTGGAATATTATGATTTCACATAATTTTTATTTATATATATATATATATATATATATATATATATATATATTATTGTATATGTGTGTGTGTGTGTGTGTATATATGTATATATGTAGATGTGTATGTGTATATATATATATATATATATATATATATATATAGTGTATGTGTAACAAATCCTGTACATGCCTTCACATGCACACTAAAGAATGACTACTTTGTGCACTAAAATCACAAACCTTTAATTGAAGGCTATACATTTGGCAGAAACATTTCACCAAAACATTGATAATCTAGTTACCATTATTTCAAAACATTTCAATGCTTTGTGTGATCACGGGCCCTTTATAATGCATTAAAAAAAAAAAAAAATCTTCTACATACTGGCAGATTCATTTGATATACCTATTAATATTTGTTTATTCAATAATGGCGAATAATTGAGATGCTAGCATTCAGATAAAGTTTTATCAAAAATCTGAAATGCATCTGATTTGCTGCAGAGGGAAAATATATAATATATATAAGTTTTAGAGGTCCATTGTTTGGACCAGTACAAGGGCTACATTGTTTCTTTAACAAACATTCCTAAGCCGAAAAAAAAATCTGTTTTATCAAATTTAAATGAAAAGGCTTTACTTGGAGGAGTTTTTTTTTTTTTTTTTTTTATTGTAACCACAATATGATTTAGGCCTTGTCCACACAGGCATAGTTAAAGGAGTTGTGAAGGCAGAATGTTTATCTTAAAGGAGTTGTATACCCTGAAAAAAAAAAAAAAAAAAAACTAAGTCAAAGGCATAATGAGCTAGTATGCACTGCATGTGACCTCATTATGTAATGCTTATCTTAGAACGAAGCCCCCGCACCATCTCCCAGTCACCGCCGAGGGAGCTGACCTTCTGCCTCTGCGATACTTCCGGGTTCGCAGCTCTGGCGCTATGAGTGGCCGAAGCCGCAATACGCTGGACCTTTGCCGGACCTTCACTGCGCATGCGCTGCTCACGTCAGCAGCTGCATTCAAGGTGAATATCTCCTAAACCGTACAGGTTTAGGAGATATTCATTTTACCTACAGGTAAGCCTTATTATAGAAATGTGCTAAATGGGTATACAACTGCTTTAATGTGATTGTAAAGTCTTGTTTATTTTTTCCTATAAAAATAAGAAACATGTTATACTTACCTACTCTGTTGCAGTGGATTTGCACAGAGCAGCCTAGATCCTCCTCTTCTCAGGTCCCTCTGTGGTGCTCCTGGCCCCTCCCTCCCATTAAGTGCACCCACAGCAAGCAGCTTGCTATTGGGGCACCCGAGCTGAGTCACAGCTTTCTGTGTCCATTCAGACACTGAGCCCTGACCTGGCCCAGCCCCCCCCTCCTCTTCCCCTGATTGGCTATCTGACTTTATTGACAGTAGCGGGAGCCAATGGCACTGCTGCTGTGTCTCAGCCAATCGGGAAGGAGAATCTAGACGGCTGAGACACTCGTGGACATCACTGGCTAGAGATGGGGCTCAGGTGTGTATTAGGGGGGCTGCTGCACACAGAAGGGATTTTATCTTAATGCATAGAATGCACTAAAGGGGGGTTGTAAAGGCAGGCAGAAGGTTTTTTATCTTAGTGCATTCTATGCATTAAGATAAAAAACCTTCTGCCTGCCTTTACAACCCCCCTTTAGTGCATTCTATGCATTAAGATAAAAAGCCTTCTGTGTAGCAGCCTCCCCAGCACACTTACCGGAGCCCCATCTCTGTCCAGAAATGTCCACAAGTCCCTCTTCGGTCCCTGACTCACTCCTGATTGACTGAGACACATCAGCATTGGCTCCCGAAGCTGTCACTCAGTCAGTTAGCCAATAGGGAGAGAGGGGGCGGTGCCAAATGGCACCTCTATGTCTGAATGGACACACAGAGCTGCAGCTCGGCTTGGGTGCCCCCATAGCAAGCTGCTTGCTGTGAGGGGCGAGGAGCAGCAAAAAGGGACCCGAGAAGAGGAGGATCCAGGCTGCTCTGTGCAAATCCACAGTGTCTTAAGTATTACATTGGTGGTTTTGTTTTTTTTTGTTTTGTTTTTTAAACTAGACTTTACAACTTCTTTAAGTGTGCTCCTGTACGAGGGCCGTGTTTTTCCTGCATCCGCATGCATGCAGTTACATTCACATCAATTGAGATGTTCCCTGTGGGTGAGTGTCCCTGTACTTGCACTGACATACATGGGACTGCCCACACATGCATGGAACATCTGTGTATTTTGGGCAGGCAAAACATGCCCCTCACATGGGTCTATACTTAAAGTGGTTCTTTAAGCCTGAAGGTTTTTTACCTTAATGTATTCTCTGCAATAAGGTAAAAAACCTTCTGCATGCAACTCCCCCCCCCCCCCCCAGCCCCCCAAAGCCCCCCATTACACTGACCTGTGATGTGCATGAGAACAGCAACTCTCTCGTCTCTCCCATCCTCATTGGCTCAGCCATTGTCTCCCACTGCTGTCAATCACAGCCAGTGAGGGGGGTTGAGGGCACACAAAGCTGGCTCGGGAGCGAACATGCACAAGTGCCTCCAGAGCAAGCAACCAGGAGTGTCGGCAGGGGACTCGAGAAGAGGAGGATCAAGGCTGCTCTGTGCAAAACCACTACACAGAAGTAGGTAAGTATAAGATGTTGATTATTAACAAAAAAAGAAATATAAATGTTTACGCCGATGTGAACGAGGCCTCAGAACAACAGAAAAAACTTCAGTAAACAAATTTTAAATACACCATCAGAGTCCCCCTTTACAACATTGTCCCCATCAAATTCTTCCTTGTATCAGAGCCCCCCCCCCCCCCCTTACATCCAGGTCCCCATCAGAGTCCTTCCCCTCCCCCTTTACATCTGTACCCCCATCGGAGTCTCCTCTTGCATCAGAGGTGCACATAAATATTGCAGCGGGCTGCCCAAGGAAGAAGTCTAAGGAGCTTAGAACATAAATGTCTGTACTACTGAAATTGTTTTCCAAAAAAGCTGATGATCCAGCAAACCTGATCAAGGTCTTACCAACCGCATCTGTCAGTGAATGTTTAGGGACTGTTGCCAGCTGTTTTTTTTCCTGTTCATTTTCAAGCTGCTGGAAGTAGGAATTTAAATTTAGTGTGAATTGAGAAACGGATAGAATTCACTTGTGTGGAGAGCGACATGCACTTATTTCTTGTGAAGTGCGGCGCATATCTTTATCTTGGGTTTTTGGCATGTACCTCTTAAAGCTGAAATGTTTAAATAGACAGCTAAACTCCAAGTATGATCTGTATTGCATACTTTCATTGGTTCAGCTTGGACAATGTAAGTATATCTCATACCTGAGGGACCACTGTAGAAGCAGATAGTCACTGTTGTAGTTTTCACTACTGCAATGATCACTCCAATCCTTTCCAGGTCCCCACTGCACACAGACCATAGGGGGTCACTCACCTGTCCCTGCTGTCATTCACAGAGCTACTTTTTTTTTTTCAATAAATACAGTACAAGCTTTGATAGGATGAGGTAAAGATCATGATGTCACTGCATCTCCTATCTACTTTGTCTAGTTGGAGAACGCCTTGAATACTGTGGGAAAAAAAAAATTGTTTTCATTGGCCAGACTTGTGATCGTGGCATCCTTGGTGCCCCCTCCCCTTAACCCCCTTTGGAGACTAAAGCTGGTGGTCACTAGATAGCAATACACACAGGGGGACATTCACAGTACACAGGGCCGTGTTGGTCTGTGTATACCCTGTTTAAAAAGGAACTGCAGACTGCTCACATAATTTGTAATAAAAACCTCTTTGTCATTCTGAAGCTTCCCTCCAACCACTTTGCGCATGCGCGGGACACTGCTCCAGGAAGAGGAGCGATGATCGCAAACCCCCCTGAGGCCGAAAGCGTCACTAAAGCTGCAGCAGGTGCAGCCAGCGACGCTTTGTGGCCGCATAATACACTACAGCAGAACGCTCCATCTAATAATCGGAAAAAGAAAAAAAGAAAAGAAAAGGATAAATGATTGAGGAAAGGAAGCTCAGCTGAGAAAAAAGAGGGGGGGATAAATAAAAAATAAAAACATAGCCCTTAAGGGGTGCCCTCCATCCAATGCATGGAACTTTGGAATGGTGTCAATTGACAGGTATTTCTAAATATCATGGATAGACATCCAAGGGCAAGAGCCTTGAAATGTACATTATAATAATATGGTGTACAGAAAGATGAAAACAATATAAATTAGTATAATAAGCATAAACAGAAAAATAGAAAAAGGTATGTATTATATACAGGTAAATAAGGTGTTATCTTTTTGAAGTGTTTGATCGAACAGTAACAACGGTTCAGATCATTTGCCTTATTATGATAGCGAACGCATGAAATATATATGCGGGATCTAACACACTAAAGGCCTATTTGGTGTAAAGGTTTAAAGTAGACCTAAGAAGGTGTATGTACCTTGAAAATTACCAACTTATCCAAAGAGGAAATTTAATAACAAGGATAAATGGCATTAATTTTGAAATATGTATGGAGGGGGGTTGATGAAGAAAGGGGGAAGTGAAAAAGGGCAATTTGTAGGTTAGAATAATTGTTCTAGAAATTACTTGAAGAGGGTGGGAGTATTTATGTGGCATATATATAAAGGAATAGTTGAAGCTAAAAGAAATTAGTAATTCAGTTGTAAGTTCAATAACTACAAAAAGGATTTATAAGAGTGTGATTCATTGAGGCCGGGGGCGTGCATGGCGTCCAACCGTTCTATCCATAGTGTTTCCTTTTGTAGGATAAGTCTATCCCAGTTTCCACCTCGTGGGTTTTTGGGCACAACTGCTAGTACACTAAAAGAGACGCAGGAGGTGTCAAACCTATGGTATAGGTCGATGTGCCTACTAACTGTGGTGAGCATTTTTCCATTGGAGGACACATATACATGATCTTTGATACGCTGCCATAGGCAGCGAACTGTCTTGCCTACATAGAAGGCCCCGCAGGTACACAGCATAAGATAGACGACTCCTTGGGTGGTGCAGTCTGCTCTTGTTTTTAAAGCAAAGGTGTCTCCTTTGGGGAGTGTAATGGTTTTGCTTTGGCATACCCAAGGACAAAAATCACAGTTGCCACAACGAAATGTACCATTTGGTTTATGACCAATCTGTGGTACGTTGGAATAGTGACTTGAGACCAGACGGTCACGAAGCGACGTGGTGCGTCGAAAGGTAAGCTCTGGTCTCAGGCCAATATGTTTCCTCACAGTTGGATCCTGATAGAGTAAATGCCAATGGTTAGTAATGATACTACGGATTTCTTGATGCTGGGAAGAATATCGTGTAATAATTCTAGATTTGGCTGTTTTTTCAGGATTGAGTTCTTTCTTAGAGTATAGGAGTGTATTTCGCGACTGTTTGGATAAGGTTAAGGCGAAATTGTACACACCTTCAAGACTTCATAGTGGAAGCAAAATCACTCCAATCACGTCTGCGAGCAAGAGGATATACTAAATCCACCTTGCGAAAAGCATATAATAAGGCACTTAAACAGTCGCGAAATACACTCCTATACTCTAAGAAAGAACTCAATCCTGAAAAAACAGCCAAATCTAGAATTATTACACGATATTCTTCCCAGCATCAAGAAATCCGTAGTATCATTACTAACCATTGGCATTTACTCTATCAGGATCCAACTGTGAGGAAACATATTGGCCTGAGACCAGAGCTTACCTTTCGACGCACCACGTCGCTTCGTGACCGTCTGGTCTCAAGTCACTATTCCAACGTACCACAGATTGGTCATAAACCAAATGGTACATTTCGTTGTGGCAACTGTGATTTTTGTCCTTGGGTATGCCAAAGCAAAACCATTACACTCCCCAAAGGAGACACCTTTGCTTTAAAAACAAGAGCAGACTGCACCACCCAAGGAGGAGACAGGCCTTTGACCACTTTGCGTATTATTTTATATATACTTAGATTCTGTACATGCCAAATATGCTGCAGAAATCTCCCTCCACTGAGTCTGGCTGCAGCCATTTTAACTGTGGGCAGCTGAAGCTGCTGCCTGTTCACTTCCTGGATTTACACAGAGGCACACCTCCAACTCTGCAGCCCTGCAGCTCTCATTGGCCCCTCGCTTCATGGCAAACCCTCACAAGAGTGAGCGAGAGCTGTGCATGATGTAAGCCTAGGCTTTTTCCAGACAAGAAACAGAAAGTGGGCTGTATAACGTATTTACTGGCAGAAAAAAAGGCTTTAATATCCTAAGTTAAAACATCAAGGGCAAAAAAAATGTAAAAAAGCTTTAAGCTGCAGGTAAGCAATGCAGCCTGGTCCAAGACCAGCCCTAGCCTTGAATTGAACAGTATGAGCAGCAGCACATTGAGCCAATCAGCAAACAAGGAAAAGAAAGCACGCATGTCTCCATTATAGTGATACTGTACAGAGGATTGCAAGCAGCCTATATTAAGACAGGCGCAAGTTCTTCTTTTTTTTTTTCTTGAATATATAACTTATTTAAATAGTTAGCTTTTATATTTGAATGGAATTGAGTTGAGAGTGGATAAAGTTACCATATTTTAATTGAAAAGCCCTCATAGGTAGTACATGGCTGCCTTATCGTTGATCTACATTGGCATAATTGTGTATACCATAGTCACAATTTACAATTGTATGTTTGTCCTTTTTGGTTCCTTTTACTTGTGTTTTTCACTTTCCTTTGCTCTGCTATCAGCTTGTTACCTAATCCTTTTTTTTTTTTTGGTCTTTTTTTTTTTTCCTGGGTTTAAACATTTTTATATATTTCTCTAGGACGAACTCCGACTCTGCACTTCACACCAGCGCTTCCAGTACCAAAACCCAGGACCCATTTATGGGGGGAAATCAGTCTGCAGTACGATTTCCCAGACCCACGCAACGTAACAGTAAGACTTCACTTTCTATCATTGCTTGTCATGTGTAAGCTTTTATATATTTGAAAAGATCGCCTCTTCATATCCTTACATCTGATTCATATAACATAACATCTTTTCAGAATTAGAAATGCTGTAACTGTGAAAACCTACATGTACAGTTAGAGGGGGCATCACATGTCCCATAGTCATACACATATGGAACTAACTGTTCTTTTTCTGCAGCATGTCTTATCTGTCAGTGGTGCACCAGGCACAGGACAATGCCCCGTATTGACTCTGATATAGACTATAAATTAGTCTGATTTGGTAGATTAGCTACTCTAAAGTAATCCCTGCTTTAGAATCTAAAGCTGACCATACATGGGTCAGTATTTTAAATTCTTTTGTTAAACCAACGGGTTGAATGAAAAAACGGACCTGATTGTCCCATTCCCCGGGGAGTGTCCCCCTGTGAGAACACAATAGCACAGCAGGGGAGATTGCTGTATTAACATGGGACCTGAGGTGTCAGTAGTGTGTACAAGGCTTAAGGCCCCTTTCACACTGTCGGACCATTCACGTCCGCCTGTCAGTTTTGTCGGCGGACCTGAACGGGCGCTCCATTCTAGTCTATTGAGTGACGGATGTCAGCGGTGACATGTCCGCTGACATCCGTCCCGGTCCGATCCGCTAAAATCAGATGGCCCTACGTTCATATCCGTCCCTGGTGGATCGGATCGGGTGAGATCTGCTGTCAGTGAGCAGAGAGAGGGACCTGTCTTCCGCCGGCTCAGCGGAGATCAATGGAGAGATCTCCCACTGAGCTGGCGGACTCCGTGGCAGCGGATCCGCCTTATGTGAATGAAGCCTAAAGTGTAATTTTTCTCTTGTCTTGTCCCTCTGTTATCAGCATGCGTTACTTCTGATAAGGTTTCCTGAAACCAAGAGCTAAAAAGGTGACTGCAAGGACCTCCAGCTGTTTGACCCCCTCAGCTCTGTTCCTGTGTGTAAGGGGGGGGGGGATGTCCCTTCCCTCCTTTCTCCTTCCCCCTTCCCTCAACTCCCTCCCCCCTTCCTTCCCTTTCCTTCCCTTTCCCCTTCCTTCCCTTTCCCCTTCCTTCCCTTTCCCCTTTCCCCTTCCTTCCCTTTCCCCTTTACCCTTCCTTCCCTTTCCCCTTTACCCTTCCTTCCCTTTCCCCTTTACCCTTCCTTCCCTTTACCCTTCCTTCCCTTTACCCTTTACCCTTCCTTCCCTTTACCCTTTACCCTTTACCCTTTACCCTTCCTTCCCTTTCCCCTTCCTTCCCTTTCCCCTTCCCCCTTCCCTCAACTCCCTTATCGGTGGCCAACGGAAAGTACCTAGTCACTGGGGGGGGGGGGGGCGGGCGCGGAGGGATTGTGTGTGTGAATTTGACAGGCGGACTCCTGCCTGTCAGGTAAGAGCATTCGGCACCCAATTGCTCTCATACACCCCCAGTACGGACGCTCCTCCTCGCCATGCTTACCGGGCTCTGCTTGTCCGTTGACGGGCCCGGGATCTCCATGGCAGGTAGAGGGGAAGGAGAAGAGCGGACACACGTCCTCTCTCTTCCCCTTCTTATTGTGACCTGGAAAGCAACGTCTCTGACGTCACTTCCGGGTCAAGCTCTCTATGTCCCCGGCCTATAGAAAATATAGGGTACTGAAGTTTGTTGCCATTTCACAGGCGTACATTAATTTAAGGTTTGGCATGTTGGGTATCTATTTACTCGGTGCAACCTTGTCTTTTATATTTTACTATATCTTTGGTTAATTTATTGTGTTTGTTTGCCCTAAAATTCACGTTGGGGTGTTTTTTTATTTATTTATTTTTTTTAAATTTTTTTATTTTGCTTCTCCTAGACCTTTGCGGTAATATCATGGGACATACAAAATTGCAACTACCACTATTTTATCCTTTAGGGTGTCTGCTTTCAGAAAATATATAATATTTGTGGGTTTTCTGTAATCTGGCCTTAAATGATTTTTTAAACGTGTGCAAAAACTGCTCTGGAAGCGAACGGGTTATAGGGCTGGGTGGTGGCGGCTCCAAGGGGTTAAAAAGGGTGAGTTGGAATTCTGTTTTAGTTCGTTAGTCAAGTCCATCTAAATCTACTAGTGCATCTAATTCTACCCTGTGCCCACATTGACATTGCTGCTGTCCATCTGTCAACATTTCTCCTCCAGTGGAGTGGTGACACTCTAGGACCAGAAATGTGTTACTGTTTTTTTTCTTTTTCCTTTATTTTCACCAGGTGACCTGTCCTTACGATCCCCTGTCTTCCCGCTGTGTCCTCCGGCCAATGCCAGCATCCGTTTTCGGGGTTCCCTTCCCAAGCGCGGTGGGGGCGGAGTTGGGTGGGAAATTCAAAACATGACTCACACACAATACATTGTAATCTGTTAGGATTACATTTTTGTATCAAACCATTTCACCTCAGTTTTGTCCCTAGTGCTTTGTCCAGTGTCCTGCCTGCATTTTTACCGTTCTTTCCGCCTGTGAGAGAACGTCCATGGCATCCAAAAAGCATCCCTTTTAGGTCAAAAGCAGTTTTACACCAGCTAGAAAACAGCGATAGTGAATTAGAATCACTTGCAGAATTGAGCGATAGTGATTCGTGGGGTAATTCGTCATCGGACACAAAGTGATGACCGCGACGATTCTGCGACCAAGCTCAGTGATGTGCGAACTTGGTGCTCTATTGACTGGTATGGATCAAGCGGCACCTCCAAGATTCCCATTTACTGGAGCATCTGGTATGAAGTAGACGTTGAACACGACATCCCTTTGCATACTTAGTTATTTCTGACCGATGAGGTTATTGAAAATATAGTTACTTATACAAACCGCAACAATTGGCTACTACGCATCGGAGGTTTCCAAGAAGCCAAAAGTGGGAACCAGTGACCAAAAATTACATTTGAAAATTTCTGGGCCTAATAATACTTCAGGGAGTGGTGGGGAAACCCCTGCAGAAGTGGTATTGGACAACTAATAAATTACTTGCCACTCCATTCTTTGGCACCATCATATCAGAGTACAGATTTTCCCTGATCATGAAATATTTATTCACACTTTGAAAACAACAAAGAATTTGATCAAACTACTCATCCTGCACCAAAAGTAAAGAAAATTTCTGAAGTATCTCAAATGATTCTAAAGAATTTCCAATGGAGCTATGTGCCAGAAAGATATCATCCTAGATGAAAGTCTAATGGCCTACAAGGGAAGGCTCAGCTACATACAACACATTGCATCAAAGAGAGCGCGATTTGGCGTAAAATCCTACATGCTATGCGAATTGTCAACTGGCTACATTTGGAATTCAGTCATATACACTGGAAAAGGAACAAAATTCAATCTATGGAATGGCAACATCTTCCATTCTTTCACTGATTGAGCCATTGCTAAATCAGGGCTATTTTGTAACAACCAACAACTTTTATACGTCTCCTGAACTTTGAGTTTCTTCTGCAAAACAAAACAGATGCCTATGGAATCGTTGGACCCCTTTCACATTGAGGCGCTTTTCAGGCGCTTTCACGCTAAAAAAAGCACCAGAAAAGCTCACGAAAACCTATTTCAATGAAAATCAATGAATGCTTTCACACTGGGTCAGTGCGCAGGCAGGGCGGTGAAAAAACACTCCTCTCCATTGAAATTAATGGAAAGCTCTTCAAAAGCGCCTGAAAAGCTCTTCCAAAGCGCTCAGCGTTTTACTGGCAATTTAGAAGTGCTTCAGTGTGAAAGGGGCCTTGGGGCTAACCTGCGCAACACGCCGCCAATGTTTGCCAATGTTTGCCAATAAGAAGCTGAAGACTGGAGAAATGGTTGCCTGGCAGAAAGACAAAGTGTTGGCACTGCGATGGCGTGACCAGAAAGATTTGTGCCTAATGAGTACAGTTCATAATACCTCCACTATTATGGTACGCACAAAAGGTGGGAAAGAAATCATGAAGCCACAAGTAGTGATAGACTACAATAACACCATGGGAGGTGTCGACAAAGCACATTATAACAGACTTACATTATGGCACATTATGACAGACTTACCTGGACACGGAAAAAAAAAAAAAAAAAAAATGTTATACTTTACCTGCTCTATTGCTTAGGGCAATTGCACAGAGCGACTTTAAAAACAAATTGCCCCCAGGAGTCCGCACATATGATTTTGGTGCAGTATCGCTCACATTGAAAACGCACTATTTTTTGTCAGGCACACCGAGGTGCCAGTTACTCTCCAGGCACCTCAAAAAGCATCACAATGCATGGTGAGTTATTGCCATGCATTGTGGCACAATGTGATTCGAAAAAAAAAGTAGGGCTGGGGAATTTAAAGATTAATTCCTCGATTAATCGTAAATTTTTTTGATCGATCAAAATTCTTTTGATTGGTACTTGCCTCTCCGCCGGCTTCCGGGACTTCATTGAGTTCTGTTGGAGATCCGGTGATGTCACAGACATCGACGCCACCGGACTCTTCCCCAAGTGCCTCTGTAACAACATATTCGCAGTTTGCTACGGAAGTGACATTCCGTCGCCGCCATCTTGCTACACCCCACACTCGTCCACAGTAAGGATACACTAAGAAGGGGAAAGCGCACGTTACACCCACCGGAGTTTTGCATTTTAGACGTATTTATAACAGTAAAGTCCCTTTTCTATAGTGAAATACAGTACTTAGAACTCCGTCTGACTGCTTAGATGTTGAATTTTAAAAGCATTCTGTCAGATTAGCAAACCTGTGAGATGAGTCGGGTTGCCGCTGCTTTTAAAATTCAAGATCTAAGTAGTCAGATGGAGTTATAGGTACTGTATTTCACTATATAAACTGACTTTACTGTGCATTATAATTAATCGAAATCGATTAATTGAACACGAAAATATTAATCAGTAACGGCACTAAAAAAAGAAAGCATTACTTTTGTGCGATTGTGCATTGGGCAGCTCATCTAAATGAATGAACGCACCTAAATGCACAAAAGCATGAGCGCACTTCGCACCTGCTTAGGTGGGATACTGGGAATGGAGCCTAACGGATATATAACGTGATCTGTATATATCATTTTTTATCTGGTGTCTTGTAGAGACCTCAAAATTATTGACTGTTTAATGATTGTGTATTTGAGAGGTCTCTCTTGCTCTACCTTTCACCCGGGCCTCATCCATGTTGTACTTGGGCAGCTTTTCTGCTGTCTTTTTATGTTTACTTTAAAGCTTAGGCCTTGTGACATTCATGCTTTATATGTTTACAGTCAAGCTAAAGCTTCCTTGTACGTTGTGGAGTCTCTTTTGTAGCTCACAGCCAAAATATATTTCATTTGGCCAACATTTCTACCAGATGGTTTACCTTTCTTCAGCTTATTCCGTATGACTTTTGTTGTTTTTACTTGTTAAACCTTTGTTTTTTGCTTTTGGACATGGAGATGTAAAACATGCATTTTGGAAGATTTTACCCCCCTTCATGACTAGGCTTTTTTTTGCTATTTAGCATTGCGCTACTTTAACTGGTAATTGTGCGGTAATGCAACGCTGTTCGCAAATTAAGTTTTATATATCATTTTTTTTCACACAAATTAAGCTTTCTTTTGGTGGTATTTGATCATCAGTGGGTTTCTTATATTTTATTATATTAAAGAAAAAAGACTGAAAATTGTGAAGAGAAAACATTTTTTTATTTTAATTTTATTTTTGCCAGAAAAACTAACCTTTCCAATACAAACAAATCCAATTTCTTTATAAATTTAGGCAAAAATATATTCTGCTACATTTCTTTGGTAAAAAAAATAAAATAATATATAAATATATAATATATATATATATATATATATAATATTGCTTGGTTTGTGTAAAGTTCTAGCGTCCACAAACTATGGTATTTACTAGAGTTGCTCCGATACCAAGCATTTGCACGAGTATTTGTGCAAATGCTCCGATGCCTAATCTGATACCTGGGCAGCCTCAGTTGTGCAGTGGTGGGGGGAGTTACAATCACCGATCTCCCTGTATAGCTTTCAATAAAGCAGCTGACAGCCGCATCTCCTCATCTCCCTCCTGCGGCTTTCAGCTGCTTTATTGAAAGCTATACAGCTCTTCCCAGAAGAGTTGAAGCTGTTAGAGCTGCAAAGGGTGGGCCAACTCAATATTGAACCCTATGGACCAAGACTGGGATGCCATTAAAGGTCATGTGGGTGTAAAGGCAGGTGTCACAATACTTTTGATAATATAGTGTATACTGGAATTCTTTTTTGTTATACTAGTAGTGGCAGTGATGTGTGACTTAGGCTCAGTTCACACCTATGCACTTTTCTTTTGATGGTTTCTGCAGTTCTTTTTGCGGTGCGTTTTTGCACACGTGATTTTACTGCAATTTGCGTCTTGGCCAATTTGTTGTTGGGCAGATTAAATAATGCAAGTTGTGGCAGAAACTCACTACATGCTTTTCTGCAGATTCTCCAATGAAGTCTATTGAACCAAAAAAGCACCATTTTGCATTTAAAAAAAAGTCCCTGACTCAAATGCAATGTGTCCCATAGGAACGTGTCCCATAGGAGACCATGTTAAATGAACTGTAGTGCATTTTCTGCAAAAAACACATAGGTGTAAACCAGACTGCGAAAATGCAGCGGGCAATCTGACACTGACGCTGGCTGGGAACTGACACTGACCGCACCAGTGACACTAATGCAGTGAAAAGTGATAATACTAGACACTGTCCTAATGACACTGGCTGGGAAGATGTTAACAACATCTTGGGGTAATCATGGGGTTAAGTGTGTGCCTAACAAGTGTAATGTGTGTATTTATGTGCTGCTTATGCTAAAAATCTATTTGTTCCTTCTCCTTGGACACAGCCGATCAGCAGGTCTCAGCCCTGAATCATTCAACAGGCCGGGGACCTGCTCACAAAATCCTTCTTTGTCCAATCACAGCGGGAATTGGCGGGGAGGCGTAACTCGGGAGCACAGAGTGACGTACAGAAACATTGCTGTGCCTGTAGGAGCCACCAATCCGCAGTACAATGCGAGTGGGCGATCCTGAAGCAGTTCATTTCATTAAGGGGCCCTTGGACTAGACGAAAATATCATTTGAAAAATTGTTCGGTAAATCTCACAATACAACCATTATGTAGTGACCAAACAAGATCGTTCAATGGGCATAAATGAAACGATTTATAGGTTGGGTTGTTCACATAAAAAGTGACAAAATTTTGCACATGCGCATTCAAAATCGGACGTTTCTTACCCCACAACAAACATAATAACATTTTTAAATTTAGTTTGTTTAAAGTGGAGTTCCGCTTAATAAAAAAAATAAAATTTAAAAGTCAGCAGCTACAAATACTGCAGCTGCTGACTTTTTTAATAATCGGACACTTACCTGTCCAGGGATCCAGCGATGTGGAACAAAGCTTTCACACTGGAGCAGTGTAAAAAAAGTCCTTTGGAGCAGTGAAGGAGCGGTGTATTCACAGCTCCTACACCGCTCTTACCCATTGAAATCAATGGGACAGCGCGGCGATACCGCCGGCAAAGGGGGGTTTTAACCCTTTTTAAAACCGCCCCGCTAGCGGGCGAATACCGCTGCTAAAACGACGGTAGAGCAGAGCCCCAGTGTGAAAGGGGCCTAAGGCAGTGATGGCGAACCTTGGCACCCCCGATGTTTTGGAACTACATTTCCCATGATGCTCATGCACTCTGCAGTGTAGTGGAGCATCATGGGAAATGTAGTTCCAAAACATCGGGGTTGCCAAGGTTCGCCATCACTGGACTAAGGCAACCTATATGCTGAGATGCTGATGAGAGGGCTAGTGTGATAATGTGATGGTGATATACGCCTGTTTCTTCCCCCCTCTATCTCCCTCCGCAATCCCATTCGTTCTTCCCTCTCCCCCCGTCCTCCCATTAGTTCTTCCTTCATCACCCCCCCCTCTTCATCCCCCCCCCTTCGCCCCCCCCCCCTTTCCTTTTTCTCTTCTTTTATGGTTTTATTTAATTTGCTCTAAGAGATTGATCCTCTTACTGATCCATGTTGTATACTGCTACAGAATTTTTTTTTTTCTTTCTTCTTAATGACCAATATTATTTACTCTGTATGATATGCTAAACTGTGTGCCTTACAGATTTTGTTTTCAGTTGGAGATGCACAGTAATGTTCACAATGCGATATTTTTTCGGTGCAGACTGATTTTATGTCTATTTTTCAGATATAATATGGTTATGAGATCAGCCTTGCTGCTCTGTACTGCTGTGCACAATGCTGATACGTTCATTCTGTAGCATGAAGTATGTTCCCTTTTCATATAATGCATAGTTATGATGTCGCTGAGTGGCTGTGATATTAGGTTGCACCAGCCGGTATTGCTTATTGCTGCAGAGAGAACCTGAGCCAAAACTCTCTAGATCAATGTAGGGCCATACAGAGCGTACCCAAGGCAGCGGACATCCAGTTCTTTGCAATCCTGTATAGGCTGGGATAATGTGTGAGTCATAGTGCTGCTTGCCAGTTTGTCCTGGAAATAATAAATTCCTGTTAGGATAATAGAGCAGTGAAAGTCCCTTATGATTATGTAAATACAGTAAACACACCAGGAAGCTTTAGGAATATCCATATTTTCACTTGAAGTTTTCATAAGGGAATCTGGTGATCTCCCTCTAGTGTTGGCTTGATGAACTGCAGGAACCAATGCATTCAGTTTATAGCAGTTCATGTGTAATGCTGACTTGATTACTTTGCCACTTTTTTGCTAATGCAAAAATAGTTGAAAGGCACTGTATATCCAGGGTTTGTTGTTTTACTTGCAGAGTCACTTTAAAGAAAACGTATAGGCCCCGATCACAGGCAGACCTGATCAGAAATGTCATGAGGGTGTATGGGAAGGCTGACATAAACGAACGTGGGCTTATTTACATATGTTTTTTTCAGAGTCTGTCCAGGTCCATAAAAAAAAAAAGAGTAAAAGCCTAAATCCTTTTGCATTCTGTTTTTCCGCAACTAAATCCGTTTTTTCTGTGACAATCAGATGGTAATGGATGCAAATAATTTACACCTGCTGCCCATAGATCTAATTTGGCTCTAAAAAACCTTCCGTGGCAAAAAGATACAAAAAAAAAAAAAACAGACATTGATGTCATAGAAGTGACTTCCATTCTGCTCAGATTCAGGAGGGGAATTGTTTTCGTATCCCCTGTTGATTAGGACCAGAAACGCCCCATGAGAAAGGGGCCTTTATAAGAACAATATGTGGCCTACTATTGCTGATCAATAAAAATACCACTTGTCTCTCTCTGGTTGTTAAGTCATCAACTCTGAACAACTATACAGTTTGTGAGGTCAGAATCCCTAATGTGATTACTTGTGTATTAGTGACTCAGAAAATGTCACTGCTGTAGTATCCTAACAGGAATTTCTTATCTACAGAGCAGGAGTTTGAAAGCCAGACTATTAGCATTTTCAGAAGGTTGGCAATGGTTGCTCACGCATTTCTTTCATGACCGGTTTTGTTTAATAATCATTTGCATTCCCTTACAGCAGCCATAGTCCTATTCAGGATTTGATTCTAAAGTGGCTTTGTGACTATACAGTTAGCAGTTAGTTGTCACTTTCTGATGCATGAGGCCAACTATATGCCAGCTTGCTGGTGAGGTTTCCTTTGCACTTGCATTACTTCAGTGTGGGACAGCTTGCTGTTGGCACAGAGGCTTGCATCATAGGGTTAAGAGTGCTTGTTTTAAAAATTAAGGGGACTTTAGCTGTTGGGAATCAATGTCACACATTATACGTTGTGTATTAGGGGCTACTTTACTATAGACGGTAAAATGCTGTCCAGATATTATATATATATATATATACACATACACACACACACACACACACACACACACACACACACACACACACACACACACACACACACGTATAACACACGCGCCGGCGTATAACACGCACCCCAAGTTTAGGAGGGAAGTTTAAGGAGAAAAACTTACATTTAAATGCCCATTAATGCAGCCTTGCACTGTCCCCCTGCAGCCTTGCCCTGTCCCTGAGATCTTTGGCTCCTCCCACCTCCGCTGCCGAGATCTTTGGCTCCTCCCACCACGATCTTCGGCTCCTCCCGCCGCCACCGACATAGACCGAGCCGAGTGTACTTGGCTACTCCGCTCGCAGTAACGCCCCCGTCCCACCCCTTGGCCTGGCTCCTACGATGGACACCACACCGGGCCAATGGCAGGACGTAAAGGCTAGGGAGACGGGACTGAGTGTGACTGCGAGCGGAGCCGAGTACACAGTACATTCGTCGGCGGGGCTCCAGACAACGGGGGATCGGCATATAACACGCACCCCACGATTTTCCCCTGATTTTAAGGGGAAAAAAGTGCAGATAAATACTGTATACATTTATTTTTATATATATACGTTCTCGTTCTTTTTTTTTTTTTTAATTCATTGAAGTGTATTTTTTCCCAAAAAATTGCGTTTGAAAGACCGCTGGGCAAATACAGTGTGACATAAAATATTGCAGCAATTGCCATTTTATTCCCTAGGGTCTCTGCTATAAATATATATATATATATATATATATATATATATATATATATATATATATATATATATATATATATATATATATATATATATAATATAATATAATGTTTTGGGGTTCCAAGTAATATTGATTTTACCTTCCTTAAGAAACAAGTGTCAGAAAAAGATTTAGACTTGAAGTGGTTAAACTTCCTGCATTTACCCGTTGTTGAAAACTTGGCAGGCGAACTCTGCAATAGGGATCGTCAGGGGGGTTGAATCGAGATCACGATTTTTTAATGATTAATTGTGCAGCTCTAATAAATATATATTGTAATGTACAGTTTTATTTATTTATTTTTTCCCCGCAGCTCAGTAATGTCTTGCTGCTGACTTTCACATTGATGTCAGGTGCCTGTTTTGCACACTTGAGTAGCTCCCTTTTTTGTTCTGCATTCACTTTAGCTACTTTCACACTGAGTCATCTGCGATAAAGCACCGCTATTTTTTATTGGCATTTTAACGGCGCTATTCGGCGCTAGCGGGGCACTTTTAACCCTCCGCTAGCGGCCGAAAAAGGGTTAATGGGCAGGACCGCTTTAGGAGCGGTGTATAACACCGTTCCTACATCGCTGCAAAGATGCTGCTTGCAGGACTTTTTTTTACCGTCCTGCAAGCGCACCGCTCCATTGTGAAAGCCCTCAGGTTTTCACACTCTTTACATGTGCTATTTTTAGCACTGTAGCATCTGTAAAGCGCCTCAGTGTGAAAGTAGCCTTTCAAGCAGTAGTAAACTGCTGAACCCCCCCCCCCCCCTTTTCAAAAAAAAAAAAAGCCTTGCAAGACACTAGCACAATGTGCTAGTATGCATTGCATACTAGCACATTATGAAATGCCTTAGAACGAAGCTCCCGCGCACGCAAGTTCTCAAGTTCCGGCACGAGCTGCTGGACCTTAGGCCTGATTCACACTTATGCATTTTTAGTGCTTTTTGCATTTTGCAGATTTGCTCTACAGAAAGTGTTCCATAGGAAACCATGGTAAATGGGCTGTAGTGAAAATCTGCAAAATGCAAAAAGCACTAAAAATGCATAGGTGTGAATGAAGCCTTAAGCACGCATGCGCCACTGACGTCAGTGGCTGCATGAAGGGTGAATATCTCCTAAGGTTTAGGAGATATTAATTTTACCTTGAGGTAAGTCGTATTATAGGCCTACCTGTAGGTAAAAATACAGGAAATACAACCACTTTAAAGATAAGCTAAGTAAAAGTAGGGATTAAGATGCACTTTAATTTTCCAAACAAAAAAAGTAATGTCTGTACGTTACCAGGCCTTATTACTTTCAGGCCTTTTTTATAACTTGGTGATTCTGCCAGCATCCCACTTCCTGTCCTAAGGTGACAACGGTCACTTGCTGTACTGTATCTACAGAGGAGTACCAGCAGCGTAGGACAGGAACTGATTAGGACTACAGAATATTATTGTTCTGTCCTGTCATTTTTATTTCAACAGGAAGTAAGAAAAGCTCATTATTAATAATAATAATAATAATAATTATTATTATTATTATTTTTGTTTTTTGTACAAAAGATAAAAACCCAGCGATTTATTAAAGGCCAAAAAAAAAACAGCTCCGTCTCTCCAAAAAGTTATATAAAATGTGTTTGGGCACAACATGACAGAGTAATTCAGTCAAACTATCACAGCACAGAAAAATGGCCTGGTAATGGAGGGCTATTACAAGCTGGTACTCAAGTGATTATTGCTAGCTGTTATCGAATAGTATGATCAAAGTAAAGAAGTTGTCTCTGGCAATAATATGTTCGCTATCTTATAGAATATAATGCATATTTATATATATATATATATATATATATATTATAATGGGCCATCTATGTTTAATGCAGCAATAATAATTGGCTTCAAAGCATTGCTTCAGTAAGGCTTCATGTACACGGGACGTTTTTACAACCTCTCCTGAACGATTTAACCTGACAGATAGTAACCCACGTTTAAAACGTCAGTTAAAAAAAAAAAAATGATATATATATAATAAAATGAGAAAACACTGTAAACGAAACGTGGCTAAACACGAGTTGCCGCGTTTATAAGCGTTTGCCGCTTGAAATGCCTCTATAAATGACCCTATGTACATGCACCGATAAGATAACACAGAGGAGAGTTCAGGGGCAGCTGAAAAAAAATGCCCAATTGCTCCTAAACATCTGTTTAGTAGTAGAGGTGTACATGAGGTGTACATGAGGTGTACATGAGGTGTACGTGAGGTGTACATGAGGCCTTATAATAAAAGGCACCACATTCCTGTGTAGTTTGTCACTTCTCACTTAATTCAGTCTGCATTTTAAACTAGCTGCCCTTTTGTATTCCATAACCCCGGATTTAAGGCTTCCTGAACACATAAAGCACAGATAAATGTCGGATTGCTTTGAATGTGTGATAAAGAGATAAAGCCGCCTTAAACATCCGTCCATCAGATGAGACGGTAACCGATGACAGGAAGATGGCTAAAGACATAAATAACTGACAGAATGTGATTTGATTATCTCGCAGCAGGGCGGCTTCTGTTTCTGTCTGTCTTGTGGTAACAGATTGAAGGGTCAATTTTCCAAAACTGGAGAGTACAAAATCTGCTGCAGCTCTGCATAGTAACCAAAAGCCTGTACAAAGTGATGACAGGCTAAGAGGATCTGTCACTGTTCTCATGTATCTGCACATCCAGCAGTTATGTACGGTTAGGGATGAATGACTGGCCTTGGATACATCGCCATTCAGGGTCACTCAGCTATCCCTAACTCCAGGTAACTGCTGGTTGTGTGGAGGATTACCAGGAGGACACCTGTGGCCGACCCAACCTGTACAAATTGGGGCTCATTCACACTTAGGGGGGGGGTAAAGCTGCGCTGTTGAGTTGCGTTCTTAATACCACCCCAATCAATCCCTCCTTTAGATGAAAAGGCAGCGGCTAGGGGTACATGCAAAGCTTTGCTTTGCGGCCGCAACAGGAGTTATACCCCCTGTTTCATTTGGGGGGCACTACCGTCATTTATTCAGTTGAATGGGGCCGCATTGCAACTAAATGCAATGGGTGTGCAGGGGGTCAAAACAATGTGAGCAGACAACCTATTGCCTCCCCACTGCCCTTCAAAAGCCTCTGAAAAGTGATCTGAGCAGCACTTTTCAGATGTGTGGCGGTGCTTGCTGCAAGTGTGAACAAGCCCTTAAAGTGTTACTAAAACCACAACAGTAAAATCAGTCTGTATATGCAGTTAAACATGTTTGTTATACTCACTGTGGAACCTAAGGGGTTATTCCTCTGCATTGTGTTTGATCCTCTCTTCTCTGATCCTCCCCTTCTTTTACTGTCCCCAACCCATATGCTTTTAGTACAGAGCCTTAGAGGTACTCTGTACATGCTCAGCTCAGTGTGTATAGAGCGTTTTTTTTTGGGGGGGGGGGGGGTGCATGTGATCAGCACTGTCCAGACAGAGGGTCAGGGGTCATGCAGCTTCATAGGACAGTCAGAGGAGAATGAAAACTCCTCCTACAAGCTTTAACCAGACACTGATACAGTCACAAGACTGCTCTAACTGCTAATGAGAAAAAGTATTTAGCAGTTTACATCAGGGCTTGACAAATTTGCTTGGAATCTAGGAGCCAGCTAAAAAAGTTAGGAGCCAGGTTCTCTTTTTTTTTTAACGACATGGAGATGAGTGAGGGGAAGATGGCCCCCGCCTGTCTCCAAGTCATTGCAGGGCAGAAGCGACTTCAAATCGTCACTTCTGCCCATAGCTCTTTAAAAAAGGAACATTTTATTTTTTTTTTTCAAATGGCAATTTTTTTTTTTTGCATTTTAGTGTAAAGATGAGATCCGAGGTCTTTTTGACCCCAGATCTCATATTTAAGAGGTCATGTCATGCTTTTTTCTATTACAAGGGATGTTTACATTCCTTGTAATAGGAATAAAAGTTACACATTTTTTTTTTTCAAAAGAACAGTGAAAAAATTAAGTTAAAATAAATAAGAAAAAAATAATAATTTTAAACGCGCCCGTCCCGCCGAGCTTGTTTGCAGAAGAGTAGCGCCCGCATATGAAAGCGGTGTTCAAACCACACATGTGAGGTATTGCCGTGATCGGTAGAGTGAGAGCAATAATTCTAGCCCTAGAAATCCTCTGTAACTCAAAACATGCAACCTGTAGAATTTTTTAAACGTCACCTATGGAGATTTTAAAGGGTAAAAGTTTGTCGCCATTCCACGAGCGGGCAACATTTTGAAGCGAGACATGTTTGGTAACAATTTACTTGCCGTAACATTCTTTCACAATATAAAAAAAATTGGGCAAACTTTACTGTTGTGTTATTTTTTAATTAAAAAAAGTATTTTTCCCAAAAAAGTGCGCTTGTAAGTCCGCTGTGCAAATACGGTGTGACAGAAAGTATTGCAACGACCGCCATTTTATTCTCTAGGGTGTTAGAAAAAAAAAAAAATATATATATATATATATATATATATATATATATATATATATATATATATATATATATATATATATAATGTTTGGGGGTTCTAAGTGAAGGAGATAGGCAGGCAGTGAAAACAAAACAAAAATCTCCATTAGCATTGCTGGGTGTCATACCAACGGCCACCACAAGAGGGCGCCAGATTCTACAAGGTACCATAGGACTGCACAAGGCCGCAAAGCCGGGCCCTTCGCAATCGCGCGCGCGGCGGGGGGGGGGTGCACTATGGAGACAGGATACCCCCCAGCTGTGCTGCCCCAGGTGCCAGGTCGCTAATTCTAGTCGCCAATGCGACCTGGCGCCCGGTATTCGTCGAGCACTGATTTACATTTACTAAAATAATTGCCATGTTCTGTGTACTGTGGGGGACCAGATGTAGTAAATGCAGGGTCCTGGGTTTATTAACACTTTAAAGAGGAACTGCAGTCTGCTCACATAATTTGTACTAAAAACATCTTTGCCATTGTGAAGCTTCACTCCAACCACTTTGTAGAATATTTTTTATATATACTGTGATTCTATACTTGCCAAATATGCTGCAGAAATCTCCCTCCACTAAATCTGGCCGCAGCCATTTTAACTGTGGCTGTACACTTCCTGGATTGACACAGACACACAGAGGCACACCTCCAGCTCTGCAGCTCTCATCGGCCCTCTTATGACTCCTCCCCCCTCCCCTTCCTGGCAAACTCTCACAAGAAAAAGAGAGAGATGTGCATGATGTCATAAGCCTAGGCTAATGACCAGACAAGAAACAGGAAGTGGGCTGTATAAGGTGTTTACTGGCATAAAAAAAATGTTTTACTATCCAAAGTTAAAACAACAAGAATATTTAATAGATGGAAAGTTGAAAAAATGGCATTGAGATCTAAAACATGGGCTAAATATAGACAAGAAATACATTAAAAAAATTGGTCATCCGTGTTTTAGGTGGATTTCATGTCCGTATTCATCCTTTTTTATTTTATATCATAATTTAATTTGCATTGTTTGTATGTATGGGACTTTGTGCCAGACGGGTATTTTTCTGTTTGCATAGATGCTGCTTTTCTTGTCTTGTTTATATACTATGATCAGGATCATTCCTGGTCTGACATATACAAGCCACCTATGATCTGTTCCATCTCTTCCAATTCAGATATTGTGTTCTCAATAATTGCCCCAAGAGCCTATAGTAGTTGTGCTGTTGCTTCCTGTGTACGGTCCCCAGGCTCCCTAGCGGCTTGCTTTGATCAGATTGTCTCTCTGAGAATAATCTCATGTGTGTAACTTGCTTCCTCCACTGCTAGGTTGCTAAGTAATTAAAAGGAAACACCAGATTTTTTTTTGTAGAAAAAGCTTAGCACCTCTGTCTGGTTTTTACTGCAAACCTACTGATACAACAGGAAGTAAACTGTCTCAACAGGGATGCAGATAGTAAAGCCAAGATACACTAGCAGATATTCGCAGTACATTGATGATTTGACAAATGTCATTTGCAGCTTCAAACTTTAGTTCTCTTTTAACATTCGATTTTGGAATTCATTCATACATTTTACACAGCATTTCTCAGCTCAAGAAGGGAGCCAGGGATCTGATATCCCACTTTACACAGCAGAGAGCTGAGTGTAATCTGAGACCAAAGTGGAGGGAAAGGGCACACCCCCTCAACAGTCTGAGGCTGCATTCACACCTGAGTGTAGCTTTTTTCCAGCGCTTTTTCGTATCTCTAGTATTACAAAACGCAGATTTTGGAGTTTTGAATACATTGAAGTGCAAAGGAAGGGTTTGGGGTCTTCTAGACCCCAGATTTCCTCAATAAAGTATAAAGTATACCTGTCACTGACTATTACTGTCACAAGGGATGTTTACATTCCCTGTGACAGCAATAAAAAAATGATTAGAATTATTATTATTATTTTTTTTTAAAGAGACAGTGTCAAAATAAAATAATAATAAAACATTTTTTTAAAGTGCCCCATCCCTCCATGCTCGCGCCCGCAAATGTAAACGGTGTTCAAACCACACATGTGAAGTCTTGCCGCAATTGTTAGTGAGAGCAATAATTCTAGCACTAGACCTCCTCTGTACCTCTAAACCAGTAACCTGGAGACATTTTTAAATCGTCGCCTATGGAGATGTTTAAGTACCGTAGTTTGCTGCCATTCCACGAGTGTGCGCAACCGCAAAGAATGGGCTAACTTTACTGTTTTTTTATTTTTATTTTTTATTCATAAGTGTCTTTATTTTTTCCCAAAAAAATGCATTTGAAAGACCGCTGCGCAAATACCGTACTACATAAAATATTGCAACAATTGCCATTTTATTCTTTAGGGTCTCTGCTTTTTATTGTTTTCATTGTAGTAATTTTTACTCTTCTTTTTTGTTGCAGTAAATTTACAGGACGGGGAAATAGACAACTTTGAAGGTAAAGATATATGATGCCTGCTCTTTTATTTTGTGATCTAATGAGCGATCTATAATGCTGGCACTATTGCATGAACAACTTGCATCTTTATTTTTTATGTGGTGTGAAGTCATATATATCATAATGTAAAAAAAAAAAATATCTTTTATAAATATATATATATATATATATATATATATATATATATATATATATATATATATATATATATATATATATATATATATATATAATGTATGAGATGTAACTTCACTAACTTTACAACTGCTGTTACATATTAATCTAGATTCTAGCCTATGGCAGCAGAAACACAGGATGGTTATGCCGCTCATACTTTAAGTGAATTTCATCTAATGAACCAGCTGAAATTTTCAGCCCCACCCCACCCTCCATCTACTATCTACTGAACAATTCTAGACCAAACAGCACCAGCATGCCATGAGTTGCAAGAATTCGGTCCCTTTCACATAAAGGATCAGGTCCGCCTATTCACCCCTATGGACCAGCGGGTGTAAACAGACCTGTGTCTGCCTACCTCTGGTCTGCTAAAAAAAAAAAAGAGAAGATCCCTCCACCTCCATCTAGGCAGATCAAATCGG
Organism: Lithobates sylvaticus; assembly: GCA_028564925.1. NCBI lineage: Eukaryota > Metazoa > Chordata > Amphibia > Anura > Ranidae > Lithobates > Lithobates sylvaticus. Next base: position 552,432,690 of record CM053029.1, on the reverse strand, counting down.
AGGGCATTTGGGTGTAAACAGACTGAGGAATCCATTTACTCCTAGCCGCCCATAGATCAGAGTGGGCTTTGTCCATGTCTGCTCTGCAGAGACTGAGCAGACACAGCCCTGTCATTCATAAATTACCAGTGTTGTGCTAAATCAGTGAACACATTCAATTTATCAAACATATATGTTTATATATTCATAATGAATATGTATACACATTGTCAATATGCCAATTCAATAAAATATAAATTGGTGTCCATCCAAAAAACTATTAAAAGTGCTCCAGGTTAAAGGCAAAGTCTCCTTAAATTGTGCCAAATGAAAAGATTTATTTTCTTCCTTATTTCCGAAAGGTGTTAACCACTTGACCTCCAAAAGATTTACCCCCTTTATGACCAGGCTATTTTTTGCGATACGGCACTGCGTTACTTTAACTGACAATTGCGCGGTCATGCAACGTTGTACCCAAATAAAAAGTATATAATTTTTTTTCCCACAAATGGAGCCTTCTTTTGGTTGCATTTGATCACCTCTGTTTTTTTTATTTTTTGCACTATAAACAAAAAAAGACAGACAACTAAAAAAAAAAAAAAAACATTTTTTTGTAATTTCATAAATTTAGACCAGTATGTATTTTGCTACATATTTTTGTTTTTCAAAAAAAATCCCAATATGTGTATTTTGATTGGTTTGAGAAAAAGTTATAGAATCTACAAACTATGGTATATATACTGGAATTTATAGTATTTATTTTATACTGGTAATGGCGACGATCAGCAACTTATAGCGGGACTGCCATATTGCGGCAGAAGGTTGGACACTGACAGAATCTTTTCATTTGGCCCAATTAAAGGGGACTTTACCGTTTCTTAGTTTTTTGGATGGACACCAATTGATATTCTATTGAAATACATTGACACTGTGTATACGTATTGATTATATATGTATGTTTGATTAATTTAATTTGTTCAATGATTTAGCACAACCCTGGTCATTTATGCAAATCACTATTAGAAGGGATATCTTCTTTTCGTGTTTGCGGTTTTTACTACAATTGTAATTTATTATTTTTTATTTTTTTTTGGTGCACTTATCTTTTGCGCGGTTTCAACATATTTTTAACAGACCTGTCATTTGCCCGCTCTGCTCTGATTAGCAAGGGATCAATGGACTAGAGCGGCAACTAACGATTATTTTGTCTGTCGACTAATCTATCGATTATTTTTACGATTAGTCATCGACTAACGATTATTTTTATTTTATTTAATCTAGTGTTCTTTTTTTTTTTGATTAGCCAATTAATCCTTTGGATAACTAAAAAAATAAGTACATAAAAAAAAAAAAGGTAAGATAAGAGAACATAACTATATATATATATATATATATATATATATATATATATGTGTGTGTGTATGTATATATGTATATAGTTATATTTTATCTTACCTTTTTTTTATGTACTTATTTTTTGTAAAGTTAAGGTAAAAGAATATATATATATATATACTTATATATATTTATAGTTAATATAATATATATATATATATATATATATATATATATATATATATAAATGTGTGTAGTTATATTCTTTTATCTTACCTTTTTTTTTTTATGTTCTGTTTATATTTTCTGTTCAGAAGTTTATAATTTATTTTTTACAATGCTTTTTTTTTTTTTTTTTAAGGGGGGGGGGGGGGTGACAGTATTTTTTTTATCAGCCCTGTTGGGGGGCTATGGTGAGATATCAGGGGTCTTAACAGACCTCTGACATCTCCCATTTGAGACAGGGAAAGGGACTAGGGACACAGATTCCCCACTCCCTTTCTCTGTAGCCTCCGCTGCACTGATAATGAATGGAGAGAAGACAGCGGCAGTCACTGACTGTCCATTCAGAAAAAGAAGGAGCCGGGTTTACCGGCTCCTACCTCCGCTCTCCATCCTGAGATACCGAGGGGGAGAAGAGAAAGAGGGGGACAGATGCACAGAGGAGAGAGGGGGACACGGAGCAGCATGGAGAAGGACGGATGGGGAAAGGAGGAGGATAGGGGACAGTCAGCGGTGATGGTAAAAGCCGCAGTGGGGGTGTATTTACCTGCAACCCGCGTGACGCATCAACGCTTTTCACGCACGTCGACATATTTTCTTAGTCGACTACATTGACGCGTCGTGGCAGCTCTACAATGGACAGATACCCTGCTGATCAAAACAAAGTCCTGCCCCATGTGAAAGGGGCCTAGTTTGGGTATTCTGACAGGTGGTGGCATTGGCTATCAGAATGCAGTTGCCACAGCAGAAGAATCGGCCACCTGTGCTGTTGAGCATGGATGAAGGACTTTTTAGATTTTTTTTTTTTTTTCTATCATTCAGCCCGCAGGCTAAATTGGAAAAATCTGTGCATTGCTAGCTTGAGTCCAGCAGCCAGGTAACCAGTGCGTCTAAAAGTAGAATTTATTTTTATTTTTTTTCTTCTGTTGTGGTTAACGTTTGTAAACCATGTGCTCCTTGCCTCTCCTGTGCTGGCTGCAAGGTTGTACTGGATGAATTCAGCTTGAAGGTGTCTGCGTTGTAGTAAACCACAAATCATGTTTAGCATTTCCTGACGCACCTATCCTGTTCACAACGGAATGCATCTGCGAATCAGATGCGTTCCCATAGAAGATGATGTGCTTGCAATTCGCACCGCAATGCCCAGAAAACACACACGTTTTTTGGGGCAATGCGAATGCAACACACATATGTGAACCAGCCTCATTCAAATGAACGTATTTTAAAATATCATGCGAATTGGATGCGGTGTAAGCCATATCCAATTTTCATAGGTGTCCATGCTAAAACGAAAATCCCTCCATCTATAGACACCCACGATCCTACACTAACCTTTCTAGCCCTGTAAAGCAAAAATGAGTATACATACCTTTTCTGAAGTCGATCCGACCCGATCTCCAGCAGAGGAAGCTCTGCAGAGGACACGGCCGACAACAGCTGTGAAATGAATGGGTAGTGACATCACCCATAGACTTAATATGGGGCTTTTGTTGTTGGCTGCCTCATCCCACATCCACAGTGATGCTGCGGCTGACACCTCAGCCTGTAATTGGGTCAGATCACCTACAGAAAAGGTATGTACACTGATTTCTTCTTTACAGGGCTAGATAGGTTAGTGTTAGATTCGTGGGTGTCTATAGAGGCAGGGATTTTAGTTTTAGCGTGGACTTCCACTTTAAACTTTCCAGATCACTTCTGGATTTAGAAAAGCTAAACACAAGAGTGTCAGTTGAATGAGACCTAAGAAGGATACAATTTATGCAAAAGTTACTACCTAGCAAAAACTGTAACAGTCCTTGTCCTACACAATCTTATAATGTTACATAGAAGAACAAGAACACTCTGGTAGTGAAATGTGATAAAATATTTCTCAGGGTTTAAACATTGTCACATGTTTATTGTACCAGAAACCAGAACGCACAAATAAAAACGTGAATCTGCTAGACATGTACATGAAAAAAAAAAAATGAAAAACAAAAAAACAGCTGTAAGGACAAAAAGCGAAAAATTCAGAAGCCATAAACAAGAAAAACAGAAACCATAAGAGCCCTTTCACATTAGTAGCACGGCCGTGTCAGTGGTAAAACGCTGCTAGGTTTAGCGGCGCTTTGCCATCGTTTTAGTTGCACTTTTTGGCCGCTAGCAGGTCGCTTTTAACCTCCTGCTAGCGGCTGTAGAAAGGGTTAATATCACCCGTGTAGCGCCGCTGCCGAACTGCTTTGCAGGCGCTTCAGCAGCGGTGCCCATTCATTTTAATGGGCAGGGGCGGTGGAGGAGCGGTGTATACACCCACTGCTCCTCCACCGCCCCAAAGATGCTGCTTGCAGGACTTTTTTTTTTTTTTTTTTAATGTCCTGCCAGCGCAGCGCCCCAGTGTGAAAGCACTCAGGCTTTCACATTGGGGTAGTGGGAGGTGTTTTTAGGCACTTTACAGGTGCTATTTTGAGCCCTTTAGTGCTAGAAAAACGTGTAAAAGGTGTCTAAAGCGGTATTAAACCCAAAAGCAAACCTTTATTACATTGCAGCCTTCCAAGATGTGATGGCTGCATTCATTTTCCTTTCAGGCTTTTCTTCCTATATTTTCATCTGGTGATCTAATTTTTTTTTTTTTTTTTAGTTTTTAACCAGTGGTTTGAATTAAAAAAAAATTACCCGTTTTCCCCATCCACACATTTCAGGTGGATGAGGAAATCGCTTCTGCAGAGCCTTTGTATTCTGACAGCAGGGAGAGTTCTCCTGCCATCCGAACAAACCGATCAGTGTTGCCGGCTATAGATAGCCACACTGATCATTCTGGAAAAAACCTGACAGGCTGGTTGTTCAGAAGTCTGTATAACGAGCCTTGAAATTCAGTCCCTGCTGAAACGGCTGAATTTTGATCCATGCATGGCTGCCTTAAAGTGGATGTAAACCCTCACATATATCCAGTGAAGTGAACCACTTTAGATGATACACAGAGATGAAACAAATCTCCCTATATTCATTTTACATGTATATCTGCTCTCTTCATCTGTATATATCCTTTAAAAAGTGCACGTCCTGTAAAAAAAAAAAAAACTCTTCCTGGTTACCATATGACGTACTTATAGGGTTGTCTTATCACAGCCATCAAAACGCACAAATCTAAATATTGACTGATACATCGGGCTGAAAATTGATAAACCTGCAACAAAATGAAAACCACGTGGCGAGAATAGAACTCCATGAGCCCATGGAAATGTATTTCTTTATAAATTGGATTTGCTGTGTGAAATTGTACATCTTCATTACAGGATGAATTTGTTTGTGAGAACTCTTCTGTAAAAATAATTTCTTGTTCCATTTTAGTTTTTTCCTTTCCAAGTGCTTTGGCGGAAGAGAATCTGCTTAACGTTTCAAAGCCACTGCCGAAACAGCTATGGGAGGCCCAAAAGGTGCAGTTTTATCTTTCATTCAATTCTTGTTTATCTAATGAAGGTTCTCATTTCTCCAGGTTGTGGTGTAACTGGTAGAAGTTTGTCTCTAGACTTTTTGGCCCCTTTCACACTGGGGCGTTTTTCAGGCGGTACAGCGCTAAAAATAGCGCCTGTATACCGCCTGAAAAAATCCTGCCCCATTCACTCCAGTGTGAAAGCCGGCGGGCTTTCACACTGGAGCGGTGCGCTAGCAGGACGGCAAAAAAAGTCCTGCTAGCAGCATCTTTGGAGTGGTATAGGAGCGGTGTGTTCACCGCTCCTATACCGCTCCTTCCCATTGATTTGAATGAGAAAGCGCGGTAAAACCGCGGCAATACCGGGGGTCTTTACCCCTTTTTCGGCCGCTCGGGGGGGGGGGGGGTAAAACCGCACCGCGAGCGGCTGAATACCGCGGTTAAAACGACGGTAAAGCAGCGCTAAATATAGCGCTGCTTTACCGTCACCGCGGCTCCCCGCCCCAGTGTGAAAGGGGCCTTTCAGTTCAAACTATGAAAACTAAACTTTTTCAGTTACTTAATCATGTAGTCAATTAAAATCCCTACAGATCCATTGTTCCCAGGGATATGTGTAGTTTCCAAGTTTGAGCCTGGGTTCACACCAGTGCGTTGAGAATTGAAGCTCCGGTCTCACTGGGCATAAAAAAAGTCATTTGTTCAGCGGTCCGTCTGCATTTTAGGTGCAAATCAGCTGCGTGCCCATAGAAGATAATGGCCTGGTAATTCGCACCGCAATGCCCAAAAAACACACACGTTTTTTGTACAATGCGCAGTGCGAATGCAACGCACATATGTGAACAAGATACTTTGATTTGAATGTTTTTTTTAAATGTTCTGCGAATTGGATGCGGTGCACCTATGCGCATCTAATTCGCATAGGTGTGAACGGAGGGGCTAAAAGATCAAGGATTCATGTAAAGAGATCATTTTGATCCCTCAGGTATCTGGGTAGGTAAGAGTATCAATGTCCAGCAGCCATTCCCATCCTGCAACTGATCAGTCACTGCAGAGGATAAGGTGTGTCAGTGTAGAGCAATATTTATTTCCTATCCATCTGGACAAGTCAGTTATCCGAGTTTAAAAATAACTACAGATCCAGTTTAATGTTTTATCCATTTTGAAACTTTCCTGGGTGCTGGCTAAAAGCTGAATTATTTTCTGTTGTGTTTGTTGTATAGGTCCAGTCTATGACATCTCGTCCCCGGTCTTGTGAAGTTCCTGGAATCAAGTATGTATTGAAGTTTCTCTTCTTCTTTTTTTTTTTTTTTGCAATGCTCACTTCTATACATGTACAGCCATGTATAACAGTAAAACCTTGGTTTGAGAGTGTTTTGCAAGACGAGCAAAATTGTTTAATACATTTTGACTTGATATACAAGCAATGTCTTGATATAAGAGTAGTGTCATGTCACAACTGGGTATAAAAGAGAAGAGAGGTGCCTCCTAAGTGTAGAAATATGGTTATATTTAAAGCGGAGTTCCACCCAAAAATGAAACTTCCGCTGTCCAGATTCCCCCTCCCCCCTCTGGTGTCACATTTGGCACCTTTCAGGGGGGAGGAGGGAGCAGATACCTGTCTAATCCAGGTATTTGCTCTCACTTCCAGCGATCTGCGCCATGTCCGGCCCCTCCTCCATCGTCGTAACAGACCCCCCCCCCCCGCTGTCCTCTGGGAGATGCACAGGTCCCAGAAGACAGCAGGGACCACTCAGAACGGGCAGCGTGACTCGCACATGCGCAGTAGGAAATCAGGCTGTGAACTCGCAAGGCTTCACTTCCTGATTCCCTTACTAGCAATGCCGGCGCCTCCACCTGGAGCCGAGGGGACGGGTCGGCTTCGGGCGAGGACATCGCGGGCGCCATGGACAGGTAAGTGTCCTTATTTTAAAAGTATATTATATTTAAAAGTATTTGTAGCTGCTGACTTTTAATTTATTATTTTTTTTTTTTTTAGGCGGAATGAAGGTACAACATTTAGCAAACACATGGTTGATCATTAAAAAAGGCACATCTAGGTGTGCAGGCATCTGGGGTTAAGCTGTCCACATAGATCATCCTCCTCACCACCATCGACATCATCCCTTCCACTCTGCGCTCCACGAGCGGTTCAAGCCTCACTTTCCGGTCACGATTGTAGACTGACAGCGGTGAGAGCCGCCAGTGTAGGGTATGGTCTATGTGGACAGCTTTACCCCGGATGCCTGCATACTTGGATGTGCCATGTGACTTGCTAAATGTTGTACTTTCATTAATTGTAACCATATTGCTACACTTGGAGGCACCTCTCTTCTCTTGTATACTCTGGAGCTCCTACTGGATTTTGCTTCTAATCCCCTTGTGGAGGCTTCCATTTGTGGATGGACATTTTATGGTTACACAACCTATCACATTAGTAGAATCTTTTTATATGGACTATAAACTGAAGGACCTATGAATAAATGGTTGTGGAACAAATCTTTTTGAGTTTCCATTATTTCTTATGGGGAAATTCGCTTTGATATACAAGTGATTTGGATTACAAGTATGTTTCTGTAACTAATTCTGCTCACAATCCAAGGTTTTACTACATTATGATATGAGAAGTCTGTGTAATGTATGCAGCAAATGGGTGAGCTGTTATTCCTTATTTCTTTAATTGCTGTAGGTCAGTGTTTTTGACAACGTTGAAGCTGAGGCATCAGCATGATAGCCAGATAATGAACAATTTTAAAATGAGAAGTCAGCAATGGCAGCCTCCATATCGCTCACATGGCAGGGTTTCCTTTCAGCAAACGCAGGAAGTAGGGATGGGCAGATAAATGGACTTGTTTTTCAAGGATAAAATTAAATGTTTTTTCACAGAGCAGCCCTGATCCTCCTCTTCTGGGGCCCCCGCCAGTGCTTCAAGCTCCTCCAGCACTTGCTAGGGGGAGGGGGAGCGCTCTTACAGGCTCTTTAAACCTACAGGGTAGTTGGAATAGGATTTAGAAGGGGGTGGGAGAAGGTTGAAGCTTGGTAATAGCCTGGACTACTACTTTAATGTCAGTATGATTGTGGAATAAAGCTAAACTGAAGTTGTACCACTTGCTAGCTGCACCATACTGCCTGTTAGCAATAGCCTAAACTTCCACTATAATATAGGTAACTTATAGTTTAAACAGTTTTCTACCGTAACCAATTTAGTATCGCTATTGCTAATATGACAAGTAGAATTGATAAGTTTGCATTTCCTCTTTTTTCATCTACAGAGTTTTTCCATCTTCTGATCAGAACGCAGGCCTCTCACATTTCCAGGGGAATCTAAACACAGGTGGTTCACTGCCAGACCTTACAAACCTCCATTTCCCCTCTCCTTTGCCCACTCCCCTGGACCCAGATGACACGGCATATGGGAGCTTAGGCACGGAAAACAGCACGAGTGGGCTGCCTGCTGCTATGACTCACCTGGGCATCAGTAACTCTCCAGGTCAGTGATGTACAGACAATTCTTAAATAGAACTATAAGGCCACCGGACTTCAACTCATTAGGCTCTTTAAAAAAAAAAAAATATATATATATATATATATTGACTTTTGCGCATTTGCTTTTTTTGCTTTATGAATCCAATTTTTATTTTCAGTTTGCTAAAGGCATTAACACAGAGATGGGCTAAATTTAAACCCAGTTGAAATATTGCACTTTTTTTTTTTTTATGGTCCTGTCCTGACCCTTTAGCATTTTTAACTGTATTTTTCTCTTGGATATGCCTGGTGTATAGTCCACCTCTTGCAAAAATGTAACGCACCCACAATAATAGAATGTAAAAAAGTGCGTTTGTTAAATGTTTGCATTGAAGCCTGCAGATCATTGCATTCATGATTAATGCATCACACGTGCAGTTAGCAAGCTTCTGCATTGTTTACATCCCATCCACAGCTCCTTATAAAGGTGCAGACTTACCATCCCTGAGTAAGGAAACCCACTACAAGTACAGTGATGTCTCCACACTTGTGCTGGCGCGGTGGCAGATGGAACTTGTAGTCTGTCCAGTCACAAATCCGTGTGAATGGATGACATGGCTGTGCAGGTGGAGCTATGTACTTAGAGCTGTGCTAAATTCAAATAACCACAGGATGCTGCAGGGGGACGCACACTGTGATTCAGGTTAGGGGGGGGGGGGAGGAGGGGGTTTATACTGGGAGTGGTTAAGAAATGCGACTGTTTCACGTTACACCCTGAATATTGGTGTCCCTTGAAACTTGTCTAGTAGTAGTCAGTAACATTCAACTGGGCCTTTTCTGTAATGTTGAAGACATTTTGTAGGCTATGTAAGCCACTTATTCAGTTCTAGAGCTAAAGAAGCAGCTTGGATAAGCTATAAAATGTCTGCAGAATTACAGGATAAGTCCAGTTGAATGTGACTTGACTACTACTAGATATACCATGACTTGGATAAAGCCTCCTTCATACAGGTGTACTATACCGCATGCCCATGCAGGGCAGGTGTTCCATGCTGGCAGTCGTATTGATGTCTACTTGTAAACAGCTGCTGCACGGATGCAGCTGCTGTGTCCCAATATGACATCTGCGTGTGATTTTATGGGTACATGCACCCGCACCCACACAGATGTCATATTGGGACGTGGGTGCTGCGTCCCAAAAGAAAGCAATGGGACTGCCTGCATGGCATGCACAAAACACCTGTGCATCCTTGTTCAGGAAAACACTGCCCTGCACGCGTGTACAGTATAGTGTATGCCCCATGTGAACGAGGTATAAATAAGACAAAGTGCAACATGATCTGTAAGGTGAACTAAGTCTTTAAAATATGCTTTTCTATTAGTGTAAATGAACTTCCAGTTGTCCCACTACAGTGCTGTATTCTGACGTAAAATTAGTATTGGCCACACCCCTCATCACAGCCACCCTAACACAGAATTGTAATGCTGAGGAATGGAGATTTGTTTGATACAGCAATTGTACTACAATTCACACTATAACAGGTAGGTGAAGGCAAGATTATGTACACGGGACGTTTTTACAACCTCTCCTAAACGATTTAACTTGACAGATAGTAACCCACATTTAAAAAGTCAGTTTTGCCGCGTTTCTAGCAGTGTTTAGAGGCGTTTTTTCCCGCACTTGCGTTTAGAAGCGTTTAAAAAAAATATAAAAAATATATATATATATATATATATATATATTTTTTTTTTTTTTTTTTTTTTTAAATGGCCAAAAATGAAAAACGCCTATAAACGAAACAGATTTTGATTCTTTTTGCCGCGTTTAGACACGTTTGGCGTCTGAAACATCGGAAACTTCAGCATCTGAACCCATTTTTTTGCTTTCGAAGAGGCAACTGCCTAAAAACGGCAATAAACTAAACTGTGTACATGGTCACATAGGATAACATTGCGTTCAGGGGCAGTTGAAAAAAGCGTCCAACTGCCTCTGAACGTACATTTAGCAGCGTCCCGTGTGCATGGGGCCTAAGGGTCCATTTACACAAGGTGCTTGACTTCCCTGTGCAGGTCCGTGTTTTCCTAGCACAGGGGTGGATAGGTGTTGCTTGCATACCCGTACTGGCAGTAAGTCTATTGGAACACGTGGTTGCATGGACAAAGCTGCTGTGTCCTAATATGATGTGCAGGTGTGGGTCCCTGAACACAGTGACCCGCACACGGGCTCTACCCATGCAGCTACGTGTCCCAATAAACTTCTGTTGACTGCCGGCACGAAGATGAATGCAATAACTGTGCATCCCGGGAAAACCCTAAACCCTATATGGGGCACTCAATCAAGCGCCCTGAATGAATGGACCTGAAAAATTAAGGTTTTCACAAGGTTTACCTAACTGAATATCTGTTTTTGTTACTTTAGTTCAGCTTTAATGCATGCACTTTATTTTGCTGTGTTTTTTTTTTTCTAACATTTCTAACATAATTATCACATTATCAATCCTTAACATACTGCTAACTTCATGGTGGTGATAACTGAGTGAGATTAGTCTATTTAGGAGAGTAGAGGAGGTGATAAAATGTAATACTTTGTGTGGTAAAACAGTTCATGAGAAAATAAGGCTTTCTGCACTTAAAGCTCAACATTTACACACAAATATCGTTTTCTTCTTTAGTTTTGTACAGCATATGGAAAGGTTGGTACCCCTGTATGGATTATATTGCTGCCCTTGTATATTTTCTTCCTAACTAGGTGAGCGCACAGGGGGAATGTGATCAGCAGGGACACAAATATCCTAACAAAGGTTCCAATACGTTTAAGTTCTGCTAATTAAATGCTTTATTGTTGTAGGACACAATTGTACTTTTTTTTTTTTTTTTCTTTCCCCCTAAAGCCTGATACACACGAGCCAAATGTTGGGAGACATCAGCCGGTTAAAAAAAAAAAAAAACCTCTGACATTTGTCCCGTCTGTCTAACAGAGACGAGCATGCTGGAAAACCAGCAGCCGACTGACTCCGATCAGCGCTCTCAGCCAGTAGCAGAGAGCACTGGTTCAGAGTGTTCTGGCGGGGTATCCCCCGTCAGAACAAAACAGCTCAGCTGGGGGAAATCGGTGCACTATGCATAGTTAGTACAGCGGCTCTGATCGGGGCTATTGTGCTCTGACAGGGAGTTGGCACCACCGCCAGAACACTCCGGTCAACACTCTCCGCCATTGGCTGGGAGCACTGATCGGGAACCGGTCGGCTGCTGGTTTCCCAGCATGCTCCTGCAACAGAAGCCGGCCAATATTTGTCGGACCGGCTGCCATACACACAGGCTGAATGTTGCCTCGGTTTTTATTGAACTGACCGATGTCGCCCAGCATTTAGCCCGTGTGTACTATTATTGTGCTGGATTGTTAAAAACATACACAGTGAATCCAGCATTGTTGGGTGTAACTTGCAGCTCCGTCTCAGCACTCCAGGTTCCTCGGCGTCACCATCTTCTTATCTGATGTCATCATAGGGCCTGTTTCTGTTTCTTCCTGGTTTTTGCAGCCAGACCCTTTTGATGGGCTGCAATACATGCACAGCGCGGTGGAGATTGCCCAGAACAATGCAGTTTACATTGCCACATAGCCACCTTGAATGTGTAAAAAATGTATGGCAAATCATGGATAAGGATGAAGCCAAGTTTACAGAGTTGCTTGTTTTGAAGCCATTCCTATACACAAGGTGACATTTGCTGGATCTGAGGGCCTCATTGTCTGTGGGTTTTTCACATAACGACTGGCTCACCCGCTTAAAGAAAAATTCACATCAACATTTTTTTTTTTTTTTTTTTTTTATTCTTTGACTTTGTCACGTCTTTTTCTGTGTGCACTAACGGAGCCCCATCATTATCACCACCACTGCTGTTCAACCATGCTGCTTTTTTGTTATATTATGAGTAACCCGTTTCCCAACACAGCATGGAGAACAGCAATTGACAATGAAGATTTGTAACATCAGTTAGCGTCTCACGTTTTGTGTTCCGAAAAGAAATATGAAACAAGGTTATGGAGGATTTATTCCAGTAGTGGCTTTATAGATCATGCCGCTTTCAATGAGGCACATATCTTATTAGAATTGCAACAGACGGCTAGGGAACAGGAAGAATGTGGATACAGAAGAATGTGGAGCTCTGTCTGTGTAGTGCGGAGGAACTCGTCCGTTTACTCTGTCAGTCACACATAGGAATATTGGCGCTCATTTACCCCCAGTAACTTGTACAAAGGATACTGTTCCAACTCAATAAATAGAGTGTTGTCAAATGTAGGCCCTCACATTGTGCAGCATCCAAACTCGCAACTGCAGGGATCAACCAGATGTCTCCTCTGAGTGCTCTGTTATTGTCGGCAACTGCACAGTGTCCCTATTTTGGGACTTTTGGCCTGCTCCTCCATCTGCTTGGCTTTCTAAGATTTACGTTTTGATTTTTGTTGTTTGTCCACTAGTTGCTGGCTGAGAAGTGGTTTCTAGGAAAGAAAGCATGACACACTGCTGTCCACACTCTATTCCGCCAATCAAGGTTTTGGCAGCCAAAATAAACATCCTCAAATGCTGCCATGCCAAAGCCAAGGACACATCAAAAGATCGATCCCTCTGCTTTCCTATTAAACACTGACCACACTGGTCATGGGAGCACAGTGTAGTCTGTTTTCTAGCTGTGCTGAGAACTCAGCCTGCTCTCCTTCAATGATCAGACTTGTACTGACACACTCACCCACTCCCTGGGAAGACCAGTTCTTCCCCCAACTCTCTGAGCACCTTATGCAGCTGTGGTGAACACACACACACACACACACACACACACACACACACACACACACACACACACACACACACACACACGTAAACGTGTTTGCCATTCAGTTCTATTTTAAACTGAATGGGTTATTTAACAAGGTGAAGGTTTACATATACTTTAAATGTAGCAATGAGGAACACCCAATTCATTAATATATAAAAAAAATTGTATTGTATCAATTTTATTTTAAAGACCTTCAAAAAACGCATAATTTCTAGAAACCCTATGTGTCTGATATATACATAGGACATGCCTATATCAGACCATTAAAGTATATACATAACACATTTTTAGACACTCTGCCTTTCTTGGCACTCATGTTAAGGGGTTTTGCAGTTTTGTTCTGTTTCTTCAGGACTTGGTATTGTCCATCCATAATACATATTTACAATGAAATAGACAATATACACCAGGAGTCGGTCGCAGGTTAATCATATATAATTTTTCTGGATAAATGGAAAATACGCCAGTTTATGCATATAGAAATCTCCTGACTCCTCTAATGGGCCTGGCCTGTGGGGGGGAGCCCTTGATAGGGACCAAAGAGGGTTGTGGGTAGGGGTCGACCAATATAATTTTTGTCAGGGCCGATACAGATTTTTCGGCTGCCATTCATTTCAAGTGCCGATATTCTGTAGATTTTAAACTTTTTTTTTTATTTTATTTTTTTTTTTACTTTTTACACTGTCCTTTTAAAAAACAAATTATCACTTATTGCTGTCACAAGGAATGTAAACATCCCTTGTGAAAGTAATAGACATATGACAGGTATACTTTATGGAGGGATCTGGGGTCTATAAGACCCCAATCCCCTCCTCTGCACTTGAAAGTATTCAAATTGTCAAGATCAGTGTTTTTGAATACTTTCTATTTTTTAAAACCGGCGTCTTTAGAATGCCAGTAATCTGCATGTGATGTCATGACATTGCTTCCAGGTTACTAGAAATGAAACCTGAACAAAGCCAATCTGGCTTTGTTTTGGTTTTTGGTCGCACGGGCCTCCCGGTGGGACGAGACCCAGTCGTGGTCCCAGGAAGGGGGGAGATGTTCCCTCCGGCAGCTTGAACTAACAGCCGAGCGTCTGCTGAGCCACATCGGTACAAGAAATCTGACCGTCCGCTCTAAAGAACGGTACCTGGGTGATGCTGGCAGCTGCATGAATCCCCCCGGCACAAACCCTTGAAGCAATATCGGTAACATTGGTAAGTTTGTGACCGATATTGATGCATCAAAAAAAGAATATCTGCCACACAGATAATCGGTCGACCCCTAGTTGTTGGGGAATCGGATGTAAGTGGTACCCACCACCATTCACTCCATGGACAAAAAACGCCAAAAAGGAGACAAGATGAAAACACCAAAATAGCACTGGCACCAAGGATAAAAACGTCACTTGAAAGGAGACGACAAAGTAGATAAGGAGATATAGCATAATTCTAATGCTTGGTAATCTCCAGACAAGATTGCTACATTGCTGTTGGATAATTTGCTTTGCATTAGTGAATTTTCCTAGAAAGTAAAGCCACTTCTTCCCTCCCGGTACTGTTCAGCTCAGCTGAAAATGAAAGGTTAATAAGATGCGGTGCATGTGACACAGACTGGCAAGTACCAGGGCTGAGCTAAACTAGGGTAAGTGGTGAGCCAGAAAAAATAATAAGAAGAAAAGCACATGGAAATCTTTTTTTTCTTTTTTTCCTTTCAATGGGGTCTTTGTACCCTACATCCCACTCTTTGACTTAAAAATGCAAGTTCAAGTTCCATGAAGCAGTTCTGATAATGCTGCCATTATATGGCTGTGAATAGGGGTTTGTCTGTAGAAAAGTCAGAGGGACCAGGATAAATCACTTGGTTGGTTTACTGAATTTCATTGGTACATAAAACTTCAGTAATAATCTTTAAGATTACTCTAAGATAGACATATATTGACTTATAACAGGTGCAGGGGCTCTTAAAACCTCAAACGTTTTTTTTCTGGCGAAGGGATAGTTGGATGAATTAACAATTACAGCGGTGCTTTCATTACTAATCTTCCTTTCAGGTGTTGAGTTTCTTCATCCTGGCTCTGTGCCTATGATCTAAGGAGATGCCAGCATACTCTTCTGTGTTACCTTGATAGAAAAGCAAACATTGTATTGGCTTCACTCACTTTTTTATTTTTATTTTATATATACCTTTTGACAGGTTTGCAGAACACACGGAACAATCAACCCATTCAAGGAACAATGAACAACACCTCACTTGCCTCTTCTGTAAACAATCATGGTCCTCAGTCTGGCCGATCCAACGCATCGCTTCACCCGTCTCTTCGTCTGGCCTCCCTTAGCAACCCTTCTCTTCCAACAGCTGCGCTTGGCAGTTCCCCAAGACGAAGGCATACCCCTGTGAGCCCTCTCACCTTGACGCCAGGCAGCGATCCAAGCCGATGTGTTAGTGGCCAGTTTTCACCTACCAGCCCCATGAGCATGGCAAGCTCTCAGGTAAAGTTTCAGCAGGTATTGTGTGTGTAGCTGGTTTAAAATGATAGAAGATTGTGTTTCTGGCCTGTGGGGGTTTTCACTGGAAGGGTGACGCTTATGGACTTTCTGTGGCTGTATAGAGGGGCCTCCCTTTTCGCAGCAGCTCTGCTGTTTAATAGTAAAAATGTGCGATTAAATTAACTTTTGTTTATTCTGGTGTACATTCAGATGTATTGGTAGTATTATTTGCTTTTCCAACTGCATTTTAATATAAACCAGGGGTGTCCAACCTTTTGACTTTCCTGAGCCACATTGGAAGAAGAGGAATTGTCTTGGGTAGCACATAAAATACACGAACAATAAGGATAGCGATGAGCAGAAAAAGTTAACGATCACTGATATAGATAATGTTCCTATCTGAGTAATAGAACAATTTTTTTTAATAAAAACATTTAAGTTAACACAAGTAAGTTAACAATTTTGTTGGGCCGCAGGTTGGACACCCCTGGTTGGACACCCCTGTTATAAAACCATCTTGGGCTGCAGGTTGGACACCCCTGTTATAAAGCCATCTTGGGCTGCAGGTTGGACACCCCTGTTATAAAGCCATCTTGGGTCACAGGTTGGACATCCCTGTTATAAAGCCATCTTGGGCCGCAGGTTGGACACCCCTGTTATAAAGCAGGTTAACCAATAATAAGTTATTTTCTTATTATTGATGACTCGGGCATGATTACAAACATCATGGCTGTGGTTTGTCTCTGGGTGAGGGAAATGTTCCAACTGAAGATACACTCCTAACAAACCAGCCAAAAGTCAATCAGTGGGTGCCCCTGAAGGCACCACTCCACCTGATGTCCTTCAATTTAAAAATTATGGAGCTGGGCAAAGAATTATTGGCTGAAGTGCACCTACATCCAATCAGATGCAGGCATGGTTAGAGTTTTCGGACAGCGAGTAGCACTTGCTGTCAGAATAAAATGGTCACAGCAGAAGATTGCATCCAGCTACTTTATGTATCTGATAGATTTAGTTCAGCCTGCAGGCTGAACTAAATCTTTGAGTGTAAAGCCAGCTTTAGACTGCCAAGGAATTTATCAAACTCAGTAGGGACAGTAGGGATAACCCCTCCCACCGAGTTTTTATAGTGTAGCTATAGTCTTGTTTTCTTAAAGTGGTTGTAAACCCTTACAGACCAGTTTGACCTACAGGTAAGCCTAGATTAAGGCTTACCTGTAGGTCCAAGAAATATCTCCTTAACCTACACGGTTAAGGAGATATTTTCCAAAAACCGGGCACCGATGTCTACGGCGCAGGCGCACTGAGCATGCCGCAAGTGAAGATGCCGTCAATGATGGCTCCCGCGGGCATGCGCCGGAGTGATGTCATCGCAGCTCCGGCCAGTCAAAGCGCCGGCGCCGCGATACCCGGAAGTCACTCCGGGTATCATGGCGGCGACGGAGGAGGTGGCCGAGGACCGCTGCGGGGGCTTCGATCTTAGGTAAGTAATTCATAATGAGCTAGTATGCTATGCATACTAGCTCGTTATGCCTTTGCCTTGCAGGGTGTAATTTTTTTATTTTTATTTTTGACTTTACTTCCTCTTTTAAATGGTAGTGAATGGTTAGAACTGGGGCCTTTTTTCAGGGGGAACTTGGTGGTACTCAGTTCCACCACCTCTGGCTCAGACCCTTGGGGGGGACCTGCTCACCACAATCATTTGTAAACACAGAAGTCTGGTTTCTGTGTTTACAAATGACAGCTCTGCACTCTGTATGTAATACCAACTTGGTATTTAATGCCCCTTTAAGACTCTCCTAATGTTCGTGAAATTTGACTGACCGCAGCGAATATTTGATGTGATTTGGAGGGTGTGTGTGGGTGGAGGGGTTTTGGGGGGCCGTAGTTGAGTTCCAGCACCTTTTTGTTTGAGGGAAAAAAAAGCCCTGTTTAGAACCATTTAAGTTCATAGGTTGGACTTGATGGACTTGTGTCTTTTTTTTTTTCCAACCTCACCTACTATGTAACCTTGATCAGTGTCCTCACTAAGGCGATTCACCAACACTGTGTCCTGGTGACATTGTCATGCAGGTATAAGGTAATAGGAAATATAAACCTTTCCAGGTTGTCACCAGAACAGGAGATGAGGAGAAATATTCAAATGGGGACATACTGGTGACCACTGTCTCCAGCCGGCCATAGACAGATCGAAATTCCTGCTGAACCAGACTAATTTCAATACATCTATGGGCAGGCTTGTTCAACCGGCCTGTTGGATTTAATTTTGTGTGATCATTGCTGGCAGCTATAGCCACCAGCAGTAATCATTGTATTCTGATGGCGGGGAAACTTCCTGCTGTCAGAATACAATAGTAAAGCGAGAGGGATTCAAGCGATTTTCTTTCCTTGCACAAGCTTTGGCTTTCTTTAGAGGGAATTTAAGCTTCATACACAGAGGTTTCCTGATACTTCCTGTAGTGACTACAGAAGAGGAAGTGTATAGATGTGTACAGAAATCAATGGGAGAGCAAAACAAAAGCCTGACAGGGATTTTATGCATTCTTCACTATATCAAAAAAGTAAAAAAAAATATTTTCACTACACTTTGGAGAAAACAATACTATAGAGCCACTCCAGTGTGTACTTTTGCAAGAAACAACCTGCTGCCTAGATGCCATTGGCTATTCTCATGTTAAATGTTCATATTTCTAATTTGCTAGGGAGTTGCTATGGACAGGATTCCTCTTTCTTTGCCTCCACTGGAACCTCCTCCACCTTATCCTATGTACCAAGACCAGTCCCAGCATCCACTACAACAAATGCACGATCCTCATGAATCCCAAAATTTACAGCCTCCCTCACCTGTGCCGTGCCCTCCTCTGGATCTCAATTTGGCAAATGTGAGTATAGTACCCGCGATGTCATCAGTGTTCCGATTTCCTCCTGTTTACTCTCCATTCATTGCATTGCTACATTAAGTTTGAGTTGTGTTTCTATCCCTTTTGTTCTCGTTTGTTTCCCTTTCCTTATTTTTTCATATGCTGTCATGGTTGAGATGGTGAATTGTTTTGTCAGATTTAGAACAAAAAGGTTAAGACTAGAGGATCAAAACTGAGCACATTGTATTTATGGGGAAGTGTGTTCTGCTAGAGCCCGCTGTCTTTCTGTCCAGCCGTCTGTCAGCCTTTCCTGAGCTTGGTTTGGCTGTAAGCATAGCAGGATATACTTTGCAGTAAAGCATTGAGGATGTAAGAGGAATATCGCACTTTCTTTCGAAATCTAAAAATGTCTCTCAATGAATAAGTCAACCTTTTGAAGAGTGCGGGCCAGGGCTTTTTTTCAGCTGGAACGCGGGGAAACGCAGTCTCGGCACCTCCAGCACTGAATGTAAGTAATTGATGCTGGAGGGGATCTATCCTATGTTACCGGGGGACAATCGTTGCTGGGAAGCATCTGCTGTTGAGGGAGGAGTCTATTGAAGCTGGCTATTGGAAGTCTACTGTTGCTGGGGGCGTTCCTTGTTGCCATCTATAGATCTATTTTACTGCCTTTCTTGTTATCCTTAAATTCCATAAAAAAAAAATGTTGGCACCACAAAATGATACTTGGTTCTGTATTCTCAAAAATGGGCATTACTGGAAGGCGGGTAGGGGGCAGAATCAAGGAATGGTGTTCTGAGGTAGGTAGGTGGCAGGGACAAGTTGTGGATCAGAAAGGGGTAGTTCCTGTACCTATTCACTGAGAAATAAAAGCCCTGGTGATGGCTGCTTAAGTGGTTTGGTAACCAGTCGTGGCCACAATTAAATGAAATAATTTAGAAATTCCAATTTTTTATTTTGAATAGCATAGAGCTGCACGATTAATAGTTAGAAAACCGCAAACTTGATTCAACCCCCCTCGCGGTCTTCATCCTGTATTTCCTGGATTCAGTGCAGAGAGTTCTCTGCTCACAGCTGACAGCTGTCAAAAAAAAAAAAAAAAAACAGGCAGCCTGCCAAGTTTATCACAACATTGTCAGTGCTGGGAGATCACTATAAACAAAGTATCATTTAGTGCTTTTAGATCAAAGGAATGAACTTTGGTCTGTAAATGAGGGCAGTTTAACCACTTAAAGCAGAGTTCCACAAATAGAACTTCTACTTTAAGGACCCCTGACCACCCTCCTCCTGACCAAATTTGGCATGTCATTTTTTTTTTTTTTTTTTTTGGAGGGCGGAGTGTGTACCTAGTTTTGACAGGTACCCAGCTCCCACTTCTGCCCATTGTGCCGAGTGGAAGTTCTCCTCTCTCCCCTCCCCCCCTGCAATCTTTTGGGACACGTCACAGATACCTGAAGCTTGCCCGGCCATTCAGCACATGCAACGTGACACCCAAATGCAAGGTGCGCACTTGGCTGTGAAGCCGCAAGCTTTCACAGCTGGGTGCCTACACTCGCAATGCCAGCGCCGCAGAGAGGAGAGAAGCGCGGCTTTGGGCGGCCGCATCGCTGGACCATTGGACAAGTGACCGGAACTGCTGACTTTCAATAAACACAGAAATGGGTGGAACTCCTACTTTAAAGACTAAACATTTTTTCTGACACTTGTTTCTTACAAGTTAAAAATCTGTATTTTTTCCTAGAAAATTACTTAGAACCTCCAAACATATTTTTTTTATATATATATATATATATATATTATAAATAAAAAAATTGTGATTCCCATTTTAGCCAGAATCGTGCAGCTCTAGAATAGCATAATGAATATTTTAAACAACAATTGAAAGTGGAGGTTGGAGGTTTACCCACTGTTCACAATCACATTGTAATCGCAAAAATCTTATTTTGTGCTACCAGATCACCATTAGACCCCTTTCACACTGAGCCGCCTATAGCATCGGCGGTAAAACGCCGCTATTTTTAGCGGCATTTTACCGTCAGATTTGGGGCGCATTTCGACCACTAGCGGGGCGCTTTTGACCCCCGGTAGCGGCCAAGAAAGGGTTAAAACCGCCCGCAATACGCCGCAATAGCGGCATTTTGCCGGTGGTATTACAACGCTGCCCCATTGATTTCAATGGGGAGCAGCGGTGGAGGAGCGGTAAACACACCGCTCCTTCATCGCTCCAAAGAAGCTGCTGGCAGGACTTTTCCTGACATCCTGCCAGCGCACCGCTCCAGTGTGAAAGCCCTCCGGCTTTTACACTGGAGACAATGGTGCAGCTGTTTTAGGGCGGATTGCAGGTGCTATTTCTAACGCTATAGCGCCTGCAAAACGCCCTTGGTGTGAAAGGGGTCTTAATCCCACTCTCGCACTCACGTGTGACCAGCCAAAAAAAGAACCAGTGTTGCAGCCTTTACTATCTCAGGGTCTTTGTCCACAGTCCTTGTTTTGAATGGTTGAAATCTAAACAAAAAAAACAGACCAGGGAAGCGCAAGTCCTAGCAGTGCAATACATTTCTTTATTAAGCAAAGATAAAATGACGCAATATGCTCCCGGCATGACACCAAGCTCATCTTGCACAGCTGTGAGAATCTACCTTCAGAACTCCTGTATTGATGCCACTGGATATAATCCACTTGGCTAAAGGCCCCTCTCCCCATGTCTGTGTGTTAGGAAAGAAAGAGAAGAGCAGGGAGCCGGCCACAATAACAGCTTGTGTATAACTTCTGCGAAGATTATGGAGAACCAGCAATCATTCAGTAAGAGCGGGCGAAACTGCCATAGGCTTGAGGTCACGGCCACGGGTTGAGCATGCCCGCACTAAATGTAAGCTGATTGAAGCATTATGGTTTTGTTTTACACCAAGGGCACTACCAGTTTGGTCAGAAAATGAAATGTTCAAGAATTGACAGCCCACTGGGCAGAATGGTAGCCTGTTAATCATTCACGTAATTTTTGTATTTCCCTTTCCATAGAACTCTTTGAGTGGCTTCTTTGCCGATGCCTTCCTTGATCAGCAACAACCTAATAGACAAGGAAAGTACCTATGGCACCAGGTTAGTCCACTGATTTTTTTTTTTTTTTTTTCTTAAAGGGCGTACGCCCATGTGAGGGCCATGTTAGCCCCCATGGGTGTTCCATGTATCCCTGTACAGGCAATCCCATTCATGTTAATTGGAACACAGCAGCTGCACACACGCTGCTCTCATTTTGACATCTTTGTGGGTGCGGGTCCTTTAACACAGACACCCACATCACTGTCAAATTGGGTACAGCGGCTGTGTCTGTGCAGCCGCTGCATCCGAATTGACATGAATGGGATTGCCTGCACAAACACAGCCCTTGCATGGTCTTAGGCTTAATGTGGAACTACATTGCAACTGAGCACCATAAACCAAAACTGCTATATAATTCATTCTTAAAATCTGAAGCAAACTCACCCATTAACCTCCTGGAATCCATCTGTCCTTAGCTCAGCCATGCAGGCATGATGGTGTACTTAGCTGAGAAAACCCTCTCCGCCCCTCCTTGAAGACTCCTGAGATGTATGACATCATTTGCCTAGGCCAGAAACCAGGAAGTAACTAAAGAAATGTACAAAAAAAAATAAAAGTTTAAAACAAGAACATTTTCTATGCTTTCCTATCTATTTACTAATGCTAACCGCATAAGGATTCAAAACCAATCAATGTTGATTTGGAGAGTGAATCAAAATGTGAAGGTTGCTGATGCTGGGTTCTCCTAAAAGAAAACAAAATGTAGCTCTCAGGTGGCCATACTGATTCGGTGGTTTCAGATTTTTTTTTTGTAAGCTGCTGACCTTCTGCAAGTCTACCCATCAGGAGTTCTATTTTGTTTTCCTGAACTCCATTCTTGTGCCAGATCAGTGATCCAGAAAAGACTGACGTCAGTCAATCTGGGAACGAGAATGCATAATATTCATCTATAATATGAATATTTACCTGACTAAAAAAAAAAGGAAATATTTTAGTCCTGGCCATAATTTAAAAAAAAAAAAGAAAAGAAAGTAAGACCTATACATGTCCCAAGAAACCCTGAACAATCCTCTGTTCCTGCTCCTGTGTAGATGATGATCATTCAAAGTAGACCACATCCATCCTTTAAATCGAATATATTGTGTATTTAAATATTTTGTTATTTAGTGTGGACTAAAAAAAAAAAAAAAAAAATTATATAATTAGCATACTTATAATTTAATATTTTTTTTAACAAGAAAAATATAATTTAATATTTAGATTTATTTTTAAGTAAAATATATAGTATAACCACTTCAGCTCCAGGCCAATATTTTTTGCTAGAAACTGTCTTGAACCCACCAAATATATAATATATATATTTAAAGCAGAGGCCCTAGAGAATAAAGGTGGGTTTTGCAATTTTTATGTCACATGGTATTTGCACAGCGGTTTTTCAAATGCAATTTTTGGGAAAAAATACACTTTTTTTTGTTTTAATTTTATTGCAAAAAACACAATACATAAACCAATTTTTTTGTAAAATATGAAAGCTGATGTTACGCCAAGTGAATAGATACCAAACATGTCATGCTTTAAAATTGGGAACACCCGTGCAACGGCGACAATCGACGTACATTTTACTATCCATAGGCGCCACTGTAAAAGCCTACACAGGTTACCACTTTCGATATACAGAGGAAGTCTAGTGCTAGAATTTTTGCTCATGATCTGATGTTCGTGGCGATACCTTGCATGTGTGGGCTGATCGCTGTTTGCATGCGTGCCGGACTGCAGCATACGTTCACGGGGGGGTCACTTTTACGACTTTTTTATTTATTTATTTTTTTCTTTACTGTTGGGATTTAAATGTTTTTTTGATCACTTTTATTCCTATCGCAATGAATGTAAAAATCCCTTGTGACAGCAATAGGCACGTGAAATCCCTTTATGGAGGGATTTGGGGTCAAAAAGACCCCCAAATCTCTCATCTGCACTTAAAAGCATTCAAAACACCAAGATTAGCTTTTTTTAATTCCTTTTTTTTTTTTTTAAATGGCGCCGATGACATCCGGCTCATGTGTGGGCACTCAGGCCCTGACATCTTTGTTTTCTTTCACATGCAGGCAGTGTTGGGGTATGAGGACCCTTTAAACAGAGTTTATTATGGGATTGTGATCACGTAATGTAAAATGAAGATGTAAATTGTATTAGTTCTTGTTGTCCTTTAAGGCTTGGTTCACACTGGTGCGACCACCAAGATCACATGTGATTCACACCGCATTGTTGTGCGCATCACGTGCAATGTTTGTGCGATGCGAGTTCAGCCATACAAACTGTATGGCTGAAATCACATTCACACCAAAATGGTGCAGGACACTTTTTTTTTTTTTTTTTTTTTTCTGGTCCGCAATGGAATCGGATCACATGCGATCCGATTCCTGTACTGTTTGACAGTTCGAACTGTGAACCGATCTGTGTCATTAACTTTCTATTGACACCCGCTGCAGTTTGCAGAAGGCACTGTGACCTGCCTGCGAGTGACATGCGATGTGTGAACTCCTAAATATTCTGCTCATCATTTATAGAAAGAGATGTTTTTTAACTTTTATGCAACACATAATTTATGGTGAATTATAATTTCTGTTTACTTTTCAGCAAGAACCATATGATATGTACGAGAGTCCGAGCAATTCTCTACCCAATACCAATTTCTTTGATCCAAATATGAATCTCCAGTACTCCCAGGCAGCCATGATGGGACTAGGAGGGAGTCATGGAAACCTCCAGGACCCCTACCAGTTGCGGACAAGCTACTTGTATTCCAACTATGGTGGAAGTGTTCCCAACATCATCTTAACAGGTGAGCTCTCATTGAGAACAGAATGTTATTTGCTTTACCACTATCACAGAACTTGCTTGTAAACAAATCTTTTGTAAGGGCCAGTTCACACCACATGCAGTCCAGTGCGCTTTTTTTCTGCATCAAAAACGCATAGATAGTAGGTTATATGGTTCTCAATGGCATAGTTCACACCAGTGCGTTCCAGTTACGGGGAAAAAAGTAGAACATGCTGCCTGTTTTCTGGACTGGACTGGAAACGCATTAAAAATGCACTGGAACCAGGAAAACCCTAGCTAGACAATGGATGAGACCATCTCCCCCCACCCTATCCAACTGGAAGGTAGATGTGAACAACACCCTGCCTTATAAACAATTTGTATATAAAAACAGAGGATGCCCAGCAAAATATGAAAAAATCTGGGAGAGGTGGCTCTCGGAATCTGATACAGGGGGTCCCCGACTTACGAACGCCCGACCTACGAACATCCCCTACTTACGAATGGGGCGCTGCGGGGACCCTCCGCCATTTTCCGCTGGCCGCTCTACGCATGCGCGGCCAGACGGAGCCTCGGAAAATGACGGCAAACTTCGGAAATTCCGTAATTTGCCGCACATGCGCAGAACGGCATTGGACGGAACATCGGAAATGTCCGCAATTGTCGGTCTGCGCATGCGCGGCCGACTTGCGAACCATTCCGACATAAGAACAGGCGGCCAGTCCCTAACGAGTTCGTAACTCGGGGACCCCCTGTACATGTATTGATCCAACACCATAACCCTCTCGAAGGTGAAAGGCTACCGGATAAGACCACTCTACCGCATTGAATCTGCATACGCTATATCCCTTATCAGCATTATGATCAGTGATGTTATGTATACTGTTTTGACTTTCTGTTCCCCCGTATTCCTTTTCCACTTATTTTTTCTATTTCTTTCCTTTTCCCTTTTAATATACGTATGACCTTGTATTGCCACAAAGTGCCATGCATGTATAAATTCCTTATGTAAATTCCTTATGTTTATTGACTAATAAAACGTTTTGGAAATGGGGGGAAACATGCACTGAAACGCACTGGAATGCATCAAAAACGCACATGCAGAAAAGCATCCGGGAACACATCCAGACTGCGTTTCTATGGTGTGGATTGGTGCGGTCCAGTGCATTTTTGATGCGTTTTACCATTTTCTAGTGCAGGAAAAATGCAGCATTTTCTACTTTTCTTTTTCTGGAACTGGAAAGCCCTGGAACTGTGACTGCACTGGTATTAACTATGCCATTGGAAACCATATAACCTACTTTCCATGCATTTTTTGATGCAGAAAAATAAAACGCACTGGACTACATGTGGTGCGAACTGGCCCTAAGGCTTTTCAGACTAAATCCTGGTGGAACACAAGCCCAGCATTAGTGTATGGGGTTTTAGAGGTACCGTGCATCTGGAAAGTATTCACAGTGCTTCACTTTTTCCACATTTTATGTTAGTCTTATTCCAAAATGGATAAAATTCATTATTTTCCTCAAAATTCTACAAACACTACCCCATAATGACAGCGTGAAAGAAGTTTGTTTTAAAAATTCAGTTGATTGGACATGATTTGGAAAGGCACACACCTGTCTATATATGGTCCCACAATTAACAGTGAATGTCAGAGCACAAACCAAGCCATGAAGTCCAAGGAATTGTCTGTAGATCTCCGAGACAGCATTGTATTGCGGTACAGATCTGGGGAAGGGAACAGAAAATTTCTGCAGCTTTGAAGGTCCCAATGATCACAGTGGTCTCCATCATCCGTAAATGGAAGACATTTGGAACCAACAGAACTCTTCCTAGAGTGGGCTGCCTGGCCAAACTGAACGATCAGGGGAGGAGGGCCTTAGGGAAGTGACCAAGAACCTGATGGTCACTCTGACAGAGCTCCAGCGTTTCTCTGTGGAGAGAGGAGAACCTTCCAGAAGAACAATTATCTCTGCAGCAGTCCACTAATCAGGCCTGTATGGTAGAGTGGCCAGATGGAAGCCACTCCTCAGTAAAAGGTACATGACAGCCCTTCTGATGTTTTGCCTAAAAGCACCT
The DNA here is from genome assembly GCA_028564925.1 of Lithobates sylvaticus. Classification (NCBI taxonomy): domain Eukaryota; kingdom Metazoa; phylum Chordata; class Amphibia; order Anura; family Ranidae; genus Lithobates; species Lithobates sylvaticus. The sequence goes on along the minus strand of CM053029.1, from coordinate 552,406,180 downwards.
GAAGGACTCTCAAACCATGACTAAAAAAAATTCTCTGGTCTGATGAAACAAAGATTGAACTCTTTCACCTGAATGGCAAGCATCATGTCTGGAGGAAACCAGGCACCGCTCAACACCTGGCCAATACCATTCCTACAGTGAAGCATGGTGGTGGCAGCATCATGCTGTGGGGATATTTTTCAGTGGCAGGAACTGGGAGACAAGTCAGGATAGAGGGAAAGATGAATACAGCAATGTACAGAGACACTCTTAATGAAAACCTGCTCCAGAGCGCTCTGGACCTCAGACTGGGGCGAAGGTTCAACTTCCAACAGAACAACAACCCTAAACACACAGCAAAGATAAAAAGGAGTGGCTACGGGGCAACTCTGTGAATGTCCTTGAGTGGCCGAACCAGAGCCTAGACTTGAACCCGATTGAACATCTCTGGAGAGATCGGAAAATGGCTGTGCACCGACACTCCCCATCCAACCTGAAGGAGCTTGAGAGGTCCTGCAAAGAAGAATGGGAGAATCTGCCCAAAAATTGGTGTGCCAAGCTTGTAGCATCATACTCAAAACTATTTGTGCCAAAGGAGCTTCAGCAAAGTATTTAGCAAAGGCTGTGAATATTATAACAAAGTATGGAAAAATTGAAGCGCTGTGAATACTTTCCGGATGCTCTGTATTCTAGGACAGTCTTATGTTAACTGAAAAATATAACTTCATCCACAGGATTAAAAGAATGGGGAAGCTGTATCTACTTGGTTCCAACATAACATTACCATTAATGCTTCACCAGGTTAGTTAAAGCTGTAGTAAACCCAGAACCAAAAATTGAATATATTGCAGCTTACCAACCATTAGATGTGGTGGCTGCATTCATTTTTTCTTTTTTAGGCTTTTTTCCTTATGTTTTCACCTGGTGATCTGGCCAGTAACACACCTCCTGTGTTAGTGTCTCCACTCTGGATGAAGGAGAACAGAGGGCACCTTTTGGACAGAAGCATTGTCAGTCTGGGGGGGGTGGGGGGGTGGGGGGGTCATGTTGACAATGGATGATTAGGTTGGTATTTTGAGACTAAGTTTGTGATGTTGCTGAAGCCCGAATTGTGGATGGCTTTGTAAGTTGTTAGTAAAGCCAAACCGGGCTAAGATTCCAGATCTGAGGGTTTTAAAGACATTTGCTAAAGGCCAGCTTACTATGGTGACTTTATCCCATTAGGGATGTGGTACTCTAAGGCTTCATCACTGTAGTAGGGTGTGAGAGGTCTAACTTTGGTAAAAATTTGGAAGCAAGTAATTTTTTGATTAGTATCCCCAAAAAAGTGGCTTAGATGTGGCTTGGTCCTGCTGTACAATGTCCAGCCTTTCATTGTGCTGGATAGTTTTTACATTAAATTCTCCCTGCACCTGTACTCCAGTGCACAGGTGTGTCTAAAAGCTCCATAAGGATGAATTATAAGCCCAAATCGAAACTCCCCGCAGACCTCAGATCTGGCATGTACCGTAATATTAGAAGACAATAGATGGCAAGCAACGGTGAAAGTAGCAAGCAATATAGTTACATAGTAGGTGAGGTTGAAAAAAGACACAAGTCCATCAAGTCCAACCTATGTGTGTGATTATATGTCAGTATTACATTGTATATCCCTGTATGTTGCTGGTCGTTCAGGTGCCTATCTAATAGTTTTTGAAACTCTCAATGCCCCCCGCTGAGACCACCGCCTGTGGAAGGGAATTCCACATCCGTGACACTTTTGCAGTAAAGAACCCTCTACGTAGTTTAAGGTTAAACCTCTTTTTAATTTTAATGAGTGACCACGTATCTTGTTAAACCCCCTTCCGCAAAAAAGTTTTATCCATATTGTGGAGTCACCAGTATGGTATTTGTAAATTGAAATCATATCCCCTCTCAAGCGTCTCTTCTCCAGAGAAAATAAGTTCAGTGCTCGCAACCTTTCATCATAACTAATATCCTCCAGACCCTTTATTGGCTTAGTTGCCCTTCTTTGTACTTGCTCCATTTCCAGTACATCCTTCCTGAGGACTGGTGCCCAGAACTGGACTGCCTACTCCAGGTGCGGCCGGACCAGAGTCTTGTAGAGCGGGAGAATTATCGCTTTATCTCTGGAGTTGATCCCTTTTTTAATGCATGCCAATATTCAGTTTGCTTTGTTAGCAGCAGCTTGGCATTTCATGCCATTGCTGAGCCTATCATCTAATAGGACCCCCGGGTCTTTTTCCATCCTAGATTCCCCAGAGGTCCCCCCCCCAGTGTATAGATTGCATTCGTATTTTTGCTACCCAAATGCATTCATTTGTTCAGATCTTCTTGCAAGGTTGCCACATCCTGCAGAGAAGTTATTGCCCTGCTTAGCATCGTCCGCAAATACAGAGATTGAACTGTTTACCCCATCCTACAGGTCATTTATGAACAAATTAAATAGGATTGGGCCCAGCACAGAACCCTGGGGGACCCCACTACCCACCCCTGACCATTCCACGTATTCCCAATTTATCACCACCCTCTGAACTCGCCCTTGTAGCCAGTTTTCAATCCATGTACTCACCCTGTGGTCCATTTTTGTACAGTGAATGTTTATGGGGAACTGTGTCAAATGCTTTTGCAAAATCCAGATACACCACATCTACGGGCCTTCCTTTATCTAGCTTTCAACTCACCTCCTCATAGAAGGTTAATAGATTGGTTTGGCAAGAACGATTCTTCACGAATCCGTGCTGGTTGCTGCTATTGATAGTTTTCATTTCTAAAATCTTGTATATAGTGCCTTATCCCCTCTAAGAGCTTTCATACTATTGATGTTAGGCTAACTGGTCTGTAATTCCCAGGGATGTATTTTGAGCCCTTTTTAAATATTGATGCTACATTGGCTTTTCTCCAATCAGCTGGTACCATTCCAGTCAGTATAATGTAGGATATTGTACCATGCAAGGAAAGATTGTGGATGGACACTTACATTTATTGTAAACTTGACAAGCAACATGTAATCTGTGCTAGTGTGGGCCAACACATACAATATAAGGTTAACATAAACTCCATAAGTGGTTATTTCCAGATAATGCGTAATAGTAATGACTGTGTATATAAGTTGTTCATGAAATGTCTGCAGAGCCATAAAGTCATCTAGGTGTTGCTACACAGTAATGGTGTGAGTGATACTGGGGAGTTGCTGCAGTTGGCTTACCCATCACCAAACTACAATCACAGGAAACAGGATGTTGGTTCACATGAATAGTGGATGAATCCTTCAATGACAAGAAAAACAGGATGTTGGGCAAAAGGTGTTTTTTATCGCATAAGGAGACTGCAACAAATATAATTTGAATTTACTAAAAATGTTTTTGCATTATTCATTTTGAAGGGTAACATTAGCAAGCTTGTGTGTAATCATTTAGCCTTAGATATCTTACTGGACACATGCTCTAGTGTAGATTAGTCACACATGTGCAGAACATCATGCACAAAGCCTAATGCACTCTAAAGCCTCGTACACGCGATCGGATTTTCGGCAGGGAATTGTATGATGAGACTGTTTGCCTAAAATCCTAAAATCGACCGTTGGTACGCTCCTTCAGACAATTGTTGTCCAACTTTTGGCCAACAAATGTTGGATGGTAGGCTAATAAATTTTTGGTGGACAACGGTCTGTTGTGTACACAAGTTTGTCGCACAAAATTTCAAATTTTCAAAGTACAAACATGCATGCACGGAATAGGTGCTCACCAAACATGACATTAGCAGAAGGTGCCCAAAGGGTGGCGCTCAAGAGCTGAAATTTGTATGCAAGACAAAAATCCAGGCACTCGCCCTTCAGACAAAAGTCATGACCCCTTCTACCCCATTGATGTAAAAAATAACATGACAACTTAACCAGGCAGTTAATTCCCAAAAGGTTTATTGCTATCAGCTGCAGCTGGGAGCAAGTTAACTACCCGCTGGAAGAAAGAGGGCACGCAGGCTCCTTTTATATAAGAATCTTTCACCAAAAACTTTTTTGGGGGGGGGGGGGCAGTTATCTGGTTTTGACAGTTACCCGCTCCCACTTTCAGTCCGATCTCTGCGGCAATCTGAGTGGAATTTCAGCCCTCAGCCTTCTAGAACACATCACAGGTCCCAGAAGACTGCGAGACCGTTCTAAAAGTGCTGCAAGGCTTCACTGCCGGTTTCCCTTAAAGCGGTAGTAAACCCGTTTTTTTTTTTTTTTTTTTAAACCACCTGCAAGACAAAGCCAGAATGAGCTAGTATGACTAGCATACTAGCTCATTATGCATCACTTACCTTAGATCGGGGCCCCAGAAGCCGTCCTCGTCTCCCCCTCTAGCCGCAGCCATCTCTCCACAGATACCCGGAAGGTTACTTCCGGGTATCGCCGCTCCGGCCAATCGCAGCGCCGCTGCGGCACTGTGATCGGCCAGAGCAGCGAAGACGTCGCTCCGCTCATGCGCGTGGGAGACTTCAAATTCGGCAAAGACGGATTCGTGAATGGGGATTAACCCTGTGAATTCACCGTTGTGTACGGCGCGCATGCGCTGAAGACAACGTTGTAAAACTTTTTGCCAAATATCTCCTAAACCGCGTAGGTTTGGGAGATATTTCTTGTACCTACAGGTAAGCCTTAATCTAGGCTTACTTGTAGGTGCAAGTTGTAATGCAGGGTATACAACCACCTTAAGATGCCAGCGCCTAGACTGGAAGCAGTTTGAAGAATCTGCTCGGGTGAAGACAACGCTGGATCCCTGGACAGGTAAGTGTCCTTATATTAAAGTCACCAGCTACAGTGTTTGTTTGGGGGAGACTGGAGCTACTCTTTAAACATAGAATAAAGGTAGAGAGAGAACAATTGTTACATTTGTGCAGACCTTTTGAATATCATTTATCTAGAATGTTTCCTGAACTACACTAAACTTCTTAGAGACCCTGTTTCCAGACCATTCACTTCAACAAAAACCTACCCATAAGATATGAGCTTTTAATGTATTTTATGCATTTTTTAAACACCTCCCTTATGAAAACATCCAAAAGGCCTGAGACTGCTGCTGTAAGCTTCCATCTTGGATGTGATGCCAGCAGCCCCAGTGGGCTTAGAACTGTCACTCAAATGACAGCATTCTCCTTCGTCCCTCTCCCAGCAATTACAGTATATCAAAGGTTATATATGGAGGTCAGGAGAGGGGCAGAGGAGCTGGACCAGCACAGAGTAATTGGACCTTCCCAGAAGAGGAGAGGGCTATGACTTGTAAGGATGGAAAGAGCTGTGCTAGGGAAAAGACTCTCTCTTGAAGTAGTCAAATTTTCTCCCAAGTTCAGAGACGCATTGTAAGTGAGAAAAACAACATGAAAAAAATGGGGGAAAAAATGCAAATGAGCATTTAAAATACACTATATTGCCAAAAGTATTGGGACACCTGCCTTTACACGCACATGAACTTTAATGGCATGCCAGTCTTAGTCCGTAGGTTTCCATATGGAGTTGGCCCACCCTTTGCTATAACAGCTTCAACTCTTCTGGGAAGGCTGTCCACAAGGTTAAGGAGTGTGTCTATGGGAATGTTTGACCATTCTTCCAGAAGCGCATTTCCGTGGTCAGGCAATGATGTGAATGAGAAAAACCTGACTCGCAGTCTCTGCTCTAGTTCATCCCAAAGGTGTTCTTTCGGGTTGAGGTAAGGAGTCTGTGCAGGCCAGTCAAGTTCCTGCACCCCAAACTTGCTTATCCATGTCTTTATGGACCTTGCTTTGTGCACTGGTCCAAATAATTTGGTGGAGGGGGGATTATGGCAAGGGCTTTTTTTTTCAGGGGTTGGGCTTGGCCCCTTAGTTGGAAGGGAAGTGAAGGGAACTCTTAAGGCGTCGGCATACCAAGACATTTTGGACAATTTCATGCTCCTAGCTTTGTGGGAACTGTTTGGGGATGGACCTTCCTGTTCCTACATGACTGCACACCAGCGCACAAAGCAAGGTCCATAAAGACATGGATGAGCAAATTTGGGGTGAATGAACTTGACTGGCCTGCACAGAGTCCTGACCTCATCCCGTTACCTTTGGGGTGAATTGGAGCAGAGACTGCAAGCCAGGCCTAATCGTCCAACATCAATACCTGACCTCACAAATGCGCTTCTGGAAGAATGGTCAAACATTCCCATAGACACCCTCCTAAACCTTGTGGACAGCCTTCCCAGAAGAGCTGAAGTTGTTATAGCTGCAAAGGGTTGGCCAACTCAATACCAAACCCTACGGACGAAGACACATGCGTGTAAAGGCAGGCGTCCCAATACTTTCGATAATAGTGTACCTGTTTTCTGCAATTTTTTTGTTTGGTGAGTCTTTCTAGAGAGCGCCAGCAAAATATGCAGCTATCAGAAAGTTCACTTCCATACCTTCATTCTAGTTTTGTTTAATCCACTGTAACAAGAATATGCAGAGAGCACCTCCCAGGTCATTGGTGAGTGTACTTCCTGCATCCAGTCCTGGGTAGCCGTGTCTCCCTCTGCTTCCTTTATAACTAGTCACATTCAGACTTCTAAAGACTATGACTTAGAAAATATTATATATTGTTTGTGAGGGACATGTGCCTGAAGTGGGAATAGATTCCACAAGCAGTGGGTTCTCAGATCACTGGAAAAAAAGTACTTAATGGACTAGGATGGACTTGGTGATGCGTAGTCTGACGTATTAAGCACTCCAGAATAACATACTCAGAGGCAGTGGGAACTTAGACTTGTAGTTGGATGAAGGAAAATTTCAAACAAGCTCAATTACTCCGGAGAGATGGATCCCACCTAGCAAGGCTTCCCTAAGTGGGCACCCACAGTAGCTCAAACTAGAAATACAGAAAGGAGTCCCAGACCAAAAAGCAGATAAAGCACAAATAAGTCCTATAAACCAGTCAACGTGTTTGAGGGGCAACTCTTCATCAGGGCTCCACGGAGGATAATACTTGGATGGACTCAGAGAAAACTGTGCCTCCATTGCTGCTCAGCCACTGCTGTCGGGTTGTTACTCCATGAGGAGAGTTCAGTACTGGTTATAATGTAGGTCTATGAAGTCACTGTTTTTGTTGTACATCCAAGTTTTACCCTGTGTTGAGCCTTGATGAGGCGGAGTTGTGTTGCCCCCGAAATGTGTTAATGTGTTTATGATCAGTGGCGGCTGGTGGTAAATATTTTAGGGAGGATGACAAACAGTGCACCCCCCCCTCCCCCCGGCTGGTCACGTCTCTGTGTCCCGTTGAAGCCTATTAGAGCCTCTGGCTCTAATCACGTGCTTCAAAAAAAATGTAAATTACGAGGCTGGCCGCATGGATAGGGGGCCACTGTCTGCAAAGATCTTGGACTCTTTTTCTTCCAGTTTTTGGTCTTGCACTCTTTTCTATATGTCAATGAAGTACTAAGCAGGCAGTAAGTGAACCTTTAACTGAAGCTGGTTTCACATATATGCGAATTGGATGCATTTTACACTGCATCCAATTCGCATAACATCTGAGTGTGACCGGATTTCAATAGAGCCCATGTCCGGGGTCAAAAGAATCCTGTGGGTTTTTGGGGTCTGGTTCAGATGAAAATTTAGGAAATAAGTTGCACCTGAATCGCACCTGAACAGGTGAACACAAACGAACAGGACACCGGACTGCAAACCACAGCCGGACCTGTGTGAACCCAGCCTAAGTGTAGCTCTGCCTGGCATTGCTCTCTAAAGAATAAATAATATTCCTAACAAACCAACTAATATCTTGCTCTGCATGAGCGGTTTCTGGCAGGGTGTATGTGTGCTTTTAGACTATGCAGATAAAAGGAAAACTATTAGGGTACTGTTTTTTTCAGAATCACACCAAGCTAGCACACAACACTGTTTATTATTATTATTTTTTATTTTTTTTTGGAATTGTTCGTGTTTATCCTTGGCGGTAAGAACCCTCTGCTTTCATGACCCCTTCTACCCCATTGATGTATAAAATAACATGACAACTTAACCAGGCAGTTAATTCCCAAAAGAGCAGGAGGTTTATTGCTATTGGCTGCAGGTGGGAACAAGTTCATTACTCGCTGGAAGAAATAGGGCATGCAGGCTCCTTTATATAAGAATCTTTCGCCAAAGATTACATGTGGTACATAATGATTGGTTGTCAAGACCAGGGGTTTCCAAACTTTCTAAACAAAGGGCCTTAAAACTTTAGGGGGGCCGCAATGTGACCAGTGGGAGTAGAAAATGTTCTGGCTTCAGAATGACTAAACAATGCCCTATGATTGGTATTGGGGGGAGTAATAGCGCCCCATCGTTGGTATCAATGGGAAGAATAGTGCGGCGTCATTGGGAGGAATAGTGCGCCATTACTGGTGTTGGTGGGAGGAATAGTGCCCCATTGTCTGTGTCAGTGGCGGGAACTATGCCCCTCTGTTGCTGACAGGGAGGGGAATAATGCCCCAAGGGCCGGACAAAAGCAGGAAAGGGCCGCAGTTTGGAGACCACTGGTCAAGACATACATCAATGTAATTAACCTAAATAAAAAAATAATAGAACGTCATCGGTAAACATGTCGTCTGGAACGGTCGGAGTTCTATCCCAGTGAACTTTCCCCCAGTAAGCTTATGAAAAAAAAGGACCAATATGAAGTACAGAGGTCATCTAAAGTTCAACTTTTTTAAATATACATATTTTATATCATATTTTACTCTTGCATTTCTAGAAATAGTAACTATTGCTTGACAATAATTACTAGTTATTAATACATATGCTAATTAATATAAATATTATGAAATATGGGGGTAAATATGAACATTCTACTAGATAGTCCTGAAGTGTTGGGGTATTTGGTCCGCTTCCTAATATTGGGTATAAGGCATTTTGCCGCATTTAAAGATGTGGCTTACCGCTATTTTTATATGACTTGAGGGAAGAAGGGGTAGCAAGAAAGGGACAGTGGAAGGGAGATAAGTGTATGGGCTTAAGGGTGGTTTTCTAGATCCAAGGAGAAATGTTCTTCCAAAATGTTTGCGTTTTGGGGAAGTGCATAAATGTGCCCTCTTCGGCACAGCCTCGCCAACACAGCAAAGCTTGTTTTGACATAGTTCTCTTTTGATTCTGTTTTGCAGACGATACAAACCACAGTTTATCGAAGGACATTGGAAGTGCGGTTGCAGGAGTTTCTGAACTGGGCTTCGACACAGATAATACATTTCAGTTGGATGATGAGCTGAAACTTGGACCTTTGAGCTTGGATGGTCTGAACATGTTAAGTGACCCTGACATGGTCCTGCCAGACCCCACAATAGAGGACAGTTTCCGTTCCGACAAGCTGTGATCCAGGCTGCCCATCGGGGTGCAGGCTACTTCGTTCATTTCGTAAACAAACAGAAGGAACTTGTTCATGAAGCAACTAAGAACAAATCGTTTTGTTCAAGGCTCATTTTCTCTCCTTTGGATCAGAGCTGTTGTAATCACTTAATGGATCTTTTGACATTTGAATGTCGGATTAAGTAGATGTACTAACTTTTTTTGGAAGGAGGAGGTTTGAAGAGAAATCTAAAGAGACACTGCTTTAAACCAAGCCAGTAATTGCTACTTTGTAGATAAGCACACACAATTCTCTGTGAAATAACTTGGTTAGAAGAACTGCATATCTACGTTAATAATGGTGACGTGCCATTGCCTTATCTTTTTCTACCCCTTCTTTAAGCCCTTCAAGAAACAGTTTATGGAAACTACCCGAGAAGCAACCAATTTACAAACATATTTTTGTATTGCAAAAAACCTCAAGCACCCAGTGACAAAAACATTGACCTTGAAAGGATTACCATACTATACAATCTAAAACCACTGACCTCAACACTTACTGATTTTTTATTTTTTTTGGTTTAAATTTGTATGTGAACTTCTGCCAATTTAGATTAAGAACTAATACTATATTATAAAAAATTAAGTATACGACAATGAGGTATAATGCAGTAGTGCCTTAGTGCTAGCCACTTTTGTCGGACCTAAAGTGTACGTGTCCTTTTGCACACCTTGCAGATAGGCGATGGTTGTCCAAATCAATGTGTATGAAGTTGTAGGCCATGTGTGAGGTATGGGGCACTATGAGTCTCGTAATTCCAGCATCATGAGTTCCCAGGGAAGGTAAAATATTGTTTTTGTATACAGAATGGCTTTCTTCACTGTAATATAGGCAATGGGTGCTCATGTTTATAAGCACGCTTTTAACACTTGTGTTCTGTACAATCAAATGTATTACCTATTAGTTTGCACTATATCTGAGTATTGTATCAGATGGCTGATAAATCTCTATGAAAAGGCTACAATGCACAGACTGTTCCGACAGTGTCATCTGTGTTCAATCAGACCTTTATTATATGTCCAAAGGCATTTGCTTATACAGGGGGTCCCCGACTTACGAACACCCGACCTACGAACAACCCCTACTTACGAACGGGGTGCTGCGGGGACCCTCCGCCATTTTCCGGTGGTTTTCGGCGTCTTTCGGCCGTTCTGCGCATGCGCGGCCATACGGAGCGTCGAAAAATGCCGGAAATGTCCGTAATTTGCCGCGCATGCGCAGAACGGCAACAGACGGAACATCGGAAATGTCCGGGAATCTCCGTATTTGTCGGTCTGCGCATGCGCGCCGACTTACGAACATTTCCGACTTCCGTACACGGGGCCAGTCCCTAACGAGTTCGTAACTCGGGGACCCCCTGTAGTGGAACTTTATAATATGAAGGTTTAGTCTGGGTATGTACTCGGCCAAACTTGAGTGTAATTTTAAATTAATGCGAATTCCAATATTTCAGATTACTATTGTAGTAATCCCATAATTGTGTATACACCAGAAATCAGACTGAAAGTAAGTGAACTTTAAGAAGGTTGTTTTACTGAAACTGGAGCACTCAGAATCTGGCGCAGCTGTACATGGTAGTCAATCCGCTTCTAAATTCAGCTTGTTCAATTAAGCTTTGGCAAAAAAAAAAAACGAAAGCTGTTTGGTTTCTATATAGAGCTGCACCAGATTTTGCACTCTCCAGTTTTAGAAAATTAATGCCATAATTCGGCAAAGGTTGAATCGCAAGACCAACTGAATTAGAAATATTATTTGCAAAAAAAACATTTGGCTTGAGCTCCACTTCAGTGACTTTATATAGATAACAGCAAAATTCAGTTGTATACATTTTAGGTGGCTAGGCAGCCTCCCTACACTGGCTGTGAAATTTAGCTGTGATGGGTACGGCCCTTGTAACAAATTCCCTTTTTGATAGGCAAGTCATCCTGAGAAGCGTTCTTAGTTTTAGGTTCACATCTGTAGATTCTCTCTCTGGGTGTGATTTCCTGGCATTTTTAGGAAGAACGGAGTAGGAAAAATCTTCTGAGAGTAGTGAGAATCCAGCAAGTTATTGAACCCTTCCGTATGCACCCAAAATTGGAAATCTAAGATGAATAAATTTGCCATGCAAAATTCATGTGTTCATACATGTATGAGTGATAAGTGTTTGCTTTATATATGATTGTCAGCTTGTTCACCATCCCGCATTGTGATATTAGGGTTGCATTATGCAAATCTAACTGAAAAAAGACATAGAGCAGTTTATGTCACAGCTAACAAAACTTTTTTTATTTTTTGATCCAAGATGGCAACTTTTTTTTTTTTTACTAGGTTTTTGTATCCAATTTGCTAGAACTGATTTGCACTTTTGCTTTGGTAAGTGAGCAGTAGGGTACCAGTACAATCATACCTTTTTTATCCGATATTTTCTGATTATTAGACTTTAGTCCCCTCCAGCTAAACAATGAATTTTGCTATATATATACATATACATATACATTTTTTTAACAGAGGAACAATATATTTTTAATCTTTGTTTACGTAAATGGTTAAAACTACAACTTTGGGTTATCCGTTCCTTTGGTGGGAGGTTCATTTTGTTGTTGGTCATCCATAGAATTTTAGAAACTAACTTTGAATCTAAAAAACGACTTTTATATGGAATTTATATGGCTACTATAACAACGAGGTCTACTTTCCTGACGTTTGAAGATGGCATCAAAATCTGGAGCGGCCTTCTGCATCCAGCTCCTGTGAGAACATAGTCTTTGTGATTTGAAGCCTTATGCTCAGTGACTTTAAATGAGCAGATTGCTTGCAGTATAAATAAATTAATTTAGCGTCCAGGATTAAAATTGCCCATTTTACTTGTGCATTAGACTAGCTGCAAACTATTGAATCGACTGCCAGGTGTGACATTCAATCCACCTCATAGTGGGGTGATGACAAGCTATTCCAAAGTTAAGATTGATTGCTTTCACTGCCAGAACATTTTCCAACATTTTGGAAGATCTCCCAGAAACCTGGTCTGTACTTCCCTCTTGTAGGAAAGAAATGACAAAAAATGTGTTGCATTGTCTCATTATGTGAGTTACACAATACAGAGGTTGTCCTGGCTCTACCAAGGACGACCCTGTGTCTCCATGCCTGTTGTGTTTAATGAGATAGCTGCCAGCTTTACTTCTTCTGAGTCCTCGCACCTCCAGACGGGCAAGTCAAAGAATGTTCAGGAATAATTTCAGAACTCCAAACCATGCATATGCATTATTACTGTATAACAGCAAGAAATCCATCTTAAACTAGAGTTTTGCCTATCCGAAGGGATTCACCTTAGGTAGTCTTAGCATGCATAGGTCTAACTAGCCACATTGTGCTGAAGAAAGCTGGCCATATAGAAATAAGGGCGCCCCCATTGCTGAATTATCTTTGAAGATGCAACTTTGCCTGTTGACGATGCAATGACTTGGAACAAACCTGTGTATGTGGAGTGGCAATGCAGTTCATATTCAGCTGCATGGTTTGGCTCTATACCTCGCTATGTAGAAGAGCAAAGATGAGGATGTCCCTGCTGAAATTGCCCTTTCAAAAACTTTCTGTGCTGACAGCTTTTGGATTTTATCCAGACGAATTCCCTTTTAAGGGCCCTTTCACACTATTGCACTGCAGTAACAGGAGGCACCCTGACATACCTTGCTGATAGATGTGCACTGCCACAATACATTAGCTTGTGTTGTGGTGCACTGCCAAAATGCTACATGTACTTTTTTGATGTGTTAACACTCATGTTCTAATACAGTGCAATAGTATCAATGGGCCCTTGAGGATTTAAGTGATCCATGCAAGGGTGATTAAGCAGATTTTCCTGGTAAGGGTATTGTGTGTACTAGTGGTGTTGACCTTCTATGCTAGTTGCATGGCTCTCTGGTTTCAATACATTGGGGTTCTGACCTGGAGCCAATAGTCGGGTCAGTACAGTCAGTTATGTCAGTACAGTCATAGCTAGTAATCTGTATACTTCTCAGCTAGTTGTTTAAAAAGTACTGAAACGTGCTGATCGGGGGTGAAGAGTACAGATTGTAAGTGATTATCACTCCTGCTCAGTCAGGGCAAGCCCTAAGAGAAAATGGAATATGCCCATGATTAAAGAGGTAGTGCAGGCACCTTGCTTAGGCAGGCCATACCATGGAATTTCTTTCCTGCAACCACAATTCTTTTTAGAACATCAAGGGAAACCTAAAGATTTTCCTCTGTCCAGATTTCCCTTCCTGGCATAACATGGACTTACTGCAGCCAATCGTATATCCGCTTTCATTAGCTGGATTAGATAGAACGTCTAAAGGACGCATTCACTGCTGTGCATTTTCACATTGCAGGTCAACCGAATGACACAGAATAAAATAAGAGTAAAAAAATTCACATTTAATGAAGAAAACAATTTTTTTCCTTTTTATTAAAAGAAAAATTAAAAGCTCAAGTAAAAATCCATTTAGCATGCAGTAAAATGCTATTGTTGTACAAAAGTGTTTTGAAAACGGCATTTGTGTTACATGAAATAGAAATACAGCAATTTGAAAATGCACGAGGGCGGAAATCTTTCCACCTATCATTGGCTATAATAATATATAAGAATGCTGTATGTATTTTCTATTTCAACATTTCAGCTTCTGCTTCACATTTTCCAACTGGCTTGTTGGATGAAATCGAATTTCTACTGTAAATTTATTCTTGTTTCTGGCACTTTAAATCTTGCCCTTTTGGAAACCTGGACCAAGATGTAGACGGGAGTGATTTATCCACAGCGGGGTAATATTCAGGATCAATAATTTTAAACTATATATCTTTTTGAGTATGCAGAAGAATAGTTTCACTAGTGCCTTACTTGGTTCTCCATAGAGGTGATCATTCTGAAATACCTTGTAAATGTGAATGCTGAATTGTGATCTTTTGTGATATAATGGCAAATACCATTCAGTTGAATTTTGAACTGTCACTTCTTCCAGCATTATAGGCAGCACTGGGCGTTAAGAATGGTCACTTTTCTTAATGGAATTGGGTGGGGGGAGGAAATAATTGATCTGTGAAAGCAAGGCAAAATTAAACAGGCAGTATGTTCTCAGACAATTCAGTCCATGCAGGCCAAAGCAACAGGTTTACTCGACGGCCTCCCTCCCCACCTGTACACACCTTTATGCTTCCCTGTTCTTCAGCAATCAACAACAAAGAGAAATACCCCATACTGCCAGGTATGAGAAGCATGTAAATCACTCCTCTTCCTTCCTCTTGACAGTACTGCCGCTTACTGATTTGGCCACTTGGGCACCCATCAGTGTCACATGAGGGTTGAAGGAGGACCCTTAGACCTGTGTAAGTTCCACGTCAGAATCTAAAGCTTACACTGTGCTTTTTTTTTTTTTATCCCAACAGTCAAAGCTTCAGGGGCAAAGCACAGGTTCACTTTAAAGCAAATTTGGATCCCAAATTCATCATCTTGGCCAAGTTTTTCAGCTGATTAGAAAAATTTTTGTTAGGGATAAACCTTTTCATGCTGCAGTATTGAAATGTTTAGAAATATTAATCCTAGATAAGGTCACGCCTTGTGGTGCTATATAACATCCTTGGTACAGAAGCAGGAATGAACTGATACATGGAGAAGCATTTAATAAGAGAAACTTTTCCATCTGTCTTACTAAAGCTGCGTACACACGATCGGATTTTCCGCAGACAAAGCATCAGACTTTTGTCCGAAGGGGCGTGTGCCAGGAACTTGTCTTGCATACGGTACACAATTGTTGGCCAACAAACACGAACGTAGTGACGTACTACGTGGAATTTCAGCTCTTGAGCGCCACCCTTTGGGCACCTTCTGCTAATGTCGTATTTGAGCATTGATTCCTAGCATGCGTGTTTGTACTTTGGACTTTTGTGTGATGGACTTGTGCGCACACGATATGAAAATCTGACAACAGACCGATGTCGGCCGTAAATTTACCAACCTGTCATCCAACATTTGTTGGAGGAAAGTTGGACCACAATTGTCTGATGGAGCGTACCAACGGTCCGATTTTAGGCAAACCGTCTGTCCTCACACAATTCCCGGACGAAAATCCGATCCCGTGTACGAGGCTTAACACTCAGTGGCTCTTTAAAGATCAGAATATTTTGTGGTTATGCAAGGCGACTCCCAAGCCTGAAGTCAACTGGTTACAAGAAAGGGGATCAGATGTCCTTCCAAATCCTTTTCCCTGCAGGAATAAACCTATAATTATTGCTTTACCCATCATTTTTTTAGAAAACATAAAAGGCTTTTTTTTTTTTTTTTATCAATATACTAAAAGACATTTCTATCTTAAGGGCTGACTTTTAGGGGCTTAAAAACTGGTGCAATGAAAAATGGTTTTGCTGTTTCCGGATTTGCTTATCTAATGCTGGTGTAAGATTAAAGCTAAACCCAATTATTTGCTTTGTGCAGCAGCCAATTTTCATTCTCTAGTTTATTTTGTCTTTAAATCAGCAGGTCTGTCATTCATGTTGCGCTGTAGTAATTTAAGGGCAATGTCGGCTGTACATTATTGTATAAAGAAATAAATATTTACAGCTATAATGAAGTCTGTAGTCGAAGGAGGACATGTACGTGTGAGTGTGTGTGTGTGTGTGAGTGTGTGAATGTGTATGTGTGTGTGAATGCTCAGTACTTTATATTTTACTGCCATTTCTGGTCCTCTGTTCTTGTCTGCTGTTGTGTTCTTATACATGTGGAAATGGTAAGGAAATGGCTTTCCTATTCAAGAGTTTGTACTCCATCTTATTTTGTGACTTACTATATTATTTCAGTGCTCATCGTCTATGAAGAACATGTGCAGGGGCAGAAAGGGTCCTGGACCCGGGGCACATAAATCTTCTGGTCTATTCCTCAAAGCCAGGTTGGGGAAGGGTACAAAGTGATAGGTACAGTGACAATATGGATTGCACTGCCTGTTTGGAATCTCTGTATGCAGATGCTCTAAAATACAAGCAGTCTATCCATGCTAGCTAGTAATGTTAGGGAACGGGGCAGAGCGTACAGTCAGTATGCATTGTCAGGATACCTGTCCAGACTCTGAAGAACCTAGACGGGAAGCATCTTTTACTACCCCCATTCCAGCCCTTGGGTCACATAGCAGCCATTGTCAGAAGTTCTTGTCCTGAGCACAGGACTAAAACCAGTGCTGCCTGGTAAACAGTGGTACAGGCTCGTTCTTTAGACATGGCAAACATGAGTGCAAATTGCAGTAACTCATAACTAAGGAGATGTCAGGTTAATATACTTGTAGTGCATAAAATAAGGCCAATGTCACACAAGTGATCCTGTTGTTGGTGGCAAATTTATCAAGTGACTTTTCTGCTTTAGAGTGTTGCTCTCTTGCTAGCTGGACCAGTGAGATGTTCTCTTGTTGATCCCTTGCTAGCAAGAGAGATTTGGCATTTATGCACACCAGCAAGGGAGCAATATCACTGAGATAAGGAAAGCCTATTCTGGTTGACACTTATATGGACATCCGCCTTAATCTGTCACAATACAGAGGGTACTTTTAGTCAACGCCACAGGTCATCATACTGTACAGTAGAGGCAGAGGTTGCGGCCAATTTGAGTTTTAGTGCAGTTCTTCATTATTTCCGTAAAGTCTAGTGTGGCTCTGCCCTGTCTATGGAGTATCTCTATTGGTGGGATATTTAAAGATCCGTTGAAGGATAAGTTCACCTTTACAAAAATAAAAAATAAATGCACATTTTTTGGTAGGAGCCTGTAAGGCATTGCACCCACAATCAGCAGATCTTTTGTATAATGCCACGGTCCTGCAAGACTGTCTGTGTAGCTGTCTGCCTGTACCTCCGATATGGACAGGCAGTCACACTCAGTCTCGAACTACTAGAGCGCTTAACAGTGCCCTGGTAGTTCAGTCAGACCTACAAGCAGACAGCCACAAAGGATGTTGGTACTTGTAGTTTTCATTTACAGAACACTGTGAATGAATGATGCAGCCGGATGGGGGAAGCCCCGCATGGCTGCGGTTTGTTAGATTGTGACAGCGAGCACCCTGGTTATGATTAAGCAATTATTTTTTTCATGAAACGCGTCAACCATGCTGCTGCTCGTCTGTATTGTGAGTGTACCATAAATATATCTTTGATATCTACCATGAATTTTATGGCATAAAGTTTTCATCTTTTGCAATCTGGAGTGTGGTCATCTTCTCTTGCACATCGGAGAAGATCCTCCGCTCGCTGTCCAAACTCCCTGAATATGGGTGTAACGTAACCTGTTACAAAAGGTGAACTTATGCCCTGGGCCACTAGGGGGCCCCATTAGGGTTGCCAGCCTCAGTAAAACAGAGGACCGTATGTAAAAATCTGTGTTTTTTTACATCCGTTTCTGAAATGTCCCTTACCGACATCCTTTTGGTCTAAAAATCCAGAGATTATAGCTGCCCCACCTCTCCAGTACCTTCTCAGCCAATAGAAACAGGTCTGTGTATACTGTGTGATTGTATACTGTGCATGTGTATACTGTGTGGCCCCATAATCTCTGATTGCCCGGGGGCCCCATGAGTTGTCAGTCCGCCCCTTGAATGGGTTACTGCACTTTGTACATTATTGCTCCATTGCGGCATCTTACAGAATGAACCCACTTGAGTTATTTGTGTGACATGCCAATGAATAATACCACCTTTGTTGACCCTAAAATGGAATTTTAGAATACCAATGAACTTTGTATACATTAGGTTCATGTACATGTATTCGGTATGGGCAAAATAATCATAGTAGGTGAGGGGTTTAGAGTTCGGCACAAACCTCTTATTGGTGAGTTGTTTTCAGATCTCTATCGTGGGTAAGACTGCCCCTTTCAGAAAAAGACCATCTTTGATTTGGTCACTGTCTGGATTAAAGGGATTTGCAGTTTCTAGGATATACCTTCCTCATTGTATGCTCGTTATTTAGTTGCTATGACAACGTGTGCACTTAAGGATGCACTTATCAGATGTGTTTAAAAAAAGATGTTTTATTGTAGAGATTTTGTATTGTAATTAAGAATGTTTAGTCCTTTTTTTTTCAGTATATCATATTGTAAGTAATTTATGTTAAATGACATTTCTTTTAGTCCTTGGTATAATGTTTGTCCACAGTTAAGCAATGGATTTTTATTTTTTGTTCATCCTTTATTCTCCATTTCCATGACACAAGCATTATTTATGCATCTGGGTTTTTACTGTTTTTACTAGGCATTGTGTTTAAACTTTTTCTTTGCCAAAGGGATTAAAGGGCTGCAATATCTGGTTGTAAAGGATTGAGTGAACTTTGTGCATTGATAATAGACGTGTAAGTCGTATTATTTCATTAGCCGTCCTTGACATTTTCCTGTTATGACTGCTGGGCTGTTTTGGCATCCTTTGAATTAACATAATAATATTGGACTGTTCCCAAAGACTTTAGTACAGAGTCCGTGCTCATTCATACCTTGTAGAATCTGTTCCAATTCTAGCGTACGCATTGACAGATGTTCAGTCCACTGTTATAAACCAGGTGTGACGTACACAGCAGAACATTGAATTATCCATGCCGTAGCTCTGCTTCCGTGTAGGAACTGGCAGAGGCCTTTTTTTTTTCTGTGAACAATTATCAGGCTAGTGCAGATTTATTCCTGGTTTATGTTAGAGGTTTAACTGCTCTCTAATCTTTCCCATGAAAGAATGAGCATTAGAAGAACAGGCACTTCGCATCCAAAGTAATGCTCAGAAAGCCTTTGTATTTTCGTTCTTGAGGGATTGGAGCTTCGACGGTTAATATTTTGTGTGCATTAACACAACTTTATTCTACCCCCTTGTCCACACAGGCTTTTGATTGTTTAAGAGCAGTATACAGCCTAAGAGTGACGTCTGCAAAACTTTAGAACATCTTCAAGCAGCTTTGTTTTGAAGCCTTTAAAGCTGAACTCCAGGGATGGTATGTTATGCCTACTTACCTTGGCACAATGCAATTATACTTTTGTGATACCCAGTCACGCTTTGAGGAAGCTTAAATCACTGTGGAAGTCTGAGATACTACATTGATGACCCCGATCTTTCGGGTGCTGTGCTGCTGCCCTTCTGCGTTTCACAGCTACCATTCAGATAATGCCTTGCATTTTTCTCAATGAATGCTAAGAGTTCTCTGGACGGGGTGGAGAGTAGAGGCAGTGATGTCACTATCCCAACCTCATCCAATCAGAGAATGCTTTGCATGCTTTGAAAGAAATGCAAGGCATCCTGATTGGCAGCAGAAGGGCAGTCTCTCGACACGGCACTTGGAAGACAGCTGCTATCACTGTAGTAGTTTGAGCTTCCACAGAGACTAATTGGGTATCATTAAAGATGCTAGCAGGCTTTAGTAGGACACCTGCTAGCATTTTGTTTTTCCACTTTAACCCCCGGAAGGTTTACCCTCCTTCATGACCACACAAGATCTCCATCTTCCTTCCTCCCTCACAGAACGACAGTCTGCCTTGTTTACATAGGTAGGCCGCCGTTCTGCCTCTCCTGTGAACGATTGCCCAATCACAGTAAGAGCGGGTCGCACGTGCCCCCCAGACCCACTACACGAAATCCTGTACGTGATTTCGCTCACGCAGTATATCTGCGTGGGGTGGTCCTTAAGTGGTTAAAGTGATGGCCAGCACTCCCACATTGCAATCACATTTAAAGGATAAGTTCACAAAAAAAAAAAAGGCTACCGGACCTTGTATGAGTGACGCGGCTGGGTGGGCAGAGTCCCGCACGGCCGCTGCTTTTTTTTTTTTGCAGCAGCAGATATGGGGAGAATATTCCCAGTCTGCTGTCACAGAGGGGTTCGGGGCATAAAGGGTCGGTACATTCATAATATGTTACATGAACACACCCACTTCACACAATACACAGGAACAGAGCTGAGGCTGTCAATCAGCTGGAGATCCCTCCCCTGTCACCATTTTCCTCTTGGTGTCAGGAAAGTGACATGCTGATAGGAGGCAGCAAACAGAAATGACACTTAGTGGTCTTAACTGAGACAAGTACACACTATAGAGGGATATGCTTTGTTCATATTTCATGTGTGATGTTTACAACCACTTCAAGATCTGTGTTAACCGCTTCCGGACAAGCCACCACAGTTTTACTGCGGCAGGATGGCTCCCATGAGCAAAACGTCATTACTTTACGTCACTTTGCCCTTTGAACACTAGGGGAAGCTCACGCGTTCCTCTGGCTCGCTGCTGAAGCCGATGCGAGTGCCCGACGGGCACCGGCGATCGCTCGTGACAGAGTAAGAACTGGGATCTGTGTGTGTGTTCTCTCAGGGGAAAAGAGACTGATCTTATGTTCATACTGATTATGAACATTGATCTGCCATCTCTCCTAGTCAGTCCCATCCCAGTTAGAACGCAGTGAGGGAACACAGTTAACCCCTAGATTGCCCCCTAGTGTTAACCCCTTCACTGGCAGTGACATTTATACAGTAATCGGGGCATTTTTATAGCACTGATCGCTGTAAAATCGTCACTGGTGCCAGAAATGTGTCAAAAGTGTCCAATGTGTCTGCCGCAATATCGCAGTCCTGATAAAAATCACAGATCGCCGCCATTACTAGTAAAAAAAAAATAATAATAATAATAAAAATGCCCTAAATCTATCCCCTATTTTTTGTTTTTACCAAAAATATGTAAAAGAATATATATCGGTCTAAACTGAGGAAAAAAATTGTGTGTGTTTTTTAAAAATTGGGATATTTATTATAGCAAAAAGTAAGATATATTTTTTTCAAAATTGTCGCTCTTTTTTTGTTTATATCGCAAAAAATAAAAACTGCAGAGGTGATCAACTACCACCAAAAGAAAGCTTTATTTGTGGGGAAAAAAGGACGTCGATGTTGTTTGGGTACAACGTCGCACGACCGCGCAATTGTCAGTTAAAGCGACGCAGTTCCGAATCACAAAAAATGGCCTGGTCATTGAGCAGCCAAATCTTCCGGGGCTGAAGTGAAACATCGCCATACCAGAATCTTTATTTAAAGGCTTCAACAAAACTGCTCAGAGATTCTCAAATACATTAGAGCTTGGTCAGACATGATTTAAACTCTGAAGAGCAACCTGCATCCAGATCACTCTTAGGAGAGCATTTGATAGATGGTGAGGAAGTGTTGTATCAACACCTCACCGTCTGCTTTAACCTCGCACTAGTGCACCGCAGTCATGTGCTTGGCACACGGATGTGGGGCACTTGTAGAGTGGCTCTATTAACCTGAATGGATTGTGCTCAGTGGGCGCTACACCGGCTGAAAGTGACAAGGGGTATAAATCCTGCCACTTCCTGTGTACACCCCTAGCCACTGCCTCCGCAGCTAAAGAGGGAGTGGTTGGGGTGGTGCTAAAAATGTGGTTTAGCCACAGGGATTTACTGCTGCCCAACTGCTAGTCTGAATACTTTGCTGAAGCCTGTGTGAACTAGGCCTTTAAGTTTGAAGTTTTTGGAAAATGTTACATAGGTTTATTTGCTAAATGAAAGAACCATGTTTGTTTTTTACTACAGTGCTCTAATCCTTCAATGTTGAGTAGAAAAATGAATCCATCTGCAATCAGTGTGTTTTCATCAGCCCGTTGCAAAATACTGGGGAATAAAATAATTTAAAGCTGAACTCCAGCTATGATCTTTATTGCATAGCTATATTGGGCCAAGCTGGACAAATGCAAGCATACTAGGGGGTGCTTATAAGTACTGAGCCTTTCTCAGAAGAAAATGATCTAGGAAGCTGTAAATTGCAGGGTGTACTGGCAAATTTGTCTATATTCAGTGGTGCAATACTACCTATGATTTTAACTTCTCTTTGTTTTTCAGGTTCAAAGTGAACATGGCAGCACCTCCAGAAAAATGCAATGTGGAAAAGCATAAGACCATAATCAAGTTTCTGTTTCTCCAAGGGAAATCTGTGATGAAATGTCACAAACTTTTGGTGACAGTGGCCCTTCATATGCAACATTGGGTTGTCAATTTTAAAACTGGCCATTTCGTTGTGTTGAAAGTGAGAAACCCAGTTTCTTTCTCTGTGCCTGCTAATGTGAAAGCCATCCATGACATGATTATAGAGAACTGTCGAATATCAGCCAAAAGTATTGCTACATATCTGGGAATATCACATGAGAGAGTTGGTGCCATTATCCACAACGACTTGGAAATGAGAAAGCTTGCAGCAAAGTGGATCTCAAAACTTTTGACTTTTTCAGACACAAACAGGCCTTCCACGGGTTTCTCACTTTCAACACCGAAATAGCCAGTTTTAAAATTGACAACCCAACGCTGCATATGAAGGGCCACTGTCACCCAAAGTTTGTGACATTTCATCATGGATCTTCTTCGCACCTTTCCCTTGGAGAAACAGGAACATGATTATGGTCCTATGCTCTTCCACATTGAATTTTTCTGGAGGTGCTGCCATGTTCAACTTGGACCTGAAAAAGAAAGATAAGTTAAAATCATAGGTAGTTAATTTTTGCACCATTGAATATAGACATATTGGCCAGTACACCCTGCAATTTACAGCTTCCTCGCTCAATTTTTTCTGGGTAAGGCTCAATACTTATCGGCACCCCCCTCGTACGTAGCTCATACCCGAGGGGGCCACTGGGGAAGCTGACAATCACTGTAGTAGTCAGTTCAGTTATGTCTACGATCTTCCTGATCCACACGGGTTCTATGCAAGCCACTGCACATGTCCACATCGGTCATTCGCTTGCCATTATCACCATTCATAGACCACCTTGTATTTTTTCCAATGAATGCAAAGTGTTCTCTGATTGGTTGAGGTAGAGAGGAGGGACAGTGACATCACAACCTCCAACCTCATCCAATCAAAATGCCTTGTAATCTTTGAAAAAATACAAGGCATTCTCTGGATGGCAGCAGTGCCAAGCAAGTGTACCCCCATGGATAGTGTGCAAAGGAGAA
Source organism: Lithobates sylvaticus (assembly GCA_028564925.1). Classification (NCBI taxonomy): domain Eukaryota; kingdom Metazoa; phylum Chordata; class Amphibia; order Anura; family Ranidae; genus Lithobates; species Lithobates sylvaticus. Next base: position 552,382,882 of record CM053029.1, on the reverse strand, counting down.
GCCGTCTGCACAGTTCCCCCGAAGAGCTGGCGCTACTACAGTGACAGCCGCGATCTTCAGTGTCCCATGTAAGCAGTTTTAAGTAATATAACAGCACAAACCTCCCTGAAAATCAGCCCAATTTCTTTTTTACATGCCTTGCCTATTCCTGTATAATCAAATATCGCTCAGTACTACACCAATTATCAACCCAAACCACAATTATCACCAGGAGTAATTTCCATGAATACAGGGTATCCATACAAGCAATGTGTCTGCTCTGTAAACCAGAAGTATGTCCTTTTGTTTCAGCAGAAAATGTAATGGTATAAAGAAACAATGGTACAAGGCCTATTTGTTTGCAAACGCAATTCTTTATTATCCATTTCTGTTTACATTGGCTTTGCGTTTTTGTTTATTGCAATGCAAAAAAAAAAAAAAGAACACTGCTGTGTTCTAGGAACTGCCAATATTTTAGGCTTATTGTCCCTTTTAGGCACACATGTTTTCTATTAAAATCAGTGGAAATGCACGTTGACTTTCATTTTTGTTGATTTAAGAGAAAAAGCATGTGCCTTACAACAGAACGAATGCAGCTTAAATGCTTTTCTCGCAGGTCATTGAACATATTTCATTTAGCTACCAACTTGGCATACATTACTTGTGTTAATGTGGCAGATCTTTCTAAACTGCTCACTTCACTAATGCCTTAATGTGCCAATAGTATAAAGCATTACACAACCTTATCCCCGTAATGTGCTAAGATCGTACCCTACCAATAGTAATAATACCGGGCTGTTTCAGGGTTTTATTTAGCTGGACTGAAAGCAAACGTCTTATGCGAGTTTCCCTTCACTTGTTTCTCTTGTAAAATGTACAGTGGTATTTAAAACATGCAGTTCATGAAAATAGTTTTCTGTTTTGTAATGCATCATTTTACATCTTTCATAATTAAATTGCTGCAAATAAAATTCTATTGTTGCATGTTCTTCTTTCAGCATCCCCGCAAATGTTTGCTTTCAATACATTTCATTTTTTAACCACTTCCATACTGCGCAAATTCTGACTCTCCTACATGTAAAAATTTTACATTTTTAATTTATTACAATTTTTTTTTTTGCTAGAAAATTTACTCAGAACCCCCAAGCATTACATATTATTTTTTTTTTTTTTTTAGCAGACGCCCTAGGGAATAAAATGGCGGTCGTTGCAACTTTTTATGTCACACGGTATTTGCGCTGGGGAAAAAAACATTCAGGCATTAAAAAAAAAAAAAAAAAAAAACAGTATAGTTAGCCCATTTTTTTTTTTTTTTTTTGTATAATGTGACAGATGTTACGCAGAGTAAATAAATCACATGTTACTCTTTAAAATTGCGCACACTGGTATGGTGCCAAACTTTGGTACTTAAAAATCTATATAGGCAGTTGAATTTTTTTTACAGGTTACCTGTTTAGAGTTAGAGGAGTCTAGTGCTAGAAGCATTGCCCCCGCTCTACCGTTCACAGTGATATCTCATGTGTGGTTTGGACGTCACTTACATATGAGGGCGCGACTTACGTATGCATTTGCTTCTGCGTGCGAGCTCGTGGGGATTGGGGCACTTTCATTTATTTTTTATTTTTATATTTTTTTTTACTTTTTACACTTTCCCTTTTAACACATTGATTTATTTTTTTTTTTTAATCACTTTTATTCCTATTACAAGGAATGTAATCATCTCTTGTAATAGGAATGGTGCGTGACAGGTCCTCTTTATGGAGAGATGCAGGGTCTATAAGACCCCGCATCTATCCTCTCCTCCAGGCTGGAAAGCATCAGATCAAAAAAAAAAAAAAAAAAATAGACGATCTGATGCTTTTCTAGCCGAGCTCTCGGCTATGTTTACTTGTGTGGCCCGGACATGTTGTCATAACGTCCTACCCAGGCCTCCAAGGATCATAGCGATTGCCGGGGACCATCTGACCCTCAGAAATCTCTATGCCTCTCTTCCGGTGCTGGCCGGTTCGTTCTCTGGGTCCCCGGTCGCACAGGAGAGCCCGGAGAAGCACCAGAGGCTGGAAGGAGGGAGGGACGTCCCCTCCCATCGCCGCTAAGAACGATCAAGCGGCTGACCCATCAAAGCATCTGTAAGTATCAATAACAGTATTTGACCAAAATATATGTTGAACCGTCTAGCTTTAAAAAATATTAGCCAATGGACCCAATCCCAAAAAGGACCAACTGAGGCCCAAAAGGCACAGGAATTGAGCCCAGCGCGCCAATCGATGCCCATAAAGCGATTTCAAGTGCAAGTTAGTAAAACGAAAAAAGAGAGCAAAAGTAAGAAGTTGTCACTCCCGGGGATTGAAGCATGCTGCCACTGTCGACATTGGGGCATTTTAGACTCTCATAAGGACTCTTCTCATGAGTGCCAAGGTTTCCAGACTGCAATATGTCACTCTACCGTATCGGTAACGCAAGCCTTAAGTGACTCCATGGTCTCCACGTCCTTATTCAAGATATTTTTAACCACTTAACCTCCTGAAGATTTACCCCCCTTCATGACCAGCCCATTTTTTGCTATACAGCACAGCATTACTTTACCTGACAATTGTGTGGTCATGCAATGCTGTACATAAATTAAATTTGTAATTTGTTTTTCCCCCAACAAATAGAGCTTTTTTTTTTTTGATCATCACTGCGTTTTTTTTTTTTGCGCTATAAACAAAGACCAATTTTGCCGAAAGATTTTTTTCTTTCTGCTATAAAACATATCCAATATTTTTATTTTTTTATTTATTTTTTTAAATAAAATCAAATTTCTTCATAAATTTAGGTTATTTTTTTTTTGGTTAAAAAAAAGAAAAATTTATATATATATATATATATATATATATATATATATATATATATATATATATATATATATATATATATATATATATATATATATTGGCCTTTGCAGTATCCATGCAAGAAACACATCTTTCATATGCCCTTTTATGGGACTACACCTTTTTGGTGAATCCCTGGACAATTTTATCAAGGCGGTCAGTTGTGGAAAAACTACCCTTTTGCCCAAAAGAAAGCATATCCTCGACCTAGGAAACCCTCTACTTCTGAGACTAGGAATAGTTCCTTTAGTTTCTGTCAAGCCTCCAAGGCAAAGCCTGGAACTCCATTCAGCCATAGAATCTGGACCCTCCAATCTGTGAACAATGCCTCCTCTCAGTGAGGGGATGCCCCCCATTTGTCAGAATCTGGGGACATCTGTTGGCCTTCGCAGCCATCTAGTCCCAGGACATTTTAGACTTTTGGGTCCAGAGCGTTAAATTCAGAGGTTACAAGCTAGAATTTCTGTTCCTGGCTCCAAAACCAATTCATGTTAAATTTGTCAGTGTCCCCGCAAAGACTGATGGCCTTCCACGCTTCTCTGGTGAAGCTCGTTTTTCAAGTAGTCATATAGCCATTGTTCCAGAAAAGGGAAGGTTCCAGGGTTTCTATTCGTAAGGCACTGCCTCATGCTGGATTTAAAGGTTCTCAACACCTTCCTCCTGGTATCTTCCAACTCAGTCATTGCTTCCCTCCATCCAGGAGACCTGGGCATGTCCCCATCTTCCTGGTGCATCAACGCCACCTACATTTTGCTGTAGGCAGAGAACATTACCAATTTGTTGCCCTTTCCTTTGGTCTGTCCACTGCACCTCAGGTCTTTACCAGTGTGCTAGCACCTATGCTTGCTCTGCTTCATTCTCAGGGCACCACCATAGTGCGATGTTTTACCAGGTGGATGTTCAGGTCTCTACTGATGCCGGCTTCAGTCGTAGGTTTTTTTAGGTGGCTCTGTTGAGTCTTGTGGGCCTGTTCAATTTTTATTTACTGTGCTGCTCACCCCTCAGTCGGACTGCTTTAAGACATCCTGATGTACCCAAATTACTTCACCCTGTGTCTCTTAATGTTCAATTAAGAAAACAGAATTGTGCCTTGCCGTTAAAATCCTGTCCTTTGCGTAAATTAAGGGACATGTGTTGAAGGGGTCATACTAGGCTGCCCTTACAGCTTTGTTTTAATGTCCAAATTCCTGAAGGCAGCTGCATAACCCAGTGGACCTGAACTGATTGTGTCTCTAAATATACTCCAATACAATTATTTTATGGTAAGACAACAATCCTATTTTTACTTCTAGAATAAGAAGTATGATTAATTATGTTTATTAATTTAAATAAATTGTATAGCAATGACACTTTCCCACAATGCTTTGCAGAGATTAGTCTCAAAGGAGCTTTAAGTGTCCCACCATAGTCCTATATACATGTAGCACCCCCTACCATGGCTAGAGTGCTAATGTTAGGATTTCACGCTTGGCTGGTAGCCAAGCCTGTGCGTTTTTCTGGGTCAGGGTTGACTGACTCAGGCAGGCTGGATGACTCCACAGCAGCATCTCTGGTGACTCCCCCTGCTTGCTGGGAACTTGGAGAAGATTTCAGAAGCAGTTGGGAGGAGTCTAGGAGGAGCTGTCCGGAGTGTTCTGAGGGCCCTGACCGATCCCCAAAGATGGGTTGGCAGGGGGCAGGCCCCCCTCAAATAATCAAGGTCAGCCCAGCTGGGGCAGTGTGAGTTTAGGTGGAACATGGAGATGGAGTTTTAGGCTGTCAGGGGCCTTTGAAAATAGTCCCCCTGTCTGGATGGGGGGAGACAGGCCTGGGCTCGTGTGTGGAAGGGAACCACTTCTTATGACACATGGACTGATCCTGACTAGGAGGCATGGGAGCCAGGAGAGGACACGGCCGGGCAAGTCTCCATGGAGAAAGACAGCCAAGAGGGCTGGTGAGTGCAGTCAGAGCACCGAGAGCCAGGCCTGAAGGGACTGGGTGCAAGCAGTCTCAGATGAATGCAGAGTCAGTCTGGTAGCACTGTGGAGAAGTAGGGTTAGTGAAAGGGGCAGCTGCAGCCAGGTGGGCTGGCAGTTCCTGAAGAGGTGGTACTGGGAGCAATAGCCACAGGAAGGACAGCTAGCACCAAAGACCTTTCTTTTTGCTACGCTATTAAATGGGCCCGCTGTCCCTGCCTGCAAAGCGCATTCACATTGGATGTGACTGAGACTGTGCTGGATCAATTTGCCAGTGTTAGCTGGTCCTGGGAGATGTAGTTCTACAAGCAAGATTGTGCTGGAGATAGAGGAGGAGATGTGTGTGTATATATACTGGATGTATATAGTTGATGTCCCTGAAGATTTCTTTGATCAAGTTGGCATCCCATAATAACCCCTTCCCCATCCAAGTTTGACCCCCCTAAATAAAAAAACAAAACAAAGCTGCAAGGACTGATTCCAGTGTCTGTGGAAAATTTGTGTGCCTGGCTGTGAGCCAACTGCTCATCTTTCCAAAATGTGGGAAGAAACTGGAGCCCTGAGAGAAGAACTTCATGCAGATAACATTCCTTGTCAGAACTGAGCCCAGGGCTGCTGTTAGAAATCACGGGGCCCCATACAGCCTACCTGACAGCCCCCCATCCCGGCTCTTTCTCTACAGCCTCGGCTGCACAGATGAATGAATAGGAAGCGCTCTGAGGCTTTCTGCTCATTCTCAAACTGAAGCACAGTGAACAGTTTACTATGCTTCAGTGATGAATGGACAATGAAGTGACTGGTACTGATCGCTCACTGTGTTCATTCAGGAAAGGAGGGGGCCAGTAAATGACATCCCTCTGTGTGTCCGTAAAAGCTGCCACTGGGAGAGGAGGGAAGCTGGCAGCGCTCCGGGGGAAAGGAGCACACAGGAGGGCCCAGACAGCAGATTGAAAGGGTGCATGTGCTTTAACCAATCCCCTTGCAGTGCAGCTGGAGGGACGGAAGGGAGGAGAATCTGGCAGTGCTGCAGTGGGAGACAGAACAGGATTGGTGTCTGCAATAAGACGGTACAGTGGCCCTCCTGCTGAGCCAGTGCCTGGGCCCCACTATTGAACTATTGGGGCCCAGTACAGGAGGTCTGGCTGTACAGTCTTATCAGTGGCCCTGCCAGGACCACAAGCATTGCAAAGCAAACTTGAAGACTATTTAGCTACCATGCTGTATAGACATTGCTATGTGCTAGCTCCAGTCCTAATGGTACCTCATAGAAAAAGTAACACTGAAGCTAGAGAAGTACAACCCTACACGCATCTTACTACGTTTATAAAGCCTGTTCCAGTGTCTTGGACTATTTTAATACACAAGAAGGAATACATAAGGGCGTTGTAGTACAAGAGCTACAAAAGAGGCCTTGGTCCTTACTAGCAAGAGAGAGTTCTATGTCCTTCCTGCGGTAACCTTTACAAAGCCAAAGGATTGAATTACAAAGAAGTGATAACAGTTAAAAATATCACATGTCTGACCGGTTGGTCAGGTTGACAAGTATTCCTCTATAGTTGTGTAGTTTCACGTGACCATCCCAGCAGTGTCTGTCTAAAAACCATGTTCTATTTTATGTCTATAAAACAAAAGGAAAACGCTTTCAGCAAGCTGTCATTTTTATTTTACTGCTTGATATTTGAGGTCCAATTCACACTTAAGCATTTTGTCGTGGAGTGCTTCTCATGCCAGACTTTAACAAAACTGTCTTCTCCCCAGTTCAGTCTTCTCCCCCCTGTCGTATTCTCCCTGAGCTGTCTTCTTCCTTGCTGCCGGTTACCTGCTAAAAAAGAAAAAAAGCTGCTCTTCTTCTGTGGCTGTCTTCCTCCATTGTGTTGTCGCCGGCTGTGTGGCATCTTATATAGCTATGGGGCGTGGCCATCTGACAACGACACCTGGAGATCCCGCCCCGAGCTTCTTATTTTATTTATTTTTTTGCGGGTAACCAGCAGCTCGGGGGGAGAAGACGACGGCACCGGGAGAGATGGCGGCAGGAGAAGACAGCTCAGAGCTTGTCAAAGGACTTGTCAAATAACGTCTGCTTTTTGAGGTGAATGGTACAACCGGGATATGGGGCCCCAGATTCTGCAGACCCCGACAACCCTGGCCAGGGTTGTCGGGAAGAGGCCCGCCCTTGTCCTCCCATGTTGAGGGCATGTGGCCTGGTATGGTTCAGGGGGGGGGGGGTGCCCGCTCGTCTCATCTCTTTTCTGACCTGCCGGTTGGCATGCTTGGATAAGGGTCTGGTATGGATTTTGGGGGGACCCCACCCCATTATTTTTTTTTTATTTGGCATCGGGGTCTCCCCTGAATCCATACTAGACCTGAAGGGCCTTGTATAGACCTGGGGGGGGACCCCATCCCTTTTATTTATTTTTTTTCACATTTTTTTTGCCGGCAATTTATTTATTTATTTTTTACATTCAGCTGTCAGCGGGAAACCCCGCTGACAGCTGATGACTCATTGGTTAAAGATGCAGTGGCTAGCTTCCTGGCCCCCTCCATAGCAACCAGCTATATAGGGTGTGTTTACAGTAAAAAAAAAAAAAACACAATGCATGATAACTGCATACAAAAACACATAAAAAATGAAGGTTTAAAAATGCACTGCAAAATACGCCTGAAAAATGCATAAAGCACAGCCGCATAGATGTGAAGCTAGACTTGAGATTCATACTCTCTATTTGTCATGTTTATCGCTATCAATGAAACAAAGTAAAAGAAAATCCCACATTTTGGGGTGTCCCAGTGTCTTCTAATGGGGACACTAGTTCTGGTGACCTTGGGGTCGCCAAGAGATTCCCTTAATTTGCAGGGATTTCCTATCACTTCCTGTTTGGCTATGGGACAGGAAGTGAAGGGAAATCCCTGCAATGGGACACAGATGGTGGAAAGAAAATAATCATACAGGGGTTATAGCCCTCCCTTATTCTATCTAAAATAAAATAAAAAGTTTTGCCTATAGTTTTACTTTTAACATTGATCATGGCATCAATTCACTGAGTAGAAAGGGGGGGGCAGTTGGGACTTTATATGAAACACAACACTAAGGCAGCAAAGGTCGTCAAGTGTGATGGAATAGATATATTGTTGTGGGTTGGCACTATCTAAACATAAGATGTAGTAAATGATACAGACATTAAATAAATACGTATGATATAAAGTATAAAAATATATAAAGATTTATTCACATTATAATAGATGGTAATGTGTTAAAAATTATCACATTATAATAGAATGGTAATATATTAAACACTATAGCATGTGAGACATGGTAACAACATTCAGTACTGCAACCAACATATATAGACCCAATCAGAATAGAACTGATACAAAATTGATGACTTAAGCATTGAAATCCCATAGTGGATACATGAAACATAAAGTCCCAACATTCTTCCTTCTCAATCAATTCACTGAGGTCTAGTTTACACTTGTGATTGGGGAGGAGTAAAAATGCATGGCTGTGCTGTGTTTAATTGCTGCAAAGGCAGCAAAATAGGGTGTACATATGATCATAATGCTGATGGCTCTTCAGAGGCCATCATAAGTATAAACAAGTTGCTCTGAAGAAGTTAGCAGTGATTGGCTAACGAAACGCATCAAAGTGCACATGACGCCCGGTGGGTTCGCAGCCCGCGGCAAGCATGGTTTAAGTGGTGGAGGAGAAGTGACCCCTGGAGGCAAATCTGGAGTCAGTGACACCGCGGTATACAGAACAGTTCACCCGGAAGGTTATTAAGGGGAACCAGGACTGAGAGGTGAAAATCCAGTGGAGACAGCGGAGGTGGTGACTATTTCAATATTCTGGTGGTTACCAGTAGAAGCTGACAGTGGTATCTAGCGGCTCTTTCTCCCCTGTATCAACCAGCATGACCAGACTGACAATGCTACTGTCCAAAGCGGTCTCCACTGCTCCTCCATACAGAGTGGAGAGACAATAAGACAGAGGGGGTTATTTACTAAATGCAAATCCACTTTGCACTGCATGTGCACTTGGAAGTAAAGTCACTGTAGATCCGAGGGGGGACATGCAAGGAAAATGAAAAACAGCATTTTAGCTTGCACATGATTGGATGATAAAATCAGCAGAGCTTCCACTCATTTCAGATTTAGACTGCAATTCCAAGAGCACTTGCAGTGCAAACTGGATTTACCTTTCGTAAACAACCCCCTCTGTCTTATTGTCTCTCCACTCTGTATGGAGGAGCAGTGGAGACCGCTTTGGACAGTAGCATTGTCAGTCTGGGGAGAGGGGATTGTTCGATATACTAGCAGCTTTAGATGAACTTGACTACCACACTAAACGCCGGACTTCAGCTAACACTTTTTAAGCAGTTACTTTTTTTTCCCCTTTTGGGATAAAAGTTTTACACCCGTAATAAGCACCCCCTTTTTGCAGGACAGCTTGGTCTGTTAAATTGGTTCCAAAAACTGAAGCTTTATTAATTAATGCATTTTACACATGAAGTGAAAAACCTACTGCATGCAGCCCCCCCCCCCCCTTTCTACTTACCTGGACCTGATCTCGATTCAGCAATGTACACAAGAGCAGTGGCTCTCCTGACTCTCTCCCTCCTCTCTGACTCAATTTTTCATTTACAAACAGTGGGGAGGGAGCAGGGAGCTGAGCTCTATCTCTTTAACCACTTTAGCCCCGGACCAATTTGCAGCCAAAGGACCAGGCCCCTTTTTGCGATTCGGCACTGCGTTGCTTTAACTGACAATTGCGCAGTCGTGCGACGTAGCTCCCAAACAAAATTTGCGTCCTTTTTTTTCCCCCACAAATAGAGCTTTCTTTTGGTGGTATTTGATTGCCTCTGCGGTTTTTATTTTTTGCGCTATAAACAGAAATAGAGCGACAATTTTGAAAAAAATGCAATATTTTTTACTTTTTGCTATAATAAATATCCCCAAAAAATATATAAAAAAAATTATTTTTCCTCAGTTTAGGCCGAAACGTATTCTTCTACATATTTTTGGTAAAAAAAATCGCAATTAGCGATTATTGATTGGTTGGCGCAAAAGTTATAGCATTTACAAAAATAGGGGATAGTTTTTTATAGCATTTTTTATTAATTTTTTTTTTTTTTTTTTTTTTACTAGTAATGGCAGCGATCAGCGATTTTTATTGTGACTGCGACATTATGGCGGACACATCAGACATTTTTGACACATTTTTGGGACCATTGTCATTTATACAGAAATCGGTGCTATTTAAATGCACTGATTCCTATGTAAATGACAGTGGCAGTGAAGGAGTTAACCACTAGGGGGGGGGGAGGAGTTAGTGTGACGTGTGTTTTTTTTCACAGCAGGGGGCGTGGCTGCCGTCACTGATCGGCTTTCCCAATGCATTTAAATATCATTGATTGCTGTATAAATGACAATGGTCCCAAAAATGTGTCAAAAATGTCCGATGTGTCCGCCATAATGTCGCAGTCACAATAAAAATCCCTGATCGCCGCCATTACTAATAAAAAAAAAAAATTATTAATAAAAATGCTATAAAACTATCCCCTATCTTGTAAACGCTATAACTTCTGCGCAAACCAATCAATAATCGCTTATTGTGATTTTTTTTTTTTACCAAAAATATGTAGAAGAATACGTATCGGCCTAAACTGAGGAAAAAACATTTTTTTTTTATATATTTTTGGGAGATATTTATTATAGCAAAAAATAAAAAATAATGCGTTTTTTTCAAAATTGTCGCTCTTTTTTGTTTATAGCGCAAAAAATAAAAACCGCAGGGGCGATCAAATACCACCAAAAGAAAGCTCTATTTGTGGGGAAAAAAAGGACGTAAATTTTGTTTGGGAGCCACGTCGCACGACCGCGCAATTGTCAGTTAAACTGACGCAGTGCTGAATCGCAAAAAGGGGCCTGGTCCTTTGGCTGCAAATTGGTCCGGTCTGAAAGTGGTTTATTGAACAAGCTGAAGTTAGAAGCTGATTGGCTACCATGCAGAGCTGCACCAAATTTAGCACTCTCCAATTTTAGTAAATCAATGACCTAAAATGTATCTGGACCTGGGGATGAATTTCAGCAAATATAAAATACAATTCACCAAAAAATAAGGGAAATAATCTTTGTGTACTGTGTCTTTAAATGTGTAAAGTTGACGTTTCCCCATTGTTTTTTGGTCTATTTTTGAAAAACTAACCTTTAACAACAAAGTACACCAAAAAATAAGATAAGCATACATGCAGAAATTACTCATTAGCACATTGCAGCGGATACATAGCCATTGAGAAGCAATAATAATAAACATACAAAGTGAAAGAAGAAAAACTTTCTGCAAAATTATATCCTTCCATATTCCCTGTACACCACATGAGGTCCAAAGTCAACATTGTTTAGTTGCCCCATCACATCACATACCGGAAACCATCTAGATCAGGGGTCTCAAACTGGCGGCCCTCCAGCTGTTGCGAAACTACAAGTCCCATCATGCCTCTGCCTGTGGGAGTCATGCTTGCAACTGTCAGCCTTGCAATGCCTCAGGGGACTTGTAGTTTTTCAACAGCTGGAGGGCCGCCAGTCTGAGACTCCTGATTCTAGATCTTCTCTGCGCCCAACACTACTTTCAGCTCCTTTCATCACAATAGTTGTCGCATTGCTGCCCTCTAGGGGTGGGACTGGAATACACCTGAACATGAATATGCCCTGAACTGGTGAATTTCGACTGAATTTACAGTTTGCTAATTTTTGTGCTCACCCAAAATGCTCTGTGCAGGTTTTTAAACTTTTTCAGTAGCCTCATAGCAGCCAAAAAAGAGGGAAGAGGGGGCTGTGAGAGACAACAGTGTCAGTGTATTGCAGCTGCTTTAGTGAGAAGACCGGCCATTGTCATCGAGAACATAATTGGTAACACATTACACTTTGAAGGTCTGAAATCCTGCAGTGCCCGCAAGGTACCTTAAGAAAAGCTTAACCACTTCCAGACCAGCCTCGTTTTGGATTTTAGGTGTTTACATGTTTAAAACATTTTTTTTTGCTAGAAGAAAACTTAGAACCCCCAAACATTATATATTGTTTTTTTTCTAACACCCTAGAGAATAAAATGGCAGTCGTTGCAATACTTTTTTTCACACCGTATTTGCGCAGCGGTCTTACAAGCGCACTTTTTTTGGAAAAAAGTCACTTTTTTGAATAAAAAAATAAGACAACAGTAAAATTAGCCCAATTTTTTTTTGGATTGTGAAATATAATGTTACGCCGAGTAAATTGATACCCAACATGTCACGCTTCAAAATTGCGGCCGCTCGTGGAATGGCGTCAAACTTTTACCCTCAAAAATCTCCGTAAGCGACATTTAAAAAATTCTACAGGTTGCATTTTTTGAGTTACAGAGGAGGTCTGTGGCTAGAATTATTGCACTCGCTCTACCGATCGCAGCGATACATCACATGTGTGGTTTGACTACCGTTTTCATATGCGGGCGCTGCTCACGTATGCGTTCGCTTCTGCGCGCGAGCTCGTCGGGACGGGGTGTTTTAAAAAAAAATTTTTTGTTTTTTCTTATTTATTTTACTTAATTGTATTATTTTTTACACTGTTTAAAAAAAAAAAAAATTGATCACTTTTATTCCTATTACAAGGAATGTAAACATCCCTTGTAATAGAAAAAAGCATGACAGGTGAAAGCATGAAAGTCCTCAGATCTCATATTTGGACTTCAAAGATAAAAAAAAAAAAAAATGTCATTTAAAAAAATGACATTTGTAAATTCTCCTTTTAAGACGTATGGGCGGAAGTGAAGTTTTTGACGTTGCTTCCGCCCTCCTATGGTATAGAGATGAGTGGTGGCCATCGTAGCGTCACTCATCTCTATACACAGGCAGGGAACGGACCCGATCGCCTCCGCCGCTGCCGACGGTTCCGGTAAGCGGCGGAAGGCGCGGGAGAGCGGCGGGAGGGGGGGCACCTCTCCCGCCGCCGATAACGGTGATCTCGCGGCGAATCCGCCGCGATGACCACCATTATCGGAAAGGGGACCGCTCACTGTGATGAGGGATACCTCAGTTGTGGCAGCAGCTGCTGCCGTTACCGAGATATCCCTCTTCAAAAAAATTACGTATATATACAGTGAGCGGTCGTGAAGTGGTTAAGAAAGCACATGTACAGGCCGCCTGACTTTTGCTAATGAATATCTAAAAGGATTCAGAGGAGAACTGGGTGAAAATGTTGTAGTCAGATCAGACTAAAATCAAGCTCTTTGGCATCAACTCTACTTGCCGTTTTCGGAGGAGGAATGCTGCCTATGACCCCAAGAACACCATCCCAACTGTCCAACATGGAGGTGGAAACATTATGCTTTGGGGGTGTTTTTGTGCTAAGGGGACAGGACAACTTCACCACATTAATGGGATGTTGGACGGGGTCATGTGACCTCAAATCATGGGTAAGAACCTCCTTCCTTCAGCGAGGACATTGAAAATGGGTCGTGGATGGGTATTCCAGCATGACAATGACCTTGTGTAATCTCAGAGTGTATTTAGTCCAGTTCTTATCTAGGTTATACAACTCCATGAGCACCTATCTTAGATAAAGACAGTGGTGTGGCTTGAGTAGTTCAGCGAAAGATAATGGTCATGGCTGATTCTACTTGGCCCACAAAAAAGCTGCCTGTTGTCAGCCCACAATAGGAAATGAAGAGTCAAGTGCAGCTCTGGCAAATCATTAGGTATTTTTCCATACTAGCAGGGTCTGCAAGGGGATAAAACATGGGCAAGTATGCATGTGTTGTAGAGTTGTGGTATGTCTACTGCATAAATGTATTGCAGAGATATACCATGTGTTAATATACAGTTGTGCTCTTAGGTTTACATACCATAGCAGAATGTATGATTACTTGACCATTGTTCAGAGATTATGAATAATAAAACAAAAACATTTCTTTCACTCATGGTTAGTGTTTGGCTGAAGCAATTTATTATCAATCAACTGTGTTTACTCTTTTTAAATCATAATCACAACAGAAACTACCCAGATTACCCTGATCAAAGGTTTACATACCCTGGTGATTTTGGCCTGATAACATGCACACAAGTTGACACAAAAAGGTTTTAATGGCTATTAAAGGTAACTATCCTCACATGTGATCTGTTTGCGTGTAATTACTGTGTGTGTATAAAGGGTCAATGATTTTCTGGACTCCTGACAGACCCTTGCATCTTTCATCCAGTGCTGCACTGATGTTTCTGAATTATGGGTAAAGCAAAAGAATTGTCAAAGGATCTGCGGGAAAAGGTAGTTGAACTGTATAAAACAGAAAAGGGATATAAAATGATATCCAAGGAATTCAAAATGTCAATTAGCAGTGTTCAAACTCTAATCAAGAAGTGGAAAATGAGGGGTTCTGTTGAAACCAAACCACGGTCAGGTAGACCAACTAAAATTTCAGCCACAACTGCCAGGAAAATTGTTCGGGATGCAAAGAAAAACCCATAAATAACTTCAGGTGTAATACAGGACTCTCTGAAAACATGTGGTGTGGCTGTTTCAAGAGGCACAATAAGGAGACACTTGAAAGATGGGCTGCATGGTCGAGTCACCGTAAGAAAGCCATTACTATGCAAATGCCACAAAGTATCCCACTTATAATACGCCAAACAGCACAGTGACAAGCCTCAAACATTCTGGCACAAAGTAATTTGGAGTGATGAGACCAAAATGTAGCTTTTTGGCCACAACCATAAACACTACATTTGGAGAGGAGTGAACAAGGCCTATGATGAAAGGTACACCATTACTACTGTGAAACACAGAGGTGGATCGCTGATGTTTTGGGGATGTGTGAGCTACAAAGGCACATTAAATTTGGTCAAAATTGATGGCAAGATGAATGCAGTATGTTATCAAAAAATACTGGAGGAACATTTGCATTCATTAGCCAGGAAGCTGCGCATGGGACGTGCTTGGACATTCCAACATGACAATGATCCAAAACACAAGACCAAGTCCACCTATCATTGGCTACAGCAGAATAAAGTGAAGGTTCTGGAGTGGCCATCTCAGTCTCCTGACCTCAATATCATTGAGCCATTCCGGGGAGATCTCAAACGTGCAGTTCATGCAAGACAGCCAAAGAATTTACAGGAACTGGAGGCTTTTTGCCAAGAGGAATGGGCAGCTTTACCATCTGAGAAGATAAGAAGCCCCATCCACAAATACCACAAAAGATTTCAAGCTGTCGATGTTAAAGGGGGCAATACACGGCATTAAGAACTGGGGTATGTAAACTTTTGATCAGGGTCATTTGGCTAGTTTCTGTTGTCATTATGATTTAAAAAAGAAAAACACAGTTGATTGATAATAAATGGCTTCAGCCAAATGCTAACCATTAGTGAAAGAAATGTTTTTGTGTTATCATTCATATTCTATGAAAAATGACCAATAAATCATAAATTCTGCCAGGGTATGTAAACTTATGAGCACAACTGTACTTACAGTTCCTATCCTGGCACATGCTTTTTTCTCACAATCCCCAGCAAAACCCCTTTAACGTCCTTGTTTCTTAAGGTGTAGATGAGAGGGTTCAGCATTGGAGTCACAACACTATAGAACAAGGTGGCCATTTTGTCCTGATTGGCCACATGAGTGTCTCCCGGTCTCATGTACATAAAAATGATTGTACCATAGAATAAAGTGACTACCATCATATGTGAAGCACAAGTGGAGAAAGCCTTCTTTCGGCCCATGGATGTAGTGATTTTAAGTATATTGAAAATAATGTACCCATACGTTATAAGAATGAGGAAAAATGGGCCCATGACCAATGTCATAGCACAGAAGAAAATAATGGTCCTGTTAAGAGAAGCATCTGTGCAGGATAGCTCCAGGACTGATGGTATCTCACAGAAGAAATGGTTAATGGCATTTGGGCCACAAAATGACAATCGCAATGCAAAGAACATGTGTATTAATGAGTTTAAAAAGCCTGTGATCCAACAGCCACTCGCCATTTTAATGCATAAACATGGATGCATAATGGTGGTGTAGTGTAATGGTCTACATATAGCCACATAGCGATCATAAGCCATTGCTAAGAGAAGGCAGCATTCTGAACCTCCTAAACACATGTGCACAACCATTTGAGTGAAACAGGCATCAAATGATATACCATTCTTGGGTGATAAAAGGTTTATAAGCATTTTGGGAACTACACTGGTGGTGAATGAAAGGTCCAAAAATGATAAGTTACTCAAGAAGAAATACATTGGTGTGTGGAGACGGGGGCTTATCCTGCTGACAACAATAATGAGGACATTACCCAGAAGGGATATCATATAAATGATAAGAATGATCACAAATAAAACAATCTTCAAGTCCGGTTTGCTTGTAAGCCCCAAAAGAATGAATTCTTCAACTTTCGTGTAGTTCCATGTCATTATTCCCAAAAAGATGTCCTGCAGATAGAATTTTGCAGAGGAAATGTCATAATAAAAACTATACATTCATGAATAAATTGCAGTACGTCCCTTCCATAGTAATAGTCCACCTGACACTGCTTTCTCCACTGATTCAAGCTTGGGGAAGCTTTACAAGTCAGAAAAGTGACACTTATTTTAGTGTTACAGTGAATAAAGGGGAGGATAAGGTGTGACCGGTAAGTGTATAGTAAAGGGTAAAATGATTATGGATCATGAGAGGCACAGTAAAGGGTTAATGTACAGTGTATACACAATATTAGGGATGGGCCCAGTGTTCGTTTCGAACCCATGTTCGAATCGAACATCGGGCGTTCGCCCGCTCGGCGAGCCCAGAACTATTTGGGCCGCTTGCATCAAATTCGTGTGATGCGAGCGGCCCGCAATGCACTGCGCCAGTTGCAGTGCATTGCTGGCTGATGATTGGCCAAGCATACACTGTGACCCGCATGCTTGGCCAATCAAAGAGCCAGCAGCGAGGAGAGCAATAATTGGGCACAGGCAGGATGCCTGTGGCCAATTATAGCTCAGGGGGTTTAGTACACACCCCACAGTATAAAAGGCCGCCGCCGCCGCCGCCGCGGCCTCGCATATTGTGTTGTGTTGTCAGTGTCAGCGTGTCAGTGTTATGTGCTGCTGACTGCTGACATTATGTGCTGTGATTCTGGGGATTAGTGTGTGCGTGCTGTTAGTACAGCATTGCAGTATCACATCTGGGGGGTGTATATAGTATGCCTGTGAAGGGGCGCATGTTTCCTGTGCTTAGAACTGTCCCTGCAAAAAGTGTAATTTTTGCAGGAAAAAAAGCTATTTAAAATCACTCGCGGCTAATGTATTGACGGCTCCCGTAACACAGAGAACAGTCATTCATTGAAAGCCATTCATAAAAAAAAAGTCATTGATAAAAAAAAAGCGTGGGGGTCCCCCAGAATTTAATAACCAGGCCCTTCAGGTTTGCTATGGATATTAAGGGGGACCCCAGCCAAAAAAAAATGGCGTAGGGTCCCCCTCAAAATCCATACCAGACCCTTGAGGTCTGGGATGGATTTTAAGGGGAACCCCAGCCAAAAAAATGGCGTGGGGTCCCCCTCAAAATCCATACCAGACCCTTATCCGAGCACGCAACCTGGCAGGCCGCTCTCGTCCCCCCTCTTTTCCTGCGGCCTGCCAGGTTGCGTGCTCGGATAAGGGTCTGGTATGGATTTTGAGGGGGACCCCACGCCATTTTTTTTGGCTAGGGTTCCCCTTAAAATCCATCCCAGACCTCAAGGGTCTGGTATGGATTTTGAGGGGGACCCCACGCCATTTTTTTTTTTTGGCTGGGGTCCCCCTTAATATCCATAACAGACCTGAAGGGCCTGGTTATTGAATTTGGGGGGACCCCCACGCTTTTTTATTTTTATTTTTTTTTTTTTTATCAATGACTTTTTTTTTATGAATGGCTTTCAATGAATGACTGTTCTCTGTGTTACGGGAGCCGTCAATACATTAGCCGCGAGTCATTTTAAATTGCTTTTTTTTTCCTGCAAAAATGACACTTTTTGCAGGGACAGTTCTAAGCACAGGAAACATGCCCCCCTTCACAGGCATACTATGGACACCCCCCAGGTACGAAATTTAAAGGAATATTACACTTTTATTGTTTCAATTTAAGCATTATTAAAATCACTGCTCCTGAAAAAACGGCCGTAAAAAAAAAAAAAAAAATTGCATTGATACATGTCCCCTGGGGCAGGACCCAGGTCCCCAAACACTTTTTATGACAATAACATGCATATTAGTACTTTTGATTTTGAACGTTCGCATCCATTGTAACTAATAGGGTTCTAATGCTCGCACGGACTTTAGGTCCATTCGTGGGTTCTGGTGCAAGCCGAACGGGGGGGGGGGGGGGGGGGGGGGGGGGGGGGGTTCGGCTCATCCCTACAGAATATATAGTTTTCCATCGGTATGGATATTTTTAGGCATACACTTTCCACATCAGTATATATTTTGGTACTGATAATATATGCTAGTTAACACTGATTTTTTTATGTGCTAAAAAAAAGATCTAAACCCAAGTCTCACATTAAATCTTAATTTATTTCTTAACACACTGTCGGCTATGTAGCCAACAACTCCCTTGCAACCAGTGACGATGTGTGGCCCAGGGGCTGAACATGCATTGAGGACGAAGCTTCCATGGTATGTAGTGTGGCTCGCACCCACACCCTGCTTCCATGCAATAAATTCATGTACTTGTTTCTGACAGATACGTTCACCTGATGCAGGACTGACATTTGTAAGCAATACTATGAATTCCAGGAAGAATTTTTTTATTGTGCACATTTGCAAATACATGTAAAGCCATTACTACCTCAAGACACCTCTACAAAGTGTGGTCAGCACCTCTTCCATAATATTTTTAAGTGCTGAAAAGGTTGGCTATGATTTATAATTGCATGACAAATCAGGTAGAAAGCATTTTTTTCTGCCTTTTCACAGAAAATAATTCCTATAAAAGGCCCCTGTGGGCAAACTAGCAAACTCTGGGGAATATCTAGACTGCAGACAACACTGGGGGAAGGGGGGTTGTTTACAAAGCATATTCCAATGGCCTGAAGTCACTCCTGGGGATGATTTTAAAGGGAATATATAGTGGTTTTGCAAATATTTTCTAAATTTTTTTAAGGGCGTGACTAAAAAAATAACATTTTATTATTACCGTATTTTTAGTGTCTTAAAGTAAACAGCTTCTGCTGTGCTCTCTCTCTACAAAATCCACAATACCCTCAGAACCAAAAAAACATTATAGTTTTCCTATAAAAAATTTGTCCGCAGATCCCAATACTTTACACTTCAAAAAGCTTTACACCCTAAGCTAAACTGACATTCAATTTTCTATCGTAGTTCCACATAATTTCAGAGACTCTCTCGCTGCTAATTGTCATATCTCATAACAAATATGTGTATTAATGCATTTTAAACTTTGGAACACTGGAAAACCCTAGACCTGGGGTCACAAACAAACCGCCTACAGGACTTCTCAGCATGCAAAGATGCTGGTGCAAGATGAAAATCAGCAATGACTTTTTTGCAATCCTATATAAAAGAAGACATTTACAAAAATGGAGAGAAAATGTAGAGTCTGCTGGTTGTCTACTGTAGTCAGGGCAGGACTTAGGGTGGTGGGGGCCCCTGGGCTTGAGTCATTTTCGGGCCCTACCATCTATACATTACCACCGTATTTATCGGCGTATAACACACGCCGGCATATAACACACATCCCAAGTTTAGGAGGGAATTTTAAGGAAAAAAAAAAACTTACATTTAAATGCCCATCAATGCAGCATTATCAGTGTCCATCTGCAGCCTTTTCAGTGTAGCCTTGTCATTTTGCAGCTTTGCCCCAGTGTCATTTGCAGCCTTGAAGTTTAAAAATTGCGCTGCAGTCCCGAGCGGAGCCGAGTGTACTCGGCTCGACTCACAGTCACAGACATCCCAACCAGCAAAAACTAATTTCAGGGAGGTGACGCAACGCGACAAGACCCCCCCCCCCCCCCACATGACACGTTAGTATATGTGTGAACATTTTCTGTATGTGTGTGTGTATAATGTCACTCATATGTGGCCTATGTCACACATATACACCGTATATCACTCACATACAGCCTATGTAGGCTGTGTGTGTGAGTGATGTGAGTTGTATATATGTAAGACACACTACAGGAGATGGTCAGAGACTGCAGGCATGATACGAGAGATGGTCAGAGACTGCAGGCATGATACGAGAGATGGTCAGAGACTGCAGGCATGATACGAGAGATGGTCAGAGACTGCAGGCATGATACGAGAGATGGTCAGAGACTGCAGGCATGATACGAGAGATGGTCAGAGACTGCAGGCATGATACGAGAGATGGTCAGAGACTGCAGGCATGATACGAGAGATGATCAGAGACTGCATTTATGGTTGAACTCAGTGTACAAGTATATAGTATTGCAGGGCTGTGCCACTCTGCAAGATAAAGTAAGTAATCCTATAATAAAGTACAACAAGTGACAAGGCAGCAGCACATTTAATTTCCAAAATAATTTTTTTCTTACAAACAGTGATCTGGTCAGGATTAGTGGAGGACAGTAAACAGTTAATGGGTCTGAAAATTCTAGCCTGAATCAGAAGTAAATCCTTCACAAAAACATCAAACTATGCAGCACACACAGAGCTCTGGCTAAATAGCTGAGCTGAAATGGTTAACAGCCAGCCATGTGTGACCCTCACTGGACACAGAATGCAGGTGGGCTGCAGGGTCTTCCAGAGATCTTATCAGTGCAGTGTGCAGCTATAAAAAAAAAAAAAAAAGAAGGATTACAGAGTGAGGGGGAGGCTGATCAGTAACATTGCACTGCCTGAAGACATACATTTCTGGAAGACGCTGTCCAGCCAGCATTACTGTGCAGTGCTCCCCACCATCTTCTTTCCATTCAGCCAGAATGATGTATGTGCTCAGTGCTGCAGGAATTTGTTGTGATCATACCTTCCTCTGTCCTCCTCGGGCTTCAGGTACTGTCTATCTCCCTCCTGGTGCCCCCATTCAGCACCTGTGTAGTCAAATGTGGCGGGCTGGAGAGGGGGAGGGTTACACTCTGCACACTTGCTCCTCCAGCCCTCGCTGTTAGACATTCCTCAGCCCCGCCTCCTGTTCACAGCACAGCCCCTGCCACTGCTTCTCTCTCTCTTAGCAGCTGACAGGGGCCCTCTGAGTGACAGGCTCATCTAATCTATGTATCTCGGTGGGGCTGGTGGGGCTGGCGGGGCCCATGGGCTTGAGCCCAGTCAAGCCCAATGGTAAGTCCGGCCCTGACTGTAGTATTTATCAGCCTTTTTTCAGTAAAGGCACCCTGTAAAATTCTGTCCAAAAATTACGTAGGCAATATTGCCCTTGTGTTATTATAAACAAACAAAAAATAAGGAAGCAGCCACATTGATTGTGAGACATAAACACAAAAAGAAAAATACAAAATGTTGTGCTACAGAAAAAAACACCAAAAAATATATAGTTAACCACCAAAAATAATGTGTTATTAAAGTCTTTAGACTCCAAAAACATATAAGGCTTGATGAGTATCCCAAAGGAAACAAAATATAACCAACAAAAAGGTGCTTGTGAAAGCGAATCCAAGAAAATTCCTCCACCATGTGAGAAGCCACCAACACAAAGCTCAAGATGTACTCTTACCACAGAGTATGGACCCTCTAATTATGGAGGGTCACACAAGCCTTGGTGAATCCACCACTAGAAGTTGGCCAAAGAAAGACAAAGGCGATGGTGAAGATCACACTCCCAGCTCCTGTTAATGTAGTCTCCGGTCCTCCGAGTTAATCCAGTGGTACACCCAATAAAGAGTAAAGGGGCTCCAATAGTGTAAAACCTCTCATGGATAGTTTATTAACATGTTAGTGCAGTATTTTAGTCTAATAAACTATTCATGAGAGGTTTTACACTATTGGAGCCCTTTTTCTGTTTATTGGGTGTGCCACTTGATTAACTCAGAGGACTGGAGACTAAGTTAACAGGAACTGGGACTGTGATCTTCACCATTGCCTCTGCCTTTCTTTTGCCAACTACTAGTGGTGGATTTACCAAGGCTTGTGTGACCCTCCATAATTAGAGGGTCCATACTCTGCGGTAAGAGTAAATCTTGACCTTTGTGTTGGTGGCTTCTCACATGGTGGAGGAATTTTCTTGGATTCGCTTTCACAAGCACCTTTTTGTTGGTTATATTTTGTTTCCTTTCGGCTACTCATCAAGATTTATGTGTTTTTGGACTCTTTTGGTGTTTTTTCTGTAGCGCACCATACCCATTTTCTAACTTCTTTAAAATTCTGTATAATCTCAAGGTACCCCATTCATTCTAAAATGTAAAAAAAAAACAAAAACTAATAGCTTAGTAATATGGTAGAAGATCCACACATGTGGCACATCCAACATCAGAGGTGATTTATTCTTACAAAGCAAATACCCCTTTGTACATTGGTACTGCCTAATAGTCCAGTGTTTCTCTTCTTCCACACTCTGCTAACGTGACCCCAGTGCAGATGGAGAGAGCCAGGGAAGAGGCAAATGAGGAAGTTGTGCATGTCCTCCTTATCAACCAATGACATCATGAGTTGTTAGGATGGCCAAGGTTGTAATGATGCACAATAAAAACCTGTGGCTTTGTCTAACATAAAAGCAGACTTGGTCAACTAGCTGGCTTGTTGACATTTTTTGGGCAATTTGGGGCAATTTTTAGGCATTTTGTCAAGGCACCCTTGAAGAACCCAAAAGGCACCCCAGGGTGCCACAGCACCTTGATTGAAAAAGGCTGGTCTACAGGATGATACTTAGGGGGGGACCAGGCTGCTGAATGAGTGGTGGATGGAAGCTGTTGCTAAAATAAGGAATGGGATGTAACTGGGATGTAGCTGGGACGGGATCTATCTAGGTGATGTTGTAGCTAAGATCTGGGCTTATTAGCCAGGACCAGATAAAACATGGTTATCAACATTCCTACAAAAATTGGGTGAACGCTTTGCTAATGGGGATCTCTCTTTCAGTTAGTGGACAAACTAAACCTGTCCGTAAAAAAGATGTGATCTATTG
Organism: Lithobates sylvaticus; assembly: GCA_028564925.1. Classification (NCBI taxonomy): domain Eukaryota; kingdom Metazoa; phylum Chordata; class Amphibia; order Anura; family Ranidae; genus Lithobates; species Lithobates sylvaticus. The sequence continues at coordinate 552,359,973 of CM053029.1, read as the reverse complement.
TGGCATCCACTGCCCATACCATACCCCAGGACAGCTCCCAAATTACTAGCACTGATCATTCAATGTAAGTCTACTAAAACTCAACTTACTTGACAGTTTTGTCTGCATATAAATCACCAGAAATTAAATAAAAAAGTGTTAAAAAGGAGAAGTACAGCCAAAGCTCGTTGGTTGTACTTCTCCTGTGGATCACAAGAGTGCAGTTCATTTTGCAATCTGTGACCCATTTTTAGCAGACAGCTGGCTGAAGACCGCTGTTGGCTGATGTCACAGAGCCGTTGCAGGCCCGGGAAAGATCACGACCATATGGTTGGGTTCTGCCCCCATGCCTGGACTAACACCCGGCTCAGCCTCTCAGCGAGACAGGTGTTTGATTGTTCAGTTCTCAGCCTTAGAGTCAGCAGGGGACAGATGCAGCATAGGACTAGGTAACCTAGGTGAATATGCTTCTAAAATAAAAAAATGTCCCATAATGTAAATGCCCAATTAATTTAGGGTCCATGCACATTGGCTTAAAAAACATTGCTCCTAGAGGAGTTTATCACAGGTCATTAAGAGCATATTTTAGGGCACTTTCACACTGAGACACGGGGGCCACTTTAGAAGCGCTTTTCAGTCATCATCAATGGGCAGCGCTGCGGAAGCGCCTACAAAGCGCAGCGGCACTTTGCAGGCATTTTTAACCCTTTATTCGGCTGCTAGTGGGGGTTGAAAGCACCCCACTAGCAGCCGAATAAAGGGTTAAAAATGCCCGCAAAGTGCCGCTGCCGCGGGGCTTTGCAGGTGCTTCGGCAGCGCCTGCCCATTGATTTCAATGGGCAGGGGCACTTTAGGAGCAGTGTATACAGCGCTCCTAAATCGCCCTAAAGATCCTGCTTGCTGGACTTTTTTTAATTTGCCCGCAAGCGCACCGCTCCTGACAGGAGAGGCGCTTTACATGCGCTTTGCAGGTGCTAGTTTTAGCAATATAGCGCAACAATAGTAGAAAAATCAAAAAAATATTTGTTTTTTTCTGCTAGGAGCACTGGCGTTTTTTTTTAAGCCAGCGTGCAGGGACCCTTAAGGATTTTATTTTTTTTATTCTATGCTTCCAAAAACAAAAAAAATATTCTATTCCTCTGTATTCCTAACACTTTGCCTGGACTCTGGGTTAATTATGATTTGTAGACGGTCAGATAGGAATCATGTGCCTTATACTGGGCCCAACTGTACTGAGTTGTCCATGGCAAATGTAGATACTGGTGACACAGTTCTACACATCTACTATAAAATGTACAGTATACAGATAAGGACATCAGGCTTTTCTGGTGTATTTAGACTGGCCATATATTATACAATTTTCTTGTACAATTTTCCTTTAGATTTACCAAAACCATATAATATGAGGTCAAACCTAAACACTTCCAATGTGTATGCTATCAGGCAGGCCTTTGCACTACATAGTTGAAGGTAAATCTAAAGGAAATTAAATAAGTAAATTGTATAATGTATGGCCATCCTTACTTTGACTCAGAAAGCATGCATGGAGGTCAGCAACAGCAGCCGCTTTATTTTTACTTCAACAGCAACTAGTCTTTCCATGCAATGTTTCACTTTATTCTTGCAGGAACACGGTGACAACACTGACATATAATGACTCTTTAGAAAATTGTAGTAAAATCTCAAAAGAATTACTGGAAATTTGCTCAGTTGTATGTTGTAATTTTTAAAGGTGGAATTATATTTAAATTTTTTCTTCCATTGAGCCTCATATTTCAAAATTTAGATTTCAGGTCATCATGGGTTTAAAATGAACAATCAGATTTATGAGATTGGGATTCAATTCAGACAGTCACAGGCTGCCAGCATGTAGATTAGAGAAGTATTGTATGAGTTTCTCGTTTACAGAATCAGCATATATAGAGCACATGGCTTACCTGATATCTCTCCTAACAATGAAAACAAATACTGTATATTTAAACTGCAGTCTCCATTTTATATACGTTGCCTTTGGTAGAAACACGGCCCATGTTATTTTCATAGAGTTCAGAGACCATATATAGATTCTATGTCTACATGATACAGCTTGTAAGACTTTAATAATCCCTGATGAATACTCTTCAGGGATTAACTAATTAACTTTAACTGCTAATTAACTTTTTTACCCATGGGAGATAATATCTCAAAACACTAACGAGAAAGAAAAGTAAAAAAAAAAAAAAAAGCTGGAGAGAAACTAAAATGTACCTGTGATATTCACGGCTAATTTAGCCTTTGTGGTTTTATTTATAAAATGACTTCACTGGTGTAACTAAAACCTTAGGCAAACATTTTTAACTTTTTTTCTGTTAATGGAGTCAAGGAGTATCTAAAGTTTTAAGTTATGTGCCCCCATTGGGGTGATTTCCTATCACTGTGACGATTTCAATTTTTATTCATTTTATTTAGTAAGTGAGAAAGCAATTGCCAAGCTAAAGTATTTTATTAGGATTTTGAAGTTTTATACAGCACACTGTTACCCAATAATACAGAACATAGAGGTGTAACAGAGGGGGAGATAAATGCACCAATTAGAGAGGAACAGCAAAACAAAATTAAATAATGAACAGTAATAGATGATTGTGCATACTCCTTGAGGGGGCACACATACAAAACACACCGGCAGTGGTGTTCCATGGCGGTAAAGGCGCATGTCTCTGTGAAAGGGGGAGTAAAAGATGCTATGGATTCAAACTCAGAATCTAGGGAAGGGGAATGGAGGATATAAAGTAGTCTGAGAGACCAAGGGGTAGGTGCAGAAGATGTAGAGGAAGGGAGAGCGGGAAGAAAAAAGACTTGTCTGGGGGGAAGAGAGGGGAGGGAGGTATGATAGGGAGAGTTCCAATGGGGTCCAGTCAGCCTAGCAGTGATCCATGCAGGTAATCACATGGAGAGTACAGTCCATATTTAGGTGGTCATTATAGGATAACTATGGGTCCCAGATCTTCAGAAATTTGGTGTGGGTATCAGTAAGTATAGAGGTGAGTTTTTTTCATGAACCATAGTACCCTTGAGCCTCTGTTTGACCTCAGCAAAGATAAGAAACGGTTGTTGCCAGGCTCAAGCCAATATCTGTTGGGCCGCCAGGAAAACAAATTCCACCAGCTTTCTCTGGGCTTTAGAAAGGGACAAGATTGGCTTATGTAATAAGGCTTCCCAGGGATTACATGCAAGGGAGATGTTTAGGACTGATCTTTTTATTGTATAGACTCGTACCCAGAATCGCATCACCTTTGGGCAGGACCACCAGATGTAAAAGAGAGTGCCTTGCTCTCTACAACCTCAAAAGCACAAAGAGGATGCAAATATCTAATATAACGTCTGTGCCGAGATAAAAGCAGAATGGTTGATGTACAAAAACCCTATGGAACCATAATGTTAATCACCTGATATAGACATTCCCATGCTGCCCCTATCCGACAGGACCACATACTGACCAATGCACTGATTGTGAGACATATTAGGGTAGGATACTCCACCTACTTGGTGGTTTCCTTCATTCTCCCTTATGTTCTTTTTCCATACTACATTGTCCATTTTACCATACTAGATTCTTTTGTTGTTTTTGTATATTTTTTGTAGAAACTTATGCATCTGCTCCTGAGGAAGTAGATTTCAGACCACGAAACATGTCAAGCTTGTTGATGCAATTATATTACACCACTATGCGTTTCTATACATTTTATTGTATTTATGTAATTTGTTTCTCATGCATATACTGTTATTGCAGCATGTTACAGTCTAGCCATATCCGATGTATACAATTTTACCTTGGACTGAGATTCCAATTATTTACGACACTATGTGATGAGTTCTTTCAATAAATCTAGCTCTCATCAATATTGTTACTCTTTTATCTCTCTTTGTTGATTATGATACTGTGGTTTACCCACTGTACGCCTCTCATTTAAAGTCCCAACCCCCCCCCCCTCTCCTTTGTATCATGAACAGGGATGGAGACACCTAGCCCTAGTGTAGGAGGTGCCCTAGTCATTGCACCTTAGCATAGGCAGGTGCCTCATTTAAAGTCCCAAACTCCTCTTTTTGTAACTGTGATCCTCATGGTGCAATAAATATTATGCTATTGTTAACTTTGATGGCTTCGGTGTAAGCCTTATTTGCTGCAGCTTGGATCGGTGTTCGGAACAGGAGAGGAGAGCACTGTGGATGGATGCATAGGCTACCCTAGATGATACCTACTTACAGGGGCGGACTGACCATTCGGCCACTCGGGCACTTCCCGAGGGCCCCGGGCCACTAGGAGGCCCCATCAGGGTTGCCAGCCTCAGTAAAACCAGGGACAGTATGTAAAAAATCAGTTTTTTTTACATCTGTTTCTGAAATGTCCCTTACCGACATCCTTTTGGTCTAAAAATCCAGAGATTATAGCTGCCCCACCTCTCCAGTACCTACTCAGCCAATAGAAACATGTCTGTGTATACTGTGTGTACATGTATGTGTATACTGTGTGATTGTATACTTTTTGGCCCCATAATCTCTGATTGCCTGGGGGCCCCATAATCTCCTATTGCCTGGGGGCCCCATGAGTTATCAGTCCGCCCCTGCCTACTTATGATGACATGCTAAGCTTGTTAAACATTTTGTAGCCCATTTTCTGTTGAGTGTACTCAGGTGTGTTGAGGTGGTGGCTGGTGCTTCTTTACATTGGGAAGAGTCTGGCAACAATCTGAGTTGTTGTTGGAGGAATTATAATACATATGTTTTTTGGACTTTACAGAACTTTTTGGCACTTTTTTTTGTTTTTTTTTGTGATATTATACTGCACTTTATTATTGGCGGATTTATATTTATGTTGATTTTGTACTTTATATACTGCAGATATGTGACTAATTGTTGCACTCTGATTTTGTGGCGCTGATTATCACAAAGGGGATGCAGAAGGGACAAATATGGCCACATGAACAGGGGTCACGTACCAACGGGAAAGCAATTTGTAGGCATTCTCTTGAGCCAGTATGTTCTGCAAGCAGGAGGAGTCTAGCCAAATTTGATTCCAGGTAGCTTGGTCCAGAGTGTTGCCTAGGTCAATTTCCCATTTCATGACATATTTAAGTGTGTAAGGACCCATCAGGCTGCAACATTTGCTCAAAAAAGTTTTAATTTTAATAATTACATGGGCGGAGTTTGCATGTGTCGTCATTGCGGCCAGAAAGACGAGTGACTCCGCGGCTGGCTTGTTTTTTTTACCTTAAACACACAAGATCTCATAACATGCCCTCAATTGGGATCTATACACTGCGCCTCAGATAACAAGTAGTGTAAATAAGCAGCCACTTTTTAGAGGTAAACATGTATAAAACTACCAAATATATATAAATAAAGGTAATAAGTAGCGCTGAGGGTAAAGGATACCAAAAACACAATAAGCTACACCCCAAATTGTGATAATGTGTGGAACAACAAAATATAGTGCATAAATAAACTTGATAGAGCAGAATCTATGGATCATCAGTTGATATGTTAATCGGACACCACAGCGTGTGAACAATCGTGTCTCCGCTCCCCAGTTGGGTATGAACTCACTAGAAAATATTGCCTCACACTCTCGTGTTACGGCAAACAAACAGTTAACCTCAGGGTTCAATTGAATTTCGTCCACACGCTTTTCCAAGCAGATAATATGTGGAGGAAATAAGACTCCAGATAGTGTGATATCGTCAAACCATCAAACACATTTATTAAAAACCACAGCCCGATGGTATTGTACCTACAAACAGGCAGATTAAAAAAGCATTGATATGGTAGAGATGCCAGAGACACCCCATCACGGCGGACATAAGGTATGTGTCACTTCTCACCCGACCTAATGTTCATAACATGGAACGTCACTTCCGTTGGTGCATGGACATCACTTCCGGTTGCCGTAAAGCCACGTCCCCACGCGTTTCATCATAGCGACTTCTTCCTGGGATTGGCTGTACGGCACGGCACAGCAACCATCATACTCCCACTTATGTAAATGGCAGGAATTTACTTATACGCCAACAGTGTCCCCACAGCGATATGTGTAGCATGCGTCACATGCAGATAACAGTACATATAAATGATATAACATAATCTAAAATCAGCCAATATCTATCAAACGATACATAGCTATCATTAAGTAAATATATAATCAATCAATGTCATCTGAAAAATTCCTATGTGCGTTACAACCATAATATAATAAAAAATAAATCAAAATTTATAGATAAACATATTAGATCACCTATCTCCAGGTCATTTATCAACACAATCTAAAATAAATTAACATTAAAACATTTATAAAACAGTATAAATCAAGTTATATATATTTAAACCATTTGACATTTCATTAAAAATATCCATTTAGTCTCCCTCTGGGACAGGTCCCTCACTCGATTAGACCCTCTCCAGGAGGAAAATACACAATCTATACCACAGAACTGTAATAGAGTGGGGTCTCTATTGTGTTTCTCCCTGAAGTGTAGAGATACTCTATTTCTTGAAGCCATTCTTGATATTAGTCAAATGTTCCGCTATACGTATCCTCAACAATCTTTTCGTCCTTCCTATATAAAATAAGCCACATGGGCACCATAATAAATATACCACATATGATGTATTACAAGTAATGAACACATCTATTTGGAAGGTCTTCCCCTCCAAATTAGAAAAAGGAGTACGTCCCCTATTACTAGTTTGTACAGTTCTACAGGCAATAAATTTTCTACAAGTAAAAAAAAAAAAACTTTTTTGTCTATATGTAGCTTTTGTTGTCCAGGTGCGTCTAAAATCTTTTTTTACTACTTGGTCCCCAAAATTTGGGGCTTTCCTATAATTTCCTATATATATATATATATATATATATATATATATATATATATAAATTTGGTGCAATCTGGGAACAATGTACAGAGAATGTACCAATATTTTCTGAAAATATCCTCCACTTCCCTATATTGACAGTGAAAATCTGAAATAAATCCCCATTGTTGTTGATTAGTTTGTACTACTTGATATTTTTTCAGTAGACATTGGTTCCTTGGCATACCATCAACTTCATTGATAATCCTATCCAGTCTCAATCTTATACCCTTTTTGGACAAATTTACTTTTAAGAAAATTCCCTTGTGTGGCAAAATCCTCCTGTCTACTGCAGTTACGCTTTACCCTCATTATTTGCCCTTTTGGTATATTTCTAATACATGTGGGATGATGTCCACTATTCACTGAAAGGTAACTACAGTGCCTTGCAAAAGTATTCACCCTCCTTGGCTTGTTACCCATTTTGTTACATTACAGCCTTTAGTTCAATGTTTTTTTTTAATCTGAATGATATGTGATGGACCAGGACACAATAGTCTAAGTTGGTGAAGTAAAATTAGAAAAATATATACATAAAACTATTTTTCAGAAATAAAAAAAATGATAATTGGCATGTGCGTATGTATTCACCCCCTTTGTTATGAAACCCATAAAAAGCTTGGGTGCAACCAATTACCTTCAGAAGTCACATAATTAATGAAATGATGTCCCCCGTGTGCACACATGATCTGTCATTATATATACACACCTTTTTGAAAGGCCCCCAGAGGCTGCAACACCTAATCAAGAGGCACCACTAACCAAACACTGCCATTAAGACCACGGAACTCTCCAAACAAGTAAGGGACAATGTTGTTGAGATGTACAAATCAGGGTTAGGTTATAAAAAAAAAATATCCAAATCTTTGATGATCCCTAGGAGCACCATCAAATCTATCATAACCAAATGGAAAGAACATGGCACAACAGCAAACCTGTCAAGAGATGGCCGCACACCAAAACTCACGAACCGGGCAAGGAGGGCATTAATCAGAGAGGCAGCACAGAGATCTAAGGTAACCCTGGAGGAGCTGCAGAGTTCCACAGCAGAGACTGGAGTATCTGTACATAGGACGCCAATAAGCTGTATGCTCCATAGAGTTGGGCTTTAAGTGGCCAGAAGAAAGCCATTACTTTCAGCAAAAAACAAAATGGCATGTTTTTTGAGTTTGCGAAAAGGCATGTGGGAGACTCCCAAAATGTACAGAGGAAGGTGCTCTGGTCTGATGAGACTAAAATTAAACTTTTTGGCCATCAAAGAAAATGATGTCTGGCGCAAACCCAACACATCACATCACCCAAAGAACACCATCCCCACAGTGAAACATGGTGGTGGCAGCATCATGCTGTGGGGATGTTTTTCAGCAGTCGGGACTGGGAAACTGGTCAGAGTTGAGGGAAAGATGGATGGTGCTAAATACAGGGATATTATTGAGCAAAACCTGTACCACTCTGTGTGTGATTTGAGGCTAGGACAGAGGTTCACCTTCCAGCAGGCTACATACCCCAAACACACTGCTAAAGCAACACTTGAGTGGTTTAAGGGGAAACATGTAAATGTGTTGGAATGGCCTAGTCAAAGCCCAGACCTCAATCCAATAGAAAATCTGTGGTCAGACTTAAAGATTGCTGTTTACAAATGCAAACCATCCAACTTGAAGGAGCTGGAGTAGTTTTGCAAGGAGGCATGGACAAAAATCCCAGTGGTAAGATGTGGCAAGCTCATGGAGACTTATCCAAAGCGACTTGGAGCTGTGGTGGCCACAAAAGGTGGCTCTACAAAGCATTGACTTTAGGGGGGTGAATAGTTATGCACATTGACTTTTTCTGTTTATTTTGTCCTATTTGTTGTTTGCTTCACAATAAAAAAAAAAAATAAAAAAAAATCTTCAAAGTTGTGGACATGTTCTGTAAATTAAATGATGCAAATCCTCAAAAAATCCATGTTAATTCCAGGTTGTGAGGCAACAAAACACAAAAAATGTCAATTGGGTTGAATACTTTAGCAAGGCACTGTTTTCCTATCAGTCGGTTTGAAATACACTTTTGTTTCCAAACTAACTCCTACCTTTTCAATATCAACATCCAGAAAGTAAATATTTGTATCATTAATCTGATAGTCCAATTTAATGTTGTTATTCTGGTTTGGATAGGTAAGGAATTCCTCTACAGTACGCAGGAGGACCTTTTCAAATCACCACAGGTCATCTATAAACCTACGGTAAAACAATAAGCGTGGTCTATAGGTGTTGAAGACATGTCTGTCTACCCACTCTGCCATAAACAGGTTGGCTATGCCAGGCGCGAATTTCGCGCCCATAGCAACACTAACCTATTGGGCTAAGAATAGACCCTGGTACCAGAAATAATTGTGAGAGATACAGAAGTCAAGCGCTTTCCCCAAAAAACACTTCTGGGCATGTGGGCATGTCATCACATTTACTCGAGGCCCAATTAAGGGCAAGTAGCGCATCATAATGTTGGATGATGGTATATAACGATGCTACATCAGCAGTAACCAAAAAAATCGGGTCATCAATATCTAATTTAATTTCGTCAAGGGCATTCAGAAGATTCCCTGTATCCTTTAAGTAAGCTTTAGTCATCTATACACTCGGTTTCAGAAATGTATCCAAAAACTCACCCAACCTGGCCGTGACCGAGCATATCCCATTCCAGTGGCGGCCCTAGCACCGTGGGCACACGGGCGCCGCCCCCCCACCCATGCACCTGGCCTCTTTCAGGACGCATGGATTCCTATGGCGGGGGTGGGAGGGGGGTGGTACTTTTTGAAGCACCTGATTAGAGCCAGAGGCTCTAATAGGCTTCAAACTAGGGTGGGCTCGGGGGGAGAGAGTGCACCCTGATCCCACCCAATTGTGTGACGATAGCAAATTAATTTTCACTATTTGCACACTAACCTTCCTCCCCACCAATCGGGAGGCAGACCTGTTTCCTGATTGGCCAAAGCGCCAGGCCACCCTATTGGATGCCTGGAACTTAGGAAGAGGAGCGCAGAAGACACGCTGGAGGAGCTGCTGCTGTAAGTCCCCTCTGCCAGAGCCATGCAGGGGGGGGTGGGTGGATTCAGTGCTGCCAGAGCCACGAGTGGGGGGGGGTCATGGGCACAGTGGCTGCATATGATGGGCACTAGTGGCTGCATTTGATGGGCACTAGGGGCTGCATTTGATGGGCACAAGTGGCTGCATTTGATGGGCACAAGTGGCTGCATATGATGGGCACAAGTGGCTGCATATGATGGGCACAAGTGGTTGGGTTTGATGGGCACAAGTGGTTGGGTTTGATGGGCACAGTGGCTGCATATGATGGGCACACGTGGCTGCATATGATGGGCACAGTGGCTGCATTTGATGGGCACAGTGAGGCTGCAATTGATGGGGGGGTTCAGTATTTTTCAGTTTTGTTTGCGCCCCCCAAAAATTTTGAGCACCAGCCGCCACTGTCCCATTCACAATTGGCCATACAGGTGGCTCAGTTTCGTTCTTGTGAATCTTTGGTAATGTATATATTATGGGTATCCTACATGCACTGGGGACCAGATATCTTTTTTCCTTCTTATTTAAAGCCCTCATCCTGCAACCCCATTCAACCGACTAATTTAACTGTTTAGTATAAATTTCTGTAGGGTCACTTGTCAATCTTTTGTACGTATTCTTCTCACCCAACATACTCATTAATTGATTGTGATAGAAATCCTTATCCAATACCACAAAAAAAACAAGAAAAATAGCCTTGGGACTTTAGATGAGGTGAGAGAGGTTTAGCCAATGTCCACAGCAAACACTGAGACAAAATCAATTTATTTGTTTCAAAATGTTATGTAACAGAGCGGCAACAACAATGATTGTGAGTTACCTGGCATAGTAGCCAATGTACACAACACAGATGAAAGTAAATATACAAAGATTTATTACAAATGTTGTACATCCATGAGCAACAATAAAGATTAAAAGTTGCTAGGTCAGTGAATACACATGCACAATAAGAAAATAAAATGTATATACATGTGGACAGGGAAGTATGTAAACATAATACAGACATCAATAATACCCAGCATGTACTGGCATAAAACAAGCATCAATAAAGCCCTATGCATTTCGCGAGACCCTGCTCGCTTCTTCAGGGGCGGATGCATGAATGTTGTATCTGCAATGTAAATAATAAGATCAATCAATGTAAGTTGTTGATAAATGGGGGCAGGCGGAATAATTGGCAAGAGAGGTCTGAAACAGACCTCATACTTACCGAAGGTCTGAGATAAATCGCCAAACGCTGGATATCAAAAATGGCAGCCGTGTAGTGCATCCAGCTCAGGAGCTCTGGATGGAAAAGAGCCGCATCCCATTGCCTGCCTATCTCTTCCTTGTAGACGAATCAGTTTCTATGGGGCATATACTATTTCTGCTATACTGATCCTGATCGTCCTGCCACAAGTGGTCTCTGGGGGGCAGTGTCTGTCCATGAATTGCACTTGATCCGACTGTTGTCTAATCTTGGGGTTTGATCTCTGATCCCCCACTTCCATTATCTCTTTCAGTTAGGTTCGCCTTTGATCCTTATAGACAGACCGGAGCCGGCATTATCATGCAGAGTAGTTGTCATAGAGTGGTAAAATAGGAGGTATGACTGGCTACATTCCACCCGGGGGAGGGCATCCTGTTCTCCGGGACACTGTCAATGTATGGATCCCAGCATATTGAATCCAACAATTATGTTTACATACTTTCCTGTCCAGATGTATGTACATTTTATTTTCTTATTGTGTATGTGTATTCAGTGACCTAGCAACTTTTAAGCTTTATTGCTGCTCATGGATGTACAACATTTGTAATCTTTGTATATTTACTTTCATCTGTGTTGTGTACATTGGCTACTATGCCGAGTAACTCACATTCATTGTTGTTGCCGCTCTGTTACATAACATTTTGAAACAAATAAATTGATTTTGTCTCAGTGTTTGCTGTGGACATTGGCTAAACCTCTCTCACCTCATCTAAAGTAGTCCCAGTGCTATTTTTCTTGTTTTTTGTGCATTATTAGGGAAGCGGTTGTCAGAGGGGTCACACCAGACCTTAATATCTCTTCTTATCCAATACCACTACACCTCCACATTTATCAGCCGGGCGTATAATGATATTCTTCCTTCCTTCCAGGGATTTAATCCCTAATATACTCGGGTTGACTCCTTTCTTTGGTTGTAACTTCTCTAAATCTTTTAAAACTAAACCTTTAAAAACCTCAATATGGTGATTATAATTATTCTCAGGGTTAAAAATTGATTTATTACGTAACCCACTATCTGACTAGATATCCCTACGACTCTATTCGTAGGATGGCTGAGAAAATATTTCTTCATGTTTAAGCTTCGAACATATTTATGTGTATCAGTATACATATTGAACTTGTTTAGGGGTTTCTTTGGCGCACATTTAGGTCATAAATTCAGTATGTTTAATTCTATATGATTCAATTCTACCTTACTTAAATTATAGATTCCCTCATTTAATTGTCCCTCCTTTTTCTTGGATTTTTTGTGTCTCCCTGCCCTACACCCTCTCCGTCTCTTTGGAATGGTGCATCCTCTCTGTACATGGGTTGGGGTGGGCCTCCTCTTCCCCTTCCACGATTGTGGAGGGGAAAAAATTGCGTCTTGGGGTCCTGCCACCCCTCCACCCATTCCTCTGATACCCTAAATAAGGGTTGGGTTGGGAGACTTAATCATTTAACCCTTGATGTGCCAGGGCTTGGAAGCGATTATGCACTGGCACATGAAAATCTAAATTCTTATATTCATTATGTGGAGTATAAGGGTGAGACTGATTGCTGGTTACCAACTCTCCCCTAACCCCACTGTTGGTTCCTATTATACTGTGAAGGAGGTCTTGGTGATTGCCAATCCCTCCTATTGCAATTGTTCTGTGTATTCAAATGAGGGAAATGTTGTTTAGGGTAATTTTTTGTTCTTAGGGTAATTTGTATTCTGATTTCCTGGACCTCTACTATTGCATTTTTTAGGATAGTGCCAGTAACTACTCCTGCATTCCCCACCTCAACAAGTGGTTCAGTATTCAATGAACCATCTGTATTGTGACAAAGATACATTTTATTGGTATTGGTCCGCAGACTGGTCTGCTAGGCAACCACACACACACACACACACACACACAGATCTCCATCTGGCAGATCTGCTAGTTGATAATCTGCATGCAATCTGCCAATACACAGTGCAACTGCATACAGATTGGCAATAACCGCTTGCCGACCAGTCACTGTCATTATACTTTGGCAGGTCTGCGCGTTCCCACGAACCATCATGGCTGTACATCGGCCCTTTAACCACTTGCCAACCAGGCCAATTCTGAAATTTCTCTCTGTAAAAATCATAATTTTTTTTGCTAGAAAATTACATCCCCAAAACATTATATATGTTTTTTTTGGAAAGACCCTAGAGAATACAATGGCGGCCATTGAAAGTTTTTATCTCGCACGGAACTTGCGCAGCAATTTTTCAAACGCGCTTTTTTGGGGAAAAAAATTGTTTCGTACTTTAAAAACAAAAAAAGAAAAAAAAACAGCCCAATTTGTTTGCCTTATGTGAAAGATGAAGTTACCTTGAGTAAATAGATACCTAACATATCACACTTCAAAATTGCACACGCTCGTGGAATGGCGCCAAACTTTGGTAATTAAAAATCCCCATATGGGACGCTTTAAATTTTTTTACAGGTTGCATGTTTTGAGTTACAGAGGAAGTCTAGGGCAAGAATTATTGCTCTCGCTCTAACGTTCGCGGTAACACCTCACATGTGTGGTTTGAACACCGTTTTAATATGTGGGTGGGACTTACGTTTGCGTTCGCTTCTGCGTGCAGCACACGGGGACAGGGGCACTTTAAAAAAAAAATAGGTTTTAATTATTTTACTTTACATTTTTTAGTTTGACACTTTAAAAAAAAAATTTCATTTGATCACTTTAATTCCTATTACAAGGAATGTAAACATCCCTTGTAATATGGCACGACAGGTCCTCTTTACAGTGAGATATGGGGTCAATAAGATTAGCTTTTTTAAAAAAAGAATTGGGGATATTTATTATAGCAAAAAGTACAAAATATTGTGTTTGTTTTCAAAACTGTCGCTCTTTTCTTGTTTATAGTGCAAAAAATAAAAACTGCAGAGATGATCAAATACCACCAAAAGAAAGCACTATTTGTGTAAAGAAAGGGACATCAATTTTGTTTGGGTACAGTGTCGCACAACAGCGCAAATGTCAGTTAAAGCGCCGCAGTGCCGTATCGTAAAAAATGGCCTAGTCATTGAGCAGCCAAATCTTCCGGGGCTGAAGTGGTTAACTTAGACCGAGCACATAGACACTATTGTAACAATCTCTACAGAGATATGAGCCCTAGCTTAGTACACAGATGTCTCTTATTAATTTTATAATTTAATATCCTGAAAGTGCATAAAATATATACAGAAATAAACTTTACCGAAGTGTATATTTTGGCAGAAGCATGCCAGAATGTGGGAATTCCCCAGTCAGAGGGACGGTCATCGTAGGAATCACCCTGTCCATATCCCATGCTTTTCAATTTATTGGAATATGGATGTGGGCTGGACTTCAGCCCTTGGCCAATCAACCCGGGGGGGGGGGGGGAATGTTCCTTTCTGTGTTCTATAATTACCAGAGTTAAATTGGCCCGGAACGGCTCTGATCGATGTGTCCGATCGCGACAGTACCAATCACTGCCTGCCACAATCTGGTGCTCTGTAACAGTTTTGTGTATTTTTCCTGGATTCTAAATGTGCTACCTATACAGGTTTACATGTACACGTAGCCCAACATGTGTACAATCAGAAGGAATTATTTTCATCTCTCTGCATCTAATATTTTAGCTTTTATGAGAGATAAAATGTATTTCTCAGATCTGTTGATGTAAATCAAAGCTGGCAGACCATTCGGGGCCTCCTGACCGTTCCATGCTGCTTCTTGTAGCCAAAATGGCTAGAACTTTCTTTGAGGCTTCAGAAAGGTGGCAATCTACGTTTACTTGGATGGGATACTTTTATTGGCCTCTAGGTCTTTTATTGGCCTCTATCCTAGAGCTTGCTCTGTCCTTTTCAAAGGCTAATTGAAGAACATATGTCTATGACTGATTACTGAATACTGTATCTTTAATAACAAGGAATTAAACTAAATCTACATTTATATTAGTCCTAAAGATTAAGGATGAGCTGAACACCCCCCCCCCCCCCCCCCCCCCGGTTCGCACCAGAACATGCGAACAGGCAAAAAACTCAGACGAACACACAAACACCATTTTTAAAAACAGCCATTTTTTGGGGAGCAGTAATTTTTTTTTATGCTTAAAGTGGGGTGCCCCTTAAAATTTTTTTTTTAAAAGTCAGCAGCTACAAATACTGCAGCTGCTAACTTTTAAGAATCGTACACTTACCTGTCCCAGGGTCCAGCGATGCGGGGGAACGAAGGCCACCCCTCGTTCCCCGCACGCTGTGATACAGTCATCAGGGACCTGTCACGTGTCCCAGATGACTGACTGCGCCGAGGGGAAGTGACGTGTTTAGCCTAGGCTATGGAAGAAGCAGATTTTGTGGGACCACCTAGCAACAGGGAGAAATAGGTAAGTGATTTATTTTTTTTATTAGCTCATTTGCTGCACATAGGTTAAAGTTGTAAATTTGGGGGAAACACCACCTTAAAGTGAAACAATAAAAATGAAATATTAATTTAAATATCATGCCTAGGGGGTGTCTATAGTATGCCTGTAACGTGGCGCAGTTTTCTCGTGTTTAGAACAGTACCACAGCAAAATGACATTTCTAAAGGAAAAATTGTCATTTAAAACTGATTGTGGCTGTAATAAATTGTCGGGTCTCAGCAATATAGATAAAACTCAACTTCAGGTCTGATATGGAAATTAAGGGGAACCCTGCAGCAAATTAAAAAAAATGGCGCAAAGGTCCCCCCCAAAATCCATACTGGACCCTTCAGGTCCGGTATGGCTTTTAAGGGGAACCCTGCGCCAAAAAAAGGGTGTAAAGGTCCTCCCCAAAATCCATACCGGACCCTTATCCGATCATGCAACCTGGCAGACCACAGGAAAAGAGGGGGGAAGAGAGAGCACCCCCCCTCTTAAACCGTACCAGGCCCATGCCCTCAACATGGGGAGGGTGCTTTGGGGTCTCACCCCCAAAGCACCTTGTCCCCATGTTGATGGGGACAAAGGCCTAATCCCCACAACCCTTGCCCTGTAGTTGTGGGGGTATGCGGGTGGGGGGCTTATCAAAATCTGGTAGCCACCTTTAACAAGGGGACCCCCAGATCCCGGCCCCCCTATGGGAATTGGTAACGGGGTACATTGTACCCCTACCATTTCACAAAAAAAGTGTCAAAAATGGTAAAAAAAGACAATACAGCTTGGGACAAGTCCTTTATTAAAAAAATAAAAATGTCCAGCGATGTAAATTCACGCTGCCCAACGGACCGAAAAACAAAAAAGCCGCAACAGTTCCACCTTCATGGAAGGCTCCCGCCGAGTGACGCTTCTTCTTGGTGACAGCTGTTATATAGCTGAGGGCGGGGCCACCCGGTGATGTAAACGGGTGACCTCGCCCCCTTCTGATGCCACGGGGGCTTCCCCCACCACCACAGTTAGTGTTGATGGAGGAATCCCTCCCGTGAAGCTATTCTGTTCTCCCAGTGGGGAGAACGCACAGGGATTATTGCTAGCAGCTAAAGCCGCTGGAAATAATTGCATAAAAAAATCTGACATGCTAGTTGTACCCAAGTCAATCAATGCATCGACTTGGGTACATTTAGACTGCCCATAGATGGCTTGAATCTCGGACAGCTTTGTTACTAAAATACACTGGATTTACATTGTCATATACAGTGCCTTGCGAAAGTATTCGGCCCCCTTGAACTTTTCAACCTTTTGCCACATTTCAGGCTTCAAACATAAAGATATAAAATTTTAATTTTTTGTGAAGAATCACCAACAAGTGGGACACAATTGTGAAGTGGAACGAAATCTTTTGGATTGTTGAAACTTTTTTAACTAATAAAAAAATGAAAAGTGGGGCGTGCAAAATTATTCGGCCCCCTTGCGTTAATACTTTGTAGAGACACCTTTTGCTGCGATTACAGCTGCAAGTCGCTTGGGGTATGTCTCTATCAGTTTTGCACATCGAGAGACTGAAATTCTTGCCCATTCTTCCTTGCAAAACAGCTCAAGCTCAGTGAGGTTGGATGGAGAGCGTTTGTGAACAGCAGTTTTCAGCTCTTTCCACAGATTCTCGATTGGATTCAGGTCTGGACTTTGGCTTGGCCATTCTAACACCTGGATACCTTTATTTGTGAACCATTCCTTTGTAGATTTTGCTGTATGTTTGGGATCATTGTCTTGTTGGAAGATAAATCTCCGTCCCACTTTCAGGTCTATTGCAGACTCCAACAGGTTTTCATCCAGAATGGTCCTGTATTTGGCTGCATCCATCTTCCCCTCAATTTTAACCATCTTCCCTGTCCCTGCTGAAGAAAAGCAGGCCCAAACCATGATGCTGCCACCACCATGTTTGACAGTGGGGATGGTGTGTTGAGGGTGATGAGCTGTGTTGCTTTTACGCCAAACATATCACTTTGCATTGTGGCCAATAAGTTCGATTTTGGTTTCATCGGACCAGAGCACCTTCTTCCACATGTTTGGTGTGTCTCCCAGGTGGCTTGTGGCAAACTTTAGATGAGACTTTTTATGGATATCTTTAAGAAATGGCTTTCTTCTTGCCACTCTTCCATAAAGGCCAGATTTGTGCAGTGTACGACTGATTGTTGTCCTATGGACAGACTCTCCCACCTCAGCTGTAGTTCTCTGCAGTTCATCCAGAGTGATCATGGGCCTCTTGGCTGCATCTCTGATCAGTCTTCTCCTTGTCTGAGCTGAAAGTTCAGAGGGACAGCCAGGTCTTGGTAGATTTGCAGTGGTCTGATACTCCTTCCATTTCAAAATGATCGCTTGCACAGTGCTCCTTGGGATGTTTAAAGCTTGGGAAATCTTTTTGTATCCTAATCCGGCTTTAAACTTCTCCACAACAGTATTACGGACCTGCCTGGTGTGTTCCTTGGTCTTCATGATGCTCTCTGCACTTTCAACATAACCCTGAGACTATCACAGAGCAGGTGCATTTATACAGAGACTTGATTACACACAGGTGGATTCTATTTATCACTATCAGTCATTTAGGACAACATTGGATCATTCATAGATCCTCGCTGAACTTCTGGAGTGAGTTTGCTGCACTGAAAGTAAAGGGGCCGAATAATTTTGCACGCACCACTTTTCAGTTTTTTATTTGCTAAAAAAGTTTAAAATATCCAATAGATTTCGTTCCACTTCACAATTGTGTCCCACTTGTTGGTGATTCTTCACAAAAAATTAAAATTTTATATCTTTATGTTTGAAGCCTGAAATGTGGCAAAAGGTTGAAAAGTTCATGGGGGGCGAATACTTTCGCAAGGCACTGTATTTTCTTAAGAAACTGTTTAAGGATGAGCTTTATTTGGTTAAGACTATTGTACCCTCCCCCAATAAATACTACAGGGAGTTATTATAAAGAGAGATTCCAACACACATGCCAGTTCTATGTAAAAAACAATCTTAACCACCTGATTACTGGGCACTTAAACCCCCCTCGTGACCAGACCAATTTTCAACTTTCGGCACTGACGCACTTTGAATGACAATTGCGCGGTCATACAACACTGTACCCAAATGAAATTTTTATCATTTTTTTCTCACAAATAGAGCTTTTTTTGGTGGTATTTAATCACAGCTGGGGTTTTTATTTTTTGCTAAACAAACAAAAAAAGATGGAAAAAAAAAAAATCATGTTTAATAGTTTGTTATAAAATTTTTCAAACAGGTAATTTTTCTGCTTCATTGATATGCGCTGATGAGGCGGCACTGGTGGGCACTGATAGGCTGCACTGGTGGGCACTGATAGGCTGCACTGGTGGGGACAGATAAGTCGGTACTGATGGGCACAGCAAAGATGGCACTGGGTGGCACGGATGGGCACTGATGGATGGCACTGGTGGGGGACACTGATGAGCACTGGTAGGTGACACTGATGTGCAGCACTGTAAAGGCACATTGTGGGCACTGGCACTGTGGGCACTGACAGATGGCACTGTGGGCACTGGCACTGTGGGCACTGACAGATGGCACTGTGGGCACTGACAGATGGCACTGTGGGCACTGACAGGTGGAGCTAGTGGGCACTGGTAGGCAGCACTTTTATTAGGGCAAAGGTGGGCACCATGGACCCTGGGGACATTGCAGTGAGATGGACTGATGTCCCTCTCACTGCCGCCGGTGATCAGCTTTTTTTCTTTTCTCCTCGCGCTGACAGCGCGAGGAGGAAAAAAAGACGATTACCGGCTCTGTTATTATCACATGATCAGCTGTCATTGGCTGACAGCTGATCACGTGGTAAGGGGTTGGGATCGACCCCTTACTCGGATCTGTGATCCAGCAAGTCTCACAGACTCGCTGATCACAGAGTGCGCCGCACGCGCCCTTCAGGGGGCGCGCAGGCAGCTCGTGGCCGGGACGACGTCAATAGACGTCGTCCCGGCATCTTAGATCCGCGCTGTAGCCGTCATTCGGCTATAGCGCGGATTTCAGGCGGTTAATGAACACACAATCATTTTAAATGGTGTTTGGTGTACCCAGAGTCCAGCTTTGAACATGTTCTTGGTGGATAAAGTTTATGAACCCTTACATTTTGTAACAGAGTCTTTACATCTCAACCAATTCCTTTCTGTAACAGACCTTGCATTGGCTATAAACTACTCTGGCCCATTTCTGTATACTCAAAACAAAGTAAGGTACTGCGCAAGTGGCAAATCAAATCAAATAAAAAAAATTGTGATGAATAAACTGCAGCAAACATGTATGGGACAATATACATCAAACTAAATATACTCATCAACAGATATAGTTGTGCTCATAAGTTTACATACCCTGGCAGAATTTATGATTTCTTGGCCATTTTTCAGAGAATATGAATGATAACACAAAAACATTTCTTTCACTTATGGTTAGTGTTTGGCTAAAGCCATTTATTATCAATCAACTGTGTTTACTCTTTTAAAATCGTAATCACAACAGAAACTACCCAAATTACCCTGATCAAAAGTTTACATACCCTGGTGATTTTGGCCTGATAACATGCACACAAGTTGACACAAAGGGGTTTGAATGGCTATTAAAGGTAACCATCCTCACATGTGATGTTTGCTTGTAATTAGTGTGTGTATAAAAGGTCAATGAGTTTCTGGACTCCTGACAGACCCTTGCATCTTTCATCCAGTGCTGCACTGACATTTCTGGATTCTGAGTCACGGGGAAAGCAAAAGAGATGTCAAAGGATCTGCGGGAAAGGGTAGTTGAACTGTATAAAACAGGAAAGGGATATAAAAAGATATCCAAGGAAATGAGAATGCCAATCAGCAGTGTTCAAGCTCTAATCAAGAAGTGGAAAATTAGGGGTTCTGTTGAAACCAAACCACGGTCAGGTAGACCAACTAAAATTTCAGCCACAACTGCCAGGAAAATTGTTCGGGATGCAAAGAAAAACCCACAAATAACTTCAGGTGAAATACAGGAATCTCTGAAATGACATGTGGTGTGGCTGTTTCAAGATGCACAATAAGGAGGCACTTGAAGAAAAATGGGCTGCATGGTCGAGTCGCCAGAAGAAAGCCATTACTACGCAAATGCTACAAAGTATCCCTTTGGCCACAACCATAAACGCTTCATTTGGAGAGGAGACAACAAGGCCTATGATAAAAGGTACACCATTACTACTATCAAACACGGAGGTGGATCGCTGATGTTTTGGGGATGTGTGAGCTACAAAGGTACAGGAAATATGGTCAAAATTGATGGCAAGATGAATGCAGTATGTTATCAAAAAATACCAGAGGAACATTTGCATTCATCAGCCAGGAAGCTGCGCATGGGATTTACTTGGACATTTCAACATGACAATGATCCAAAACACAAGGCTTAGTCGAGCTGTCATTGGCTACAGCAGAATAAAGTGAAGGTTCTGGAGTGGCCATCTCAGTCTCCTGACCTCAATATCATTGAGCTACTCTGGGGAGATCTCAAACATGCAGTTCATGCAAGACAGCCCAAGAATTTACAGGAACTGGAAGCTTTTTGCCAAGAGGAATGGGCAGCTTTACCATCTGAGAAGATATAGAGTCTCATCCACGAATACCACAAAAGACTTCAAGCTGTCATTGATGTTAAAGGGGGCAATACACGGTGTTAACCGTTTTCCGACCGGCTCCTGTTGATATACGTCAGCAGAATGGCACGGCTGTGCAAAGTAACGTACCTGTACTTTACTTTGAATTTCCCACCACGCACGTGCGCCTTCCGCGAGCTCTGTGACCGTGCCCGCGGGACCCACGAACTCGATGTCCCCCGGGTGCCCGCGAACCTGTCAAGGAGCTGAAGAACGGGGAGATGCCGATGTAAACACAGCATCTCCCCGTTCTGCCTAGTGACAGGACACTGATCATCTGCTCCCTGTCATCAGATTTTCCTTCACAGGTTCTCCATATCACAGGATCTCCGGGAATGAAGAAAAAACAGAGCACCAGGCTCACAGTGTAAAAATCTTGTACCTCGGTTCTTTAGTGTAATTAAAAACATTCAGAAACATATCTAAACATGTCTAAAAACTTGGGATTGCGCATGCTTGGTGATGTCACATTTGCTGGTTCCGCCCTACACACTTTAGTCATAAATTACATCATCAGGGGCACGGAGAAGCCATGACCAGTCACCTCTCCCTATATATACAGTTCTATTAACATGAAGAAACACAGGAACCTGCCCAAACAGCTATTTACTAAAGCTGGAAAGTGCAAAATCAGGCTCTATATATATATATATATATATATATATATATATATATATATATATATATATATTGTATATAATATTTTTTGTATTCTGTTCTATTGTACTCTCTTATTTTTTATTCTATTATAGCCATCTTCTGAAATTCGAATTTCATATAGAATGAATTCAAATAGAAAAGATTAGATTAGAATAGAAAATACCGTATTTATCGGCGTATAACACGCACCGGCGTATAACACGCACCCCAAGTTTAGGAGGGCATTTTAAGGAAAAAAAGTTTTAGGAGGGAAGTTTAGGGAAAAAAAAAAAACTTACATTTAAGCGTCATTTGCAGCTTGCCCAGCGTCATTGCAGCCTTGCCCAGCGTCATTGCAGCCTTGCCCAGCGTCATTGCAGCCTTGCCCAGCGTCAGTGCAGCCTTGCCCAGCGTCAGTGCAGCCTTGCCCAGCGTCAGTGCAGCCTTGCCCAGCGTCAGTGCAGCCTTGCCCAGCGTCATTGCAGCCTTGCCCAGCGTCATTGCAGCCATGCCCAGCGTCACTGCAGCCATGCCCAGCGTCACTGCAGCCATGCCCAGCGTCACTGCAGCCATGCCCAGCGTCGTTGCAGCCATGCCCAGGGTCGTTGCAGCCTTGCCCAGGGTCGTTGCAGCCTTGCCCAGGGACGTTGTACCTTGCCAGCGTCATTGCAGCCATGCCCAGCGACATTAGAAGTCCGGTCCGGGTTTAAATTTCCCGCCGCCGAGACTCTGTCGCGTGCGCCGCCGAAAAAGTCCGAGGCGCGGCCGAAAAAGACCGAAGCGGCCCCGGAAAAGGCCGAGCCGACTGTTCAGCTCCGATCGCGGTCCCGCCTCCCTGCTGTTTCCGGAACGAGCGCAGGGAGGCGGGACTCCGAGTAGAGCCGAACAGTCTGCTCGGTCTATTCCGGCGCGGCTTCGGGTTTTTTCGGCCGCGCCTCGGTCTTTTTCGGCGGCGCTCGCTATTTTTTGGCGGCGCTTGCCATTTTTGCCATTTTTGAATTTTTTTTTTTGGGGTATCGGCGTATAACACGCACCCACGACTTTCCCCCGATTTTTAGGGGGAAAAAGTGCGTGTTATACGCCGATAAATACGGTAATAGCATAGAAAAACAATAGAACAGAACAAATTTTCTTTTAATATACATTATATTTTATTCTATTCTGTTCTATTGTTTTTCTGTGCTATTCTTTTCTATTCTAATCATTTCTATTCAAATTCATTCTATATAAAATTCAAAGTTCGGAAGATGGTTATATATATATAATATTTTTTTTCTGTTCTATTTTACTCTCTTATTTTTTATTCTATTTTCTATTCTATTCTAATCTTTTCTATTCAAATTCATTCTATAGGAAGTTCAAATTTCAGAAGGTATCTTCCAAAATTTGAACTTCATATAGAACCAATTCGAGTAGAAAAGATTAGAATAGAATAGAATAGAATATAGAATAGAAAAACAATAGAACAGAATAGAATATATATTATATTTTATTCTATTCTGTTCTATTGTTTTTCTATTCTATTATTTTCTATTCTTTTCTATTCAAATTCATTCTATACGAAATTCGAAATTCGTAAGCCATCTTACGAAATTCAAATTTCGTATAAAATGAAATTGAATAGAAAAGGTTAGATTAGAATAGAAAATAATAGAAAAGAATAGCATAGAAATACAATAGAACAGAAAAAATATATAATATATATATTTTTCTATTCTGTTCTATTGTTTTTCTATTCTTTTCTATTCTATTCTAATCTTTTCTATTCAAATTCAAAATCATTCTATAGGAAATTCAAATTTCGGAAGATGGTTATAAAAATTCATATTCTTTTTTTTTTTTTTTTATATATTCTTTATTTTCATTTTCTTATTTTCTCCAAATATTTCATCATTTACAATCGTAACTAACACATTTACATATGTTTCATTTCAATTTTTCCCGACCCTCCCAACCCACCCCCCCCCCCCCTCCTAATGAAGAGAAAAAAATAAATTCCTACCCCGTCTCGCTCACTCCTTCCCATTTCCCCCAGTACTTTCTTCCATTATCATCAAATATCTCTCCGTTTTCCTGAACTCCGTCCATTGTTGCCATATCCTCTGATGTTTCCCTTCTAGATCACCTAACTCGTATATCGACTCTTCTATAGTTCTTGTCCTCTCGACCCTCTCTATCCACTCTTTCTTTGAGGGTATATCCTGGGATTTCCATAAGCAAGGAATTAAAGCTTTCGCTGCGTTTAATAGGTAGGGGGTCAGACTTCTCCCATATTGTCTCCCTCCCTTCTCTGTATCGTGAAATAAGCACGCCCATGGATGTTTCTTGACCCTGACTCCTGTTATATTAAAAATAATTTCTATTATTTGCTCCCAGTATTTTTGTATTTTGGGGCACTCCCACCACAGGTGTGAGAAGGACCCCACTGCGGAACAACCTCGCCAACAATTTGGAGAATTGTCTCCGCTGTAGGCATTCGCTCCTTGTGGAGTTACATACCACCTTGCTAGGAGCTTGTAAGACATTTCCACTGTTTGTGTATCTTTTGCTACTGAGAAGACAAGGCTTATGATCTTGTTTCTATGTTCATCACTGCTTAAAGGGCCAATCTCTCTTTCCCATTTTTCTAAATAAGATGGATACTCGTGCTCCGCCTCGCGTAACAGTATTTTATATGTCTTTGATATCCTTTTCTCTAGACTGTAGGGGGATTCCATAAATTTTTCTAAGGGTCTCAATTCTCTCTTACCTCGTAAAGGTTTTGGCAGTGTCTGTGCAAAGTGGTGTATCTCCACTTGTCTAGTGCTCTATGTCCCCACTCCAGAGTGATTTCATTGTAAGTGTACAGTCTATTCCCTTCCATCACGTCCATCAGTCTCAAATTCTCTTTATTGGACCACCTTCTAAAATATATATACTCCTCTTTTCCTGGGAGGAAAAAATTTGTATCTAATAGTGATGTTAATGGTGAGTTATAATCCCATTTGTGTCTCTTATTTACTAAATCCCACATTTTTAGTGAATGTTTTGTGAGTGCGTTTGTGTTTGGCCCTAAATCTTGATAATGTGAGGGTACCCATATCATTTTTCCTATATTTGTTCTACTTAACTTAATTTCTAACTCGACACAGCTTTTCTCCTTATTATTATGGGAACAGTCTATTATTCTAGAAATTGCAATTGCCTCGTAATATTTTTTAAAGTCAGGTACTGCTAATCCCCCTCTTTCTTTTTCTCTGGCTATTGTACCAAATGCAATGCGTGCCCGTTTATGTGCCCAAATAAATGTTATTATCATTGACTCTATTTTCTTCACGTATGTCTGTGAGAGAGAGATTGGGATCATTTGGCAAGTATAAATAAATATGGGTAATATAAACATTTTAACCACGTTTATCTTTCCGATCCAGGAAAGAGCTTTGTATTGCATCCCTCGCAATTGCTCTTTGATTTTATTCAGAAGAGGGATATAATTGTGATTGTAAAGATCATCTAGTTGGGCTGTCAGTTTTATTCCCAAGTAGCTAAGTTCTTTCTTGCACCATTTAAATGGAAGTTTAGCTTGTATAGCCCTCTGCTCCTCTGTTGATACTGTTAAATTTAATATCTCGGATTTAGTCATATTTACTTTAAAGTTCGATAGTTTACCATATTGTTTTAATTCCTTCATGACCATTGGGATTGATATTCTGGGTTGGGAGATATAAAGCAGCAAGTGATCCGCAAATGCCGATACCTTGTACTCCCTATCTCCCACCCGTATTCCTTGAATGTGTAGGTTTTTACGCATCGCGATCAGTAAGGGTTCTAAAGTGATTATAAATAGGAGTGGGGAGAGTGAGCATCCCTGTCTTGTCCCGTTAAACAAGTCGAGGGGAGAAGACAGGGTGCCGTTGATTCTTATTCTAGCTGTCGGCTGATGGTAAAGGGCTTCAATCCATTTCATCATCCTCTCGCCCAGTCCCATATATCTCAATGTTTCAAAAAGGAACCCCCAATTGACCCTGCCAAAGGCCTTTTCGGCGTCAATTAATATAAGGACTGTGGGGGTACCCTTCTTGGTCACTTCCTGAATCAACATTATTGACTTCAATGAGTTGTCCCTTCCCTCCCTCCCCTGAATGAACCCCGCTTGATCGTTATTAATCCATTTTGGCAGATATGACTTCAATCTCTCAGCAATTATTTTTGCAAATAGCTTTATATCTGAGTTTAATAAGGAGATTGGCCTATAGCTTTCCACTGCCATAGAGTCTTTCCCCTCTTTCAAGATCAGAGTGATATGTACCAAAAGCGTCTCCTCTCTAAATTTCTCACCTTTCCCTATCGCATTAAAGTAGTTGCCAAGTTCGGGCGATAACTGTTTAGAAAACTTTTTGTAGTATGTAATGGGGTATCCATCGGGGCCCGGACTTCCCCCTAAGGCCGTATTTTTAATGGCTCTCTCCACTTCTTCTACCGATATGGGGGCCTCCAGTGCCTCCATTTCGTCTACCTCGCGCCTCGGGAAGTCCAAGTCCCGTAGGTACTCCCTTATTTCATCCCTCCGTTTTCCCTTCTCTTTTTTTATTTCTGTTCTATATTATATAGAGTACTATAATATAGGTGAAATCTCCGGGGACGATACTAATGTCTCAACCTTTATGTCTCTGATCTTTCCTATGAACGTCCTATTCTTTTTTTCCTTCACCCTGTTAGCCAACCATTTACCTGCTCTATTTCCCCACTGGTATATTTCCTTATTTATGATATGGATTCCTCTCTTGTTCTAGGCATTCTTCTAGTTCTCTCTTCTTGGTTATCAGCTCCTGTTTTTCAGGTATCCCTTTGGGCCTTGTTCTCTGTTCTAGCACGTGTATTTCCGTGTATAGCTCCTCTTTCCTTTTTTCCCTAGCTTTTTTTTCCCTGCTCCAATCCCTATTAAGCTCCCCCTTATAACTACTTTATGGGTTTCCCATACTGTTGAGGCAGCGACCTCTGGTGTCTCATTAAGAGAGAAAAAAGTCTCCAATTCTTGCTCAATCTTGCTAATCGACTCTTGTTCCTGAATCAATGAATCGTTCAGCTTCCAGTTTATCCCAGGTCTAGAGTCCCCTTTTATCTCCAGTTGAATTTTCACTGGGGCATGGTCAGATAACGTAATTGTTTTTATTTCTGCATTTTTTAGGGCTGGTACAAGCTGGTGCTCTATAAAAATATAATCTATCCTGGAAAAAGAGCTATGGACCTCGGAGAAACAGGTGTAATCCCTCTCCTTTAAGTGGGTGATCCTCCATGCATCTTGTAATTGCCAGTCTGCTAATACTTTAATACATTTTTTTTCCTTTGTTCTGTAACTCGGAACCCCCCCCACTGAGATGTCTACCTTTGGATCTATACTCCAGTTCAGGTCCCCTGCTACAATAAGTTTACCCTCTTTAAAGCCTTCTAGTCTCCTTAGGGCATTCTTAAAGAATTTGTCGGGGCATACACATTTAAAATTGTAAATTTCATGTTATACAGTTTTCCTTTTATAAATAAATATCTTCCCTCTGGGTCTACGAGACGCTCCTCTACCTCAAATTTTAGCAGCCTACTAAAACCAATTGCTATACCTCTTGAGTAGGGAGATGGAGAATCTCCATAATACCATGCCGGATAGTGAAACGTGGATAATTTGATTCCAGAGGTGTGTGTTATGTGTGTCTCCTGGAGGCATACTATACTTGCTTCTAGGAATTGAAGTTCATTATTTACTTTGTGTCTTTTTTTTTTTCTGTTTAAACCTCTTACGTTGTATGTGATTAAATTGATCACCCCCATAATAAATTTTCAAAATGGGTCTGCTGGGAGCATCTCGTAGGAGCCAGGGCTAATTTTAGTACTGTGGTGGGAGTGAGCGAGCGAGACCCCCCCAAAGAGAAAGAGAAAAAAAAACATCAAAACCCCCCACCCCGAATTTCTCCCACCCCCCATTCTGAAACGGCACACCTTGAAAGGCTGGACAGAACCCCCCCCTTTTGTTCGTTTAGTCTATGGGCCAGGCTGACCTCTTCATGTTGTCGCCTGCAATCCATATTCTCCATGAGGCTCTCCTCCGTAGCCATACAGGCCCCTCCCAGCCCCCCCATTCTCCCCCCCTCCCGTCCCGCCCTTCCACCTCCCATCCCGAATTTCACATTTCATCTTTAGTTAACCAGTTTATTACCTTATTACCATTGGCTACTGAAATTGTTTAACTTCTCCCCCCTTTCCCTCTCACTCCCCTGCGCCTGTCATTATTCCTTGTTCATTCTGAGATGGCCAGATACCCTCCTCTTCTCCCCACTCTGATAGAGTGGGGGGTGGTTGAATATCTAGGCGCTCACAGAATCCTCTTAGGTCCTCCGGGAAGCGCAGAACTGCAGATCGTCCATCCCTTTTTCCAATCAAGCACGCTGGGAATCCCCATTGATAGGAGATATCTGCTGCCACCAATGCTGTGGTCAAAGGTTTTAATCGCCACCTTCTTCTCAATGTCTCTACCGCTAAGTCGGCATAGATCTGCAGTTCTGCACCCTCGTAGGTCACTCCAGGGAGTGTTCTGATTCTACTCATAATCTGGGCCTTCTCTTCCGCATAATGAAACCTTACTATTACGTCCCTCGGGGAGTCCGATCTACCCCCCGGGGTCCGCACCATCCTATGTATTCTGTCTATTTTTAAGATATCTGTGGTTTCTCTGTCTAACAGCGGGTTAAATAATTGCTGGGCTATATTTCTCAACTCCGTATTACTATGCGACTCGGAAAGTCCTTTTATACGTAGATTCTTCCTTCTGCTTCGGTTCTCCTGGTCTTCTAATTTATATAGGAGTGTTCTATTTACTCTCTGGAGGGCAATCACCTGATCTGATATTTCTTCAAGCCTTTGGTCATAGACCACTAGCCTGTCCTCCATCTCTTCTACTCTCCCTAGGACTAATCCAAATATTCATATTCTATTGTTTTTCTTTGCTATTCTTTTCTATTCTATTTTAATCTTTTCTATTCAAATTCAAATTCATTCTATAGGAAATTTCGAATTTCGGAAGATGGTTATAAATATATATATATTATATTTTTTCTATTGTGTTCTATTGTTTTTCTATGCGTTTCTATTAATTTCTATTCTAGTCTAATTCAAATTCATTCTATATGAAATTTGAAAAACCATCTTCCGAAATTCGAATTTCATATAGAATGATTTTGAATAGAAAAGATTAGAATAGAATAGAAAAGAATAGAATAAAAAAATAGAACAGAATAGCATAAAATATATTATATTTTATACTATTCTGTTCTATTGTTTTTATAGTCTATTAATTTCTATTATTTTCTATTCTAATCTTTTCTAAGCAAATTCAAATTCATTCTATACAAAATTAGAATTTCGAAACATGTTTATATATATATATATATATATATATATATATATATATATATATATATATATATATATATTACATATACACAGTATCTCACAAAAGTGAGTACACCCCTCACATTTTTACATTTTTGTAAATATTTTATTTCATCTTTTTATGTCACAACACTGAAAAAAATGACACTTTGCTACAATGTAAAGTAGTGAGTGTACAGCTTTTATAACAGTGTAAATTAGCTGTCCCCTCAAAAAAAACTCAACATGTCCAAATTGGGCCCAAAGTGTCAATATTTTGTGTGCCCGCCATTATTTTCCAGCACTGCCTTACCCTCTTGGGCATGGAGTTCACCAAAGCGTCACAGGTTGCCACTAGAGTCCTCTTCCACTCCTCCATGATGACATCACAGAGCTGGTGGATGTTAGAGACCTTGTGCTCCTCCACCTTCCATTTGAGGATGCCCCACAGATGCTCAATAGGGTTTAGGTCTGGAGACATGCTTGGCCAAGTCCATCACCTTTTACCTCAGCTTCTTTAGCAAGAGAGTACTTGTCTTGGAGGTGTGTTTGGGGTCATTATCATGTTGAAATACTACCCTGCGGCCCAGTCTCCGAAGGGAGGGGATCATGCTTTGCTTCAGTATGTCACAGTACATGTTAGCATCCATGATTCCCTCAATGAACTGTAGCTCCCCAGTGCCGGCAGCACTCATGCAGCCCCAGAGCATGACACTCCTACCACCATGCTTGACTGTAGGCAAGACACACTTGTCTTTGTACTCCTCACCTGGTTGCCACCACACACACTTGACACCATCTAAACCAAATAAGTTTATCTTGGTCTCATCAGACCACAGGATATGGTTTCAGTAATCCATGTCCTTAGTCTGCTTGTCTTCAGCAAACTGTTTGCAGGCTTTCTTGTGCATCATCTTTAGAAGAGGCTTCCTTGTAGTACGACAGCCATGCAGACCAATTTGATGCAGTGTGCAGCGTATGGTCTGAGAACGGACAGGCTGACCCCCCACCCCTTCAACCTCTGCAGCAATGCTGGCAGCACTCATACGTCTATTT
This sequence comes from Lithobates sylvaticus, assembly GCA_028564925.1. NCBI lineage: Eukaryota > Metazoa > Chordata > Amphibia > Anura > Ranidae > Lithobates > Lithobates sylvaticus. The sequence goes on along the minus strand of CM053029.1, from coordinate 552,329,659 downwards.
CCCAAGGACAACCTCTGGATATGACGCTGAGCATGTGCACACAACTTCTTTGGCCAACCAGGGCGAGGTCTGTTCTGAGTGGAACCTGTCCTGTTAAACTGCTGTATGGTCTTGGCCACCGTGCTGCAGTTCAGCTTCAGAATCTTGGCAATCTTGTTATAGCCTAGGCCATCTTTTTGTAGAGCAACAGTTCTTTTTTCAGATCCTCAGGGAGTTCTTTGCCATGAGGTGTCATGTTGAACTTCCAGTGACCAGTATGAGAGAGTGAGAGAGATAACACCAAATTTAACACACCTGCTCCCCATTCACACCTGAGACCTTGTAACACTAACGAGTCTTATGACACCAGGGAGAGAAAATGGCTAATTGAGCCCAATTTGGACATTTTCATTTAGAGGTGTACTCACATTTGTGGCCAGCGGTTTAGACTTTAATGGCTGTGTTGAGTTATTTTGAGGGGACACCAAATTTACACTGTTATACAAGCTGTACACTCACTACTTTACATTGTAGCAAAGTGTAATTTCTGCAGTGTTGTCACATGAAAAAATATTTGAGGGATGTACTCACTTTTGTGAGATACTCTATATTATTTATATGTGTATATATATATATATATATATATATATATATATATATATATATATATATATATATATATATATATATATATATATAAAAAAAAAAATATATATATATATATATATATATATATATATATATATATATATATATATATATATGCTATTCTTTTCTATTCTATTCTAATCTTTTCCATATGAATTCAAATTCATTCTATACGAAATTCGAATTTTGGATAGAACGAATTCGAATAGAAACGATTAGAATGTAAATAATAGAAAAGACTAGAATAGAAAAAAATAAAAATATAATAGTAATAATATATATGTAATATTTTATTCTATTCTGTTCTATTGTTTTTCTATTCTATTCTAATCTTTTCTATTCAAATTCATTCTATACCAAATTCAAATGTTGGAAGAGGGTTATATATATATATATATACACATATACATACATATATATATATATATATATATATATATATATATATATATATATATTTAATATTTTTTTTCTGTTCTTTTCAATTGTTTTTCTATGCTATTCTTTTCTATTATTTTCCATTCTATTCTAATTTTTTCTATTCGATTGCATTCTATCCGAAATTCAAATTTCGAAAAATCATTATATATAGTTGACTTTTTCGAATGCTGCAGAATATGTTTTTGAGTTTGATCGAATTTTTCGAATTTGAACGCATTTTTTTCTAATTCGATTAGGAAACAAATCTATTCTAATCTTTTCTATTCAATTTCATTCTATAAGAAATTCAAAAAATGGTTATATATATATATATAATATATATAATCATCTTTCATAATTCGAATTTCATATAGAATGAATTCAAATTTGAATAGAAATTAATAGAATAAAATAGAAAATATATTTTATATTCTGTTCTGTTCTTTTGTTCTTCTTTTCTATTCTATTATTTTCTATTATTTGTTTCCATTGTTTTGCATTCTTTTCCAATCTATTTTCGAAATTCGAATTTATACTATTCAAAATTCGAATTTCAGAAGACAGTCATATTCTATTTTATTTTATTACATTCTATTAAATTCTATTCTTTTGTTTTTATTCTATTGCTTTATTATTTTATATTCTATTTTATAGTATTCTTTAGAAAATCGATTTCTATTTTATTCTAATTCAATTCAAATTTGTTTTCGAATTTGATTCAAATTGTTTTAGAATTAGATTCAAATTGTTTTCGAATTCGATTTGATTCAAATTTAATTCGCTTTTTTTCCAATTCAAATGTTATTTTGAATTCGTTTTAAATTGGTTACTATTGTAATTGGGTAATTCGTATTCATCCGGAATTTCAGAATAATAAAAAATTCTTCCGAATTTCAATTTGAAACAAAATGCACATGTCTAGCCACTAGGGTGGCGCCAAGTGGACTATATAAACACCTCCGCTGCACTAGAACTTTGCCTTCTGGTCTACAGTGTTCTGCTACCTGTTCCTGATCTCCTGTTGCCGTTCTGATCCGTCTGACCGCGCTTGAACTGACTCCTGACTTGCTTTTTGACCACGTCTCTGCTTGATCCCTCTGTCTGCCTTTTTGCCATTGCCAACTCCAGTCTGAACCTGACAACTCTGCTGCCTACTTCTCTGTTCTTGACATGCCTGTTAGAGAGACTTACCTGGCTTGCCTGACCTTGCTCTGTGTCCAGCCATCCTTATATCTGCTGCCTGTGATCTGCCAGCCTGCAAAGTACCCACTGCCCTGAGTCATGATCCAGCCTGTGTCCATGTGCGCACAGACCTCATCTACAGCCTTCACAATCTGAACTGCTAGGCACTCGTGCCACTTCAGGCTTTCTTGCCACCTGTTTCCTTTATCAGGGGTACATAGGTTTGTGCAGGGGGTGTGCCAGGTGTGCCTGGGCACACCCTAATCACTGTGTGTGGTGCCGACTCCCTCTACTGCCTGGGCTCCCCCAGGGGATGTTTCAGGAAGGAGAGCAGGGAAAAGGGCTAGTCAATATGTAATTTACTGGCCCCTTACTTTTCTAAATGACACACTCAATCACTGTGTTCATTCACAAACTGAAGCATAGTAACCATAGTTTACTATGCTTCTGTGTGTTTGCGATTTGGGGTGCACACCCTAAATTATTAGGCCCCTTTCACACTGGGGCAGGGAGCCGTGGTGACGGTAAAGCAGCACTATATTTAGCGCTGCTTTACCGTCGTTTTCACCGCGGTTTTTGGTCGCTCGCGGTGCGGTTTTACCCCCCCGCGAGCGGCCGAAAAAGGGTTAAACACCCCCCGCAGAGCGCCGCCGTAGCAGCGCTTTTGCGGCGGTATTGCCGCGGTTTCACCGCAGTGTCCCATTCTAATCAATGGGAAGGAGCGGTATAGGAGCGGTGAACACACCGCTCCTATCCCGCTCCAAAGATGCTGCTAGCAGGACTTTTTTTGTCATCCTGCTAGCGCACCGCTCCAGTGTGAAAGCCCGCCGGCTTTCACACTGGAGTTAAAGGGGCAGGATTTTTTCATGCGGTGAACAGGCGCTATTTTTAGCGCTGCACCGCATGAAAAACGCTTAGGTGTGAAAGGGGCCTTAGGCTGCACACACCTATGCAGGGGTATCAGGCCGAAGGTGTAAGATCACCTTCCTCTCCAAATCAGGCTCCATCTCCAGGTACGTGACAGCACCATCTTGTGGCCATTAACAAGACCACAGGGAGCATAAATCAAATTGGTTAAACACATAAAGCTTAAAAACAAATCATAAATAGAATCACACAATCTACTTATTTTTTGGCAAATGGCATAAAACATTTAGAACTAATAATACCAATGGCATCTAAAATACCACCCTCTGAGGTCTAAAATTCCAAAAAAGGCGAACATATATATATTATTAAAAGTATACAATAATAAATATGGTTCCTGTGACCTTCCTTACATAATAGACCTTATATTACATAAATGCCAAAAAAAATCTAATAAAAATTACATAAAATTATAAAATATATATAACATATTAAAACGAATAATGTTCAATATCAGACACAAGAGGAGGAGAAAAATGAAATATTTAAATAAATTAGCTATTATTGATAAATGCATTGATGTCCCACTCAATATTTAACCCATAAGAGGAAACAACTTCTAAAATCGTAGATCCATCTAGTTTCTAAATCAGAGATTTCTCTTTCGATGGAACTGCCCATTCAATGTGGGGACATATTTGTCAGTTTCTAAGAACAAAGTACCTGAGGGGTCTTTGTTGTGTACCTGTGCACAATGGCCCTTTAAGCCCCTCTTAATGTTAGCCACAAGTTCCCCCAACCGTACATGTAAGGCTTGCATAGTATGGCACACATATTGCAGGCCACAAGGACACTGCAACAGGTACACATCATTACATGTAGAACTTATATGGAGCTGGAAAGGGGGATTTTAATGGTGCCACAGGTATAAACAAAAAATATATTTTCCAATAAAGAATATTTTATTGATATCAAAATAATAAAAGGAGTAAACAATGTTATCTCTTAAGAATACAGAAATACATGTTAAAACTATCACAACATAATAAGGAACAATAATGTGCATATAAAGCTAAAGTAGCTGTATAAATGCCTGTTGGGCTTTACATGTTTTGCTATAGTGCTTCTCCAGGAGCTGTAAGGCATGTAATGGCTATGAAAGGTACAAAAAATAAAAAAATAGATACATAACAAACACAACAATTGGATACAGATTCATATTATACAGGTGAATATCATAACGTAACATATGTATACAAAAATCCTACAACAAAATATAAACCACAGGGGGACATAATAGAAGGGGGATGGAAAAGGTGCTGTAAAGATGCCCCAAAAGGAAATTGTAACATCATATCACAGGTATGTTGTATGGAAAAGGGAAGATTCAAGGTGTTTGACTTCCAAATCTGGAGAGGACATTTACTTCCACACAGTGTAGCCCAGAGTACATTCAGGCTCACAAAAAGATGACCAGCCCAATCTATAAAACAAGACAGATAGAATGTAGATGTAAGAGAGAACTCTCATCTCCGATTGGAAAAGCTGAATCAATAAAAAGAACCATGGAATAAATCTCCAAGCAAAAAAAAAAAACGTGGAAATCTCCAGGTAGCCCAACAAAGGAATGTAGAAAACGTCCCCCTGCTCTCAACAGGAGCTTAGGTTAATCCACCAGCAGCCCTGTTTAAGTGGGCTCACCCTGATCAGCCGGCGTCTGACATCACTGGCAGATTGTGGATGTGAATGGGACCACTGCACATGTGGGAACGTCACAACGATGTGATGTCAGACGCAAGCACAGTATTTGTAGCTGCTGACTTTTATTTCTTTTTTTCCTAGGCTGGAACTCCGCTTTAAGAACTTCAGCCTGTACATTAAAATCCTCCACCCAGGAAAGTGACTTTGTGGGACAGATTGAAGCAAACACCTATAATTATAACTATTGAGATGATAAATGAATTCCTATTGGTGGCCCTAAAGAAAGTACTGGTGATTAAATGCCCACTTCCAACACTAATAGTGAGAGCCAAGAAATTAACTTGACGGTCAATCACCTCAAAGTTCAACTGTATACCTCTATCGTTCCCATTGAGTTACTGCATGAATAACTCCAAGGAAGCAATTTTCCAATCCCAAAAGAGGAGGATGTCGTCTATATGCCTCCTCCACAAGACCAATTGAGGTCTGGGAGGGGCATAGACAACATCCTCCTGCCAAAGTGGGGACAAATTTTGACCCATGGCAACACCTTTACACTGCAGATAATATTGCCCTTGAAACCAAAAGTAATTGTGAGTAGCCGTAAAATGATAATAGATCCACAATATAATTTCTCTGTATACAAGGGATGGTAGAGTCCTGACTCAAATAATAATCCTCAGCCTTCTGTATACTTGATTAATTTATGTACTAATTAATGTGCAGTTAATTTTTAACTTGCTTGAGATCGTGCCATAGCGCTACAGTGGGATTCAGGTTATGATGATTTTTGCTGATGCACTCCTAGGCTTTGAAATGTGGACCAATGAAAAGTTGCCTGATGCAACTTATTTTAAGATTTAATTCAACACCGAATACCTCAGCTTCGGCTTTAGAATTTCTTGACCAACCTGGAGTTTATTAGCGCCTCAATTACTGCAAGCTGCCAGGTTCTAAGGCAGCAAAGAAACCCCACATCATTTTACACTCTCCTTCATATTTCAGATTTATTTCTTTACACAAACAACTTTATCAAAAAGTTCACCATGCATCATATTTGTCCACAAAACATTGTTGCAATAGTACTTTTAAAAAAACTGGGTGATGTTTGGTGTAATCTTAGCTCTAACAATTATATTCACTTGTCATATGCACGCTGCATCTCCTTGGTTCAGCAAATAATCTGGTAAATCAAAAGGATTGCTTTATTCATGGTATACATGATCTAGATCCACGTCTGTAGTATAATTGTTCCTGGTGGACTTCCAATACGTTTTTGTGAAGTAATATGTTACAAGGGCTATTGCTGTGATTCCAATATTTTATGTTTGATATGATATGGAGTCTTTTTGCATCTTTTTAGCCTTATTAAGGTTTGAATAAAGTACATAATAGATATTGCTGTTTTTAATTATTATGAGTAGTGTATAAGGGATAGAATTTGTAACAGCATACCAGGACAGGATGATCTAAACATGAGTTCTATTATTGAGCTATTCCAATTATCAATAACTTTTTTGATTGTAAGGATTATCAGATGAACCTGGAGGTTTAGCTTCTATTTTTGGGGTTGAGTTCCCCACTCTTCCTATATTCTTTCTCTACAAGTTATTGTTTTTTGGGCGACATTATGGCTTTAGTTGTATTACAGATGAATTAGTAAAATGATCTGCAAGAGCACAGATTGGAGTGCAGTTCTCGTCAACTTATTTTCTTCTGATGACAAGCAAAGATGTTTTTTTTAGACCTTCACTTGGAGTTCACACAGAGACAAGAGGAAGGAGCAGGTCTAGAGTGGTGCTTTGGGTTTGGTATATATACCTGTACTTATAGTTCCTATTCTCATTCTAACACATGCTTTTTTCTTGTAATCCACAGCAACGCTCCTTTAACATCTTTGTTTCTCAAGGTGTAGATGAAAGGGTTAAGCATTGGAGTCACAACGCTATAGAACAAGGTGGCCATTTTATCCTGGTTGGCCATGTGAGTGTCTCCCGGTCTCATGTACAAATAAATAATTGTACCATAAAATAAGATTACTACAATAATATGTGAAGCACAAGTTGAGAAAGCTTTTTTCCGGCCGACAGATGTACTGATATTAAGTATACTAAAGATAATATAGCCATATGTAATTAAAATAAAGAAAAATGGGCCCATAACCACAAACATAGCACACAAAAAAATAATGGTCTTATTAATAGAAGCATCTGTGCAGGACAGTTCTATTATATATGGTATCTCACAGAAAAAATGGTTAATGACATTTGGGCCACAGAATGGCAATTGCAGTGCAAATAATGTGTGTATTAATGAGTTTATAAAGCCCACAATCCAACAGCCACTTGCCATTTTCACGCATAAGCTTGGATGCATAATGGCGGTATAGTGTAATGGGCTACATATAGCCACATAGCGATCATAAGCCATTGCTAGGAGAAGGCAGCATTCCGAACCTCCTACACCCATGTGTATAAACAATTGGGTGAAACATGCATCAAATGATATACTTTTCTTCAGTGATAAAAAATGTATCAGCATTTTGGGAACTATACTGGAGGTGAAACAAATGTCCATAAATGATAAATTACTCAAGAAAATATACATTGGTGTATGGAGACGGGGGCTTATCCTGCTGGCAAAAATTATAAGGACATTACCCATAAATGATGTAATATAACTGATAAGAAATACCAGAAATAAGACAGTTTGTATATCTGGGCGTCTGGTCAACCCCAGAAGAATGAATTCCTCAACTTTTGTGTAGTTCCGCATCATTATTCCCGCATCATTATTCCCATTAGGAAAGTCTGGATATAGAACTATGTTTTGAAAATGCCATGATAATCAGGCTTATGAATAAACAATACTTTGACTTCTTAGGAAGAGTCCTTGACTTCACACATCTGTCAGCCTTCCAGAAACCTGGGAATCCAAACGGTGGGACATCTTTTTTTCTGAGATCTCAGATATGACCTCCCTTATGGCGGTTAATTATCTATCAAGCAGATTTGTCACCTTTAGAATTTGGATGTGGGTACGGTCTTGGCGGGATTTCTATTCTGTGGGATTTCCATGTTATTGAAAACCTGACAGGTGACAATCCAACACACGAATAAGACATCAGTTTCAGCTGGATGGACTTTTTAAACTGAGCTATAAGAACACGAGATAGCCAGATGGTCAATGGTTTCCTTTAAGCAGATATCAGTGATACTAACATTTCTTGGTTAACCACCTGCTTACTGGGCACTTAAACCCCCCTCCTGCCCAGACCAATTTTCAGCTTTTCGGCGCTGACACACTTTGAATGAAAATTGCGCGGTCATACAACACTGTACCCAAATGACATTTTTATATATTTTTTCCTACAAATAGAGCTTTCTTTTGGTGGTATTTAATCACAGCTGGGGTTTTTATTTTTTGATAAACAAACAAAAAAAAATGGAAAATTAAAAAAAAAAAACTCATGTTTAATAGTTTGTTATAAAATTTTGCAAACAAGTAATTTTTCTGCTTCATTGATATGCGCTGATGAGGCGGCACTGGTGGGCACTGATAGGCTGCACTGGTGGGCACTGATAGGCTGTACTGGTGGGCACTGATAGGCTGCACTGGTGGGATAAGGTGGCACTGGTGGGGACAGATAAGTCGGTACTGATGGGCACAGAAAAGATGGCACGGATGGGCACTGATAGATGGCACTGATGGGCACTGATGGGCACTGATAGGTGGCACTGATGGGCACTGATGGGCACTGGTAGGGGACACTGATGAGCACTGGTAGGTGACACTGATGTGCAGCACTGTAAAGTCACATTGTGGGCACTGGCACTGTGGGCACTGACAGGTGGAGCTAGTGGGCACTGGAAGGGGGCACTTTTATAGGGCACAGGTGGGCACCATGGACCCTGGGCACATTGCAGTGAGAGGGACTGCTGTTAGCGCAAGGAGGAAAAAAAGCCGACTACCGGCTCTGTTATTATCACATGCTCAGCTGTCATTGGCTGACAGCTGATCACGTGGTTAGGGGTCGGGATCGACCCCTTACTAGGATCTGTGATCCAGCGAGTCCAGGCCGCTCATGGCCGGGACGACGTCAATAGAAGTTGTCCCTGCATCTTAGATCCACGCTGTAGCCGTCATTCGGCTATAGCTCGGATCTCAGGTAGTTAAACTAAACCTTTGTCATCTGTGATCACATTTTGTTTATGGCAATTACATATTTAGTTCATTAATATTATGGTCCAGCAGCGGAACCCTTTCATGTGTTCTACAGTGGGCCCCCTTCCTACCATCTGGGGCCCACCGCACGGTGGCAGAAAACAATAGACATGTCACCAGCACACCGGGGAACTCCATATAAGGGTCCAAACGCAATGGCAGAACTACCAGGGTTGCAAATGTTACACATGTGAATGTGACCGGGCACTGGCATTCTGGCACCATGGGCATCCCCAGCCTCCTCTTGATGTCATGCCCCTTCTATTAATATCGCCGATTTGGTGTCTCTGTCTACATGGCAACGGCGGCAGTCTATTAGGACCTAGTGCTGGTTACATTATATATCAACCATATGTTCAGCAGCCATGTGGGCTTCATGCCAGTAAGATGGGGGCTCTGATCAATAAACTCACTATCACATTTAACATTAGATCTGACTGGGCACATCACCTGGCTCGCACCCTGATGAGCATGTCAGAGAATGCTATGCAGTGCCATCGCTACCAACCAACTGTGCCGGCCCTCTTGCACATGCACCCATCAACCGCATAAAGTAATCATTACTGGGTCCTAATGCGCTGCCACCACTGCCATGGAGACAGAGACCAGCGCTGTCAATAGCAGCAACCCTGGTTGTTCGGCCACTGGTCCATAGTGGGAGGATTCCTCCATCCACCTGGTAAGTGTAGATGGGGGAATTGGATCATATTTATGTCAATTACTACTACAGTATAAGGAATGGAATCATTTTTGCTCATTGACTGGTCACCAATGTCAACTTACATCTTATATATTATGTAAATATCAATGTTTTCTACTATATTCCGATGCTTTTAAATATTCTTATTATATCCTGCCTACAACAATAAAAATATAATGCTTAAATGAATGTGTGTGCCCCCAAGTAATGAATACTTTTAATTAAAATTGAATTAGTGGTCATTTGTAATTCATTTTTGCTGAAGACTTTTTAGTCATATCTGGTGAACTATCATATGGGCTCAGAACAAGATAGAGTTCATTTAGTTTATTTTTATTTTTTTGGTTATTTCTATATCTCAGAACAGTTCAGTAATTGCAAACACGCTGCACTAAAATCAGTGTTTGGTAATGTGGTTGTTATTTGTTGTTATGTAATTAGTATTGTGTTGTAGTTAAAGTGTACCTATAAAAAGGGAGAGTTAACTGACTTATTAACAAATTAATAATAGTGAATAATTATTTTTTTATAAAAGTCACTACAGGTGTGTAAATACTCTGCATCCAGCCTTTGGCTTTTGTCTTGAGGTGACATTGGGTTTGTATAAGCTGAGTTGGACATGAAAATAAATCTGTCTTAAATTAAAAAATTGAAGTGGCTGTTGCTGATTTCTCCTTCAGAAAATGCCAATAGTTTAGCTGTCACCAGACTCTGAACAAAGGTATCTGGACCATGAGACATTTTACACTGAAACATAACAAGAGAACTGAAGCTCTTAAAGTGGATGTAAACCACTTTTGATGTCATAATGTAGAGAATAAGATTTCCTTTCATTTGAGCCCAGTCTTGCCACACAGATTTACTCGAGGCCTGAGAAATCCTATTTTATTGTTCAGTTAGAAAGATCTTGACAAAGTGCTGAAATCTTTGTCAAAAACGCCCCCTTGCTGTGAGTGACAGGTGATTTACATATCTCATGCACTAACCTAAAAGAGGCACATCCTGTGTAATTATAAAAAGTGAGAAATCCTCCCCTCCCCCACATAACAAATCCTATGATCAATGTATCCTCAGACACACACACTGCACTATAACAATCATCAGATCACTGCATGTTCTACTCTGCCCAACTATGACTACATACATCTCCCCTATATTCTTCTTGCTGTTCACTCAAATAAATGTATTTTCACTCTGGTCTGTGGATCTGTGGTCTGTGCCTGTCTCAAGCTAGTGCATGATATGTAAATCACCTGTCACTCACAGCAAGGGGGCGTTTTTTGACAAAGATTTCAGCACTTTGTCAAGATCTTTCTAAGTGAACAATAAAATAGGATTTCTCAGGCCTCAAGTAAATCTGTGTGGCAAGACTGGGCTCAAATGGAAGGAAATCTTATCCTCTACTTTATGACATCCACTTTAAAGTCTGTGCCATTGAAGCCATTCCTAAAGGTGAATCTTTTGCAGAGAGGTTTAAAAAATTGCGCCATAGAGAAATGTTTTGGATTTTTTTTTTGATACTCTGGCCCCAAAATGGTTAAATTTAAAATTTAGGAGTAAATACAAACCTTTAATGATATCTATACTTCTAGCCCAGGGTGTCCAACCTGTGGTCCACGTAATATGGATGTGACCCAACCAAAAATTTTAAACGCACTTAAAAATACAGATTTTTGGGGTATTTATAAAAATGCATTTACTTAGAAAGCACATGTGGCCAAAGAAAATTTTACAGTGTCTCTTTACTGAACTTTCATAAGTTTTATCCTCCCAAAGAAAACTGTCCGACTCTTCACAATCACTCCTTATTCATGTCATCAGTTTTCGGCAGCACCTATATTTGTGAGAAACAATTTTCAAGGATGAAGCACATGAAGGGCATAATTAGAACTTAAATATCTGATGAGCACCTGAGAATTAATTGAGAATTGATTGCTACTACATCTATCCAACCAGCTATTGATGCATTAGTTTATCAAAAATAAATCTTGTGAATATTGCACTAGCTTTATGTTGCCTTCTTTTACTTTTATTATAAAAATATTACAAACAAATTAAGTTTTATTGCCGAGATAAAGGAAAATTTATTATCAAATACTTACCGTAATTTTCTTTTCCTGATGGACTCCATGGCAGCCTACATGTGGGTTAACCCCGCCACCTCTCCAACGCTATAGGACCCCATTCAAATAAATGAGCACTCGCCACTAGGTACTGCGTTCCGTAACTAGCCTACTCATTGACCGATGAGTGGGAACTCCGTTTGCCATGGAGTCCATCAGGAAAGGAAAATTAGGGTTAGTATTTGATAATGAATTTTCCTTTTTCCTGACAGACTCCCTGGCAACATACATGTGGGAAATAACTAGCCAATCCACGCGGGTGGGTATGCTGAACAGAAATAAATTTAATTAGACCCGTCAACCGACAGGATTTATAAACCAAAGTTCACAGAAGATAGCGAAGCAGGCTCAATATAGTAATGTGATATTAAATGCCATCGTAGCATGGTAGAGATGAATCTGGGGAAAGGAGTACTGATGAAGGACCATGTGTGACCTGATGAGACCGTCTTGATGGTCCATGAGCCCTTTTCCGACCCGCCTGGGCAGGCCTAATCTCAAAATTACTTAGCTGGCTCGCGTCCACTGGACACCTGGATCTTTGCAGGCTTTCGGAAGGGCGCCTGCCCTCTGCTTCAATTACCCTTGAAGTTCACGTTTTCTGTCCAAGCTTCCATCGCCTTGGACGAGGTTGCTAGGGCCAGGATGGGATTGCAAGTCATACCTGTAATTTTAAGACCTTGGTCTAATCTCCTCTCGAGCCCGTCCTTAAATGATATGGCATCTTATAGGAGAAAAGGTGGTGTGTTTAGCCAGACCCAGCAATGCTGCGTCCACGAGGGGAGCATTTTCCCAGATGTTTCACCTCTGCTTTGAAGGGATAAAGTCTAGAGGTTCTATCTGACATAGAAGTTTTCTTGTCCATTTTGCTCCATTCTTCATCAATCACATCTTTCAATTCCACCAGGAGCGAAAAGTTAGAGCGTTCCTTCCCCAGGTGATTTTCCTTTGCTTACCTGGCAGAGTGGAAGGCTCGTCTCACTTCAGGGCCTCATTGACCGCTTTGACTAGTGGGGAAACCAGAGAGAAATCAAATCTTCTGATCAATTCATCTTCTTCCAAATCACTGACCGAAGAACCTGGGGAGGCATCGTAGGGCTGGAATGGACCTGGATCTTCCTGGGCCTCGTCAGCCAAGGAGCAAGATAGGGTAGTGGACTGGCTCCGCGTGTTGGTTGTATCCCACTCCTTTAAGGGATTGTTGAACGGCACGCTTGACAAGAGACTCCATCTGTGTTTTTTTGTCTTTCTCTCCAATGCTTATCCAATCCAATTTAACGCTTTGCAGGGACACAGTCTCTGCAAAGGCAAGGAAATTGTAGTAATGTTGCACAGTAATAAGAAGATAAAGAACCAACAACAGAGATTACCAATGGTTCTGTAGGTATTTATACATTGGGCTTCCATAGGTTTAAAATGAACAATACGATTTTGAGAGATTGGCATTTAATCCAGATGGTCACAGTCTCCCAGCATTTCAATTAGAGTTGCATGCATTGTACGATTTATCATTCCCAGCATTAGAGATGAACTTCAGGCAAGACATACAGTGCCTTTGAAAAAGTATTCGTACCCCTTGACATTTTCCACATTTTGTCATGTTACAACCAAAAACATAAATGTATTTTATTGGGATTTTATGAGATAGACCAAAACAAAGTGGCACTAATTGTGAAGTGGAAGGAAAATTATAAAATGATTAGGGGTACTCTCATACCCCTAACTAAAATCTAGTGGAACCAATTGCCTTCAGAAGTCACCTAATTAGTAAATAGAGTCCACCTGTGTGTAAGTTATTCTCAGTCCTTCCAGCAGGACAACGTCCCTAAACATACAGCCAGAGGTACAATGGAATGGTTTAGATCAAAGCATATTCAAGTCCAGACCTAAATCCAATTGAGAATCTGTGGCAAGACTTGAAAAATGCTCTTCACAGATGTTCTCCATCCGAATTGGCAGAGCTTGAGCTATTTTGACAAGAAGAATGGGCAAAAATGTCCCTCTTTAGATGTGCAAAGCTGGTAGAGACATCCCCCAAAAAGACTTGCAGGTGTAATTGCAGTTAAAAGTAGTTCTACAAAGTATTGACTGGGGGGCTGAATACAAATGCACACCACACTTTTCACATATTTATTTGTTAAGAATGTTGAAAACCATTTATTATTTTCATTCCCCTTCACAATTATGTGCCACTTTGTGTTGGTCTGTGACATAAAATCCCAATAAAATACATTTACCTTTTTGGTTGTAACATGAAGAAATATGAAAAATTTCAATGGGTACAATTTTCGTATTGTGTGTATGAAGCTTAAGTGTTAGTACATAAAAAAAAAAATACAATCCTCAATAAACATAAATACGGTAATTCTCTGAATAATCAGCATTCATTTAATTGTGCTTCCATGCAAATGTGAACATCATGTTCTGATCTTTATTGGGGAATTTTATTTTGTATATAAAGTGTTTATGTGGTGAGTTTACACTTTTCATTGAACAGAGTTTGGATAACACAGGGTTAAACGGAAAGGTCATACATTAACTGCACATTATCTGGACAGAATGCTTGGGGACATAGTGATGTGTTCCTGCTTAGGAGATGCATGTTAGCTTGGGGGGCTGCAAACTCTGCAGGGCTCCAACACACACTCGCTGCTATTCCAACCCTTCACATATTTCCACATAAACTTCCCTCCTGGCGTTAAACTTTGCCAGGTATTGTGCTCAGCTTACCACCCCAAACTGATGTTCCTCCCTCAGCTCACCTCTCTCCCTGCATGTCCTGTGAGCAGAATAGCTGTGCTCCTCCTCTGGGTTCTCTCATCATATGGCACTGAAGATAGAGGAGGGGGGGATTCAGCGGGACACACAGAGCAAGTATGCAGGAGACTGGGGGGGAGGATGAGACAGAAAATCAGGAGGGACCGGCAGGGAGGAGCGCATCATGAGAGGTCTGATTAAACACAATCTCTTAGCAGCAGGGACCTGATCTACCGGTCAGCTAGCTGTGATTGACAGGTAGAGCAAAGCGGAAGCTGTCATGGGGCCCTACTGGCAATGCCTGAATGGTCAGTCCCCCCCTGGTGTGCGTCACTTACTATTGCGAGCTGTGTCGGCAGCTGCTGGTGTAGCACCTGCCACACAGCTAGCATACTTCAAAGTCTTGCAGGACACAGCTGCTAACGGGAACTGAGTTCCTGTTGTGGAAAGAGTACAGGAACTCCGTTCCCATGCGTTCCCGCAGGACTTGAGCCCTGGACTTATGCTGCAACGCACTTTCCCCCCCAAAGTATATGCTGATAGAAAGAGAGAGCAGAGAGAAAGAAAGATGAGCTAATCAGACTCCTGCTTCTCCTTTCACTGTTCAGTTGCAGGTTGGGGAAGGGGAAGACCTATAACCTGTAGCAGAGAAAAAATCAGGTAGCCTGCCCTGTCAGATAGGGCTATGCTGTGTAGCAGAACTGTATGACTATCAGGGCTGAATAAACAGAAATGCAAATCCTAGGAATTTAAAAGAGCTAAAATACATCTGTTATCTCTGTATTTAGCTGTTTGCCTGCAGTTCAGCTTTAATATATTTAGTCTACATGTCTTACCTGAAGTTATCATGGTAAATACCCTGCATAAGTCTTATACAGCATACTTATAATTTATAAAGTTATATAAGTGAAAACAAATATATTTCGACTCAAGTCTCCTTTATATACACATAGTCTTTGGTCTGAGCCTGTTACATGTTTTTTTTTTTTTTTTAATGTTCCCAGGAACTGAATTCAGAGACTAGATTCTATGTCTACATGATAGAGCTTGTAAAACTCTATTAATCCCTGATGAATACTCTTGTGCTTCTAATTACCTTTATTCCATGGGGTATTATATCTCAAAATACTAACAAGAAAGATAAACTTTACAAAAGTCAAACTTAAAGTCTTTGACATTTTATTTACAGAATGACTTCAGTGGTGTAAATGGAACTTTAGGCAAAACTTTTCTTTTTTTTGGATAAGAGTACAGTGAGGGAAAAAAGTATTTAATCCCCTGCTGATTTTGTATGTTTGCCCATTGACAAAGAAATGATCAGTCTATAATTATTTATTTTTTTGGGAAAAATCTGTTTATTGTTTTTCAAAACATGCAAAAAAACAGAACAAAACAACATACATTGGTTATTACAAGTATCTGGGTATCCCATGCAAGGGACATATCATCTTATATACAATCATATTAAGCAGATCAGGAAATAAGGGTCACTATAATGGGTACAATAGACTGGTTCCCGGGGTCGTGAGTCCGTTCCGGTCCTGGGTGCACAGAACTAGACAGGATATTAGACAGGATATTAAGATTAAGGCATCATACAATTAGGATATGGCATGAGGTATCCGGGATATCTAGGATACCTGACAGGGAGGGGCCTGTGCTGATTGATTTTCAGTGCAGCCCCCTCAAGGATGCTCATCCGGGACCACCAGGGATGCTACCCATGGCCACCAGGGATGCTGACCATGGATGCCCACCCAGGGCCATCAGGGATGCCACCCAGGACCACCAGGTATTAACTTTAAAGGTGCCAGTCAGTGCCCATTCTAGATGCCAATCAGTGCCCAGCAGTAAAGCCTGCCAGTGCCTCATCATCAGTGCTGCCTATCAGAGCCATCTATCAGTAGCCATCAGTGTTACCCATCAGTGCCCATCAGTGCCACCTGTAAGTGCCCATAAGTCATATTAGAGCCTCATCATCAGTGCCCATCAGTGCCACCTCGCCAGTGCCCATCAGTGCTGCCTCATCAGCACCCATCAGTGAAGGAGAAAGAGACTGCAGACATGAGGAAGGAGAAAAATTACTTATTTTCAAAATTTTATAAATAACAAAAACAAAAAGCAAAAAAATCAATGCCCATCATTGCAGCCCCTCTGTGCCCCATGTCCCAGTCTGCAGTTCTTGTCTGTGGGAAGGTGTGTTGTTGATGCTCGGGTACAGTACCTTGCATGCCAGCAGGATATCCATGATGGCCAGCAGCAGGCATTTAGCTGTGAGATGGAGTGGTCCCGGGCCACCTGCACCTTCAGCCATCCTCACTTACCAGCCCCAGTCAGCCTGTCCCTGGTCCTGGGGAAGTGGAGAGCACTGGGTGGGAGCTGGAGAGAAGGGGGAGCAGAGAGTACTGGCGGGTTGGAGAGCACATGGGTGGGGGCAAAGAGCAGGGGGGTGGAGATCACAGGGGTGGGGAGTGCAGAGCACTGGGGCGGGGGGGGGGGGGGCAAAAATAACAGGGGTGGAGAGCACGGGAGGCTGAGAGCACTGGGGGGGTAAGAGTGTGGGGTGGCGAAGAGCACTGGACGGGAGCTTGAGAGCACTGGGGGGGCAGAAAAACAGGGCTGGAGAGCACTGGGGGGTACAAAGAGCAGGGGGGAGTGGAGAGCAATGGGGGGGAGCTTGAGAGCACCCAAGAGGGCCAGAAAGTACAGGGGTGGAAAGCACAGGGGATTGGAGAGCACTGGTGGGGTTGGAGAGCACATGGGTGGGGGCAAAAAAAAAAAAAAAGCCCCAGTGGTGATCAAATACCACCAAAAGAAAGCTCTATTTTTGTGGGAACAAAATGATAAAAATGTTGGTTTGGCTACAATGCAGCATGACCGCGCAATTTTCATTCAAAAGAAAGCTCTATTTGTGACAGCGCAGCATGACTGCGCAATTTTCATTCAAAGTGTGACAGCTTAAAATTGGTCTTGGCAGGAAGGGGGGAAAGGGCCCAGTATTGAAGTGGTTAAAATGCAAATCAATTTAAAACTTTTTTGAAATTTGTTTTTCTGTATTTTTTTGTTGTTATGCTGTCTCTCACTATTAAAATAAACCTACCATTACATTTATAGACTGATCATCTCTTTGTCAGTGGGCAAACTTACAAAATCAGCAGGGGATCAAATACTTTTTTCCCATACTGTATATATGTCTCACAAGTTTTTACTGCTATGACCCATTGGGGTGATTTCCTATCATTTTTTGTATTGATGACACATTTCAGTCCACATTTGGATCTAAGGCTTGGACAGGGGGGCGGGGGGGCAGAAGGGGGAGGTGCCCCTGGAGCAGCAGGTGAATGGGGACTTTGACTATCCCCAGTGGAGTGACACTGTACAATGTTACCTGCCCAAATGCACTGGTGCCCAATACATGCAGGGCAACGCAGAACCTTGCAGAGAGCCAGTGGGATGTCAAGTGCTGGAGCACTCTCTTGGTGCCAATTGGGTATCTTTAAAGCGGCTGTTCACTCTAGAAAAAAATTAAAAGTCAAAAGCTACAAATATTATAGCTGCTGATTTTAATAGGACTTTTTCCTGTCCGGGGATCCAACGCCATCCTCGCCTGGGCTATTTCTTCACTAGTTTTCGGGCCCCTGGCGACGGCATCTTTAGTGTGTGAAGCCAGCTGTGACAGCTTGCGGTTTACCAGCTGACTTCCTACTGTGCGTGCGCTAGTCATGCAGTGCTTTGTGAATGGTCCCACAGCCTTCTGAGACCTATGACGTGTCTCATAAAGCTGCGAGTGAAAATAGGAGGGGCTGAACTTCTGCTCAGATCGAAGTGATCCGAGCGAAAGTGGAAGCAGGTACCTGTCAAAACTAGGTCCGGCTCCACCCCCCCAAAATAATTATATGCCAAATGTGGTAGAGGAGGGGGACTTAAAGCAGAACTTCCCCTTTTTGGTGAAGTTCTGCTTTAATGTGTGCAGTGTGTACACATTAGGGGTCAGGTTTGTTAAAGTGGTTGTAAACCCTTTTGTGTGACATTTACCTATAGGTAAGCCTAGAATAAGGCTTACCTATAGGTAGTGGAAATATCTCCTAAACGTGCGCTGTTTAGGAGATATTTCACTTGTAGTGCGTTGTGAAGAAACGGACCACCGTGACTGACGGCTCCCACGCACATACGCGGGAGTGACGTCACGTGCTTCTGGCCAGTCACAGAACCAGAGTCTGCGGCCCCGGAAGGAAGAGGGGCGAAGATGGATGCGGCCTGCACAGCGGACAGCGCGGGTTTAGTTTGCAGGTAAATGTCATATAATGGGCTAGTATGCAATGCATACTAGCCCATTATGCTTTTAATTTGCAGGCCTTGCATGGAGCAAAAGAGGAAGTAAAACCCATTGGGGTTTACTTCCTCTTTAATTGTCCATTCGCAGGCACAGATCTAGACTCAGCAAACATCGCTTCCCTGAATTCCCCAAGTTAGTAAGCAAAGGGGGTAAACATTGTGAAGCAGCTGTTTCCCTTCCTGCGGCCTCCGCTGCCAATGCCACACACCCCCCTAGCTGTAACTCCATTCTTTTTCTCTTCTTTCTCTGCCACTACATTTGACTCAGACAGGAAAAAAGAAGGGAGAAAGATGGCAGCCCATCTGTGTGAACCACAGAGCCAACCAAGGATTCCTTCACATTGGAGGGATTTCCTGTCACTTCCTGTTCTGTCTTTGGGACAGGAAGTGAATGGAACTCTCTCAAATAGGACACGATCATTTAAAAACTCCCCTTACTTCTACTTTATACAAACTAAAAACAAGTGTTGCTTTTAGCTTTACTTTAACCTGAACAGCTTAAAATAAATTGAAATAACAATTTTATAACTAACCATTAGAAAAAAACAAATGCTTTGAAAATGAAAAATTTCAAATCAAATTCTACTGGTGCATGACCAGCATTAAAGTCCAATTAAACCTTTTGCATGTATTAATGTAATGTTGCAATAAAAAAGTATTTTTTTTAAGTAATAAAAATTCCTTTCGTTTATTTAAAAAAAAAGGTTGTGAAGTACATTTTTTTTACGTACTTCACAATCCAGTAAGTGTAGAAATACCCTGTGCTGCAGAATACTGTATAAGCAACCTGACTCCCATAATGCCCCGTACACACTGGCCTCTATGTAGCCCCGTCGTACTATTTGTACGACACCTCATTCCGTACGTTTGGATTTTCTGACAACTTTGCGCCACCATGTGTATGCAAGACAAGTTTCGTCCAAAATCTGGAATGTCCGACCGTGTGTACGGGGCATAATACATGCAAAAGGTTTAACCAGGCTTTTAATTCTCAGACAGCTTAAAGGAAAAGTCCAGCCTGAGCTTGTTAGGTTGGGCTTCTCCTATAGGTCACAGGAGTGCAATTCGTCTTGCCCTCCTGTGACCCGTTTTCAGCGGTGATTGGTCTCAAGTCCGCTTTCTACTGACGTCATCAATATCAGTCCAGGCACCGCGTCATCCCGACTTTGGGAGTCTGGATCCACCAGGTGCCTGGACTGATGACTGTCTCAGCCTCTCAGCAAGCCGCTGAGAGGCTGCGATGGCCACTCCCTGCTTCTCCACAGCTCAGCATTCCAATGAGTGTGGAGGAGCAGAGCAGGAGAGCTGCTTATTGACAGTCAGCAGCTCTTGGCTCAGTTCTCAGTGCAAAGGTGGCAGGGGACAGATGCAGCATAGGCCCGGAGCTGCATCCACCTAGTAAGAATGAATCTGCAGTAACCCCGATTCCCATAATTCACTTTTAAGAGGAACTGCAGTCTGCTCACATAATTTGTAATAAAAACATCTTTGCCATTCCGAAGCTTCCCTCCAACCACTTTGCATATTTTTTTATATATACTGTGATCCTACACTTGCCAAATATGCTGCAGACATTTCTCTTCACTAAGTTTGGCTGCAACTATTTTAACTGTGGGCAGCTGAAGCTGCTGCCTGTTCACTTCCTGAGTTGACACAGACACACAGAGGCACACCGCCAGCTCTGCAGCCCTGCAGATCTCATTGGCCCTCTTATGACTCAACCCCGCTCCCTTCCTGGCAAACTCTCACAAGAGAGAGAGAGAGAGCTGTGCATGATGTCATAAGCCTAGGCCAGTGATGGCGAACCTTGACACCCCAGATGTTTTTGAACTACATTTCCCATGATGCTCAACTACAGTGCAGAGTGTATGAGCATCATGGGAAATGTAGTTCCAAAACATCTGGGGTGGCAAGGTTCGCCATCACTGGCCTAGGCTAATGACCAGACAAGAAACAGGAAGTGGGCTGTATAAGGTATTTACTGGAAGAAAAAAATGTTTTACTACCCAAAGTTAAAACAACAAGAGTAGAAGATTTAATAGATGGAAAGTTGAAAAAATTACTGAAGGTCCGCTTTAATGATATTTTTTTCATTATGACAACTTTGTAATGATGATTTCTGGGTATCTCCAGATTGGCATAGATAAGAAACATAAGCCTCATAACTGTGAAAACTTTTATTAAGAGAAATCCTTTTAGTTTATATTGATCTAATGGATCCACAGTATGGACTGTTTCGAATGCGCAAGTGACCAGACCCTCTCTGCCATAAATGTAATAAATGCACAGGATATTTATTGCATATGCTCTGGGCGTGTGGCACCTTGTGTTTAATGTGCAGTAACTCATTTTATCAGTACAGTAATTTACCCAACATTTGTAACCCAAAATGGTGTATATTTTGTGCTTTGGAAGATATAGATCCAGGACCATATGAGAAACAGTTTTTATGCCTGCTACTTTTCTATTCTAGCAAAATGGTGGTATTGCAGTGGGTATACACAGAGGTCGTCCCGTTAACATGTGGAAGAGCTTGATTAAAAGAGTTCTCCTGCTCGATAAGATGACTTATGAAGTTTCTGGTTTTCCCCAAAAATTTGATAACATTTTTGGACCTCGGATGGAACTGTCTGACACCTGTGAGGTATTTGAATCCTAGGTTCTAAATTTCCCTATTTACTGCTGTTTTTCTTGAACACATATATGTCTGTTCTGGGAATTTTAAGCTTACTACATGCAGAGATTGTATAGTTGGTATCATTGTCTTTAATGTAAGAGTGCTGATAATGTGAGAATTCACATTCAATATGTATTACACCACAAAGGAACTGGGGTGCAGAAAAATGGCAGCGGGTGCTCTGGACTGATGAGTCAAAATTTGAAATATTTGGTTGTAGCAATTTAATTCTGCCTGATTTGAGGTCAGTAGTCCTTTTGCTGCTGTAAGCTGTTTTGCAGCAAGGCTTTCCTTAAATGAATACTGTAAATCGTGTTTTCTTTTGGAGGGTGGTATTTTATGTTTAATTTATAATTCTTTACAAATTCTATCTTGAACAGGTTAATGGTCAGAGGAAATATGGTGGCACCCCTGCAGACTGGGTTGGAGAAGCTCCTCCACTTGGGACAGAAATATTTATCAACAATATCCCTCAAGAAATCTATACAGATAAATGAATTCTACTTTTTCAGACTGCTGGGACACTGTATGAGTTTTGTCTTATGATGACTTGTCTAGTGGACAGATTACACAAGGGAAAGCTGGTTAATGGGATTTGGACAGCCCTGGATTTTCTTTCTGGGGAACTGGTGCCAAACTATCTGGGTGGGCAATAACCTGAGTCACTTAGGCTTTTCTAGGTGACTAGTTGTTAATTAGTTTACTATTACGTATACCAATGTTAGCTGTCACTTGCTATTTACTGTTTACTGTATGTTAGCTGTTCATTAGATGCACTGTTAGATGTACTGAGGATATTACTGTTAAAGTTTGCATTGTTTAGGATAATGTGATCAAGCTCTGATCTGAGTTTGTGTGGTATACATTTGGGTGAGTTTTGAATAAAGAGTTTTAGCTTGCACCTAAGCTTGTGTCATCTAGTTCTTGGGTGCAATGCTCGGCTATTATACCTGGTTCCTCGTTCCAGAGTGGGATGAAGCTGTATCTTGGCAGAGGCACCCAGGTGGGGTGCCAGGCAGTCCGTCACAGATAGATAGATAGACACAATAAAAACATGATAGGCATACCTCCTAACTTTGTGAGATGGAAAAGAGGGACACAGTATGGCATACCTCCAGTAACATGGACCATGAGGTATAATGAGCAAAAATCATTGGGTTATTCCAATTTTATTATCACTACTTTTCCATTATTTAGGCTTTTCAAAATAATCAACAGAATCATTTTAAAGTAAGATAAAAAGTTTTTTTTTGCAGTAAACCACTTTTGATAGTAAAATAATAGATATTTTAGAGAAATCTTTTCATCGGGCTAAAAAGAGGTACAAATGCAGAAGAAAGAGGGACAGAGTAATTTGATTCCAAAAAAGGTCAATCCCTGCAAACGAGGCCCAGTTGGGAAGTTTGATGATAGGGGTTCTAATTTTTCTCTATACTTTAAGTATGTTTTCTTAACTGCCAATGTATAATATATGGTTAGTAGAAAAAGCTGATAATGCATGTGGTTTCAAGTCCTGAGAGTGGACTAATTTCACTCCTTAAGTTTGAAAAGGTTAGCTAAATGTCACTGCTTGTGAAGTGTTGGTCCAAAATGCTTTGAACAAAGAATGTCCATGTCAAAGTCCAACCTTTTTTTAGCATCTTTAGCAGCTGAAACCTTTGCATGTTGGTACCTTAGGGGGAGATTAGGAAATCTGTCTGACTCTTTTAACTACTGAAGACTAGCAGTTGAGAATTTGGAAAACACGCAGACCCATCGGACTGAATATGATGCCAATATGGTAAGTTTTTTTCCATTCTTCAAACAAAATCTAAAAATTGCCACTATACTTAGTTCTAAAGTCAAAAAAGGAGAAAGTGAGTGCTGACTAGTTATCTAGCAGCTAGCACATAAAGGTGAATACACAACCTACACCTAGGTGAACCCCTTGATAACGTGTTGGAGCATGAAATGTGTAAGGAGGGGCCTATGTGCTCACGCTGTCGCCACCGCTTCCTCGTGGTATAACATGTTTTTTAGGCCTATTTTGTATCATGCTGCAGCTGTTTTTATGTTAGTTTTTTAAATAAAATACTACACTGTATGAGCATTTTTGGGCTCCTATGGGTGAGTTTTTTTATCTAGTGCTTTATTCTATCGTGGACCATCATTCTACTGATACACCATGATGTGATGCCCCGCTACTTTTGAGTAACTACGTAGAATACTATTGATTATCTGGTGAGTGCCAAGATTGTTGGAGGTGCACGCGTGTGACGAATCATTTCAGGGCACAGCTGGTGGTGTTTACCTCCTTGTTTTTTTTTTTTCACTTTCTGGTAAGCACATAGACTTATCATATATATTGTTTGAGGATTTCATTGAAGATTGGGCACATATTCTTTTCTTGAAATTCCCAGCAACACCCCTGATTCATAACACTATAGAAGAAGGTGGCCTTTTTATCCTGGTTGGCCACATGAGTGTCTCCTGGTCTCATGTGCATGAAAATGACTGTACCATAAAATAAGGTGACCATAATGTGGAAAAAAGATTTTAGGGCCATAGATGTACTAATTATTAAATGGTCATGTCTGATTCTACTCGGCCCACAAAAAAGCTGTGTGTTGTCATCCCACCATAGGAAATTAAGTCAAGTGCATTTCTGGCAAATCATCAGGTATTTTTCCGTACTGGCAGGGTCTCTAAAAGGATAAAACATGGGCAAGTATGCATGTGTTGTAGAGTTGTAGTATGTCTAATGCATAAATGTATTGCAGACATGTACCATGTGTTAAAGCGGAGGTCCACCCTAAAAAACATTTATACATTAACATTTTCATTGAAATAAATTAATAAACATAGAAAAAAAATGTTTTACTTAGCAGAAACCCCTGTTGCTAGGCAGTCTTCCTAATCTGCCTATTCCTAGTCCGCAGAGCTGTTCCGTCACTTCCTCCTCTTTGGCGAGCTCCCCCATTGTCTTCTGGGACCTGTGTGTGTCCCAGAAGACGACGGGGCCATTCACAAAGTCAGTGTGACTCGCTCATGCGCAGTAGGAAACAAACAGTGAAGCCGCAAGGCTCCACTGCCGGTTTCCCTTAGTTGCAATGGCAGCACCCGCACCCGATCCGCTGGACGGATCGGCCTGGGGGGGCGACATCGCGGGCTCGCTGGACAGGTAAGTGCCCTTATTAAAAGTCAGCAGCTACAGTGTTTGTAGTTGCTGACTTAAAAAAAAAAAAAGGCTGGAACACCGATTTAATGTTCCTATTATGGCTTTTTTCTCACAATCCCCAGCAACGCCCCTTTAACTTCCTTGTTTCTTAAGGTATAGATAAGTGGGTTCAGCACTGGAGTCACAACACTATAGAACACTGTGGCCATTTTGTCCTGGTGGGCTACATGAGTGTCTCCAGGTCTCATGTACATAAAAGTGATTGTACCATAGAATAAAGTGACTACCATCATGTGTGAAGCACAAGTGGAGAAAGCCTTCTTTCGGCCTGTGGATGTAGTGATTTTAACAATAGTGGAAATAATGTAGCCGTATGTTATAATAATGAGGAAAAATGGGCCCATGACCACCAACATAGCACAGAAGAAAATAATGGTCCTGTTAAGCGAAGCATCTGTGCAGGATAGCTCTAGAACAGATGGTATCTCACAAAAGAAATGGTTAATGACATTTGGGCCACAGAATGACAGTCGCAATGCAAAGAACATGTTTATTATTGAGTTTAGAAAGCCTGTGATCCAACAACCACTTGCCATTTTAATGCATAAACATGGATGCATAATGGCGGTATAGTGTAATGGTCTACATATAGCCACATAGCGATCATAAGCCATTGCTAAGAGAAGGAAGCACTCGGAACCTCCTAAACACATGTACACAACCATTTGGGTGAAACAAGCGCCGAATGATATACCATTCTTCGGTGATAAAATGTTTATAAGCATTTTGGGAACTACGCTGGTAGTGAAAGAAAGGTCCAAAAATGATAAGTTACTTAAGAAGAAATACATTGGTGTATGGAGACGGAAGCTTATCCTGCTGATAAAAATAATAAGGATATTACCCAGAAGGGAAACAATATAAATGATAAGAATGATCACAAATAAAACAATCTGCAAGTCTGGTTTGCTTGTCAGCCCCAGAAGAATGAATTCTTCAACTTTCGTGTAGTTCCATGTCATTATTCCCAATAAGCTGTCCTGCAGATAGAATTTTGTAGTGGAAATGTCATGATAAAAACTGTACATTCATGAAAAAATTGTGGTAAGCCCCTTTCATAGCAAGAGTCCACCTGACAATGCTTTCTCCACTGGCTCAAGCTTGGGGCAGCTTTACAAGTCCAAACTGTTTTTAGTGTGTTACAGTGAATAAAGGAGAGGTGTAGGTGTGACCATGTATAGTAAAGGGTTAAATGATTATGCATCATGAGAGGCAAAAAGTAAAAAAAGAGTAAAGGGTTATTGTACAGTGTATACAGAATATATAGGGGAAGATTTACTAAACCTGGTGCGCACAGAATCTGGTGCAGCTCTGCATAGAAACCAATCAGCTTCCAGGTTTTTATTGTCAAAGCTTAATTGGAGAAGCTGATTTGGTAGAAGCAGTTTTGGTAAATCTTCCCCATAATTTTCCATTGGTGCCAAGAAAGCCGATCACAATACAGTGATTTGCAAGCCTCTGAAAATTGGCATAGATATTTTTAGGCATACACTTTCCACACCAATATGTGTTTTGATACTGACAATATATTCTAGTTAACACAGATGTTTTATGTTGTAAAAAAAATCGAACCCAAGCCCTTACATCAAATCTTATTTTAATACCTAACCCGTTGTCGGCTATGTAGCCAACGGCGTTCTAGCCATATGTAGCTAGCCATATGTAGCCAAATGCATTAGGGTGTGCACCCCAAAGCTCAAATACATGTATGGGTGTGTGTGTGTGTATATATATATATATATATATATATATATATATATATATATATAATGTGTAGCCCACCCGGGCGCTCTTAATTTGTGAGGTGAGGAGGGGGGAACGAGGGACGCACACAGAGCTTTTGAATCTTCTCCTGGCTGACAGCAGAGATTGATATTCTTACTTGTTTGTACGATGTGCCGATTCCCTAACACTGCAGTTCCAGTCACTCGAACTGTGCCTTATCTCTCTTTCTTCCTGCAACTAGTAAATAATCACTCCCCTCCAGCCCTCAGCATGTTCTCTTCCCCTGTCACTTCACCTTCTTCTTTGGTTCCATTTGATTCGCTCATCTTCTCCAGCAGTCTGCATCTCTCTCTACCTTGTCTGCACAGTCATGCAGTAAGTTAGCAGCGATCCTCCTGAACTTTTTTTCCTGTTACCTTTATCCCTTCTCTTCTCCTATGTGCTTAACCCCCCATAAATCTGCACTACACATCCCCGCAGCAGCCCCCCTCCCCCACCAGCTCTGGACATTCCACACTCCCATATATCTGACACCCTTTCCATCCCAGTTTACTCCTCTAACTGTACTGTCCCTCCTATACTGTAGCCTTAGCACTTTCTCTGCCCTTCCTCATAAACACATACTCTTACTACTTAGACCCCCACCTATTCACTATGTTCCTATCGCTAAGGCCCCTTTCCCACAGGACGGGCTTCCCAGAAGTCCACCTGCTCAGAGGGTGATCTCTCCACTGATCCTGCCTGAGCATGCAGATGGATGGTCCGTGTCCAATCCGCTTATGCAGAGCGGCCACAGACACAGCCTTCTCTTCTCTATAGGCAGTCGGATGTAAACGGACCGCCTGTCCGTTTACATCCAACTACCATGCAATCCCATCCACCAGAAGAATCGGATTGGATGTAGGCAGATGTAAAGAGGCACATGTCTGTTTACACCTGCAACTCCATAGGAGGAGAATGGAGGGTCCGGTCGGGTCTGCCTGAAAAACTGACAGTCTGACCCAATCAGTCCACTCATGTGAAAGGGGCCTAATAGTGGACTCACTTCCTGCATGCTGCATATTTGCCGTGCTTTCAGAAAACTCACTGCCTATTTGAATTCAATGGAAGCACAACTATAACTGTATGTAAAGCACACACACAATCCTGCTGCGGCCAAACTGCAGCACACCAATGTGTATACATACACACACCCTCTTAGAGCTGGTTCACACAGGGGCAACACGACTTCCAGCCCGACTTTGGGAGGCAACTTGGACACGACTTGAGTATGAATAACAGCGTGACTTGGGCAACTTCAACGCGACTTGGGGCGACTTACAACACTACTTTAAGTCGCCCCCAGGCCAGGCAACTTTGGCCTTGGCCAATCAGAGAATAATCAGCTCTCGGGAGGGAATTCCACACCAAATTTTAAATAAAAAAACGGCATGCCAGGCCCTTAGATCTGGTATGGATTTTAAGGGGAATCCCCTATGCCGAAAAAACGGCGTGGGATTCCCCCCAAAATCAATACCAGACCCTTACCACATAGGGTGGGGGGCCGAGATCTGGGGGTCCCCTTATTAAAGGGGGTTCCCGCATTCCGATAAGCCCCCCGCCCGCAGACCCCCACAACCAAAGGCCAGGGTTGTTGGGAAGAGGCCCTTGTCCTCATCAACATGGGGAAAAGGTGCTTTAGGGTGGGGGGCCCGCAGGGCGCCCCCTTCCCCAAAGCACCCACCCACCCATGTTGAGAGCATGCGGCCTGGTACGGTTCAGGAGGGGGGGCTCGCTTGTCCCCACCCCTTTTTCCTAACCGGCCGGGCTTTGCGCTCGGATAAGGGTCTGGTATGGATTTTGGGGGGACCCCACGCCGTTTTTTCGGCGTAGGGGTTCCCCTTAAAATCTATACCAGATCTAAGTGCTTGGTTTGCCCTTAGAGGGGAACCTATGCCGTTTTTTATTATTAGAGAGGCGACATTCAATATAGATGGAGATCTGACTTGGAGACGACTTCCATTGAAATCAATGGGTACAAGTTGCCTAGAAGTTGGTTTGAAGTCGTACAGGAACCTTTTCCGAAGTCGAAGCGACTGCAGTAGTGTACATTAAGACGGCTCCATTCACTTCCATTTTCTCAACCCCGCGTCTTAGGGCGACTTTTGACACTTTTTTTAAATTATGTTTTACAATATTATTTTTTATTTTATAGGAGCCCCAATGGGGGGCTTTGGTGAAATATTGGGCATCTAAACAGCCCCCTGAAATCTCATTTTTGAGACAGAGATTCCCCAGTCCCCTTCTCTGCAGCCTCAGCTGCACTGGACAGTGAATGAATGGGACATGCTCTGTGCTGAGCAGCTTCCTATTCATTCACAAGCTGAAGCATAGTAAAAACAGTTTACTATGCATCAGTTATGAATGAACACAGTGGGAGATAGGTACAGATCACCCACTGTAATAAAACAGCAAAAGAAGAGGCTGGTAAATTATATATTTAGCGGCCTCTTCCCCCTGTATCATTCCTGACATGGAAGGGCACGAAGGGGGGGGACTGGGCAGCAAGGGGATTCTGCATTGCATGGGGTGATTAAGGTGTGCCCAGGCCTATGGTTCTAGCAACCAGTGACCCTGTATGGCCCAGGGGATGAAAATGCATTGAGGATGGAGCATCCATGGTATGTAGTATGCCCCCATCCTGCCTCCATACAATAAATTAATTCACTTGTTTCCGACAGGTACATAACCCAGATGCAGGATCGACATTTGTCTGGAACACTATGAATTATTGGTCTGCAAAAAATGTCTATGAATACCAGGAAGAGGTTTTTATTGTATACATTTGCAAATACATGTAAAGCCATAACTGCTGCATCAAGACAACTCTACAAGGTGTGGTCAACGCCTCTCCCATAATATTTTTATGTGTTAAAAAAGTTGGATAAGATTCATAAAAGCATGACAAATCAGGTGGAAAGCTTTTTTTCTTAATTTTCACACAAAAGAAATCCTGTAAAAGCCCCTGCGGGTAAATTAGCACCCCTCTCCACTTTTTGTTAGCAGCATTAACTCCTTCTCCCAGGAACCAACCAGCATTATATTGACGATATCCTATTCCATGCCTAGATGCAGGCGCAAACCCCTTTTAACAACCACTGGTTAGTTCTAACAGTTGAAGGGTCTCTCACCTGGCTGCAGATCTCTTGCCTAGCTATCTCTGCCTCATCAGGTGTTTGCCACTCTAAGCTTCTGAGAGAGGGAAGCCAAGCTATTTATACTCCCTGGGTGTGTC
Source organism: Lithobates sylvaticus (assembly GCA_028564925.1). Lineage (NCBI taxonomy): Eukaryota > Metazoa > Chordata > Amphibia > Anura > Ranidae > Lithobates > Lithobates sylvaticus. The sequence continues at coordinate 552,299,830 of CM053029.1, read as the reverse complement.
CGGGAATGGAGGGAGTTGTGTAAAATGAAGTTAAAAGGGGTTTGCGCCTGCATCTAGGCATGGCATAGGAAAGTAATGGCGAACCTTGGCACCCCAGATGTTTTGGAACTCCATTTCCCATGATGCTCAACTACACTTCAGAGTGCATGAGCATCATGGGAAATGTAGTTCCAAAACATCTGGGGTGCCAAAGTTCGCCATCACTGGCATAGGATATCGTCAATATCGTCAATATAATGCCAGGTGGTTCCTGAGAGAAGGAATTCATGCTGCTAACAAGAAGTGGAGAGGAGTGCCTGCTAAGGAGTTTTTATCGGGACACTTTTATGTCTTATTTCTGATAAATGCATATTTGGGTGGAGTGGAAAACAAGAAAGACAGCGCTCGTGAATTTAAACTTAAACTAAATAATATAATTAGCAGCACCACTGACGTGAGATATTATCACATAAACAGGTAAATAAAAAAAATGTCTTGCGCTACATAAATAAGTCCATATATCTTCAGTATGGCACCAGTATGATGCCTTCACAGCAATCTTATATGTACAAAAGTTCTTTGTATGTCAACATCCAATTCCTCAATGTTGGGTAGGATAGGGGGATCATCCATCCATCATGTGGAGACAATACTCCTCTTGCCTCCGACCATAGTGCTCAGTGGAATATGTCAGCAAAGAGATAAGACGCCAAATAGTATAAGATCCTTTTAAGTTGGGTTTTAGTGCAAGTAATGCATTGACATGCCATTACATCAAAAACAAGTAAATCTTCCTTAACATAAACGATCGTTAACTCAAACCAAATGATAACAGGAAATGATGTCTGTATTTGGCGTCTTATCTCTTTGCTGACATATTCCATGGCGCACTACTCCACAAGAGGAGTATATATGAGCCATTTTTGACCTCCGTAATAGGTGGCCAATACTCTCTGGTAAGAATACATCTTAACCTTGTGGTGGTTGTTTATTAACAAGTTGGAGGAACCGAATTAGATGTTCACACACAAAGAAATTTTGCACATATAAGATTGCTGTGAAGGCATTATCCTGGTGCCATACTATAGACATATAGACTGATTTATCTAGCGCAACACATTTTTGAAATATATTTGGGTGGAGGCTCACTGGATTTTCTCAAAAAAATTTGGTGGAATGTATTGGATAGCATCCTCTGTTTAAAATTTCCTACATTTTTGGTGAGCGCATAGTGCAACAAGGTTTTAAATATTGTAAGAATTTTCAATACACGGTGGGCACTATTTTTCTTCTTTTTATTCCAGTTTGGTTAACTATATCACTATTTGGACTTTTTGTATTGTGTTTGGTACATATTTGGGATATCATATGTTTATTAAGCTCTTCGCTTTTATTGTTTTGTTTTATTCACAAGGCTTTGTATAGTCACCTTGCGTGCCAGCAGTTGAACTGATTGGTGCGCTCACTATATACAATTCCTATCTGAGTGATGATATAGCAAAGGTCTAGGCTTATCAACTAAGGCCAGATGAACCATAGTTATGAACATTCTTTCAAAAATTGGATGAATGCTTAGCTAATGGGGACCTATTTTGCAATTAGTGGCCATGGCAACTACCAAAATATCAGCACTGATCAATCAATATGTGCTCAGTAAAGTCAAGTCAGGTCAGGTCTGTTGACATAGTACACAATCTCTTTGTCTGCATAAAATTCACAAACAATTTAACAAAAAAGTAAAAGTGCTAATAATGGTCAGCAGGAATGGCCTCAGTTTATTTGGTGATTTTGTGTATGATGGGTTTGATGTAAAAGCCCAATTCCTTTAAGAATTATTTTTTCTTCTATGCATCCAAAAAAAAATAGAATAAATAAAAATTTCTATGCCCTTGTAGTCCTCATACTTTACCTGGACTCTAGGTTATTGTGATTTGTAGAAGGTCAGATACGAATAATGTGCCTTATACTGGGCCAACTCTACTAAATTGTCCATGGTGAATGTAGATACTGGTGACACAGTTCTACATATTGACCATAAAATGTATAGTATACAGAAAGCCTTAAAGCATGTGACACAACAATCAGGCAACTAGCATTTTCAGAACGGGATCATCAACAGCAGCCACCTTATTTTTATTTCAACAGTGACTATTCTGTCCATGCAGCCCTTCATGTTATTCTTGCAGGGACACGGTAACAGCACTGACTTACCGTATATACTCGAGTATAAGCCGAGTTTTTCAGCACATTTTTTTGTGCTGAAAGTGCCCCCCTCCGCTTATACTCGAGTCAATCACTTTTCTGCAGCAGAGAATTAAATTTTCCGACCCGAATTTGGGGCCCCGTATCTCAGGGCCACTTGGTGCTAGGAACCCCACATTTGGTGTGCAAACCCAGTGGAACCAACACTACAACATATCCAATACAGATACATGCTGGTGATGGTTGCTTGAACTGATCAGACCTTGGCACCGAGGATCAAAAAAGTGTTTAAAGGCATCAGTCAGCTGGCCACCTTCTCCACCGCTCTTCCTCTGACTGAACGATGCCTCAGAAACACATTGTCCAGCACCTGGAAATTGTAACCTCCCAGGGTCTGGAAATGCATTGCACAAACCTTTCTTCAAGGTATTCGATTCTGAATCCTCTGGGTTACTAAGGATCACATGATCCGTAACAACCTCCTCCCAGCCACGTACAACTCCTTGGGTGTCTGGGGACTGAAAACCATCCCTTGAAGACTGCTGCTGAGTGTTATCCTCCACGTCCATGCTGCCACAATCCTCCTCCTCTTCTTCCTGTGTGTTTGGAGGGGCCTCCAGGAAAAGTGCCCTGTCCATTATTCCATGAAGTGTGTGCTTCACTAGGAAGACAAGGGGGGCAGTGTCACTGATGCATGCTCACCATCCTCGTAGCCTCCTCAAATGGTGACAGGACAGTGCATGAATCCTTGATCAGAAGCCAAGCTCCCCTGACCCTGTCTTGGTGCCATACTCACACAGGTACTCATTGATGGCCCTCAGCTGCGTGTGCAGCAGCTGCAGCATTCCCAAAGTTGAGTTTCAGCTTATGGGCATGTCACAAATGAGGCGGTTGGTGGGCAGGTTGCATTCCCTTTGAATGTCAGCCAGCCGAGCACTGGCATTGTATGACTGGCGGAAATGACCACAGACTTTTCTGGCCTGCCCCAGGAGAGTGTAAGCCTTGGTACCTGCTCAAGAACCGCTGCACCACCAAATTCAGGACGTGTGTCAAACATGGAACATGGGTCAAGTGTCCCTGACTGAAGCAGGCATAGCGTCAACCACCTCTGAGCCTGTCCCTGCAGAGCTGACAGAATCTCTGCCCCAGTGTGGCTCCAGTCCCCTAAGCAGACCAACTCAAGCACCGGATGGCATCTTTTTGCCTGACTGCTTGCGTAGCCCTTTGAACGCTTACGGAGCACCACTGGTTCAGGGGACAAATCTGCAGAAGAGGCCATAGAGGAAGAAGAAGAGGGGGTGGAGGAGAGAGCTGTGGCAGAATCACCACTAGCATTTTGGAGTCATGGTGGCGGAACAAGAACAACAATACTGAACCCTGTCCAGCCAGCAGAGTTACCCAGTGCGCCGTGAGGGAAAGGTAACATCCCTGCCCATGCCTGCTGGACCATGAGTCAGCGGTAATATGCACCTTACTGCTGACCGCCTTTTCCAATGAGGCCAAAACATTGCCTTCCACATGCCGGTAGAGAGCCGGAATGGCCTTCCGTGAAAATAAATGGCGTTTTGGAACCTGCCACCGAGGTACAGCACATTCCACAAATTCACAAAAGGGGGCAGAGTCTACCAGCTGAAAAGGCAGCAGTTTCAGTGCTAGCAATTTTGCCAAGTTAGCATTCAGACGCGTAGCATGTAGATGGCTGAGACCAAATTTCTTTTTATGGTTCAGCAACTGGGGTAGGGAAATGTGCCTGCTAAAATCAGATGGTGGTGTACTGCTAGCAAATTGTCTGCAAGTACTTGGGAAACCTATTGCTATACCTTCATTCCTCTCAGTGCGGGTTTTTGAGACGACTGGAGGTATAGTGGGGTTGGAGATCCCAGATGAGGAGCAAGGAGATGTCCGCCTTTTTCTTTGATGTGCACCTGTGGAGCTCTGTGGTGTAATGCAATAGGGTGGCTGCCCTTAAGCTGCCCCCTAGAGGACATCCTACCTCGTTGGAGTTGTGCCTCCTCCTCCTCTTCCTCTCTTCTCTCAGGCACCCAAGTAGAGTCAGTGGCCTCATCATCCCCTCTCTCCTTGTCACTGAAGCAAACCTGGCAGTATGCTGCAGCTGGGGGAACATGACTGCCAGTTTCTTGTCCTTCTTGCGCACCCCCTCTCTTTAGGCTCACGTTACTACCTTCCTCAACCGGGGAACCAACATTGGAGTCTTCAAATCGCTGTGCATCCTCCAGCAGCATGTACCCGACACTGTGGTAGAATAGTTCTTGGGACTCCTCTGTGCATGATGGTGGGGCTACGGAAGGAGTGACTGTGGACAGGGAGCTGGTGGAATAGGCCGCTTTGGCAGCTGCATTGGAAGGCAAACTACTCTGAGCCTGGGTGACAGAGGAGGATGAGGACGGCTTTGTTATCCACTTCACCAACTCTTCTGTATGTTCTGGCTCAATAACATGCCCAGCAGCAGAAAAAAAAGGATGGGTTTAAAACGAACAATCAGATTTATGAGATTCAGATTTAATTCAGACAGTCACAGGCTGACAAAATGTACAGAATATGTAAAAAGGAAATCAAGGACGCAAAAACTCAAAAGGAGCGATAGATTGCAAAAGATAGTAGGAGTGGGTGACTGGAGACAAAGAGAAGGCAAATTTATAAAATACTTTCTTCAGCTCTGTGTATACAAAGGAGCATGGGGGAGCTCATGTCCATAATGGGGGTGGCAGTGGCACAGCCCCAAATGATCCACAATGGCTCAAATTTCTGGGTTACTAAGGATCACATGATCCGTAACAACCTCCTCCCGGACACATACAACTCCTTGGGTGTCTGGGGACTGAAAACCATCCCTTGAAGACTGCTGCTGAGTGTTATCCTCCACGTCCATGATGCCACAATCCTCCTCCTCTTCTTCCTGTGTGTTTGGCGGGCCTGCAGGAAAAGTGCCCTGTCCATTATTCCATGAAGTGTATGCTCCACTAGGGGGACAGTGTTACTGATGCATGCTCACCATCCTCGTAGCCTCCTCAAATGGTGACAGGACAGTGCATGAATCCTTGATCAGAAGCCAAGCTCCCTGACCCTGTCTTGGTGCCATACTCGCACAGGTACTCATTGATGGCCCTCAGCTGCGTGTGCAGCAGCTGCAGCATTCCCAAAGTTGAGTTCCACCTTATGGGCATGTCACAAATGAGGCGGTTGGTGGTCCAGAAATATTAAGACATTATAAAGGTGGATAAAGCACATGGACCAGATGGCATCCACCCACAGATTCTAAAATAATTGAGCTCTGTAATTTCAAAGCCATTGTATCAAATTTTTAGGGACTCATTAATGACGGGAATGGTACCACTGGATTGGTGTAGGGCCAATGTGGTGCCTATATTTAAAAAGGGAACAAAGTCTTTACCAAGTAACTATAGACCTGGTAGTTTAACTTCTATAGTTGGGAAGATACTGAAGAGATTAATAAAAGACCACATAGACAAGTTCTTGCAGGAGAAAAATATTTTAAGCAACAGACAGCATGGGTTCATGAAAGACAGAAGTTGTTAAACAAACCTGATTTCTTTTTTATAAGGAGGTAAGTAAAACCTTGGACAGAGGGGTGGCGGTGGACGTGGTATACTTGGATTTTGCAAAAGTGTTTGACACAGTTCCTCACACAGGGCTCATGTGTAAGGTAAAGTCTACAGGCTTGGAAATATCAGTTTCTAAATGTATAAAAAACTGGCTAAAAGAGTAGTGGTTAATGATGCTTACTCTGCATGGTCTAAGGTCATCAATGCTGGGACCCCTACTTTTTAATATTTTTATAAATGTTATTGGGTCTGGGATAAAAAGTAACATTTCTGTCTTTGCAGGTGACACTAAGCTATGCAGTGGAATAACGTCCTTACAGGATGTCTCCAATTTACAAGCCAACCTCAATGCACTGTCTAATTGGGCGACTTTTTGGCAGATGAGGTTAATATGTTAATAAATGTAAAGTTATGCACTTGAGGGCTAAGAATATGCATGTATCATACATACTAGGGGGAGTACAACTGGGGGAATCAATTGCGGAGAAGGATCTGGGAGTTTTGGTAGATCATAAGCTCAATAATAGCATGCAATGCCAAGCTGCGGATTCCAAAGCGAGCAAAGTCCTTTCATTTTGTTTTATCATTTTGTTTTATCATTTTGCCCCTGTACAAATCATTAGTAAGACCTCATCTGGAATATGCAGTTCAGTTTTGGGCACCAGTTCTCAAAAAGGATATCGGGGAACTGGAGAAAGTGCAGAGAAGGGCAACCAAACTGATACGAGGCATGGAGGAGCTCAGCTATGAGGAAAGATTAGAGGAACTGAATGTATTCACTCTTGAGAAGAGGAGATTAAGGGGGGATATGATCACCATGTATAAATATATAAGGGGTCCATATAGTGAACTTGGTGTTGAGTTATTTACTTTACGAGGGGGCACTCTTTACACCTAGAGGAAAAGAGATTTAATCTCCAAATATGGAAAGGTTTCTTCACAGTAAGAGCGGTGAAAATGTAGAATAGACTCCCTCCAGAGGTGGTTCTGGCCAGCTCAGTAGATTGCTTTAAGAAAGGCCTGGATTCATTTCTAAATGTACATATTATAACTGGGTACTAACATTTATAGGTAAAGTTGATCCATTGAAAATTTAATTGCCTCTCTGGGATCATGAAGGATTTTCTCCCCCTGCTGTAGCAAATTTTTAGCCTTCCTCTGGATCAACTGTGGGTATAGGACTGGGTATATGGGATTGTATGATATTTTTTATTTTTTTTTAAATTTTTGTGGTTGAACTAGATGGACTTGTGTCTTTTTTCAACCTAACCATGTAACTATATAGATTAGAGAAGTATTGTACAAGTTTATTATTTTCAGCATCAACATAAAGTATATAGAGCACATGGCTTACCTGATATCCCTCCTAACAATGAAATAAAATTATCCTTAGACTGCAGTCTCCTATTTATATACATTGTCTTTGGTTAAAGCACGGTCCATGTCTACATGATACAGCTTGTAACAATCTATTAATCCCTGATGAATACTTTATACTGCTAATTAACTCTTTTACCCATGGGGTATAATATCTCAAAACACTAACAAGAAAGTAGAGTTGAATAAAAAAAAAAAAAAGAAGAAGCCGGAAAGAAACTAAAATGTACTTGTTACATTCACAGATAATTTATTCTTTATGGTTTTATTTATAAAATGACTTAACTGGCATAACTGAAACTTTAGGCAAAACTTTTTTTTAATGTAGATGAGTATATATACCTCTGTCAAGTTCTAAATGATGTGTCCCCGTTTCCTAGTGATCTAGTACTGATTTACTATCACTGTAATTATTTATATATATATATATATATTTTTTTTTAAAATTTTGTAAGTGAGAATGCAATTGACAAATATAAGGCCGCAACATAAAAAGATTTCATTACATCACTGCTATTATTATTATTTTTTTGATAGGGGAAATGGGTCAAATTTATACTGCCCAGGGCAAATGACTTGTGTCCACTACCTCGGTGTCTTAATATCACAGAGATCAATGCAGAGGGCAGGACAGTGTGTACAGGGGATGAATTCAATTTGGGATAATTCCCTGGTTGCGTTTATTTGCTGTTTCTAATCCTATTAAAAAGCCATACCCAATATATAGAATAATTTAGCCACACCCACTTTTTTGCCACAATGTACAATGTGCGCAGCAGGCCACCATTCCCTTGATAGGGGCCCCAGTGCATTATTTTGCCAGGGGCCCATGATGATATTAAGATGGACCTGCACTGATCCATCCAATGGAGCCTGGTTATTTTGCAGCAAAGCCAAATTAAGTAGATGAAATAATAGGGAGCAGAATTGCTGATTTACGATGGGTACTGAGTGTGAAAGTGCTCTGACGTGTTGTGGAAGTCCCCTGCTGCTGTGAATGGATGTTAAATGTCAAGCTTTCCAGGCCATATATCACCAATAGGCTAACAAGGCCATGTATTCTCCATAAGGACATTGGTGTCCAGTGTATATAGAGTGTACTGGAAATGTAATTAAGAATACAATACAGGCCATGACATGAGCCTACAATGTTAAAGGATAAGTTCCCCTTATGGAACATGTTACATGTTTCACACATATTTAGGGTGGAACATGCAACATGTTCCAGCAGCTGCAGCCATTCCCCCTCTCCCAGCCCATCTCCAGTGACAGCGGGCGGGCATCTTCTCCGGGCACCCACTGTCACTCATTGAAACTAACGTGGCTGTGCAGGGCTCTGCCCGCCTGACCACGTCATTCATTCACAGTCCTCTGTGAATGGGAAACTACAAGTCTCAATGAACTAGTACTGCGCTGTTGAGCACTTTGGTCGTTCATTCATTCATTCTGCAGGAGTCCTACATGGTACCAGCAATCTGCTGATTGCTGGTGCAGTACTTTACAGACTCCCAAAACAAAAAATACTAAATGCAATTTTTTTTACCTGGATTCTTATTTAAAGAAGAACCTTTATGTGTTTTGTGAGCCACCATCAACCAATGACAAAATTCCAAAACATTTTAACCAAAATTACCAAAACATTGGGGTCACAAAACAGCAATTGCAGTGCAAATAATGTGTGTAGTAATGAGTTTATAAAGTCCACAATCCAGCAGTCACTTGCCATTTTAATACATACGCTTGGATGCATAATGGTGGTATAGTGTAATGGGCTACATATAGCCACATAGTGATCATAAGCCATTGCTAATACAAGGCGGCATTCTGAGCCTCCTACACCAATGTGTATAAACAATTGGCATCAAATGGTATACTTTTCTTCAGTGATAAAAAAATGTATCAGCATTTTGGGAACTATACTGGAGGTGAACCAAATGTCCATAAATTATAAGTTACTCAAGAGAAATACATTGGTGTATGGAGACGGGGGCTTAACCTGCTGATAAAAATAAGGACATACCCATAAGTGATGTAATATAACTGATAAGAAATATCAGAAAACATTTTGTACATCCAGGCATCTGGTCAACCCCAGAAGAATGAATTCCTCAACTTCTCTGTGGTTCCACATCATTATTCCCATAAAGAAAGTCTGGATATAGAACTACGTTGTAAAAATGTCATGGCAGTCAGGCTTATGAAAACAATACTTTGACTCCTTAGGAAGAGTCCTTGACTTCACGCATCCGGGAGCCTTCCAAGAACTTGGGAATCCAGAAAGTGGGAACCTTTTCCTCTGAGATCCCACATATGACCTCTTTTATGAAAGTTAATTATCTAACTATACATCAAGCAGTGGCGGTCCGAAATGCAGGACGCAGGGGCTTTGCCCCCAAACAATGCATCCAACCCCCCTAATTTACATGCAGGGCGCCGGACATATGGATTTCAATGGGGGTTTTTTTTTTTTTTCTTTTGAAGCATGCGATTAGAGCCAGTGGCTGTAATAGGCTTCAAAAAAAGGATGGGCTCAGGGTGCAGAGCACTGCGCCCCGAGCCCACCCAGATGTGTGACAATAGCGAATGAATATTCGCTATTGTCACACTGATTCTCCTCCCAGCCAATCAGGAAGCGGGTCCATTTGACCGAAAGTAGAAGCGATCCTATTGGCCTAAGAGGATGAGGGATGAGATGCACGGCCGCCGTGATGCCAAGGAGGAGACGCAGGGGAAGCCGCCGCTCATTGCCCAGAGGGAAGCGCTGCCCACGCTATAGATGGGGTGAGTGCAGGGCTGGTAACCGACTGACAGTCGGAAGGGGTGCATTGTTTGCCGCCCCCCCAAAAAATATATCACCAGCCGCCACTGACATCAAGCAGATTTGTCACCTTTAGAATCTGGATGTATGTACAGTCTTGGACGTATTTCTATTCTCTGAGATTTCCATGTTATAGAAAACCTGACAGGCTCAGAGACAGTGTCATGACATCACCCGCCCGATGGACAGGGGCGGGGACGCACCGCCCAGGTGACCAGCGTCCGCGTCGGCGGACCACAGCGCACAGATGGCGCCATGGTAACGAATATACACTCTGCCATGTACGCCCAGCAAGGAAAGGGGCCAGCCGCATCAAGAGAGGAAATGATGCAGGTGGCCCCTGTGAACCGAGAGGATGACTGAGAAGCAGGTCCAGTGCAGCAAGCTGGTAAGTTGATAACGTGCTGTCCGAAAAAAGAGCATAATTCATTTGCTATGTATCCTCCTCTTTCTATCTTCCTTCCTTTGCGTTGATCAATATATTTAAATTATTCATATGTTCGCTCTTGGGTTCCTCTTTGCTCTTTCAGGGTTGAGCTTCGCTGCCTGTTTTTTGCAACTCCAGCCATTGGGGGCGGGCTGCACTGGACCTGCTTCTCAGTCATTCACTCGGCGCACAGGGGCCACCTGCGTAATTTCCTCTCTTGATGCGGCTGGCCCCTTTCCTTGCTGGGCGTACATGGCCGAGTGTATACTCGTTACCATGGTGCCAACTGTGCACCGTGGGCCGCTGACGCAGGTCCCCTATCCATCGGGCGGGTGACGTCATGGCGCTGTCTCTGAGCACCGTCTACAGCTGGGCAATCTCTGACGAGTTGACGCCCTGGGGGGGGCGGGACAGCCCTATGCCCATCCCACTCAGAGCTGTGAGAGATACAGCTGACCAGCATTATATGCCCTATATAAGACGAACACCTCTTTGTTCAGTCTTATGCTGCCTCCAGCACCGTGCAGACGAAGCATTACTTAATCCAGACCATAGGTAAATACCAGCCTCTTGTATGTTAATGCCACAATAATTATTTAAACTCTTGCTACGTAATATCTATAGATATGCAATTTTGCTTCCTATATTGAGATATATATAATACTCCCGCACTTCACTTTGTGCGTTACATATTATTTATAAATAATTTTATAGATGCTTGGTTCGGTCCTGTTTGGATCTGATATACATGCTCTTTTTTCGGACTGCACGTTATCAACTTACCAGCTTGTTCAAGGTGTGTGTTTAAAATAGAGTATTAGTTTCACTCTATGTTAATACACATAGTGTTATTACCATAATTGCACACACTCTATAACAAATAGGCATTTTTCACCCTTCTCCTTCTTTTCTCTCTCTCTTCTTCTAATGCCGTGTACACACGAAGGGACTCTGTCCGCCGGACCTAGTCCAGCGGACAATCCGCCGGACTTTCCAGCTGGGCTTCAGCGGACTTGAAAGCGAACGGACTTGACCACACACGATCATGCTAAAAGTCCGGCGGTTCATGCGATGACGTACAACACGTACGACGGGACTAGAAAAAGAAAAATACTAGAAAAATACTTGCTACTGAGCATGCGTCCTTTTTGGTCCGCCGGACCATACTACAGACGGCCGTATTGTCCGCCGGACTGCCAAGTCCAGCGGATAATTTTAAAACAAAACTTAAAACCTAGTCCGCCGGACTTTTTGGAAAAAGAGTCAGTCGAAGGCCCACACACGAGGGGATTGTCCGCCGAACTCGAGTCCAGCGGATAATCCCGCGGGATAGTCCCTTCGTGTGTACGCGGCATTAGACTTTAGAATCTTGAGAGGCTTTTTGCCTCAGTGTTGGTAGTCTTGGGTTTGGTCGGACGTGGAGCACCATCTGTATCTGACTTTCATTTTGGGCCTGAAGAAACCTCTTCCCCCTTATTGGCTCCATTCAATCTGGTTTACCTCTGGCAGCGGATCTTCTCCCTTCTCTTTTTAAATGGATGCAGTACTGGTGATTCTCAGGAAATATATGGTTATAAATTATACTACATTATTCTAATATATTTACTGCAAAGTCTTTCTATATATTTTGTATGATGAATGCTTACTGCTTCTTTATTCTCTATTCGATTGTAGACAACCAATTATTAAACCACTATCCCCTGAAGAAGAGGTTTTATTGCTACTAACCTTGAAACGTGTCGGAACACTATCTGTCCCAACTCTGCTTACTGGACAGAGTCAAGTGGTTGTTTGTATATTTACATGTTTCCTTTTGATATTTTACTTGTATAATATACATGCATCCAATTTTCACATTTTATCAAAGTTATATTCTCAATTTTAACTTTTCTAATAAAAATAAAAATATATTTTCAACATATTCTGATTGCAAAGGAGTTTTCTGCCTTCCAAAGTCCCATAGAGGAAATTGTTCTATCTTAGATTTTAAGGGGAACTCCACGCCAACATTTTTAAAAACATTGGCATGGGGTCCCCCCAAAATCCATACCAGGCCCCTTGGGTCTGGCATAGATTTTAAGGGGAACTCCACTCTAAAATTAAAAAAATAATTGGCGTGGGTTCTCCCCAGAATCCATACCAGTCCCTTATCTGAGCAAGCAGCCTGGCAGGCCAGGAAAAGGGGGGGGGGGCGAGCGAGCGCCCCCTCCTGAACCATACCAGGCCACTTACCCTCAACATGGGGAGGGTTCTTTGGGGTGCACCCCAAAGCACATTGTCCCCATATTGATAGGGACAAGGCCCTTGTCCCAACAACCCTGGACAGTGCATTGTCGGGGTCTGCGGGCAGGGGGCTTTTCGGAATCTGGAACCCCCCATGTGAATGGGTATAGGGTGCATTGTACCCCTACCCATTCGCCAAAAAAGTGTCAAAAAAGTAAAAACCACAAGAGAGTTTTTGACAAATCCTTTATTAAAAAAGAAAAAAGTGTCCCGCAATGTACACCCACTGTCAATCACATCGCCCCAAAAAATAGAAAAAGCTCCTCCTCGATGCAAGGGCATCCCGGTGACTGCTGCCTCTTCGCTTTGACAGCTATTATATAGGCAAGGGCGGGGCCACCTGGTGATGTAACTGAGTGACCCCACCCCTTCTGACGTCATGTGACGCAATGTGACTACTACACTGACCTACCTGTCCCACCTACTCGACACATACACTGACCCACCTACCTGACCCATACATTGATCTACCTACCTGACCCCTACACTGACCTACCTGATCCACCTACCTGACACATACTGTCAGGGCTCCACTTGCGACGTGCGGTCGAATCGGCGCGCGCGCATGCGCACACGCGCCGCTGAGTCGTCCGCACCTCGCAAGTGGAGCCCTGACACATACACTGACTCCTACTTCCTGCACTACTCACCCCCCATCCCCCACAAACAGCTTGATGTAGATCGGAGAGGATTCATCCTCCTCCTTACCTCAGCTCTTCATGGCTTGATTGACCATAACATCAGGGCTCTCCTCAGCAGCGGGTTGGCAGTATTGCTTAGGAGTCCCTGCCAGCGCCCTCATCCAGCTGCTCCATGGTGTCCCTGACGGTCGGGAGGTCAGCTAACAGACACTGCACCTCTCTCAATGCTCCCCTCTTCACCTAGCCTTGCCCCTCTGCTGCACTCATACAGATACACAGCGCCACACCAGAGGGACAGGCTGGAGCAAAGGAGTCCTGGAGTGGTGCTGTGAGATATACCTGTGTGAGCAGGGGCGGACTGACCATTTGGCCACTCGGGCACTTCCCGAGGGCCCCGGGCCACTAGGGGGCCCCATCAGGGTTGCCAGCCTCAGTAAAACCAGGGACAGTATGTAAAAATCTGTGTTTTTTTTACATCTGTTTCTGAAATGTCCCTTACCGACATCCTTTTGGTCTAAAAATCCCGAGATTATAGCTGCCCCACCTCTCCAGTACCTTCTCAGCCAATAGAAACATGTATGTGTATACTGTGTGTACATGTATGTGTATTCTGTGTGATTGTATACTGTGTGTGTGTGTATACTGTGTGGCCCCATAATCTCCTATTGCCCAGGGGCCCCATGAGTTGTCAGTCTGCCCCTGTGTGTGAGGAGATGTGACAGTGGGGGGCACTCAGCGGGACACATCAGAGGATTGTCGGTATGCAGTGGAAGTGTTCCCAAGGACAGCTGGCCCGGCACTGAGCTCACACATGCCTGGAGCTTCACTGGGACAGAGGCCATGTTGGCACCCTAGATGGTAGTGCGCCCTAGGTGGCTGCCTACTCTGACTAGTGGTATCATCGGCCCTGTGTATGGGAGAAACTGTCATAAGAGGCAGAATAGGAGGTATAGTCTCTGGTTCTGAGGTGTTGCTACCTCCAGGTATAAACCATGTTATATTCTGAGTGTTGACCAGGTAATTTAGCTACTGTATGTTGGCTTGGAGGGTATCTTAGGGAGAGCGGCTATAGCAATGGATTTATCTAACTTTAGGACACGAACCATGTTTCTGTTGCCCATGAGAAAAAGGGTGCCACATTGGTGTGCAGCAATAAGGTGCAGAAGATGGGGAAACAATCATTGTTGGTGTGAGGGAGGGGCATAGTAGTTAGGGGGAAGGTATTGGGAGGAAGAACAGAGGGCTAGGTATGATTAACAGATGGAGGGTCATAAATTAATAGGATAGATACATTAGATAAAATAGAAGGCACAATCAATTAGATATCTGAGGTGAATGGAGAGCCCCAACAGTAGCAATCCTGAATAGAGCATAAAAAGTTCCTGAGTAGTATGAAGATATTTCTCAGTTATTTCTGTGCCCCCCCCAAAAAAAACAAAAAAAACAAAACTACAGCAGAGTTCTAAAGAGATAGTGCACAAGGTGAGGGGGGCCACAGGGGGTAGCAGTCAGCTGGTACCCATGGATAGATAGAGTTCAGCTGGAAGTATAATGGTACCAGGGTTTGGGAAGACATCCACTGGACCCCCATGTCAAGATGGAGTTGAAATGTGAGTGTGATGGGGGTTCAGTCACCCGCCTGACCACGTCATTCATTCACAGTCCTCTGTGAATGGGAAACTACAAGTCTCAATGAACTAGTACTGCGCTGTTGAGCACTTTGGTCGTTCATTCATTCATTCTGCAGGAGTCCTACATGGTACCAGCAATCTGCTGATTGCTGGTGCAGTACTTTACAGACTCCCAAAACAAAAAATACTAAATGCAATTTTTTTTACCTGGATTCTTATTTAAAGAAGAACCTTTATGTGTTTTGTGAGCCACCATCAACCAATGACAAAATTCCAAAACATTTTAACCAAAATTACCAAAACATTGGGGTCACAAAACAGCAATTGCAGTGCAAATAATGTGTGTAGTAATGAGTTTATAAAGTCCACAATCCAGCAGTCACTTGCCATTTTAATACATACGCTTGGATGCATAATGGTGGTATAGTGTAATGGGCTACATATAGCCACATAGTGATCATAAGCCATTGCTAATACAAGGCGGCATTCTGAGCCTCCTACACCAATGTGTATAAACAATTGGCATCAAATGGTATACTTTTCTTCAGTGATAAAAAAATGTATCAGCATTTTGGGAACTATACTGGAGGTGAACCAAATGTCCATAAATTATAAGTTACTCAAGAGAAATACATTGGTGTATGGAGACGGGGGCTTAACCTGCTGATAAAAATAAGGACATACCCATAAGTGATGTAATATAACTGATAAGAAATATCAGAAAACATTTTGTACATCCAGGCATCTGGTCAACCCCAGAAGAATGAATTCCTCAACTTCTCTGTGGTTCCACATCATTATTCCCATAAAGAAAGTCTGGATATAGAACTACGTTGTAAAAATGTCATGGCAGTCAGGCTTATGAAAACAATACTTTGACTCCTTAGGAAGAGTCCTTGACTTCACGCATCCGGGAGCCTTCCAAGAACTTGGGAATCCAGAAAGTGGGAACCTTTTCCTCTGAGATCCCACATATGACCTCTTTTATGAAAGTTAATTATCTAACTATACATCAAGCAGTGGCGGTCCGAAATGCAGGACGCAGGGGCTTTGCCCCCAAACAATGCATCCAACCCCCCTAATTTACATGCAGGGCGCCGGACATATGGATTTCAATGGGGTTTTTTTTTTTTTTTTCTTTTGAAGCATGCGATTAGAGCCAGTGGCTGTAATAGGCTTCAAAAAAAGGATGGGCTCAGGGTGCAGAGCACTGCGCCCCGAGCCCACCCAGATGTGTGACAATAGCGAATGAATATTCGCTATTGTCACACTGATTCTCCTCCCAGCCAATCAGGAAGCGGGTCCATTTGACCTAAAGTAGAAGCGATCCTATTGGCCTAAGAGGATGAGGGATGAGACGCACGGCCGCCGTGATGCCAAGGAGGAGACGCAGGGGAAGCCGCCGCTCATTGCCCAGAGGGAAGCGCTGCCCACGCTATAGATGGGGTGAGTGCAGGGCTGGTAACCGACTGACAGTCGGAAGGGGTGCATTGTTTGCCGCCCCCCCAAAAAATATATCACCAGCCGCCACTGACATCAAGCAGATTTGTCACCTTTAGAATCTGGATGTATGTACAGTCTTGGACGTATTTCTATTCTCTGAGATTTCCATGTTATAGAAAACCTGACAGGCTCAGAGACAGTGTCATGACATCACCCGCCCGATGGACAGGGGCGGGTACGCACCGCCCAGGTGACCGGCGTCCGCGTCGGCGGACCACAGCGCACAGATGGCGCCATGGTAATGAATATACACTCTGCCATGTACGCCCAGCAAGGAAAGGGGCCAGCCGCATCAAGAGAGGAAATGATGCAGGTGGCCCCTGTGAACCGAGAGAATGACTGAGAAGCAAGTCCAGTGCAGCAAGCTGGTAAGTTGATAACGTGCTGTCCGAAAAAAGAGCATAATTCATTTGCTATGTATCCTCCTCTTTCTATCTTCCTTCCTTTGCGTTGATCAATATATTTAAATTATTCATATGTTCGCTCTTGGGTTCCTCTTTGCTCTTTCAGGGTTGAGCTTCGCTGCCTGTTTTTTGCAACTCCAGCCATTGGGGGCGGGCTGCACTGGACCTGCTTCTCAGTCATTCACTCGGCGCACAGGGGCCACCTGCGTAATTTCCTCTCTTGATGCGGCTGGCCCCTTTCCTTGCTGGGCGTACATGGCCGAGTGTATACTCGTTACCATGGTGCCAACTGTGCACCGTGGGCCGCTGACGCAGGTCCCCTATCCATCGGGCAGGTGACGTCATGGCGCTGTCTCTGAGCACCGTCTACAGCTGGGCAATCTCTGACGAGTTGACGCCCTGGGGGGGGGCGGGACAGCCCTATGCCCATCCCACTCAGAGCTGTGAGAGATACAGCTGACCAGCATTATATGCCCTATATAAGACGAACACCTCTTTGTTCAGTCTTATGCTGCCTCCAGCACCGTGCAGACGAAGCATTACTTAATCCAGACCATAGGTAAATACCAGCCTCTTGTATGTTAATGCCACAATAATTATTTAAACTCTTGCTACGTAATATCTATAGATATGCAATTTTGCTTCCTATATTGAGATATATATAATACTCCCGCACTTCACTTTGTGCGTTACATATTATTTATAAATAATTTTATAGATGCTTGGTTCGGTCCTGTTTGGATCTGATATACATGCTCTTTTTTCGGACTGCACGTTATCAACTTACCAGCTTGTTCAAGGTGTGTGTTTAAAATAGAGTATTAGTTTCACTCTATGTTAATACACATAGTTTTATTACCATAATTGCACACACTCTATAACAAATAGGCATTTTTCACCCTTCTCCTTCTTTTCTCTCTCTCTTCTTCTAATGCGAAGGGACTCTGTCCGCCGGACCTAGTCCAGCGGACAATCCGCCGGACTTTCCAGCTGGGCTTCAGCGGACTTGAAAGCGAACGGACTTGACCACACACGATCATGCTAAAAGTCCGGCGGTTCATGCGATAAATACTAGAAAAATACTTGCTACTGAGCATGCGTCCTTTTTGGTCCGCCGGACCATACTACAGACGGCCGTATTGTCCGCCGGACTGCCAAGTCCAGCGGATAATTTTAAAACAAAACTTAAAACCTAGTCCGCCGGACTTTTTGGAAAAAAAGTCAGTCGAAGGCCCACACACGAGGGGATTGTCCGCCGAACTCGAGTCCAGCGGATAATCCCGCGGGATAGTCCCTTCGTGTGTACGCGGCATTAGACTTTAGAATCTTGAGAGGCTTTTTGCCTCAGTGTTGGTAGTCTTGGGTTTGGTCGGACGTGGAGCACCATCTGTATCTGACTTTCATTTTGGGCCTGAAGAAACCTCTTCCCCCTTATTGGCTCCATTCAATCTGGTTTACCTCTGGCAGCGGATCTTCTCCCTTCTCTTTTTAAATGGATGCAGTACTGGTGATTCTCAGGAAATATATGGTTATAAATTATACTACATTATTCTAATATGTTTACTGCAAAGTCTTTCTATATATGTTGTATGATGAATGCTTACTGCTTCTTTATTCTCTATTCGATTGTAGACAACCAATTATTAAACCACTACCCCCTGAAGAAGAGGTTTTATTGCTACTAACCTTGAAACGTGTCGGAACACTATCTGTCCCAACTCTGCTTACTGGACAGAGTCAAGTGGTTGTTTGTATATTTACATGTTTCCTTTTGATATTTTACTTGTATAATATACATGCATCCAATTTTTACATTTTATCAAAGTTATATTCTCAATTTTAACTTTTCTAATAAAATAAAAATATATTTTCAACATATTCTGATTGCAAAGGAGTTTTCTGCCTTCCAAAGTCCCATAGAGGAAATTGTTCTATCTTAGATTTTAAGGGGAACTCCACGCCAACATTTTTAAAAACATTGGCATGGGGTCCCCCCAAAATCCATACCAGGCCCCTTGGGTCTGGCATAGATTTTAAGGGGAACTCCACTCTAAAATTAAAAAAATAATTGGCGTGGGTTCTCCCCAGAATCCATACCAGTCCCTTATCTGAGCAAGCAGCCTGGCAGGCCAGGAAAAGGGGGGGGGGCGAGCGAGCGCCCCCCCCCTCCTGAACCATACCAGGCCACTTACCCTCAACATGGGGAGGGTTCTTTGGGGTGCCCCCCAAAGCACATTGTCCCCATGTTGATAGGGACAAGGCCCTTGTCCCAACAACCCTGGACAGTGCATTGTCGGGGTCTGCGGGCAGGGGGCTTTTCGGAATCTGGAACCCCCCATGTGAATGGGTATAGGGTGCATTGTGCCCCTACCCATTCGCCAAAAAAGTGTCAAAAAAGTAAAAACCACAAGAGACAGTTTTTGACAAATCCTTTATTAAAAAAGAAAAAAGTGTCCCGCAATGTACACCCACTGTCAATCACATCGCCCCAAAAAATAGAAAAAGCTCCTCCTCGATGCAAGGGCATCCCGGTGACTGCTGCCTCTTCGCTTTGACAGCTGTTATATAGGCAAGGGCGGGGCCACCTGGTGATGGAACTGAGTGACCCCACCCCTTCTGACGTCATGTGACGCAATGTGACTACTACACTGACCTACCTGTCCCACCTACTCGACACATACACTGACCCACCTACCTGACCCATACATTGATCTACCTACCTGACCCCTACACTGACCTACCTGATCCACCTACCTGGCACATACTGTCAGGGCTCCACTTGCGACGTGCGGTCGAATCGGCGCGCGCGCATGCGCACACGCGCCGCTGAGTCGTCCGCACCTCGCAAGTGGAGCCCTGACACATACACTGACTCCTACTTCCTGCACTACTCACCCCCCATCCCCCACAAACAGCTTGATGTAGATCGGAGAGGATTCATCCTCCTCCTTACCTCAGCTCTTCATGGCTTGATTGACCATAACATCAGGGCTCTCCTCAGCAGCGGGTTGGCAGTATTGCTTAGGAGTCCCTGCCAGCGCCCTCATCCAGCTGCTCCATGGTGTCCCTGACGGTCGGGAGGTCAGCTAACAGACACTGCACCTCTCTCAATGCTCCCCTCTTCACCTAGCCTTGCCCCTCTGCTGCACTCATACAGATACACAGCGCCACACCAGAGGGACAGGCTGGAGCAAAGGAGTCCTGGAGCGGTGCTGTGAGATATACCTGTGTGAGCAGGGGCGGACTGACCATTTGGCCACTCGGGCACTTCCCGAGGGCCCCAGGCCACTAGGGGGCCCCATCAGGGTTGCCAGCCTCAGTAAAACCAGGGACAGTATGTAAAAATCTGTGTTTTTTTTACATCTGTTTCTGAAATGTCCCTTACCGACATCCTTTTGGTCTAAAAATCCCGAGATTATAGCTGCCCCACCTCTCCAGTACCTTCTCAGCCAATAGAAACATGTCTGTGTATACTGTGTGTACATGTATGTGTATTCTGTGTGATTGTATACTGTGTGTGTGTGTATACTGTGTGGCCCCATAATCTCCTATTGCCCAGGGGCCCCATGAGTTGTCAGTCTGCCCCTGTGTGTGAGGAGATGTGACAGTGGGGGGCACTCAGCGGGACACATCAGAGGATTGTCGGTATGCAGTGGAAGTGTTCCCAAGGACAGCTGGCCCGGCACTGAGCTCACACATGCCTGGAGCTTCACTGGGACAGAGGCCATGTTGGCACCCTAGATGGTAGTGCGCCCTAGGTGGCTGCCTACTCTGACTAGTGGTATCATCGGCCCTGTGTATGGGAGAAACTGTCATAAGAGGCAGAATAGGAGGTATAGTCTCTGGTTCTGAGGTGTTGCTACCTCCAGGTATAAACCAAGTTATATTCTGAGTGTTGACCAGGTAATTTAGCTACTGTATGTTGGCTTGGAGGGTATCTTAGGGAGAGCGGCTATAGCAATGGATTTATCTAACTTTAGGACACGAACCATGTTTCTGTTGCCCATGAGAAAAAGGGTGCCACATTGGTGTGCAGCAATAAGGTGCAGAAGATGGGGAAACAATCATTGTTGGTGTGAGGGAGGGGCATAGTAGTTAGGGGGAAGGTATTGGGAGGAAGAACAGAGGGCTAGGTATGATTAACAGATGGAGGGTCATAAATTAATAGGATAAATACATTAGATAAAATAGAAGGCACAATCAATTAGATATCTGAGGTGAATGGAGAGCCCCAACAGTAGCAATCCTGAATAGAACATAAAAAGTTCCTGAGTAGTATGAAGATATTTCTCAGTTATTTCTGTGCCCCCCCCCCCAAAAAAAAACAAAAAAAACAAAACTACAGCAGAGTTCTAAAGAGATAGCGCACAAGGTGAGGGGGGCCACAGGGGGTAGCAGTCAGCTGGTACCCATGGATAGATAGAGTTCAGCTGGAAGTATAATGGTACCAGGGTTTGGGAAGACATCCACTGGACCCCCATGTCAAGATGGAGTTGAAATGTGAGTGTGATGGGGGTTCAGTCACCTGATATCAGAACAGAATGTTCAGAGGGGGCCTGTCTGGCTGATGGTTATGCACTGGAATGTTTTTTTTTCTCCCAAGAGGGGATCAGGTGGATGGAGCATTGGGACCCTGATTGGGAGCCTGAAGTACCTGCGAAATCCAGTGGCAGAATGTGAAGGTAAATTTCAATAAATCACAAGCTTCTTCCGGAGAGAAGGATACAAGTGATTCTGATCATTAAATGAGAGTTTGAAAGGGAACCCCCATTTGTATTTTTTTCCTTTGTTTTGAAGTATGGTAAGAAAAGGTTTTAGGGCTTTGCGCTTTAGAATAGTCTGAGGTTTAAAGTCAAGTCAGGAGACTTGGTAGCGGTATGTCTGGACGGTCAGACTGCTTTCTTGGTTCTGTAAAAGTTGGGCTTGACAATAATATCATGAGGTGGTCCCTCAGATTTTTTGGGGCCAAGGGCCAGTGGATCCTGTCAAACTCCAAGCTGTCAATTGGAGTAGCAGGAAACAGCTCCTGGAGTAAGGCTGCAACCATGGAAGTAAGGTCTTCCACATGCTCTGGCATTCCCCAGATCCTAAAATTGCACCTCCTATTGGGGTTTTCCAGGTCTTCTGTCTTGCTAATGGCTTCAGCAAAGTTTTTAGTATATCTAGTTCTCGCTCATGAGAGTTGACCACAGTCACAGTGCCATCTAATTTCTCTTCTAAATCACCAAAGCATGTGCCTAGTCTCTTGTTTCCCTAGAAAGGGTATTATATGATTGTTCACTAGCCACAGACAGCTCACTTTGTAATGAAAGTTTGAATTTTTTCCAATAAGGTGGCATTCCTTTTTTTCATCTGGTTCTGCTGGGCTCATTTTATTATGTTTCTGCCAGAGTTTATTCACTATTTCCCATTTATTATAATTGCTTTACATTGAGGACAGGCTAATTATTCGATTGAGACTGTTTTTTGAATAGGGCTGTATGCACATATTGCAGCATTTTTCGCTGCAGAGATTATGAATATCAGTATTTTATGTGTTAATTAATATCCTATTAAACATGTTTGTTATTCTTTTGATAATCACACACCTGATATATTATGTTAGGTGTGTGATCAACTAGCTGGGTACTTGTATCAGCTCCCCATACCTGTCGGTATAAGGATATACACATTTAATTCGCCTTAAGCCTTAGAATATCCGGTTTCGATCGTTCATTTGGTCTATTCCTATATTTATTTTTTTCTTTCCTATCTATGCATTGTATCATAGGAGAAGGCCTAAATAGACACATCCAATAATGAGATATTTGCAATCTTACTATTATGCAGCTTTTTTTGGGATGTGTCATTTTTAGGGAATATTTGTGCTTTTCTCTGGCAGTTCTGATATTCAATGAGCCCCTTGCATCGACATGCACACACATTGAGAGTTTGTTTCTTTCTTTTTTCTGTGTGTCTGCCGATGCGTGCGATTTTTTACATACAAAATGAAAAATGTTTTTACATATGTCATTTTTTATTTATTTTTTAGGTTGCACCTGTACCTCTTCACCTAAAGATAAGATTCATCATGTTATTTATCTATTACCATTATGTATGCTTTCAACATGTCAGCTTGATTTAAGTGTTTTAG
This sequence comes from Lithobates sylvaticus, assembly GCA_028564925.1. Taxonomy (NCBI): domain Eukaryota; kingdom Metazoa; phylum Chordata; class Amphibia; order Anura; family Ranidae; genus Lithobates; species Lithobates sylvaticus. The sequence goes on along the minus strand of CM053029.1, from coordinate 552,276,848 downwards.
GTGAAAAAGGTGTTTTCCTTCCATCCATTTAAATGTTACCTTCAGATTTTGGATGCTCACAGGTGCTTCCCTAATTGCTATCTCGTTATACACATATTTTATTCATTTGTTTAATTGCTTGTGTGTGTGTATATATAGCTCTGTATGTATATTCTGCTCATTAGCTATGACTAAGCACCGTGTTCGGTGTGAAACATGTCAGCAGCTGTGCAGTTAGTCTGTACACAAGCCTAGATGCTATGATTTTATTATATCTTTTGAAATAAAGTTGAATAATTTGGAGTGCGGCTATCCAGCTACATCTTTTCTACTTCAGTTCAAGGTGGCATTCCTACAGATTTTATCAGCCTGGTTACCTGCCATGGCTGCAGTGCTGTTGTTAGCGGAGCTATCCTGGTGATCAAGCAGTTCAGATGAAGAGACCACTGTCTCGTCTAAAGGAGTCGGCACCATCCATGTTGCTGAGCGGGTCACTGGTGAAGCTGCAGAAGTCTGTGCAGTGGCATGAGAGGGACCCAAGACTTTTCTCATCCATCGCTCAGGGACTACAGAGCAGGCGGGTTGTGTGTATGGGGAGTGGGAAGAGCTGTATCTGCTTTAGTCAGCTCCCGAAGCTTCCAAACGGTGTGGCCATCTTTGTCTGTTGCTCACAGGTAAACCTAATTGGTTATTCTTTTCAGAGTGAAAAGTGAAATTTCACCACATTCACTAAACTCTGGGGAAATTTCCTTGCAAAGTGAAACGCCCAAGTTTGCCTTTAGTAAATGATAAATGTGAGCAGCTTCAGATGTTTCTCTTTTTTTTTTGCTTTGGATCAAAAGGAATTCACTTACTTTTCTCTCAAAGCCCAATCTCTTAATTCTCTGGAAAGTTGAAAATGCCCTCTGTCAGTGTTCTTTCTGAAGAAGATGTATCATGCAGTTTGACAATGACCCACATTTTCATATTACATTTGATTTAAGTTAGGGCTCTGCCTTTGCCATTACAAAAAAAAAAATCTCACATCTATATTTTTTTTTATATACTGATTGGGTTTTGGAATGTAGATTGTCAAATTGCATAATCAAAATTCTTTTGAAATGTAAATCATAGACAGAAGACCTGAGGCTCTGCTTTAGAATTTCTGGATCCAACTTGGATTTAATTGATTTCTCAATGACTGCAATCCATCCAGGTCCCGAGGTTGCAAAGAAGCTCCCATCATTACACTTTCTCTATTTTGCTTCAACCTTGAGATTGAGTTTCAAATTTTTTTTTCTCTACACAAATTCACCTGAAAGTTCAACATGTGTCAACAGAACATTGTTTCCCAATAGTACTGTGAAATACTTGAGGTGTGTTCATTGTAATCTGTGAGTGAAATTCACCTAATACCACACTCTGGATCAAGTTAAGAAGTTTTCTTTATTTGACTCGTACGAGGAGACAAGTTACAACAAAAGGACAGATAATTGCCCACTGGTTATGACCTCTATGACCCGTGCAATAGGGCAGCATACATAGAGTTCAGCCTTATGAGCTCCTATCTCACTTGTCTGTCTAACAATTGTAGAGCTTGCATTTATGTACCCTTTTACAAGCCTTATCTTAACCTTCTCTCCTAGATATGATTGGTCGCTAAGATCTACGTCAATGTAACTATCCATAAATCTGACACCTGTTCTATAACCAGACAAATTTATTCATTCCCAGAATTCCTATATGTTCATTAACCACTTGCCACCCAGGCCAATTCTGACATTTCTCTCCTACATGTAAAAATCATAATTTTTTTGCTAGAAAATTACATAAAACCCCCAAACATTATATATGTTTTTTTTAGCAAAGACCATAGAGAATACAATGGCGGTTGTTGCAACTTTTTATCTCGTACGGTATTTGCGCAGCAATTTTTCGAACGCGTTTTTTTTGGGGGAAAAAAACTGTTTTGTGCTACAATGCTTCCCACTGTCATTATCCCTATTAGAAATCTGCCTGTCCATATTTTGGTAAAGTACCCTGGTTCTAACAGTTGTCTTTCCCTGAACTGTTTTACCGCCCCTATGAGTTTGTATGATGCCATTTATTCTTCACTGGGTTTGAGACGCGTGGTCCCTATTGGAGTCACCCCCCTTTGTAGTCGGGCTTTGCACTCAACACTCTGTGGGCATTCCCTGGTCTGGCCCTAGACTTTTTACCTTTTTGCAATGTGAGAGGTGTATCCAGGGTACTCTTTCTGCTATTTTAACTGCTGTGGGTGCAGACAATAGTACCTGGTATGGCCATTCCCACCTTGGATCTGACCATTGCTTTCTCTTTATTATTTTGATCCAAACCCAATCCCTTGGTTGGACTAGCGTGTCCTGTTTTGTTGGTGTATCTTGACCTGTAAGAGAGTTTGGAGACAAAACCTCCTTAAACATTAATAGTTTTCCCATATAGTTTGCAAATTCACAATCCATTTCCTCATCTTCCCTAGAAAATGGCTTAAGCTGTGGAATATAGTATGGTCTCCCATATAGTATCTCATAAGGTGTCAACCCTTTTGCTGTGGGGGTTACTCTCATGCTCAGCAAAGCTATTGGTAGAGACTGAACCCAGTTTTTTCTCGTTTCCTCCATTAGCTTCCTCAGTTTACTTTTTATAGTACCATTATGCTTTTCCACAGTACCTGCAGACTGTGGGTGGTAAACACAATTACCAGGCAATACTTCTTATTTTCACATTTGTTTAGTTCATTGAAATCCATACATATTGTGTGAAATGGGTAGGGAGGCCCAGGAAATTGGCCTCTCAGTGCGCCTTGCACATGGCATTTGTTACAGGTCACACAGATCGTACAAGTTTTTTTTTTTGTAGTAATTCGTAAATCCATACGTTGTGAACACTTTATTATCATCTGTACCATCCCCCCTTTTGAGACATGGGCCTGCCCATGACTCAATAAAACTACATATCTAAACAATGAGGTAGGCAATATAGGTTTACCATCTATGCTTATATAAATACCTTCTATCTGTACTGCCCCTTTTGACAACCATTTTTGTTTCTCAGCCTCGGGTGCTGATTGTTGCATTTCTATTAACCATGTTTCATCTATCACGCTCTGCATTTCTGCTGGTCTCGCAAGATAGGAATGTACTTATCAATAACAGAAAATACCTTGTTCTCAGGCTGGTGGTTGTTCAGGAGGACATGGGGGGTCAGGCACTATTGCCACATATTTATTAATTGCTTGTAAGTCCTGAACGAGTCTCCAGCCTCCTTGTACAATAAAGTAATATACTTAATTGATTGGTTGCAGATTTACATTGCATGCTATTACTGTGTATGATCCCCCATATAATGTTATTCCTAAAATATGTCTCATGTATATTGCACCCATAGCTTCCAGGTCTTTCAAAATTGTATTAGTTAACTAGAGTTTCCTTAAGAATAATTATATGCACATTCTATTGTAACTTTACATATGAAAATGTGCTGGCTGCTCCTGGAATAAAGAAACAAATTATTACTTTAGTCAAACTAATAATCAGCCTGATGATTACTAAATATTATAATCTGGTGGGACAAAATAAACAATTAGCTATAAGGGAGAATAAGCACCCTACTTACAAGAGTGATACACTAACAATAAAATGCACCTTTCACTAATGCAGTTTGTTTCAATAGTTGTTATTGATATTTCAAATAGAAAGGAAGAATTACAGTCATAGAAATATAAGATTGTTAATAATGGTCAAAAATGATCACAAATATTACACATACAGAGCGTAACTAAATGACTGTTACAAATTATTCAGCTTAGGATAATATAACTTCGAAGAAAATAACTCAAAAATTTAAGAGAATGAAAAGAAATGTAAAAGAAGAGAGGGAATAAAAAAAAATGATGGGGGGGGGAGGAGTATATTATATGCAAGCAATATAGTATTGATTCATAAACAATTTGATAAATAATCTATCCAAGGTTTCTATATCTCATCAAAAGAATTTTCCTTATCTAGTAAAATAGCTGTAAGGCGTTCATTAACCATTATAAATGACAATTTATTTTTAACCAACTGGATTGGAACAGAGGGAGATTTCCAAGATTTGGCTATTGCAATTCTAGCAGCAGTAAAATTAATGCTATAAGTTTTTTCATATGTTTCCAAGAAAGTTCAATACGGTATCCCAATAATGCTTGTTTAGGAGATTTTACTAGGGTAATTTTGGTCAAGGAATATATTAAATCATAAATCTGTATCCAAATTTTTTTTATCCTTGGACATGTCCACCAAATATGGAACATGGTGCCATCCATTCCACAGTCTCTGAAACATAATGATAATGCTTCAGGGATATATTTTGCTAATCTAATTGGCACCATATACCACCTAAGTAATACCTTATAATTAGCCTCTATCAGGTTAGTATTAATAAAGAATTTAGAGCCATATTATGCCATCTTGAACCATTCATTAGTCAAAATATTTTCATTGAGATCTTTTTCCCACTTATGCATATAAGATAATTTTTCATAATTAGAAATTAAAATAGAATACATTTTTGATATGTGACCAGAATGCTTATCAAAAGATTTACATAAACTTTCCATTGAAGTGGAAAAAGTCAGGTCAAATGAGTGTTGTAATGACTGTATATAATCCGAAATTTGGGAATAGTGGTGTATTTCAGAATCTGGAAATTGAAATTTTCTTCGGAGTGTATATATTGTTAAAACACCTTTATGGTCATAAAAATCGGCAATTCGTAATAAACCCTTATTTGTCCACCAAGAAAAAGCTTGTGGATTTAGACCTGGGACGAATGAAGGGTTAACTATTAAAGGCGCTAAAGGAACATGGGGAGAAATTTATTTATAAGCCTTTCTTAACCTATCCCATAAACTTAAAGAAAAAGAAAGTTATTATCACATTATAGATTGTCTATTTTTGTTTCGCAACCATAAGAGATCGCTAATAGGTCTTAAGGGATGATGAGAAGATTCAATTGTCATCCATGATGGTTGTGATGATAGTGAATGAAAACAAATTAGTTGTGCTAATTGTGTCGCGTGAAAGTACTTAGTTAAATCTGGTAATCCTAAACCACCTTGTAATCTAGGTCTATGTAGAGTGCGTGCATTTACTCAAGGTCATTTATTCATCCAAACAAAATTGAATATCTTCCTTTGGAACAATTTAAGATCCGGCATATGGATTGAAATAGGTAATGTTCTGAATAGGTATAATAATCTTGGCAAGATATTCATCTTGATTGTATATAATCTACCAAACCATGAAGGTGGAGAACTCGTCCAGTGTTTAAGATCTAATGACATTTTTTTATATAACGGTGGGTAATTGGCTTCATAAAGAGTATGTAGGGAAGGTGTAAGAAAAATTCCCAAATATGCTAGACTCTCCTTTTGCCATTTAAAAGGAAATTCATTTTGTAATGTTCGGACCGTATCTATACTAAGATTTATGTTTAAGGCTTCTGATTTCGAGTGGTGGGAAATGTTAGTAAAGTATTGCATTGTGCGGTATAAATTGGGTAGTGAAATTATTGGTGAAGAGAGGATCATCAGAATATCATCTGAAAAAAGGGCACATTTATGTATTTATGAGTGTTATTGCTAAGGTTTCCAAAGCCAAGACAAATACACAAAGACAAGTACAAGTACCGCTACAAATATTTATATTTTGTGAGCTATAGCATTTTACAATAATTTTTTCAGTGGGTGTATTGTATAAGGCCTTTAGTATAGTTAACCACTTTCCGACCGGCGCACGACGATGTACGTCCTTTTTTTGAAGAGGGATATCTCGGTAACGGCAGCAGCTGCTGCCACAACCGAGGTATCCATCTCTTCAGGCGCCGGTCGGCTGTCCGATAATGGTGGTCATCACGGCGGATTCGCCGCGAGATCACCGTTATCGGCGGCGGGAGAGGTGCCCCCCCTCCCGCCGCTCTCCCTTACGCTTACCGCGTCGGCAGCGGCGGAGGCGATCGGGTCCGTTCCCCTAATGTGCATAGAGATGAGTGACGCTAAGATGGCCGCCACTCATCTCTATACCATAGGAGGGCGGAAGCGACGTCAAAAACGTCACTTCCGCCCATACCTCTTAAAGAGACATTTACAAATGTCATTTTTTAAAATTACATTTTTTTTTTAATTAGTCCAAATATGAGATCTGAGGACTTTTTGACCCCAGATCTCATATTTAAGAGGACCTGTCATGCTTTTTTCTATTACAAGGGATGTTTACATTCCTTGTAATAGGAATAAAAGTGAGCCAATACATTTTTTTTTTAAAAACAGTGTAAAAATAAATAAAATCAAGAAAAATAAATAAGAAAAACAAAAAAAAATTTTTTTAAAGCGCCCCGTCCCGACGAGCTCGTGCGCAGAAGCGAACGCATACGTGAGTAGTGCCCGCATATGAAAACGGTGGTCAAACCACACATGTGAGGTATCGCCGCGATCGGTAGAGCGAGAGCAATAATTATAGCCATAGACTTCCTCTGTAACGCAAAATATGCAACCTGTAGAATTTTTTAAACGTCGCCTATGGAGATTTTTGAGGGTAAAAGTTTGATGCCATTCCACGAGCGGGCGCAATTTTGAAGTGTGACATGTTAGGTATCAATTTACTCGGCGTAACATTTTCTTTCACAATATATAAAAAAATTGGACTAACTTTACTGTTGTCTTATTTTTTTATTCAAAAAAGTGAATTTTTTCCAAAAAAAGTGCGCTTGTAAGACCGCTGCGCAAATACGGTGTGAAAAAAAGTATTGCAACGACCGCCATTTTATTCTCTAGGGTGTTAGAAAAAAAAACAATATATAATGTTTTGGGGTTCTAAGTTTTTTTCTAGCAAAAAAAACTGTTTTAAACATGTAAACACCTAAAATCCAAAACGAGGCTGGTCCTAAAGTGGTTAAGAAATTGTGACCAAATCCATATCTTTTTAATACATAAAATAGGTAATCCAATTACACAGAATCAAAGGCCTTATGAAGGTCCAATGATAATAGCATTCCTTGTCGTATACCGTGGTTGTCCCAATTAGAATATAATGCTGAAATTTTTGATCGGGAGATTGTCTATTTGGAACAAATCCTACCTGATCTGGATGTATATATTGAGATAAAAATGAGTTTAGTCTGGTTGCTAATATTTTAGTTAATATCTTAAGATCGACATCAATAAGTGAAATTGGGCGAAAATTCTCACAATTACTAAGATCTTTTCTTGTTTTCAGTATTACATAGATAAAGGCCGTATTTACATGTGGAGGTAAAGGAGAACCCTTTTTTAAATTTTTGAAAAAAGGACATAAATGAGGTACTAATAAATCTGAATATTTTTTATAATAGTGACCTGCAAATCCATCAGGACCGGGTGCTTTAGAGGGATTTAAACGTTTAATTGCCTCTTTAATTTCGGAATCAGTAAAATCACTATCCAATATATCTTTATGATCATTTGCTATTTTTGGGAGTGATAGATCTTGAAAAAATTTGTCAGCATGAATTGTGGAAAATGGATCTGGAGAAGAGTAAAGTTTAGAATGAAAATTAAAAAATTCTTGGACTACAAGCTGTGGATTTTGTGTTTAATTACCATTTTTCAAGCGTAATTTTGGCACGGCCGGATTAAAAGAACACAGACTTTTCTTGCTAATAATGTAGATGGTTTGTCTCCATTAGAATAGAATCGATGCTTAGACCGATCGTAAAGATCCGCTTTGGTAGTAAGACTAGGATTTAGAATTACACGTGCTGCATCAATTTTATGTCCTAAATCTAAATGAGGATTTTGTTTTTGTTCAGAAATAATATTTTGTAATTCTGTTTCTTGTTGTAGTATTTCTTGTTCGCGATTCTTTTTTGATCTAGATGCTATTTGAATTAATTTGCCACAAATGGTGGCTTTATGAGCTGCCCAAACAATATTTGGGGAAATATTATAGGAGAGGTTGTTATTAAAATAATGTTTGATAGCTGGACTTCAATATAGATAGAAGGGTCATTAAGGAGGGAGGCATTTAATCACCAAGAGGAGGGTTTAGGTTTAAACCACATGTCCGATAAAGTAAAACGTACCAGGGAATGATCAGACCAAGACACATTAAGTATGGTGGCGGAAGTAATTAAAGGAAGTAATGATGACAACGCTAATAAATTATCTATTCTAGAATACGTTTTGTGTACTTGAGAATAAAAAGTAAAATCACGAGTAGTGGGGTTGAGATCTCTCCAAAGGTCTATGAGATCGTAAGAGTTTAATTAATGAGCCAAATTATTGCTCTGTTTTGGAATGTGTTTTAAAGTGGATCAAAGTGGATCAGATTTATCAAGTGTCCGATCTAGAGGCATGTTACTATCTTCCCCTAAAATAATATGACCATTTATGTGGGGCATAAATTCATTTAGCATTGATTCAAAAAACATTCGGGGCAATAGTAGGAGATCAGAGTAATAAAAATTTCTCCAACTACCATGATGTATCTTCCATCGTTATCTCTATGTATCAAAGTAAGATTAAAAGGTATATATGTTTAGCTATACAAATTGCCACACCTCTTTTCTTTTTTGGTACATTAGAGAGATAGTAAGTGGGGTATTTGGAGTGTAGCTATTTAGGTGTAGAAGTTTGGGAAAAGTGAGTCTCTTGTAGGAACAAAAAATCTATACTCAGCCTATGATAGTATTGAAATGCGGTAGTGCGTTTTTGTCTGGGAATTTGTGCGTTAACATGTTAAATTTAGGAGAAGCAGTATTTAACATGAGAGTATAATAGGTTTTACTCATTTAATCTCCAACAACGTAAGTATAATTGGATTACAGACCTTGGATAAAAAAATAATAATGATGATGCACTCCATTAAAGAAACAATAGTAAAAAAAAAATAGCAAAAATATATAGCAAAAGGAATGAAAAAATCAACAAGACACTACATTTTGTAGTGTAATAAAAAGTGTAGAGAGATAGAACCTATATTTTGGGGAACAATAAAATCCCACGAATTGGCATGAGGTTACCATTTTCAATCGAAACATGGTAAGCTCACTAAGAAATGTCATGTGCGTCCACACCAAACCTATTCTTTTAGAAAATAAATAAAAGAAACGGATATATTTACGGAATATGTATAACCTAGAAATGAAAAGACATAACTATGGTAAATATAATATTAACAGTATAATAATAGTGAACAAATCAGAATAGTCAGTTAAGCCCCAAATGTGGTGACTCAGGAAAAAAACAGGAGAAAAAAAAATGAAAAAATCGATAATTATTCAAATCAACTACTGCAGTCTATAATATAAAAGACAGGATACCTATTATAATCTACAATTTATATTCTAATAAATAGAGACCTAGTCCTATGATAGACCATTTCCATTTTTAGAAGCATAAAAAATTTAAATCAACAAATGTTTAATAATAAGAAAGTATTCTGAGATTTTCTGCTCAGCTCATCATGTTTCTGTCTAAAATCACCAGACATAATTCCCTAAACGTGTCCCTTTCATCTTAGTACAGAGTATTGAGATGAACTGTCGCAAAAGATTTAATGTTTTTGCACAGCTATTTCTAAAATGGTGGCTAAACCTTCTACACTCATACTAAAAGAAATACATTATCTTATCTAACATGTAAAACCTACAACTGTAAAAATCTTTTTAAGCATGACATTAATTACATTAGCAGCATTGAATTTATCTACAGATATTTTCCTTCCAGAAGCAGTATGCTAGATACAAACAATGTTGTAAATTTCCAAAAACAAACAACTTTCTTTGTTCTGTAGTTTAAATAGCTTCTAACTCCTCAGCCTATTCATGGAGCTATCTAGCTGAGGTGATTCTTTCTCTGTGTAGCTTGAATACAATGGGGGAGGAGGCAGGTGGCCATGCTGTCTCCCTCCCGGTCCCAATACAGGGTTTTCAAGATAATTCTGACCCCTTTAGGCCCGGTTCACACTGCTGCGGTGCGGGAACGCTGCGAATCTACAGCGGGTTCCCGCACCGCATGTCTCTCGCAGGCAGTTCACACTGCCCTATGCGAGCTGCTGGGAGTGTCAATGAAATGTTAATGACACCCCCATAGCTGCTCGCATATCGCAGTGCGATCTGCAAACTCGGACAGGAATCGGATCGCATGGTGAGAACACCATGCGATCCGAAAAAAAGGGTCCTGTCCGATTTTGGGCCGAATGCGATGCGAATTCAGCCATACTATCTGTATGGCTGAATTTGCATCGCACAGAGATCGCATATGATTTGAACTGCAGTGCGGTGCGAATCATATGCGATCTCCCCCACCGCAGCAGTGTGAACCGGGCCTTAAACTTAGTTTATTTTCATAATTTATATTAGGTCCCGAAGAATGTTTTAAAATAAATTGTACAATGAGAATGGTGCTGGACCTTGTAGTTCATAACTTTAACCTTTTTTTTCCACCTTGTTCAGGAGGGATTGTTGCATGCACCCAGGACCTGCAGTACATAAGACCAGGCTATACCAATGATAAGGCTTGTTGTTAGCTTTTCACTACATATGTTTTGCAAGCCCCCCTTAGCTGGTATAACCAAGATATCAAGTGCATGCAACAAATCCCTGCCCAGGACATCGTTTAGATACCACATTTTTACATTCAGCTTTTTTGCCCATTAGTGGGTCCTCTATAGGAAGTTTTTCTGAAACATCGTCCTCACACATTAACCTGTTTGCTGATTTTACAAAAATGTTACCTTTTTTCTTAACTTCTCCAGGCATATCCTGGGGATGAATCAGTATCCTGCACAGCCCTGTGTCACACAGAAAGGTGAATTCTTTCCCTTTTACAACAAGTGTTATTTCAGGTTTAATCTCACTCTGTAAATACATTTCCACATTATATATGTCCAATACTTCATACCCTTATGAATTAGTTTCATCATACATACGTTCTGTTTCATACATTTCTTCTCCCTCTAGTCATGCCTCCTTATCCTTTTTCAACTTGCAATCCCTGGCCAAGTGGCCTTTCCTGTCACACAAAAAACATTCACCCCTTTCTTTCCTACCCTCGTAATCCTTAATGCGAGATCTAAGTTGAGGGTTTCTTAACCTTTCTGTACCTTCTTTCAGCAACATACACATTCGTTCCATCTAGCAAAGCATTCATACATATGAACACAAATTCCTGACTATACATAAATATTCGCAGAATGATTAAAACTGACAGGTTAGTTAGTAATTTCTTATGGACAGCAGTGCTCAGAGTAAAGCCAATAGGCACCGTACGCGCATACGTCTCCTTACCAAAATGCTTGTCTCAAGACACGCAAAACCGCCAAGCCCTGCTTTCCACGGCGATCAGGAATGTCTCACCTTGATCTTAACTCAGTTAGTATACAGCCCATTATAACAGATACATATAAACACATATACACCTATAGAACAAGGATGCTTAGATACCTTTTAACTTTGTTAACAAATTGAGCTCCAAAACCTTTACCTTATTTACCTGTCAGGACTTACCTCTCCTGACATTTCTAAACTCATGAGTATTATTCTCCTGCTTTTAGCGCTGGCTTCAACTTTTTCACACACTTCTGGCCATTTAACATACATACAGAGTTATTTAAGGTCTTCTCACTCAGACACCTATACACAATACTGAAAGAAATACATTATCTTATCTAACATGTAAAACCTACAACTGTAAAAATCTTTTTAAGCATGACATTAATTACATTAGCAGCATTGAATTTATCTACAGATATTTTCCTTCCAGAAGCAGTATGCTAGATACAAACAATGTTGTAAATTTCCAAAAACAAACAACTTTCTTTGTTCTGTAGTTTAAATAGCTTCTAACTCCTCAGCCTATTCATGGAGCTATCTAGCTGAGGTGATTCTTTCTCTGTGTAGCTTGAATACAATGGGGGAGGAGGCAGGTGGCCATGCTGTCTCCCTCCCGATCCCAACACAGGGTTTTCAAGATAATTCTGACCCCTTTAGGCCCGGTTCACACTGCTGCGGTGCGGGAACGCTGCAAATCTACAGCGGGTTCCCGCACCGCATGTCTCTCGCAGGCAGTTCACACTGCCCTATGCGAGCTGCTGGGAGTGTCAATGAAATGTTAATGACACCCCCATAGCTGCCCGCATATTGCAGTGCGATCTGCAAACTCGGACAGGAATCGGATCGCATGGTGAGAACACCATGCGATCCGAAAAAAAGGGTCCTGTCCGATTTTGGGCCGAATGCGATGCGAATTCAGCCATACTATCTGTATGGCTGAATTTGCATCGCACAGAGATCGCATATGATTTGAACTGCAGTGCGGTGCGAATCATATGCGATCTCCCCCACCGCAGCAGTGTGAACCGGGCCTTAAACTTAAAAAATGTAATGTTAAAAATTGTATTTGTTTTTAACATTAGATTTTGGAATGAATGGGCTTTAGCAAATTAAAAACACATTCACTGTTAGAAATCTATTCTTTTAAAAAAAAAAAAAAGTTATCCTACTTTTAATTTTCTTGTCACTGCGAATGTTAATTTGACCTCAATAATAATTACGTTTTTGAACTTATTTCTACTATTGTAAACTCAGCTCAAGGGGGATACTGCTTACAAATGAATATTTATCATTGGATTAAGGTTCATCCATATTTTTTATTATTTAATAAATGCAAAAAATCTCACCAGTGCCACAGACTGTTTCATTATTATTATAACTATTAACGTACTTCTACATCATTCCCAATAGGATATATGCCCAGTATGGTGCATACTCCATTAATTGAACCATTAATCACTTTTAATAATTGTATTATATCTACACAAGAAAGAGCACATTTGGGATACCCTTTAAAGAGTAATATTTAAAAGTTCCTGAAATGAGAAGCAAAAATAAGTGCATATTTATTAACCGCTTCAGCCCCGGACCATTTGGCTGGCCAAAGACCAGAACACTTTTTGCGATTCGGCACTGCGTTGTTTTAAGTGACAATTGGGCGGTCATGCCATGTGGCTTCCAAACAAAATTGACGTCCTTTTTTTCCCACAAATAGAGCTTTCTTTTGGTGGCATTTGATCACCTCTGCGGTTTTAATTTTTAAAAATTTTTTTGCGATATAAACAAAAAAAGAGCGACAATTTTTAACATTATTTTTTACTATTTGCTATAATAAATATCCCCCAAAAATATATAAAAAAACTTTTTGTTCCTCAATTTAGGCCGATACGTATTCTTCTACATATTTTTGGTAAAAATAAGCGTATATTGATTGTTTTGCGCAAAAGTTATAGCGTCTACAAAATAGGGGATAGTTTTATGGCATTTTTATTAATAATTTTTTTTTTTACTAGTAATGGTGGTGTTCAGCTATTTTTATCGGGACTGCAACGTTATGGTGGACATGTCAGACAATTTTGACACATTCTTGGGACCATTGGCATTAATACAGCGATCAGTGCGATTAAAAATGCATTGATTACTATAAAAAATGTCACTGGCAGTGAAGGGGTTAACACTAGGGGCAGTGCAGGGGTTAATGTGTGTCCTAGTTTGTGTTCTAACTGAAGGGGGATGGGGACTGTGCAGGGAAACTAACAGATCGCTGTTCATACTCTGTATGAACAGACGATCTGTCAGTTCTTTCCTTTAGAGAACTGGAAACTGTGTGTTTACACACACAGCTCCTGGGTTCTCCGTGTGCCCCGAGCGATCGCGGGAGCCCGGTGGTGATCGAGACCGCCGGGCACTCGCATCAGCACGGGGAGCCTCCGGCAGCAAGCGCGTGCCCCCTAGTGGCCACAGGGCGAAGCGACGTTACATAACGTTGTTTCGCTCAGCCGCGCCATTCTGCTGCAGTACAACTGCGGCGGCTGGTCAGCATGTGGTTAAGAGTGAGGGTGAGCTAGAACTTCTGATAAAGTCTCTATTGTAGTCAGTGGGGTTATTTTAATAAAGGCAAATAGGCTGTTAGTTTTGCAGGAGAATTTTCAATTTACAAAGAAACTTTTACTTAACTTTGTGAATGTGGTAAAAATTCACTTTGCAAAGAATACCCAGTCACGTGCAAGGAAAAAAACAAAAAAAGCTTTACTTGATTCATTAAGCATAGAGAAAATTTTCTTGCAAAGTGAACAGCCTATTTGCCTTTAGTAAATCAACCGCTGTGACTTATTGTCCTAAGTTTCGCACCTCAAATTCTTGCACAGAGACTGGAAAAAAGACAAACATAAACATCTCACAGGAATTTTAACCCTTACACTTTATATGAAACTGATAATATTTTTTTGGGGTGGAATTGGGCTTTAAAATAAAGAATAGATTACCTCTTTAAAAATGTTATGTGCCCTTCATGGCGTACTTATTTGGAAATTGTTTTCAATATATACGACTGTATGTGTTTGCACTATTACTGCTTTTATGTGCTAATGGAATTGGTAAATAAAGAATTAAAATAAATAAATACATAAATAAATAAATAATAGTTAAATAGTGTGTGGTGTTTGGTAAAAAAAACACACTTGTCCCATCTAAAGGCATCTTATCTGGAAGGTCCTTTGAGAGCTGCAATAGCATGTCTACCTAGGAGGGGGTTCTGGTGCACACTCAGTACATGCTGGCTGGGGTTATATCTTCTAGCAAACCTGGGAAGGTCCTGGCACTCAAAGCCTGGCAAAGAAAAGTTTGGATTGACTCACTATGGTTGTTTGTCCTGTGATCCCTACAGGACTATCTGGTTAGATGGTGATAAATGTAAGCTGGCCATACACCAGTAGAAATTTATTTGAATGTTTGTATGCAATTTCAGAAAAAATCCTTCCTCAGAACATTCCATTTTGCTATCATCGAGTCTACTAATTGTGTTCAAAAGCTCTTAAAATGTCATATAGTACTGCTACTTGAATTGAATCCCCGACATATTAAACAGGTTACTTTTGTATCTAGTGCATGTGCATTACAATATGTACAATTTTTCCCAAACGAAAAACACATTTACCTTTTGTTTTGTTTGAGATAAATTGTCCACCCTGCTCTTTTGAACTTTCTCATCATTACAGCTGAAAACGGTAATTCATTTGACCCAACTAACCATTAGAAAATCAAACAAATGTTCTAAAAACGTAAAATTTTCAAATCAAATTCTAGTGGTGCATTGCCAGCATTAGAGTCCAATTAATCCCTTTGAATGTATTACTGCAAGGCTGCATAGACAGTAATAAAAAAGTTATTTTCTTTCTTTATTTATGTACTTCACAAAGCAGTAAGGGTTAAATTGCAACCTGACTGTATTAGAGTCATACATGCAAAAGTTTTAACTGTGCTTTTAATTCTCAGGCAGCTTTCATAACTGATGATATTTCTGCCAATATGACAATTTTGTAATGATGATTTCTGGATTTCTGGAGGATTAGCATAAATAAGGAACATAAGCCACATAATTGTGAAAACTTTTATTAAGAGAAATTGTTTTAGTTTATATTGATGGATCCACAGTATAGATCATCAGGTCAGTCTCTTCCAGGTCCCCTTAAAGAGCAATAATACCACACACAGAATATCCTCCATATAGTCTTTTATAGGGCTTTCATCTCGTTATAGTGTGTGTATATTTCTAGGAGCTGTTATCTTCAGATTAGAGTCCTCTCATTTAAATCCATAACTATGACCAATAGCTCTTGGTTGCCCCATCATAGAGCCACCAAACAGAGATCATCCTCATCATCCTGAGGGTGATCCTCTTCAGTGGCCTCACCCCACCATAAGGCTTAGCCTTATCAAGAAGCTGTGATTTCCATGATAAAGCCTATTTTCATGATTTCCATATTTTCATGATTTCCATGATATAACCTATAGCACTCCCAGTATGTTTACATTACCCCCCCCCCCCCAATTACTGCCTTAACCACTTGACCACTGGGCACTTAAAACCCCCTTCCTAACCAGACCAATTTTCAGCTTTCCGTGCTCTCAAACTTTGAATGACAATTACTCAGTCATGCAACACTGTACCCATATGAAATGTTTGTCCTTTTTTTCCACACAAATAGAGCTTTCTTTTGGTGGTAATCACCGCTGGGTTTTTTTTTTTTTGTTGTTATTTTTTGCGCTATAAATCAAAAAAGACTGAAAATTTGGTAAAAAAATAAATAAAAATCTTTGTTTCTGTTAAAATTTATTGGCCAGTATTGTCGAGTATTGTCAGAGTATTGTCAGAGTATGGCCACTGAGCAGCGCTGTGGGTACTACAGATCCAGCCCACAGCGCTGCTGCAAATGATCTCTCCACTCGCACTGTACAGATCGGTACAGAGAGGGGAGGGAGGATAGGGTGTCATGACATGACGCCGGTTTGTTTACAAGTGTCTTGATAAGGAACTCCACCTGCAGGGAGTGCTTCCTGTCCAGGTTGCCTCTGTCATTTCATCCTGTGATAAGGTGATCCAAACCAAATTGCTATACAGGTCCTACTTCACACCTTGCTTGCTTCATAGACTGCATAGAATACCCTCCACTTTGTGTTCCCGGTGTGGCATGGCTTATGGCACGTTCTTTCATTTAATGTGGGACTGTCCACCGATTAGAAAGTTCTGGTTGGAGGTCACTGCCCTTTATTAGCTCCATAACTCCGATACCTAAGATTTGTAATCCTCTGCGATGTCTATTAGGATATATTGATGATGAAGGACTGTCTAGAAATGTACAAAACGTTATATATATATATATATATATAGTTCTGTTTTATGCCAAAAAAATCAATAACCATGCATTGGAAATCTCAATCCTCACCCACTATAGCCTTTTGGCTCACTACTGTTAACCATGCCATCCCATTGTATAAGTTGACATATGAAGCCAGAGGATGCCCTACATTTTTTTCCAATATTTGGGATTCCTTGGTTAGCTCAGATCGTACCATGCCACCTTCCCCCTGATCTATGGGATGAGGCTGTAACACTGGCTTATGTTAAATGTATGTCTATACCTAGATTTCATAAGGGTCAAACCAAGCAGATTAGGAATGTACTTTTCATGTCGCTTTGTGTTTATTGACTGGATACCAGAAGATAGTGCTCTATCGTTGTTGTCAGTGGAAGAAATAATGCCCTATTGCTGTATTCACAGGAAGGAATAGTGCCCTGTCATTGGTGTCTGTGGGAGTAAAAGTGTCCCATTGTTGGTGCAGTGGAAGGAATAATGCCCCATCCTTGGCGTCAGGGGAAGAGATAGTGCTCCTTCATTGAATAGTAGGAATGGGGGCGGGGGATTTACTCACCACTGTTGGTGTGAGTAGGAGGAATGGTGCCTTGTATCAGTGGAAAGAATAGTGCTGCAAGGGCCAGATAAAGGCAAGCATAGGCCTCAGTTGGCAGACTGCTGTTCTAAGTTAATAGCCAGTACTGAATGTCACTATAAAGTGTCTGTCAAAAGTGCTTTAAACAAAGGATGGGCATGTAAGGACAGCGAGATTTACCTGTGTGAACAATCAAATCAAAAGCTTTTAGATGTTAATGCCTTCATACAAGATTAGGGAAGACAACCCAACTGACAAAATGTTATGACAGTAAAGCACTTCCATTTAAAGAAAAAAAAAAAATATATATATATATATAAACTGTACATACACTAAATTGGCAAAAGTATTGGGACACCTGCCTTTACACGCACATGAACTTTAATGGCATCTCAGTCTTAGTCCGTAGGGTTCAATATGGAGTTGGCCCACCCTTTGCACCTATAACAGCTTCAACTCTTCTTGGAAGGCTGTCCACAATGTTTAGGAGTGTGTGTGGGAATGTTTGACCATTATTCCAGAAGCGCATTTGTGAGGTCAGGCACTGATGTTGGATGAAAAGGCCTGGCTTGCAGTCTCCACTCTAATTCATCCCACAGGAGTTCTATTGGGTTGAGGTCAGGACTCTGTGCAGGGGCCAGTCATGTTCCTCCAACCCAAACTCGCTCATCCATGTCTTTATGAACCTTTTTTTGTGCACTGGTTCGCAGTCACGTTGGAACAGGAAGGGGCCATCCCCAAACTGTTAACACAAAGTTGGGAGCATGAAATTGTCCAAAATGTCTTGGTATGCCTTAAAATTATTGTAAAGGTTTGTTTTTAAATAAAAAAAAAAAAAAAAGAACATGTCTATACATACCTCCTCTGTGCAGTGATTTTTCACAGAGTGGCCCCAATCCTCCTCTTCTGGGGTCCCCCGCGGTGCTTCTCCTCCTCCTCTCGAGTGCCCCTGTAGAGAGCTGCTCCCCCTGGGGGCACTTGTGCAGGCACGCTCCTGGGTCCTGCTGCTGCGTTCATTGACAAATAATGCATTAAGGTAAGAAACCCTAAGGGTTTGCAAACCCCTTTAAATGTTCCCTTCTCTGGAACTAAGGGGCCAAGCCCAACCCCTGAAAAACAATCCCCCATAATAATCCTTCCTCCACCAAACTTTACACTTGGCACAATGCAGTCAGGCAAGTACCGTTCTCCTGGCAACCGCCAAACCCAGACACGTTCATTGGATTGCCAGACAGAGAAGTGTGATTCGTCACTCCCGAGAATGCTCTAGAGTCCAGTGGCTGCGTGCTTTACACCACTGCATCTGATGCTTTGCATTGCATTTGGTGATGTAAGGCTTGGCTCCACCTGCTTGGCCATGGAAACCCATTCCTTGAAGCTCTCTATGCACTGTTGTGCTAATCTGAAGGCCACATGAAGTCTGGAGGTCTGTAGCTATTGACTCTGCAGACAGTTGGTAACTTCTGCGCACTGTGAGATTCAGCATGCGCTGACCCCACTTTGCCATTTTACGTGGCCTACTACTTTGTGTCTGACTTGCTGTTGTTCCCAGTTGCTTCCACTTTGTTATAATACCACTAACAGTTGACCATGAAATATTAAGTAGCAAGGAAATTTCACGGATGGACTTATTGCACATTCCACACTTGAATTCACTGAGCTCCTGAGAGCAACCCATTCTTTCAAAAATGTTTGTAGAAGCAGTCTGCATGCCTTGGTACTTGATTTTATATACCTGTGGCCATAGAGGTAATTGGAACATCAGAATTCAGTGATTTGGAGGGATGTTCCAATACTTTTGGGAATACAGTGTGTGTGTGTGTGTGTATATATATATATATATATATATATATATATATATATACAGTATATATTTACTGTGCCTATTGTTATTATGGCACATGTCTTTGTCTTGTAATCTCTAGCAATACCCCTTTAACATCTTTGTTTCTCAAAGTGTAGATGAGAGGGTTGAGTATTGGAGTCACAACACTATAGAACAAGGTGGCCATTTTGTCCTGATTGGCCACATGAGTGTCTCCTGGTCTCATGTACATGAAAATTATTGTACCATAGAATAAAGTGACTACAGTTATGTGAGAGGCACATGTGGAAAAAGCTTTTTTCCGTCCCACTGATGTATTGATCTTAAGTATACTGTTGATAATGTACCCATAAGTAATAAGAATAAGGAAAAATGGCCCCATTACCACCAACATAGCACAGAAGAATATGATGGTCTTGTTAAGAGAAGCATCTGTGCAGGATAGCTCTAGTACAGATGGTACTTCACAAAAGAAATGGTTAATGACATTTGGGCCACAGAATGACAGCCGCAATGCAAACAATGTGTGTATTAATGAGTTTATAAGGCCTCCAATCCAACAGCCACTTGCCATTTTGATGCATAAGCTTGAATGCATAATGGTTGTATAATGTAAAGGGCTGCATATAGCCACATAGCGATCATAAGCCATTGCTAAGAGAAGGTAGCATTCTGTGCCTCCTAAACAGAGGTGTATAAACAGTTGGGTGAAACAACCATCAAATGATATACTTTTCTTCAGTGATAAAAAGTTATTGAGCATTTTAGGAACTATACTGGAGGTGTACCATATGTCCAAAAATGATAAGTTACTCAAGAAGAAATACATGGGCTTATGGAGACGGGGACTTATCCTGCTGATAAAAATAATAAGGACATTACCTATAAGTGATATAACATAACTGATAAGAAATATCACAAATAAAACAATCTGCATGTCCGGGCGTCTGGTCAAACCCAGAAGAATGAATTCCTCAACTTCTGTGTAGTTCCACGCAATCATTCCCATAAAGAAAATCTGGAGATAGAATTATGTTGTGAAATATCATGATATTCAGGCTTATTAGTAAAGAGTACTATAGCTCATTGACTTCACACGTCTGACAGCCTTCCAAGAACTTGGAAATCCGAAAAGTTGGACCTTTTCTCTCTGAGATCCCAGATTTAACTTCTTTTATGATAGTTAAATATCTAATTATACATCAAGCAGAAAAGTCACCTGACCCCTGCTGTAGAATCTGGATGTGGGTACGGTCTTGGTGGTTCGGATCTCTAGTCTCTTGGATTTCCATGTTATAGAAAACCTGACAGGTGAAAATCCAGCACACTAATGCCTCGTTTCCACTGAGCGGATCGGTTCGGTACGGTTCGGTACGGTGCGCTATTTTTAGTTTCACTTTCAATGATAACAGTAAACATGACAAATACAGGAGGGTGAATCTCCCTAATGGGGGCACAGACAGCAATACAAACCAAACAGGTTTTCTAATCCCTCTCCGCTGTATCCAAAGTAAAAAAAATGGCTAATAAGTGAATTTATGAAAAGAAAAAATAACCAGAGGGATTGCATTTGCAATTTATTTGTGTCTGTGTTTTATACCTTCATCATCCTCCTATAATATACTATATAGGGCTATACTGAGCCCCATGCCTACCCCAGAGGTTTTATGATATTCATCAAGAAGCACTTTTTAGCCACAGGACCATCACAATTTCTAGCTAACAATCCATTAGAGCTGCAAGATTAATCATTAAAGAATCAAAATCGCGATCCCCCCCTTCCGATCTTAAAACAGCATTTCTCCGATTCAGGCAGCCTGACAAGTTTATCTCAACATCGGAGATAAAGAGAAATATTGTAGTGTTCCCATTATGAAAGCGGCCCATACAACCGAACCATACCGCACCATTTAGGGTCCTGCTTCAGATGTGGGGTCATAGAAAATGGAACGGTTCAGTTAGGGTGGAGCTACGATACATTCCACTGATTGGTTGACAGAAAAACGTCTGCCAATCAGTGTGAGGCCACGCTAGGCATTTTTTCTAAACTCCGTATGGACCCTGGTGGTCCGACTTGCAGTGGAAATGCTCACCTGAATAGGCCGGACCATTCTAACCCTTCCAAACTGTACCGACCCGAACCGATCCGCTCAGTGGAAACGAGGCATAAGAAATCAATTTTAGTGTCATTTTCAAACTGAACTATTAGAACACGAGATGGCCCTTGTTGTCACCAGAGTTACCATATCTAGTGTCCCCATTATGAGATTTCCCATCTCTTACTTTTATGGGGACAACAAATTTGGGATTTTTTTTAACTTTCACTTTCAATGATAACAGTAAACAAGACAAATACAGGAGGTTGAATCTCCCTAATGGGGGCACAGACAGCAATACAAACCAGACACAGTCACTGTACAGCAAAGCTTAATTTGGGGTAGGGAAAAAACTACACAATGAGCCAATCGGTTGTGCTGCAGTGCTCATGCGCTTACAAGTGACATGCTGCTAGGAGGAGAGAACAGAACGACAGAGAGATGAGCTCATTAGTGTGCTGCTTCTTGTTTCACTGTCCAGTCACAGACTGGGGGAGGAACAATCTCTAGGGGTGTTACCAAACTGCAGCAGTGAAAACTCAGACCTCTACTCCATTTGGCAGACAAAGCTGTGCTGTGTGACAGTACTAAGTAAATCTGAGGATATCATGTAACTTCGCCCCAGAACAATACAACCACCCCCCGCCGTCATTTCCCAATACGGCGGGCGGGAGGTGGTTAAGCATGACATTGCATTAGCTATATTCCCAATGTAATCTCTTTCATCCAGAAAATGTCAGTTAACCACTTCAGCCCCAGAAGAATTTACCCCCTTCCTGACCAGAGCACTTTTTTGCGATTCGGCACTGAATCGCTTTAACTGACAATTGCGCGGTCGTGGCTCCCAAACTAAATTGACGTCCTTTTTTTCCCACAAATAGAGCTTTCTTTTGGTGGTATTTGATCACCTCTGCGTTTTTTTTTTTTTTTGCTCTATAAACAAAAAAAGAGCAACAATTTTGAAATAAAACGCATTATATCCCCCAAAAATATATAAAAAAACTATTTTTTTCCTCAGTTCAGGCTGATATATATTCTTCTACATATTTTTGGTAAAAAAAAAAATCGCAATAAGCGATTATTGATTGGTTTGCTTAAAAGTTATAGCGTTTACAAAATAGGGGATAGTTTTATGGCATTTTTATTAATAATATATTTTTTTTTAAATGGCGGCGATCAGCAATTTTTATTGTGACTGCGACATTATGGTGGACACATCGGACATTTTGACACATTTTTGGGACCATTGACATTTATACAGCAATCAGTGCTATACAAATGCACTGATTCCTGTGTAAATGACACAGGCAGTGAAGGGGTTAACCACTAGGTGGCAGTGTAGGGGTTACGTGTGTCCTAGGGGCATGTTTCTAACTGTGGGGGGTGTGGCTGTGTGTGACACATCACTGATCTCTGCTCCGATCACAGGGAGCAGAGATCAGTGACACTGTCCCTAGGCAGAACTGGGAGATGCTTGTTTACATTAGCATCTCCCCGTTCTTCCTCCCCGTGAGGCAATCGCGGGTAACCCTGTGGCGATCGAGTCCACGGGACCCGCGACCCGACTCACGAAGCTTGCCGCGGGCACGCGCACCTGCTGGCTGCCTCTTAAAGGGCAACGTACAGGTACGTGATTCTGCCTGTAGGTGCCCTTCTGCCGACGTATATCAGCATGAGGCGATCAGCAAGCGGTTAAACAAACCCATGCTCTAACATAGCAACATCATAATTGTTGGTGCCAACATATAGTATGCCAAGAACTTGGTATATCAAACAGGGTGGATCAAAATAAATTATTCTTTTTTTAAATCAGATTTTTTTTATTTAAATCTGATTTTTTAGGGATTTTTATCAAATTAATTTTAATAAAATGCTTTTGGAGTAAAAATCTATCTAAAGATAATTTTCTATTTACGATACATTAATAATTTAGTTTATTCAGCATGAAATTGAGCTTAGTTATGTAGCATGAGGCTGTATATTCTGCAATATTTAAATTTTTGGTAAACTCATTCAATGAATCCAAGCTCTGCAAGCTGAGATAACATGCACTGCATTGATGCATTCACACAATTTCACAGTAACCATGAGATAAAATAAAGTTCAGGAATATTCCTTTATCCCATTGTTTTGCAAATCTATGTACACTACAAACTGTATGATTGAATCTGTTCTGATATTGCTGTTTTACTAACCTGGCAACTTATTATTCTAAATAGGAAACCTTCATTTTGTTTGCAAATATTAAAGATTCTAACTACCAGCAAGAATAAGTCCTTACATTTAAAGAGCACCTGTCATTTCAGATCCATTATGGCACCGCCTGTTAGCGGGCATCCAATCACCTGCTGCCACCACGTCCCTCACCTTGTTGTGTCACTGCCGCATCACCAGCCATCCCATTAAAGTGAATGGGGTTGTCAGTGAGTCAACAACGGGTCAGAGGAGGAGCCGCTGCAGGACAGAGATGACAGTTGCTCTTTAAAAATCGCAATTTAACCACTTTCCTTGCTCATCATATGACACCCTGAAATTTGAGAGGGGATATCTGAATGATGGCTGCAGCTACAGGCCTCATCCAGATATCATCTTTTTCAGCCGCCAATTCTGTTCACTGTAAGAACAATCATAGCGGCAGTTCAGCCTCTTGATCGTTCTTACAGGCGGTGGGAGGGGACGCCGAAGAACGAATCAGTCGCTGCTGGAAGTTGAGCACGGAGATTTCCGGTGACCGGATGGTCCCCAATCATCTCTATGACCCTCGGAAGCCTGGGCGTGACATTATGACATCACGTCCGGGCCGGCGGAAGTAAATAATGCAGGGGACATGGCTGGAAAGGCAGAGAGAGTCTTTTTTTTTTATCTCAGCCTTTCAAGCCTGAAGGAGAGATGACCTCACATCTCTCCATAAAGAGGACCTGTAACGCACTATTCCTATTACAAGGGATGTCTATATTCCTTGTAATAAGAATAAAAGTGATCAAAACATTTTTTTTTTAACCACTTCAGCCCCGGACCAATTTGCAGCTAAAGGACCAGGCCCATTTTTGCAATTCGGCACTGCGTCGCTTTAACTAACAATTACGCGGTCATGCGACGTGGCTCCAAAACAAAATTGGCGTCCTTTTTTTTTCCCACAAATAGAGCTTTCTTTTGGTGGTATTTGATCGCCCCTGCGGTTTTTATTTTTTGCGCTATAAACAAAAATAGAGCGACAATTTTGAAAAAAATGCAATATTTTTTACTTTTTGCTATAATAAATATCCCCAAAAAATATATAAAAAAACATTTTTTTTCCTCAGTTCAGGCCGATACGTATTCTTCTACATATTTTTGGTAAAAAAAATCGCAATTAGCGATTATTGATTAGTTTGCGCAAAAGTTATAGCGTTTACAAAATAGGGGATAGTTTTATAGCATTTTTATTAATATTTTTTTTTTATTAGTAATGGCGGCGATCAGCGATTTTTATTGTGACTGCGACATTTTGGCGGACACATCGGACATTTTTGACACATTTTTGGGACATTTGTCATTTATACAGCAATCAGTGCTATTTAAATAGCACTGATTCCTATGTAAATGACAGTTGTAGTTAGGGGGTTAACCACTAGGGGGCGGGGAGGAGTCAGTGTGATGTGTTGTGTTTTTTTTACAGTAGGGGGGCGTGGCTGTACGTCTGACGTCATTGATCGGCGTTCCCGATGACAGGGAACCGCCGATCACTGACAGTCAGTGTAGGAAGCGCGGGGAGAGGTTTGTTTACATAGACCTCTCCCCGTTCTTCAGCTCCGTAACCCGATCGCGGGATACCAGCGGCGATCGGGTCCGCTGGTCCCACGGCCGGGGTCACGGAGCTCCCGACCAGGTCGCGAGCGCGCCGCTAGCGGCGCGCGCGCGACCCACGGGCAGGCACATGCACGATCACGTACAGGTACGTGATTCTGCCTGCCCGTGCCATTCTGCTGACGTATATATGCAGTGGCCGGTCGGGAAGTGGTTAAAGACAAAGTGTAAAAATAAAAAAATAAAAGTAAAACAAAGTAAAAAAAATTGAAAGTGCTCCTGTCCCTGCGTGCTCGAGCATAGAAGCAAACGCATACGTAAGTCACGTCCACATATGTAAACGACGTTCAAATCACACATGTGAGGTATCTCTATGTGCACTAGAGCGAGAGCAACAATTCTAGCCCAAGACCTCCTCTGTAACTCTGAACAGGTAACCTGTAAAAAAATTTAAAGCGTTGCCTATGGAGATTTTTAAGTACAAAAGTTTGGCGCCATTCCAGTGTGCGCAATTTTAAAGCATGACATGTTAGGCATCTATTTACTCGGTGTAAAATCATCTTTCATATTCTACCAAAAAAATTGGGCTAACTTTAGTTTGTTTTTTTTTAATTTATGAAACAGTTTTTTTTCTAAAACGACCGTTATTTTATTCCCCAGGGTCTCTGCTAAAAAAACACATATAATGTTTGGGGGTTCTGATTAACTAGAAACAAATTATGATTTTTGCATGTAGTGCCAGAATTGGCCCTGATGGGAAGTGGTTAAAGCCTGATATCAACATTTCAGAAGGCAAGTGATCTGGTGAACAGTCCCACTTGTTGGTGTTGATGGTTTATGATAAAGATAAGATTAAATATTTAATTTTACAATCAGTATGACAAGGATCATCACTACCAAATCACGTTATTATTTTTAGTAAAAAAAGTTCCTTCATTTAAAAAAAATCTACTGTTCTCCAGCTAAGCACATTTTTATGACTACCCATCATTAATGTAAACAGTCAATTGTTTTTAATCAGCAGTGAGATGTGAGGATCAACATGGCTGCCCTCATGTATATGAATTTAGACATGCGCAGAAAAATGTTTTTTAGTATATTAATACACATTTATCAAACTGTTAACATTAAAGTGACAGTAAACTTTAAAATCTGTTCAAGTATTTTTTTCTATTCTATTGCTCTCAGCCTCATAGAGGACGTTACAAGGAGGCAGTAAAACACAGTAAGAAACAAATTAATGAAAAATAG
Organism: Lithobates sylvaticus; assembly: GCA_028564925.1. Taxonomy (NCBI): domain Eukaryota; kingdom Metazoa; phylum Chordata; class Amphibia; order Anura; family Ranidae; genus Lithobates; species Lithobates sylvaticus. Next base: position 552,250,610 of record CM053029.1, on the reverse strand, counting down.
ATTACAGGCCCAATAAGTACATTAACCTAAACTGACTTCCTATGTACCACATTTGTAGCCATGACTGGCAGTTGTGGTGGTGAAAAATGTGTGTTTTTTTAAAGCCAGTGTGCATGGAGCCCTTTTTTTTTTTTCATTTTATGCTTCTAAACATAAAAAAAAAAGTTCTATTCCCCTGCATTGCAGAAGGTCAGATAGGAATCATGTGCCTTATGCTGAGCCAACTGTACTGAGTTGTCCATGGTAAATGTAGATACTGGTGACATAGTTCTACACATCTACTATAAAATGTACAGTATACAGATAAGGGCATTGGGCTCTTACTTACTTTGACTCAGAAAGCCTGCAAGCAAGTGACAAAACAACCAGGCAACTAGCATTTTCAGAAGGGGGTCAGCAACAGCAGCCGCTTTATTTTTATTTCAACAGCAACTAGTCTTTCCATGTAACAATTCACAATATTTTTGCAGGGACACAGTGACAACACTGACATACAACGGCTCTTTAGAAAATTGTAGTAACTGTGCAGATTCACAAAAGAATTACTACAAATTTGCTCAGTTGTATGTTGTAATTTTTAAAGGTGCAATTATCTTTAAAAACTTTCTTCCATGGAGCCTCATATTTCAGAATTGAGATTTCAGGTTTGACTGTCTCCATCATGGGTTTAAAATGAACAATCAGATTGATGAGATTGGGATTCAATTCAGACAGTCACAGGCTGCCAGCATGTAGATTAGAGAAGTATTTTACGAGTTTCCTATTTCCATATCCCTCCTTTTTTGGATATTGTTTTTATAATTTTTTTTGTTATTTTGTACCTTTTATGATGTTTTCCAGCTTGATTTCCATCCTACCTTGCTGTGGCAAGGTACGTTTTCCGCGTTTGCATCAGCCGCCTTCCTTCTGGGACCTGTGTGTGTCCCAGAAGATGACGGGACCATTCAGAACACATGTGCAGTAGGAAACCGGGTATGGAGCCTGAAGGCTTCACTGCAGATTTTCTTTAGTTGCAATGCCAATACCAGTGCCCGAGCCAATGGAGGAATCGGCTTTGGGGGGCAGACATTGCAGGATCCCTGGACAGGTACCGTATTTTCCGCACTATAAGGCGCACCGGATTATAAGGCGCAGTCTCAATTACGGGTCTATTTTTGCACTTAACCCATACATAAGGCGCATTGCATTATAAGGTGCATGCTAAAACATACGGTCTACAAAAAAGGCGTGGCGGAGGCGCGTCGGAGGTAAGCGTACGTACTGCACTTATTACATAATGTTCTCTGATTGGTTTATCGCTGCCAGTGTACGTAGTGTACGTAGTGTACGTATTACGTCCCTGTGTCAGCGGGAAATGGTTCGACAGTCAACCAAGCGGAGCGCTTACCAAAGTCGCACAACAACATTTTTACAGATTTTGGAACTCAGTGCATACATAAGGCGCACCAGATTATAAGGCGCGCAAACGATTTGAAGGAAAATTTAAGGCTTTTAGGTGCGCCTTATAGTGCGGAAAATACGGTAAATGTCCTTATATTATAATTCATTAACTACATTATTTGAAGATGCCGACTTTACATTTTTTTTTCTTTTTTTAGAGGCTGGAACGCTTTAGCATATATAGAGCACATGGCTTACCTGATATCCCTCCTGACACAGAAAACAAAAATATTTAAACTGCAGTCTCCATTTTATATACATTGTGTTTGTCTCCAAGGTATAGAATTCAGAGACCATGTATAGATTCTATGTCTACATGATACAGCTTGTAAGACTTTATTAATCCCTGATGAATACTCTTGTGCTGCTAATGAACTTTTTTACCCATGGGAGATAATATCTCAAAACACCAGCAAGAAAGAAAAGTTAAAAAAAGAAAGCTGGAAAGAAACTAAAATGTACCTGTGATATTAAAGGCTAATTTAGCCTTTGTGGTTTTATTTATAAAATGACTTCACTGGTGTAACTAACACTTTAGGCATACCGTATATACTCGAGTATAAGCCGAAATTTTCAGCACATTTTTTTGTGCTGAAATTGCCACCCTTGGCTTATACTCGAGTCAAGCACTTCTGCAGCAAAAAAAAAAATGTCCAACCCGACTTTGGGGCCCCATACCTCGGGGACACTTGGAGCTAGGAACCCCAAATTTGGCATTCAAACCCAGTGAACTAGCACTACAACATATCCAAAGATGGGGTTCCTAGCACTAAGTGGCCCTGAGATACAGGGCCCCAAATCGGTTCAGAAAATGTCATTTTGCTGCAGAAAAGTGCTTGAGATTTTCTGACCCGAATTTGGGGCCACATATCTCGGGGACATTTGGTGCTAGGAACCCCAAATGTTGTATTCCAACCCAGTGGAATTAGCACTACAACATATCTAAAGATGGGGTTCCTAGCACTAAGTGACCCTGAGATACAGGGCCCCAAATCGTCAACTGTGTCCATCTGCATGGGCACAGTGAGGCTGCAAATGGGCATCGTTGACCCTCTTTTCCACTTACAGTAGCTGCGCATTTCTCACCCTAGGCTTATACTCGAGTCAATAAGTTTTCCCTTGTTTGTGGTAAAATTAGGTGCCTCGGCTTATATTCGGGTCGGCCTATACTCGAGTATATACGGTAACTTGTTTTCTTTTTTTTTTTATCTGTTAATGGAGTCAAGGAGTATATGGCTCTCTCAAGTTCTAAATTATGTGCCCCCATTGGGGTGATTTCCTATCACTGTGACTATTTACATTTGTATTTATTTTATTTAGTAAGTGAGAATGCAATTGCCAAACATAAGGCCACAACATTTGTTTCACAAAGTATTTTATTAGGATTTTGACGTTTTTTTTTTTTACAGAAAACCGTTGCTCAATAATACAGAACATAAAGGTGTAACAGAGGGGGAGATGTATAAATGCACCAATTAGAGAGGAACAGCAAAACAGAATTAAATAATGAACAGTAATAGATGATTGTGCATACTCCTTGAGGGGGTACACATACAAAACACACCGGCAGTGGTGTTCCATGCCGGTAAAGGCGCATGTCTCTGTGAAAGGGGCAGTAAAAGATGCTATGGATTCAAACTCAGAATCTAGGGAAGGTAAATGGAGGATATAAAGTAGAGTCTGAGAGACCAAGGGGTAGGTGCAAAAGATGTAGAGGAAGGGAGAGCAGGAAGAAAGAAGACTTTTCTGGGGGGGGGGGGGATGAGGGAGGTAGGATAGGAAGAGTTCCAATGGGGTCCAGTCAGCCTAGCTAGCGGTAGTGATCCATTCAGGTAATCACATGGAGAGTAGAGTACAGTCCAGATTTAGGTGGTCATTATAGGATAACCATGGGTCCCAGATCTTCAAAAATTTGGTGTGGGTATCAGTAAGTATAGAGGTAAGTTTTTTTCATGAACCATAGTACCCATGAGCCTCTGACCTCAACGGAGATAAGAAACGGTTGTCGCCAGGCACTAGCCAATGTCTGTTGGGCCGCCAGGAAAACAAATTCCACCAGCTTCCTGGCTTATGTAATAAGGCTTCCCAGGGATTACATGCAAGGGAGATGTTTAGGACTGATCCTATTGTATAGACTTGTGGCCAGAATCGCATCACCTTTGGGCAGGACCACCAGATGTAAAAGAGAGTGCCTTGCTCTCTACAACCTCAAAAGCACGAAGGGGATGCAAATAACTAATATAAGGCCTGTGCTGTGATAAAAGCAGTACGGTCGATATACAAAAACCCTATGGAACCATAATGATAATCACCTGATATAGACATTCCCATGCTGCCCCTATCCGACAGGACCACATGCTGACGATGCACTGATTGTGAGACATACAGTTGCAAAAACAAGTATGTGAACCCTTTTGGAATGATATGGATTTCTGCACAAATTGGTCATAAAAAGTCACAACAATAGACATTCACAGTCTGCTTAAACTAATAACACACAAAGAATTAAATGTTACCATGTTTTTATTGAACACACCATATAAACATTCACAGTGCAGGTGGAAAACAGTATGTGAACCCCTAGACTAATGAGATCTCCAAGAGCTAATTGGAGTGAGGTGTCAGCTAACTGGATTTCAATCAATGAGATGAGATTGGAGGTGTTGGTTACAGCTGCCCTGCCCTATAAAAAACACACACCAGTTCTGGGTTTGCTTTTCACAAGAAGCATTGCCTGATGTCTGTCATTGAATGATGCCTTGCACAAAAGAGCTCTCAGAAGACCTACGGTTAAGAATTGTTGACTTGCATGAAGCTGGAAAGGGTTATAAAGATATCTCGAAAAACCTTGCTGTTCATCAGTCGACGGTAAGACAAATTGTCTATAAATGGAGAAAGTTCAGCACTGCTGCTACTCTTCCTAGGAGTGGGCATCCTGTAAAGATGACTGCAAGAGCACAGCGCAGACTGCTCAATGAGGTGAAGAAGATTCCTAGAGTGTCAGCTAAAGACTTACAAAAGTTTCTGGCATATGCTAACATCCCCGTTAGCGAATCTACGATACCTAAAACACTAAACAAGAATGGATTTCATGAGAGGATACCACAGAGGAAGCCACTGCTGTCCAAAAAAAACATTGCTGCACATTTACAGTTTGCACAAGACCACTTGGATGTTCCACAGCAGTACTGGCAAAATATTCTGTGGACAGATGAAACCAAAGCTGAGTTTGGAAGAAACACACCAACATCAAAATCTCATCCCAACTGTGAAGTATGGTGGTGGGGGCATCATGCTTTGGGGCTTCTTTGCTGCATCAGGGCCGGGACGAATGGCCTTAAGTTCTCCTGCAAAATGTGGGTGTTGCAACAGGACAACGACCCAAAGCATAGAAGTAAATCAACAACAGAATGGCTTAAACAGAAGAAAATACGCCTTCTGGAGTGGCCCAGTCAGAGTCCTGACCTCAACCTGATTGAGATGCTGTGGCATGACCTCAAGAATGCGATTCACACCAGACATCCCAAGAATATTGCTGAACTGAAACAGTTCGGTAAAGAGGAATGGTCAAGAATTACTCCTGACCGTTGTGCAAGTCTGATCTGCAACCACAGGAAACGTTTGGTTGAAGTTATTGCTGCCAAAGGAGGTTCAACCAGTTATTAAATCAAAGGGTTCACATACTTTTTCCACCTGCACTGTGAATGTTCACATGGTGTGTTCAATAAAAACATGGTAACATTTAATTCTTTGTGTGTTATTAGTTTAAGCAGACTGTGATTGTCTATTGTTGTGACTTAGATGAAGATCAGATCACATTTTATGACCAATTTGTACAGAAATCATTCCAAAAGTGTTCACATACTTTTTTTTTGCAACTGTATTAGGGTAGGATACTCCACCTACTTGGTGGTTTCCTTCCTTCTCCCTTATGTTCTTTATCCATACTACATTGTCCATTTTACCATACTAGATTCTATTGTTGTTTTTGTATATTTTTTGTAGAGACTTATGCATCTGCTCCTGAGGAAGTGGATTTCAGACCACGAAACGTGTCAAGCTTGTTGATGCAATTATATTACACCACTATGCGTTTCTATACATTTTATTGTATTTGTGTTATTTGTTTCTCATGCATATACTGTTATTGCAGCATGTCACAGTCTAGCCATATCTGATGTATACAATTTTACCTTGAGATTCCAATTATTTATGACACAAGGTGATAAGTTCTTTCAATAAAACTAGCTCTCATCAATATTGCTACTCTTTTACCTCTCTTTCTTTGTTGATTATGATACTGTGGTTTACCCACTGTAAGCTAGGCCTCTCATTTAAAGTCCAGGGATGAAGATACCTAGCTCTAGTGTAGGAGGTGCCCTAGTCATAGCACCTTAGCATAGGCAGGTGTCTCATTTAAAGTCAGACCCAGATCTCCATCTGGCAGATCTGCTAGTTTTTAATCTGCCAATACACAGTGCAAATGCATACAGATTGGCAATTAACCACTTGACGACCAGCCACCGTCATTATACTGTGGCAGGTTGGCACGTTCCTGCGAACCGTCGTAGCTGTAAGTCGGCCCCTTAAAGCGGAAGTAAACCCATTGATTTAACAGTTTAAAAAAAAAAAGGCATGCCGGGAATGCTAACTGCACATTGGCTGTGCTCTCAACCAAACAGTCAAACCATCCAATGGCTGGTGTCATAACGGATCACATGTGCAGCACCGTGGCAGTTGAAGATTAAACAGAGGCAAAGATGGCAGCTTCCTTGGCTAAAAACGATAAGGGGGTTTACTTCCACTTTAAGCTTGGATAATAGGCGTGCGCACGCCGCCGCAGCCACGTGCGCACACCACTGGAGCCACTGCGGGGGTGCTGATGTGCGTGGTCGCGATGACCCCTGGCCACGTACGATCGCAGGCACGAGAGCCAGAACAGGGATGTGTGTCTGTGTGTGTAAACACACAAATCCCTGTTCTGTGAGGAGAGGAGAGACAGATCGTGTGTTCCTACTAGCTTGGAACAACAATCTGTCATCTCTACTAGTTAGTCCCATCCCCCTACAGTTATAATACACACGAGGGAACACTCAGTTAACCCCTTGATTGCCCCCCTAGTGTTAACCCCTTCCCTGCCAGTGACATTTACACAGTAATCAATGCATTTTATAGCACTGATCGCTGTATAGTTGTCAATGGTCCCAAAAATGTGTCAAAAGGGTCCGATCTGTCTGCCATAATGTTGCAGTCCCGATAAAAATCGCTGATCACCGCCATTACTAGTAAAAAAAATAATAATAATAATAATAAAAAAAATGCAATAAATCTTTCCACTATTTTGTAGACGCTATAACTTTTGCGCAAACCAATCAATATATGCTTATTGCGATTTTTATTACCAAAAATATGTAGATTGCATATTGGCCTAAACTGAGGAAAAAAATAGCCTTTTTTAAAAAAAAAGCTAAATTGGTGATATTTATTATAGCAGAATGTAGAAAATATTGTGTTTTTCAAAGTTGTCGCATTTTTTTGTCTATAGCGCAAAAAAAAAAAAACGCAGAGATGATCAAATACCACCAAAAGAAAGCTCTATTTGTGGGAAAAAAGGGACGTCAATTTTGTTTGGGTACAGTGTCGCACCACCGTGCAAATGTCAGTTAAAGCATTGCAGTTCTGTATCGTAAAAAATGGCCTGGTCATAGAGCAGCCACATCTTCTGGGTCTGAAGTGGTTAACTTAGACCAAGCACATAGACACTATTGTAACAGAGTTATGAGCCCTACACAGATGTCTCTTATTCATTTTATAATTTAATATCCTGAAAGTGGGAAGTGCATAAAATATATACAGAAATAAACTTTACCGAAGTGTATCCTTTGGCAGAAGCATGCCAGAATGTATGAATTCCCCAGTCAGAGGGATGGTCATCGTAGGAATCACCCTGTCCATATCCCATGCTTTTTAATTTATTGGAATATGGATGTGGGCTGGACTTCAGCCCTTGACCAATCAACCCTGGTGGGGGGGTGGTTCCTTTCTCAGCTCCACACGATGTTCTGTGTTCTGAAATTAGCAGAGTTGAATTGGCTCGGAACGGCTCTGATCGTTGTGTCCAATCGCGACAGTACCAATCACTGCCTGCCGCAATAAGGTGCCCTGTAACAGTTGTGGATTTCTCCAGGATTCTAAATGTGCTACCTATACAGGTTTACATGTACACGTAGCCCAACATGTGTACAATCAGAAGGAACTATTTTAATCTCTCTGCAGCTAATATTTTTGCTTTTATGAGAGATAAAATGTATTCCTGCAATTTGTTGATACTGTATAATTCAAAGCTGGCAGACCGTTCGGGGCCTCATGACCAGAGGCGGCTCTAGGATTTGTGAGGCTTTAGGCAAAACTAAGACATGAGGCCCCACTCATGCCCATAATGTGAAAAATAATGAAAGCGATCAATAAAAATAAACTGTATTAGTAGGGCACAGTACACGAGTCAGGAGGGTACAGTACAGGAGGGTAAGTGGATACAGTACAGGGGGCAGGAGGATACAGTACAGGGGGAGCAGGAGGTCTCAGTACAGGGGGTAGGTAAGTGGGCACAGTACAGTGGGTCGGTAAGTGGACACAGTACAGGGGCAGTAATGAATGTTACTAATATGGTCTCCTCAGAGAGCTGCGCAGGGAAGCTGCTCTCACAGATCCCACCTATTCTGGCAGTCTGTCACTGGGCTAAATCTAAACTGGAATGACAACTCCCCCTCTACCTTCCCATACAGAGTTGTTTGCTCTTATGTGGCACTTTGCAGGGTTAAGGAAGGACCCCAAGGTGGAACATCTTATAACTGCTGCTGCTTGTGTGGGTGGGATGTGTACTGCACCAATCACATGAGAGGAATAGGAGAGGAGGGTCACAGGGATTGGTGCAGCACACATCACACCCACACAAGCAGCAGCAAAAGTAAGATGCTCTGCCTCTGGGTTCTTTCTTCGCCCCTGAAAAAATAGGAGTGGGGGGTGGGGCTGGGAACCATGGGGTAGGGGAGTAGGAGGAGGGTTGAAAAAGGGGGGAGTGGGTAACGGATGGGGATTGGGTAAAGGAGAACTGGAGTGATCAGGGGAGAAAGATGGAAGGAAGGAAAGAAAGAAAGAAAGAAAAAAATTAAATAAAATGAAAGAAAGAAAGAGGAGGATGAAGGGAGAAAGGAAAAAGAGAAAGAAAAAAGAGAAAGCAAGAAAGAGAGAAATAAAGCAAGGATGAGGGGAGAAAAAAGGAAAGAAAGAAAGAAACATAGATAGACAGATAAAGGGAGAAATAAAGATAGATAGATAGATAGATAGATAGATAAAAGGGAGAGACAAAGAAAGAAAGAAACATAGATAGATAGACAGATAAAGGGAGAAATATAGATAGATAGATAGATAGATAGATAGATAGATAGATAGATAGATAGATAGATAAAAGGGACAGAGAAAGAAGGGTCAAGAGAGAAAGAGAGAAGGGAAGGAAGGGCACCCCTACATCAGTGTACAGTGTACTCACTCGGAGGCAGGGACTGGATGGATGGATCAGACTCCATCTTTTCTTTCCGTTTGCTGGGCTTTAGCTTCAATCTTCCCGCCCACATTCCTTAGGCAGCAGAACAGTGTCTGTCAGGGAGAGTGGGCGGGGCGTACACAGCAGGAGAGGACGGGAGGAGGGGGAGGAGTATAAGCAGCTACTCTCCTCTGTCTGGCTGTGCGGGCAGCAGGGGGAGGGGAGAAGTGTCAGAGTTGGCAGTGATATGCCCAGCTCATCTCTCTCTATCTGAAGCTCTCAGTGAGCTCTGATCCCCCTGCTGATCTGTCCCGCTCGCGGCCGGTTTTCTGTGTCACTGGGAGGACTCGGCGCTGTGCTGGTGGCGTAGATCTCTGCTACTAGAAGACGCGACTCTGTTATAAGGTAAACTAGGCGGCCGCAAGGCCCCTCTGATTGCGGGGCCTAAGGCGACCGCCTAATTTGCCTAATTAGAGGGCTGCCTTTGCCTGTAACCACCCTTCAGGCCCAGTGTTACGTAAAAGTAACTTAGTCCGCCACCAGGATCATTTCATCCTGCACCTGGCTGTGTCGAAGACTCAGCAGCTAGGTGCAGGAACAGACATACACCTCTTCAGAACCCATAACAACTGGTGCCCAGTGGCCACACTGAATCGGTTGTTAACACTTCTGTCCGATCAGCCAGACACCAGCCCTCTTCTGCCTTTTCCTGTGAAACCACTCAACACGTCGCAGTTCATGAAACATACCCGGATTCTCCTCAGCAACCTACACCTAAACCCCAGTCAGTACTCCGGGCATTCATTTCAGATTGGGGCAGCCTCAACAGCATCCCGGCAAGGCATCCCGGACCACATCATTAAGAAGCTAGGTAGATGGAAGTCAGCCTGCTTTTCCCGCTATATACCTAATCCACAAGTGGAAATGGCCCAGGCATTTGCCAAGCTTACCCAGTGACTTGTCTCATCAATAAAGCTATTTCCCTACCTGAATGTTTTGCCCCCTTATTTTGGTGTACCATACGATAGACCAAGGCACACTTTCAGGTCCATTTCATGTTGGTAAGTTTGTGTTAAACCTGTATGTCATCTTTACACGTATCGGCCATAGGGCTCTAAACCATAAATAAGAAGGCCAGTATGGTGGCCTGAAATTATGGGAGGAGCCCGGAGGGTATTTAACCAGCCCACAGGCTGCCGGTCTTTGTCGGTTTCCTGTGCGAGATACCCACCCTCCCTTCCCCTTCTTAGGGCATTTGTCAAGTATTCTTACTCCAAACAGAATACTCATTTCACATCATTTCATAGCTACTGTCATTTCATCATTTCTTATCTAGGGTATGCCCCCTTATTTTGGTGTACCATACGATAGACCAAGGCACACTTTCAGGTCCATTTCATGTTGGTAAGTTTGTGTTAAACCTGTATGTCATCTTTACACGTATCGGTCATAGGGCTCTAAACCATAAATATATATATATTTTTTTTTTTTTTCTATGCTGTTCTATTGTTTTTCTATGCTATTCTTTTCTATTCTATTCTAATCTATTCTATACAAATTCAAATTCATTCTATGCGAAATTCGGATTTGGGATAGGATGAATTTGATTAGAAAAGATTAGAATGTAAATAATAGAAAAGAATAGAATAGAAAAACAATAGAACAGAATCAATTAATATATAATATAATATATATTATATTTTATTCTATTCTGTTCTATTGTTTCTCTATTTTATTCTTTTCTATTATTTTCTATTCTAATCTTTTCTATTCAAATTCATTCTATGCCAAATTCGAATGTTGGGAGAGGGTTTTATATATATATATATATATATATATATATTTTTATATATATTTTTTATATTTTTTTTCTGTTCCTTTCTATTGTTTTTCTATCCTATTCTTTTCCATTATATTCTAATATTTTCTAGTCGAATTCGATTGCATTCTATCCGAAATTCAAATTTCGGAAAATGTTTATATATAGTTTACTTTTTCGAATGCTGTCGAATTTTTTCAAATGCGGTTGATTATTTTCGAATTCAAACTAATTTTTAAAATTTGATCAAATCTTTTTCGAATTCAAATAGGAAACAAATCTATTGTAGTTTTTTCTATTTAAATTTGAATTAATTCGTTCTGAGCTGGCCTGGGGCCCCAGCCATGCAGCCGGCAGCCGCTTCCTATAAGCAGGGAAGTCTTTAGCGCAGGGAAAACGGGGCACGTCCTGGGCCCAATCTTTGTAGGGGGGCCCACGCTACCCATGAATTGGGGCCCTGATGACGGCTTTGCAGAGTGCACAGAGGAAAGGGGAGGCTGTATATTCCCGATCTAGCCAGCAGAGAGGGGACAAGGCCGGGAGCTTCACTGACCCCGCCCCATGTAGCCTGTATGCTCGGTTAGAGCAGTGATCAGAGTGGGCGCGTCAGTGGAGCTCCTGGCTCTGCCCCCTACTGGCTTGGAAATACATAGGTCTGGGGGCGGGTCCGGAAGCTCCACTGACACGCCCACTCCAATCACTGCTCTAACTACAGCCGCTCTGTTCCGAGTGGAGCGCCCGGCCCCGCCACCTCTCTGCTGGCTAGCGCGCGAATACAGCCTCCTGTGTCCTCTGTGCACTCTGTCATCGGGGCCCAAATTCACAGGTAATCTCATGCAGTATGTCCGCAGTCTGGTAATCTCATGCAGTATGTCAGCAGTCTGGTAATCTCATGCAGTATGTCCGCAGTCTGGTAATCTCATGCAGTATGTCCGCAGTCTCTGGTAATCTCATGCAGTATGTCAGCAGTCTCTGGTAATCCCATGCAGTATGTCCGCAGTCTCTGGTAATCTCATGCAGTATGTCCGCAGTCTGGTAATCTCATGTCGCAGTATGCAGTATGTCCGCAGTCTGGTAATCTCATGCAGTATGTCGCAGCAGTATCTCTGGTAATCTCATGCAGTATGTCCGCAGTCTTTGGTAATCTCATGCAGTATGTCCGCAGTCTCTGGTAATCTCATGCAGTATGTCCGCAGTCTCTGGTAATCTCATGCAGTATGTCAGCAGTCTGGTAATCTCATGCAGTATGTCTGCAGTCTCTGGTAATCTCATGCAGTATGTCCGCAGTCTGGTAATCTCATGCAGTAATTCATGCAGCATGTCCGCAGTCTGGTAATCTCATGCAGCATGTCCGCAGTCCTCTGGTAATCTCATGCAGTCTGGTAATCTCATGCAGTATGTCCGCAGTCTCTGGTAATCTCATGCAGTATGTCAGCAGTCTCTGGTAATCTCATGCAGTATGTCCGCAGTCTTATAGTCTCTGGTATCTCATCATATGTCCGCAATCTCATGTATGTCCGCAGTCTGGTAATCTCATGCAGTATGTCAACAGTCTGGTAATCTCATGCATCATGTCCGCAGTCTCTGGTAATCTCATGCAGTATGTCAGCAGTCTCTGGTAATCTCATGCAGTATGTCAGCAGTCTGGTAATCTCATGCAGCATGTCCGCAGTCTCTGGTAATCTAATGCAGTATGTCAGCAGTCTCTGGTATTCTCATGCAGTATGTCCGCAGTCTGGTAATCTCATGCAGTATGTCCGCAGTCTCTGGTAATCTCATGCAGTATGTCCGCAGTCTCTGGTAATCTCATGCAGTATGTCTGCAGTCTCTGGTAATCTCATGCAGTATGTCCGCAGTCTGGTAATCTCATGCAGTATGTCAGCAGTCTGGTAATCTCATGCAGTATGTCCACAGTCTGGTAATCTCATGCAGTATGTCCGCAGTCTCTGGTAATCTCATGCAGTATGTCCGCAGTCTGGTAATCTCATGCAGTCTGTCCACAGTCTGGTAATCTCATGCAGTATGTCTGCAGTCTCTGTAATCTCATGCAGTATGTAATCAGTATGTCTGCAGTCTCTGGTAATCTCATGGCTTTGCTTGCATGCGGGGGGGGGGGGGGGGGGGGGTGGTTTCTCCATGTCCATTTTGCTTAGGGCCCCCAAATTCCTTCAAACGGCCCTGACCTCAATCAACACTGGAGGCAAGGGACCTTCCCAAGAAGGTACCCAGGAGATGGGGTGACGGATAGATATCTAATATCTAGTAGCATTGAATTGGAATGATGTAACCCTTCTGCAACTTACACTATTAATGTGGCAAATGTTAAACAAGGTTAACCTGAAAGAACACAGTTTTAACAGGGGGATCTAAAACATTGCGACTTTATTGCCACTTTATGTCTCAGAGATGGAACACCTCTGAATGGGACCTGAGGCTTATCAGGAAGTAAGCAGCCTAAGACCCGATCATTTTTGTGAATGGGCCAGTGTCTTTTAATGATATTCCTCATTGCATAGTGTTGAATGGAAAATAAAGTAATAACAGAAAAATAAAAATCCTGGGTAGTCCTAAGTGCTATATAATCTTTATCAACCAGCAATGCTTTGCTATCCATTGTCTGGATTTGGGAGATAGTGTTTGCCAAGGAAGTCTCAATATATCCTTTTTCTGAAAAGCAAGACTTAAAGCAGAGTTCCAGGCAAAAAGACAGGCAAAAGACAAATCTGATTTAAACAATAGTACACCCCCCTCATTTTTGGATATATATATTTTTAATGACTATTTGGTACCTTTTTTCTTCTAGACTTGCGCCGTGGCAAGGTACGTAATTTCCATGATCGCATAGTGTCCTCCTCCTTCCCTCCGCTGCCTTCTGGGAACTGTGTGTGTCCCAGAAGACAATGGGACCATTCAGAAAGTGCCACGCAACTCGTGCATGTGCAGTAAGAAACCGGTTGTGAAGCCTGAAGGCTTCACTGCCGGTTTCTATTACTAGCAATGCCGACACCTGCACCCGATGGACGGATTGGCTTGGGGTGCCATCATTGCGGGCTCCCTGGACAGGTAAGTGTCCATATTTTAAAAGTCAGCAGCTACAGTATTTGTAGCTGCTGACTTTTATTTATTTTGACGGTCACTCACCTCAAAGTTCAACTGTATACCTCTATCGTTCCCATGGAGTTACTGCATGAATAACTCCAAGGAAGCAATTTCCCAATCCCAAAAGAGGAGGATGTCATCTATATACCTCCTCCACAAGACCAATTGAGGTCTGGGAGGGGCATAGACAACATCCTCCTGCCCTTTAGCCATAAATAAATTAGCCAAAGTGGGGGTAAATTTTTCCCCATGGCAACACCTTTACTTTACTTTGCAGATAATATTGCCCATGAAACGTAAATGTGAGTAGCCGTAAATGATAATAAATCCAGAATATAATTTCTCTGTATACAAGGGATGGTAGAGTCCTGACTAAAAAAATAATCCTCAGCCTTCAGTATACTTGACTAATTTATGTACAGTTTATATTTTTAACTTGCTTGAGATCGTGCCATAGCGCTACAGTGGGATTCGGGTCAGGGCTCTGACTTTTCCATTATAAAATAATATTTTTTTATGGTTATTATACTTTTTGCTGATACACTCCTAGGCTCTGAAATGTGGACCAATGACAAGTTGCCTGGCGCAACTTATTTTAAGATTTAGTTCACCTGAGAAGACCTCAGCTTCTGCTTTAGAATTTCGTGTCCAAACTGGAGTTTATTAGCTCCTCAATGACTGCAAGCTGCCAGGTTCTAAGGCAGCAAAGACACCCCACATAATTTTACACTCTCCTTCATACTTCAGATTTATTTCTCTACAAAAAAAAATTCATCAAAAAGTTCACCATGCACCACAAAGCATTGTTGTAATAGTACTTTGAAAAAACTGAGTGATGTTTGGTGTAATCCTAGCTCTGATATTCACTTGTCATATGGATGCTGCATCTCCTTGGTTCAGCAAAGAATCTTGTAAATCAAAAGGATTGCTTTATTCATGGTATACATGATATAGATCCACGTCTGTTGTATAGTTTTTCCTGGCGGACTTCCAATATGTTTTTTGTGAAGTAATATGTTACAAGGGCTATTGCAGTGTTTCCAATAATTTGTTTGATATGATATGGAGTCTTTTTGCAGCTTTTTAGCCTTATTAAGGTTTGAATAATGTACATAATAAATATTGCTGTTTTTAATTATTTATGAGTAGTGTATAAGGGATACAATTTGTAACAGCATACCATGACAGGATGATCTAAACATGAGTTCTATTATTGAGCTTTTCCAAATATCAATAACTATTTTGAGTGTAAGGATTATCAGATGAACCTGGAGGCTTAGCTTATATTTTTGTGTTTGAGTTTTCCACTCTTCTTCTATTCTTTCTCTGCAAGTTATTGTTTTTTGGGCGACATTATGGCTTTAGCTGTATTATAGATGATTTAGTAAAATAATCTGCAAGAGCACAGATTGGAGTGCAGTTCTCGTCAACTTATTTTCATCTGATGACAAGCAAAGACGTTTTTTTTTTAAACCTTCACTTGGAGTCCAGAGACAAGAGGAAGGAGCAGGTCTAGAGTGGTGCATTGGGTTTGGTCTATATAGCTGTACTTATAGTTCCTATTCTCATTCTGACACATGCTTTTTTCTTGTAATCCACAGCAACGCCCCTTTAACATCTTTGTTTCTCAAGGTGTAGATGAAAGGGTTAAGCATTGGAGTCACAACGCTATAAAACAAGGTGGCCATTTTATCCTGGTTGGCCACGTGAGTGTCTCCCGGTCTCATGTACAAATAAATAATTGTACCATAGAATAAGGTGACTACAATAATATGTGAAGCACAAGTGGAGAAAGCTTTTTTCCGGCCGACGGATGTACTGATCTTAAGTATACTAAAAACAATATTTCCATATGTAATTAAAATAAAGAAAAATGGGCTTATAACCACAAACATAGCACACAAAAAAAGAACGGTCTTATTAAGAGAAGCATCTGTGCAGGACAGTTCTATTATATATGGTATCTCACAGAAAAAATGGTTAATGACATTTGGGCCACAGAATGGCAATTGCAGTGCAAATAATGTGTGTATTAATGAGTCTATAAAGCCCACAATCCAACAGCCACTTGCCATTTTCACGCATAAGCTTGGATGCATAATGGCGGTATAGTGTAATGGGCTACATATAGCCACATAGCGATCATAAGCCATTACTAGGAGAAGGAAGCATTCCGAGCCTCCTACACCCAGGTGTATAAACAATTGGGTGAAACAGGCATCAAATGATATACTTTTCTTCAGTGATAAAAAATGTATCAGCATTTTGGGAACTATACTGGAGGTGAAACAAATGTCCATAAATGATAAGTTACTCAAGAAAATATACATTGGTGTATGGAGACGGGGGCTTATCCTACTGGCAAAAATAATAAGGACATTACCCATAAGTGATGTAATATAACTGATAAGAAATACCAAAAATAAGACAGTTTGTATATCTGGGCGTCTGGTCAACCCCAGAAGAATGAATTCCTCAACTTTTGTGTAGTTCTGCATCATTATTCCCATTAAGAAAGTCTGGATATAGAACTATGTTGTGAAAATGCCATAATAATCAGGCTTATGAATAAACAATACTTTCACTTCTTAGGAAGAATACTTGACTTCATACATCTGTCAGCCTTCCAGAAACCTGGGAATCCAAACAGTGGGAGATATTTTTTCTGAGATCTCAGATATGACCTCCCTTATGGCGGTTAATTATCTATCAAGCAGATTTGTCACCTTTAGAATTTGGATGTGGGTACGGTCTTGGCGGGATTTCTATTCTGTGGGTTTTTTCCATCTTATTGAAAACCTGACAGGTGACAATCCAACACACGAATAAGACATCAGTTTCAGCTGGATGGACTTTTTAAACTGAGGTATAAGAACACGAGATAGCCAGATGGTCAATGGTTTCCTTTAAGCAGATATCAGTGATACTAACATTTCTTGGTTAAACTAAACCTTTGTCATCTGAGATCACTTTTTTTATGGCAATTACATATTTAGTTCTTGATAGGCCAAACGGTTGTGAGAAGGGTCTACCCTCCCGATGTCACTGATCTACTGAATGATGGAGGAATAATCAAGCAGGATGGCTGAATAAGCACAGATACAAAGAACAAATGAAGCAGAAGCTAGATAATCCATACACTGCTGTTCCTCAGCAAGGAGAACAGTGAGCAGGACCAGAGGCATAACAAGAACCTTCAGGGCTTGGGTGCAAGGAACTTTGGAGGGCCCCCCTGACCTCCCTTAATTTCATTGGTCCTGGTGCCCATTTCTCTGGTCCCATGGTCCTCCCCACTGATCCCGGGCCCTTTATTCCTCTATTATGGTCCTGCAGTGGGACCCTTTCATGTGTTCTACAGTGGGCCCCCTTCCTATCATCTTGGGCCCACCGCACAGTGGCAGAAAAAAATAGACATGTCACCAGCACACCGGGGAACTCCATATAAGGGTCCAACGCAATGGCAGAACTACCAGGGTTGCAAAGGTCACACTTGTGACTGGACCATGGGCATCCCCAGCCTTCTCTTGATGTCATGCCCCTGCAATTGATAGTGCTGGTCTGGTATCTCTGTCTCCATGGCAGCGGCAGCAGTCCATTAGGAACCAGTGCTGGTTACATTATGGGGCTGATGGATGCATGTGGGGAGGGCTGGCACTATTGGTTGTAGACAGCTGAGCGCCCTGCCAGTCACCTAGCAGCAGTACCGTTGCATAGCCGCTGCATAGCCTTCTCTGTTGTCATGCCAATCGTGAAGTCACTCAGGTGATGCTCCCAGTAGGATCTAATAAACAGTATTTATAAGATTTAAGAGTACAATCCCATATATATCAACCAGCAGCCATGTGGGCTCCATGCCAATAAGGTGGGGGCTCTGATCAATAAACTCACTATCACATTTAACATTAGATCTGACTGGACGCATCACCTGGATCGCAGAGAATGCTATGCAGTGCCATTGCTGCCAAGCGTCCTTCAGGGAGCTCAGCTGTCTACAACTAATTGTGCTTGCTCTCTTGCGCATGCAACTATCAACCGCATAAAGTAATCACCACTGGGTCCTAATGCGCTGTCACCGCTGCCATGGAGACAGAGACCAGCAATGTCAAAAGCCGGGGCAGCAACCCTGGTTGTTCGGCCACTGGACCACAGTGGGAGGATTCCCCCATCCACCTGGAAAATGTAGATGGGGGAATTGGATCATATTTATTTATTATTTTCAGTGTAATGACCAAACGAAGAAAAAAAGCGATCAATGTACAGAGCGGAGGAGGGAAACAGATAGGGGAGAAAAAGGGACAGTTCAGTGATCAAATTGTAATTCAGTGCTCACTCATTCAAGGGACAAGGCTGGAAGTCGGTGGCTCCGGCATCATTCACACAGTTTGGAATGTGTAGCTGTGACTGGTGTTCTTCATATCTCCCGCGCATATCTCCCTTCTCTCTTCTGCACACAGCTGTATGTTGGGATAGGAGCAGTGGCTGAATTATAGGGGTTGCCGAGATCGCCATGGCGACCGGGCCCCTTGCTGCAGGGGGCCCTTGAGGGCCCCCCTGTACTCTTCGATAGGAGGGGAGGCTGAGAGGAGCTCCCCAATCTTCAGCCAATTCTGAACTGTAATCGGCACTGTGCAGGGAGCTCCTCACATTAATCTAGTGAAAGCAGTGTGTGCTGTGCTCTTTGTGTCCCCCTACAGTGCAGTGCCAAGCAGGAAGTGCCAAGGAAAATGTCTGCCGTTTTTTTTATAAGACTATCTATCTACTGTATGTGTGTTTATATGTGTGTGTGTGTGCATGCATGTGTGTGTTTGGGGGTGTGCATGCATGTGTGTGGGGGTGTTTGTGTGTGTGTGGGTGTGCATGTGGGTGTGTGTGTGTGTGGGGGCATGCATGTGTGTGGGGTGTGCATGCATGTGTGTGTGTGTGTGTGTGTGGGTGTGCATGCATGTGTGTGTGGGGGGTGTGCATGCATGTGTGTGTGGGTGGGGGGTTGTGTGCATGCATGTGTGTGTGTGGGGGTGTGCATGCATGTGTGTAGGTGTGCAAGCGGGTGGTGGGGATTCACAGTGGCAGCATTTAATGGGCACACCGGCAGCATTTGATGGGCACAGTGGTGGCATTTGATGGCACAGTGGCAGCATTTGATGGGCACACTGGCGACATTTGATGGGCACACTGGCGGCATTTGATGTCACAGCGGCAGAGTTTGATGGGCACAGTGGCGACATTTGATGGCACAGTGGTGGCGTTTGATGGTACAGTGGCTGCAATTGATGGGCACAGTGGCAGCATTTGATGGGCACAGTGGCGACATTTGATGGCACAGTGGTGGCGTTTGATGGCACAGTGGCTGCAATTGATGTCTTTATTTCTGAATTTTTCAGTTTGCTTGCACCCCCCCTAAAAATTTTGAGCACCAGCTGCCACTGGTTTATATGTGCATTTATATATATATATATATATATATATATATATATATATATATATATATATATATATATATATATATAGTGTGTGTGTGTGTTCTTATATATGTGTATGTGTTTACATGTATGTATGCACATTTTATGTAAAATGTTGTTCCTCCGAAAAGCGATCCATGCTCAGATCGCTTTTCAGAGGCATTTGACAGCCGGTAGAGAGGCAATATGTTGCCTACTTTAACCCCTTAACTGCATCATCACTATGCTGCAACTGCATGCAATGCACACAGTTGCAGAGGGGTTGCAGTGCAGCCCCATTCACCTAGGGATGTACTTCAAGGGTGCCCTGACTGGAAAAAGATTGTGAAACACCTACATAGAGGAACCCACCTCTCCATTTTCCTCCTGCAGCTGCTGAATGCCTGTGGGTGGAAGAGGAAGAGAAGCGGGGGGAAATGGAGAAATCGGTTCCTTTATATGCAGCCACCCACTTGTGACCGGGCCCTGGTGTTCCAACATCGGGCTCGGAGTAAAGAGCTTTGTCCGGAGGTCGGGCCCTCCATGGTTTCTTGCATCGGGGCCCTGAGGGTTCTAGTTACTCCACTGGATAGGAGAGTGGGCAGGCCATCCAGACACAGGGGGAACAGGGAGGAGGGGCAGCTGTATGCATTTCACATCTTCTGTCCGTTGCTGGGAGGATGTAGTAAACTCGCTGGGCTGTGTAAGACGAGTGTCAGAGACACTCCGCTCAGCTGCATCCATCCCCTAAATGTACAGACATTCTCTTGTCCTACGGTCGGGAAAAATCAGTCTGTTTTCTCGAACTGTCACAGAGTTAATGGGAGGCTGGCAACACTGCTTGGTCCCCCCCACAGTGGTGGAACGGCAGGGCCCAGTCGCAAGTGCGACTTCTGCGACACTGAGCAGGACAGTAATGACATCACCAAATCTAATGAGGCCAGCAGTCAGAGACAGCAGTGTCTTAAATGATCTCACATGGCACACATACAGCTATGCGGCGCAGTCACATACCAGGAAGTACAAAGCTATTTTCAGGAGGTTTCAGGACAATAGGAACATTTTCCAGGGTACTGTTTAGTCACGATACATTTTTAGATAACATGTATAATAGGGAAATAATGTACCCATTGGTTCTACAAAATAAATATTTTTGCAACTAATGAAAAATTATATTTAATACTTTTCTAAATACTTGGACACCTTGCCACAATGTTAAGACAACATATATATATATGTATTAAGTATAAAAATATCATTACACTTTTCACCTGTTCTGGACCACAATTGTTTTACAATTTACCTAATTAAATTGCAACTATAAGGAATGGAATCATTTTTGTTCACCAATGTCAACTTACATCTTATATATTATGTAAATATCAAAGTTTTCTACTATACTCCAATGCTTTTAAAAATTCTTATTATATCCTGCCTACAACAATAAAAATATACCGCTTAAAAAAATGAATAATTCTGAGCACGAATGTGTGTGTTTCCCGGTAATGAATACTTTTAATTAAAAATGAATTAGTGGTCATTTGTAATTAATATTTGTTGAAGACTTTTTAGTCATATCTGGTGAACTATTATATGGGCTCAGAACACGATTTACAATTTAGTTTATTTTATTTTTTTGGGTTTTTTCTATATTTCAGAACAGTTCAGTAATTGCAAAAGCGCTGCACTGAAATCAGTGTTTGGTAATGTAGTTGTTATTTGTTGTTATGTAATTAGTATTGTGTTGTAGTTAAAGTGCACCTATAAAAAAGGAGAGTTAACTGATTTACTGCAAATTCATAATAGTGAATAATTTACTTTCTTTAGGTTAAACATTTTTTTTTAAAATAAAAGTCACTACAGGTGTGTATATACTCTGCAGCCAGCCTTTGGCTTTTGTATTGAGGTGACATTAGGTTTGGGTAAGCTGAGTTGGACATGAAAAGAAATCTGTCTTGAAATAAAAATGGAAGTGGTGGTGCTGATTTCTCCTTCAGAAAATGCCAATTGTTTAGCTGTCCCCAGGCTCCGATAGAACAAAGGGATCTGGACCATACTGTGATGAGACATTTTACACTGAAACATAACAAGAGAACTGAAGGTCTTAAAGTCTGTGCCACTGAAGCCATTCCTAATGGTGAAACTTTTGCAGAGAAGTTTCAAAAATTGGGCCATAGAGGAATGTTTTGGACTTTCATTTTAGATACTCTGGCCCCAAAATGGCTACATTAAGAATTTAGGAGTAAATACCAACCTTTAATGATATCTATACTTCTAGCCCAGGGTGTCCAACCTGTGGCCCACAAGGAATATGAATGCGACCCAACAAAAAATGTAAAACGTACTTAAAAATAAAGATTTTGGGGGTATTTATAAAAATGCATTTACCCTTAGCAAGCACATGTGGCCAAAGAAAATGTCACAGTGTCTCTTTACTGAACTTTCATAAGTTTTATCTTCCCAAAGAAAACTGTCCGACTCTTCACAATCACTCCTTATTCATGTCATCAGTTTTCGGCAGCACCTATATTTGTGAGAAACAATTTTCAAGGATGAAGCACACGAAGGGCAAAATTAGAACTTAAATATCTAATGAGCACCTTGAGAATTAATTGAGAATTGATTGCTACTACATCCATCCAACCAGATATTGATGCATTAGTTTATCAAAAACAAATCTTGTGAATATTGCACTAGCTTTATGTTGCCCTATTTTACTTTTATAATAAAAATATTACAAACAAATTAAGTTTTATTGCTGAGATAGGTACATTATCTATATCAGTGATTGTTAACTAGTGATTTGTTTGTGAAAAACATAATTTTTAAATGAGCAGTGATTTCTTGCTTTTTAACCGCTTCCCGACCGCCTCACGCAGATATACTGCGGCAGAATGGCACGGGCAGGCAAAATCTTGTATATATACATGATTTTGCAATTGCCTGCCTGTGGGTCGCGTGCGCGCCGCCAGCGGCGCGCGCGCGACCCGGTCGGGAGCTCCGTCACCCCGGCCGCGGGACCAGCGGACCCGATCGCCGCTGGTGTCCCGCGATCGGGTCACGGAGCTGAAGAACGGGGAGAGGTATGTGTAAACAAACCTCTCCCCGCGCTTCCTACTCTGCCTGTCATTGATTGGCTGTTCCCGGTCATCGGGAAAGCCGATCAATGACGTCAGACGTCAGCCCCACCCCCTAATGTAAAAAAACACACACACGTCACAGCCCATAACCCCTCCCCTCCCCCTAGTGGTTAACTCTTTTACTACAACTGTCATTTATACAGGAATCAATGCATTTAAATAGCATTGATTGCTGTATAAATGACAATGGTCCCAAAAATGTGTCAAAAATGTCCGATGTGTCCGCCATAATGTCGCAGTCACAATAAAAATCGCTGATCGCCGCCATTACTAGTAAAAAAAAAATATTAATAAAAATGCTATAAAACTATCCCCTATCTTGTAAACGCTATAACTTTTGTGCAAACCAATCAATAATCGCTAATTGGTTTTTTACCAAAAATATGTAGAAGAATACGTATCGGCCTAAACTGAGGAAAAAAAAATTTTTTTATATATTTTTTGGGGATATTTATTATAGCAAAAAGTAAAAAATAATGTGTGTTTTTCAAAATTGTCGCTCTTTTTTTGTTTATAGCGCAAAAAAATAAAAACCGCAGAGGTGATCAAATACCACCAAAAGAAAGCTCTATTTGTGGGAAATAAAAGGACGTCAATTTTGTTTGGGTGCAGTTGCGCAATTGTCAGTTAAAGCGAAGCAGTGCCGAATCGCAAAAAGTGCTCTGGTCTTAAGCCAGCAAAATGGTCCGGTCTGAAAGTGGTTAAGCCAACGTGCATGGACCCTCTTTTTTTTTTTTTTTCATTTTATGCTTCTAAAAATAAAAAAAAAATACAAATAAAAGTTCTATTCCCCTGCATTGCAGAAGGTCAGATAGGAATCATGTGCCTTATGCTGGGCCAACTGTACCGAGTTGTCCATGGCAAATGTAGATACTGGTGACATAGATCTACACATCTACTATAAAATGTACAGTATACAGATAAGGACATTGGGCTCTTACTTACTTTGACTCAGAAAGCCTGCAAGCAAGTGACAAAACAACCAGGCAACTAGCATTTTCAGAAGGGGTCAGCAACAGCAGCTGTTATATTTTTACTTCAACAGCAACTAGTCTTTCCATGCAACGTTTCACTTTATTCTTGCAGGAACACGGTGACAACACTGACATATAATGATTACTCCTTAGAAAATTGTAGTAAAATCACAAAAGAATTACTAGAAATTTGCTCAGTTGTATGTTGTAATTTTTAAAGGTGTAATTATCTTAAAAAAAATTCTTCCATGGAGCCTCATATTTCAAAATTGAGATTTCAGGTTTGACTGTCTCCATCATGGGTTTAAAATGAACAATCAGATTTATGAGATTGGGATTCAATTCAGACAGTCACAGGCTGCCAGCATGTAGATTAGAGAAGTAGTGTACGAGTTTCATTTACAGAATCAGCATATATAGAGCACATGGCTTACCTGATATCTCTCCTAACAATTAAAACAAATACTGTATATTTAAACTGCAGTCTCCATTTTATATACATGGCCTTTGGTATAAACACGGCCCATGTTATTTTCATAGATTTCAGAGACCATATATAGATTATATGTCTACATGATACAGCTTGTAAAACTTTATTAATCCCTGATGAATACTCTTGTGCTGTTAATCAACCTTTTTACCCATGGGAGATAATATCTCAAAACACTAACGAGAAAGAAAAGTAAAAAAAAAAAAAATCTGGAAAGAAACTATATGCAATTGACAAACATAAGGCCACAACATTTGTTTCACAAAGAATTTTATTAGCATTTTGAAGTTTTATACAGCAAACTGTTGCTCAGTGATACAGAACATAGAGGTGTAACAGAGGTGATGAATAAATGCACCAATTAGAGAGGAACATCAAAACAAAATAAAATAATGAACTAGACATGTGCAGAATGGATAGGCCTGAATGGATATCGGGGCCTAATTATCCAAAGGTGGTCCGGTGCCGTCTCATCAAAGGAGAGGCCCAGCAACTGGAGGAGCATCCAGGGGAGGATTCTTCGGGAGAGGGCCATGCATGAGGCTGGTTTCTCTAAAGGGGCCTGGAGGCTCAGTTGAAGGACACTTTATGGATCTACACTCATACGGTATCGCCGGACCGGCTGAGAGATACTGGTACCGTATGATAGCTCTCTAAATTTGTCTATGTCCCTCAGTTACATTCAAGTCTGTGGCAGAGACATTTCTCAAGTGTTCTACAACCAAGTCTGTGGCAGAGACTTTTCTCAAGTGTTCTACAACCAAGTCTGTGGCAGAGACTTTGTTTTATCTAACACTCAGCTGGCTGCTAGGCCTAATGAGAGGAGGTCTATCCGGGGGTGGTGAGAATTCAGCTGTGAAACAGTTATTCTCTGGATTCCTACAATAAGAGACTTTCTATTTTGCAGTTCCAAAGTACCTGTAATTTCATCCTAACCCTCTACCCTACATTAAGAGACTGTGTTTATCTTTCAAATAAATAACCCAAAAGGAAGATCAAGTGTCAGTTTCTAAATTTCTTTGGGCCATCTACCACGGGAAACCCTAGACAGAGACGAGGTCAAGAAGGTAACGTAAGCCCAATAAAACCAGCAGCTCCTTCAGGGGTTCAGTGATACATTCGTTATGTTACTAAATTCATTGATTCGTTTCAGAATTCTTTTTGTTTAGTTTAGGTTCACTTCGTTTACTTTATTAATTTGCTAACGAATTCCAAATTTTTGGAATGATTTGAATTCGGATCGGTTGAAAAATGATCGGCCATTTCGAATGCTGTGTGAAGAATAGCTGGTTGTTAAGGAGTGGGCCTGGGAAACTAGCCACTGTGTCCTTCACAACTGTTGAGTCATCAGCTGTCAGTGGGCTTCCACACTGACAGCTGAAATGTAAACAAAAGAATGCAGGCAATGAAAAATTCCAGAAAAAACAGCGTGTTGTCTCCCCAATCCTTACCAGGCCCTTCAGGTCTGATATGGATTTTAAGGGAAAACCCACGCCAAAATGAAAAAAGAAAAAACAGTGGGTGATCCCCCCAAAATCCATACCAGACCCTTCGAGCATGCAGCCCCGCAGGCCAGGAAAGGCTCGCTTGCCCCCCTCCTGAACCATACCAGGTCATATGCCCTCAACATGGGGGGTTGAGGGGAACAAGGTCTTCTTCTCCACAATCATCGGCCAGATTTGGGGGGTCTGCGGGGGCTTATCGAAATCTGGAAGCCCAATTTGACAAGGGAGCCCCTTAGATCCTGGCCCTCCCTATGTGAATGAGCATGGGTACATAGTACCCCTACCCATTCACCAAAAAAGTGTAAAAAAAGAGTAAACACACAATACAAGTTTTTGACAAGTCCTTTATTAAAAAAAAAGAAAAAAGTCCCAGATGACTCCGCCCCTTGTGATGCCACAGCATGCCCCAGTTGATCACGTCACAAGGGAGCGGAGACACAGTGTGATATCATCTGGTGACTCTGCCCCTTAGCTCTTTAAGAAATGCAGATGGCAGAACAGGCAGACGGCTAATGCCTTCGACAAGACTGGAGGTGTTTTTTTTGGGTCCGGTGGTGCCCCGGGTGTCATGATCGATGATGAATCTACACCAGGGGACATTTTTTTTAAATAAAGGACTTGCCAAAAACTTGTGTTGTGCCTCTACTCACTTTTACACTTTTTTGGTGAATGGGTATGGGTACTATGTACCCCATACTCATTGACTGGGCTGGGATCTGAGGGCCTCTTGTTAAAGGGGGCTTCCAGATTCCACAGACCCCCACAACCAACGGCTAGGGTTGTGGGGATGAGGCCGTTGTCCCCATCAACATGGGGACAAGGTGCTTTGGGGTGGGAGAGCAGAGCCAAAGCTGGGGGCATGTGGCCTGGTATGGTTCAGGAGGGGGCCCACTCGCTCGTTCCCCCGTTTCCTAGCCTGCCGGGCTACATGCTTGGATAAGGGTCTGGTATTGATTTTGGGGGGCCCCACACCATTTCTTTAAAATATTTTGGCATGGGGATCCCTTTAAAATCTATGCAGTTTTTTTCTGTATTTTTCATTGCCGGCATTTTTTTGTTTACATTTAAGCTGTCAGTGGGGAAGCCCGCTGACAGTTGATGAGTCATCAGTTGTTAAATATGCGACGGCCAGCTTTCCGGCCCGTTCCTTAACAACCAGCTATTCTTCACACACAATTCGAATCGGTCGATAATTTTTTGACCGATCCGAATTCGAATAGTTCAGAAAATTTGGAATTCGTTAGAAAACGAGTATATGAAATTAAATTAAATTAATTTCAACAAAATGAAACAACATTTTATTCGGAGATTCAGGGCAATAACTTCCCCGCAGGATGTGGAAACCTTGCAAAAAGATCTGAACAAATTAATGGGCAACTACATGGCAAATGAGGTTTAATGTAGAAAAATGTAAAATAATGCATTTAGGTGGCAAAAATATGAATGCAATCTATACACTGGGGGGGGAGAACCTCTGAGGGTATCTAGGATGGAAAAGGACCTGGGGGTCCTAGTAGATGAAAGGCTCAGGAATGGCATGCAATGCCAAGCTGCTGCTAACAAAGCAAACAGAATATTGGCATGCATTAAAAAGGGGAATAATTCCAGAGATAAAACGATAATTCTCCCACTCTACAAGGTCCGGCCGCACCTAGAGTACGCTGTCAAGTTCTGCGCACCAGTCCTCAGGAAGGATGTACTGGAAATGGAGCGAGTACAAAGAAGGGCAACAAAGCTAATAAAGGGTCTGGAAGATATTAGTTATGAGGAACGGTTGTGAGCACTGAACTTATTCTCTCTGGAGAAGAGACGCTTGAGAGATATGATTTTCAATATACAAATACCATACTGGTGATGATCCCACAATAGGGATACAACTTTTTTGCATAAGGGAGTTTAACAAGACTCATGGGTTGGACTTGATGGATTTCAACCCCACCTACTATGTAACTATGTAACATCTGAATCTCAGAATAACCCCAAATTTTAAAGAGTCATGTCTTTGTGAAAAGGGGAGTAAAATATGCTATGGATTCAAACTGAGAATCTAGGGAAGGGGAATGGAGGATATAAAGTAGAGTCTGAGAGACCAAGGCAGAAGAGGTATAGGAAGGGAGAGTAGGAAGAAAGAAGACTTGTCTGGGGGGAAGAGAGGGAGAGAGGTAGGATAGGGAGAGTTCTCATAGGGTCCAGTCAGCCTAGCTAGCAGTAGTGATCCATGCAGGTAATCCAGATTTAGGTTTTCATTATAGAATAACCATGGGTCCCAGATCTTCAAAAATTTGGTGTGGGTATCAGTAAGTATAGAGATGAGTTTTTCCATGAACCATAGTACCTATGAGCCTCTGTTTGACCTCAATGAAGATAAGAAATAGTTGTCGCCAGGATCTAGCCAATGTCTGTTGGGCTTCCAGAAAAACAAATCCCACCAGCTTCCTTTAGAAAGGGATGAAACTGGCTTGTGTAATAAGGCTTTCCAGGGATTACATGCAAGGGAGAGGTTTAGGACTCATCTTATCATTGTATAGACTCATGTCCAGAATTGCATCACCTTTGGGCAGGACCACCGGATGTAAAAGAGAATGCCTTGCTCTCTACAATCCCGAAAGTACAAAGGGGATACACATATCTAATATAAGGTCTATGCTGTGATAAAATAGGCTGCTAGCAGAAAGGTTGATATCCAAAAACCCTATGTAACCAAAATGATAATTCACCTGCAGCGCCACACAATAAGAGTGCAAGAATTAATCACAAAGTGCAACAATTAGTCTAGGGGTGAGCCGAACACCCCCCCCCCCCCCCCCGGTTTGGTTCTCACAAGAACATCCGAACATGCAAAAAAGTTTGTTTGAACACGTGAACACTGTTAAAGTCTAAGGAACACAAACGTGAAAAATCAAAAGTGCTAATTTTAAAGGCTTATATGCAATTTTTTGCCATAAAAAGTGTTTGGGGACCCTGGTCCTGTCCCAGGGGACATGTATCAATGGAAAAAAAAGTTTTAAAAACTGATGTTTTTTCGGGAGCAGTGATTTTAAGAATGCATAAAGTGAAATAATTAAAAATAAATATTTCTTTAAATATAATGCCTGGGGGGTGTCTATAGCATGCCTATAGAACAATGCCACAGCAAAATTACATTTCTAAAGGAAAAGAAGTAATTTAAAACTGCTTGTGGCTGTAATGTATTGTCGGGTCCCGGCAATATAGATGAAAATCATTGAGAAAAACGGCATGGGTCCCCCAGGCACTTCATACTCTGAACAGAAGTATATATACTATATGGCCTGCCCTACTATACCTTAGGTGTTGGTGGTGCCAGAACATTGTAACCCCTCACAGTTACTCTTGTTGGGCGCAGGAACAGGCCCTGCTGTTAAATATTATTTAAAAAATTGTAATTACATGTCTGTGTTAAACAGGGGCAGAAAAATGTGGCATTGGGTGGTGGTGCCACAACACTGTAGCCCCTCACTGTAAGCCCCATACACACGGTCGGATTTTCCGATGGATTCTGTCCTATCAGACAATGTTGTCGGAAATTCCGACCGTGTGTAGGCACCATCGGACAGTTTCCATCGGATTGTCCGATGGACAAAGTCCTATCTCCTGCTGGATAGATTTTTTGACAACAAAGTCCGATCACACCAAATCCGATCGTGTGTAGCGAATTCCGACGGACAAAGTGCTACGCATGCTCAGATCACATTACAAGACCAAAGCTATTGGCTACTAGCCTCTACGTAGTCCCGTCGTAGGCAACAAACGTCACCACGTTCAGAATGATCGGATTTTCCGACAACTTTGTCCGAACGTGTGTACGCAAAACCAACATCGGACAAAGTACGACGGACATGATCCGACGGACCTGGTCCTCGGATAATCCGAGCGTGTGTATGGGGCTTTACTCTTGGTGGGCACAGGAACGGGCCTTGCTGTGAAATATTAGATCAAGAATTGTAATTACATGCCCCTGTTAAACAGGGGCAGAAAAATTGGGCCTTTGGTGGTGGTGGTGCCACAACACTGTAAGCCCTCACAGTTACTATTGGTGGGCGCAGGAACGGGCCCTGTTGTTAAATATTTGATCAATAATTGTAATTACAATACAGTGCAGCCATAGTGCAGTTGCTACTACTTTTGTGGTGGTGTACACAGTACACAATACAGTGCAGCCATAGTACAGTTGCTACTACTTTTCTAGTGGTGTACACAGTACACAATACAATGTAGTGCAAAACAAAATCCCCATCATGTACGGCCACCAAGGTGAGGCAGACGCTCACAGGCCACTAAAAGAGGGCAAGCAGGCTCTGTGTCTACAGTCAACAGTGCTGGTCGTGGAATGGTGCATTCTCTGCAGGTGGCCGAGGGGCACGCTTGTCCTTTTTTTCTGCTGTTGGGGCAGAAAAATGGGGCCTTTGGTAGTGGTGGTGCCACAACACTGTAACCCTTCACAGATACTCTTGTTAGGCGCAGGAACGGGGTATTAGATCAAAAATTGTAATTACATGCCCCTGTTAAACAGGGCCTTAGGCAGTGGTGGTGGTGCCCTAAACCAAAATTATTGTTGGAAGCTAGCATCAATATTGAGGAGGAATAGGATAGTCACTCAGCACAGGCAGTCTTCAAGGGATCCCACATCCATAGAAAGAACGCTGGATGCAGGGCAGGCCAGTAGCTCAATTGCATATTGAGCTAGTTCTGGCCAGTGGTTCATCCTCAAGACCCAGTAACCCAGTGGATGCTCTGTTGGAAAAGTCTCCAAGTCTGTTCTTGCCCCTAGATATTCCTGTACCATGTAATGCAGACGCTGGCGATGGTTTCTTGAACCAATCAGACCTTGGCGGTGAGGACTGAAAAATTGTCTAAAGGCATCGATCAGCCGGCCACCTTCTCCACCGCTCTTCCTCTGACTGAACGAAGCCTCAGCAACACGTTGTCCAGCACCAGGAAATTGTAAACTCCCAGTGTATGGAAATGCATTGCACAAACCTTTCTTTAAGGCCTCCTGAAGATGTTTCATCCTCTACTCCCTCTGTGAAGGCAGAATGAGTTCTGCAACCTTACCCTTGTAACGTGGATCAAGAAGGGTTGCCAGCCAGTAATGATCCCTCTCTTTGATACCACAAATCCTAGGGTCCTTTCGCAGGCTTTGCAGAATTAGGGGAGCCATGCAGCGTAAGTTTGCAGAGGCATTTGATTCTGAGTCCTCTGGGTCACTAAGGATCACATGATCCGGAACAACCTCCTCTCAGCCACGTACAACTCCTTGGGTTTCTGGGGACTGAGAACCATCCCTTGAAGACTGTTGCTGAGTGTTATCCTCCACGTCCATGCTGACACAATCCTCCTCCTCCTCCTCCTCATGTGTGTTTGGTGAGCCTGCAGGAATGCTATCTGGATAAAGGGGCCTTGAGAGGTAAGAAATTCCTCCTCTTCCTCCCGCTGTTCTGCCTCAAGTGTCCTGTCTATTATTCCACTCCAACAGGAAGACTGCATGCATTGTCGCTGCTCACCATCCTCGTGGCCTCCTGTATATATATATCAAATACACCGCCTGAAGTAGATTAGAAATAGTACACCACGGAATGCACTGTAGCATGTAGATCTAGGCTGCACTGACTGGATGCTGCAGAGTATATATATATACTAGACTGACTGTATATATATATATATCAAATACACTGCCTGAAGTAGATTAGAAATAGTAGTAGTCCTGGAGAGCAGCCCTCATCCTTGGAAAATTGTTTTTATCTTTCCCGTATGTATTTCTTGCTTACAGCTAACATCAAATGAAATCATGTTATGACCACTGCCAAGGTTGAGGGAACCATGATGGACTGGCCAAGCATGTCTCCAGACCTAAACCTACTGAGCATCTATCCTCAAATGGAAGGTGGATGAGCGCAAAGATTGTAAAGGTTCATTTTTTATTTGTTTAAAATAACAAACATGTCATACTTACCTCCACTGTGCAGCTTGTTTTGCACAGAGTGGCCCCGAACATCCTCTTCTGGGGTCCCTCGGCGGCTCTCGTGGCTACTCCCTGCATCAGATAACCTCCCAAGAGAAGTGGTCTCCCGAAGGCGGTTACCTTGTGGGCGCGCTCCCGAGACCAGCATTTGCGTCCATAGACACGAATGCCAGACTCGGCCCGCCCCCCAGCGCCTGCGTCATTGGATTTGATTGACAGCAGCAGGAGCCAATGGCTGCGCTGCTATCAATCCATCCAATCAGGACCCAAGACAGCGGCTTTTGTTTGTGTGCTCATCCCCGGGACGAGATAGAGGGGGTACAGGTATGTAAAGCGGGGGCTTGGGGGGGGGGGCTGCAGCATTACAGGAGGTTTTTCACCTTAATGCATAGAATGCATCGAGGTGAAAAACCTTGAGGGTTTACAACCCCTTTAAGGCTGTGCTGGAAAATAATGGTGGCCACACAAAATATTGACACGTTGGGCCCATTTTGGATATTTTTACTTAGGGGTGTACTCACTTTTGTTGTCAGCGGTTTAGACACTAATAGCTGTGTGTTGAGTTATTTTGAGGGGACTGCAAATTTACACTGTTATACAAGCTGTACACTCACTACTTTACATTTTAACAAAGTGTAATTTCTTCAGTGTTGTCACATGAAAAGATATAATAAAATATTTACAAAAATGTGAGGGATGTACTCACTTTTGTGAGATACTGTACACACACTCACTTACTGTGCCTATTGTTATTATGGCACATGTCTTTTTCGTGTAATCTCTAGCAACACCCCTTTAACTTCTTTGTTTCTCAAAGTGTAGATGAGAGGGTTGAGCATTGGAGTCACAACACTATAGAACAAGGTGGCCATTTTGTCCTGATTGGCCACATGAATATCTCCTGGTCTCATGTACATAAAAATGATTGTACCATAGAATAAGGTGACTACAGTTATGTGAGAGGCACACGTGGAAAAAGCCTTCTTCCGTCCCACTGATGTATTGATCTTAAGTATACTGTTGATAATGTAACCATAAGTAATAATAATAAGGAAAAATGGCCCCATTACCACCAACATAGCACAGAAGAATATGATGGTCTTGTTAAGAGAAGCATCTGTGCAGGATAGCTCTAGTACAGATGGTACTTCACAAAAGAAATGGTTAATGACATTGGGGCCACAGAATGACAGTCGCAATGCAAACAATGTGTGTATTAATGAGTTTATAAGGCCTCCAATCCAACAGCCACTTGCCATTTTAATGCATAAGCTTGAATGCATAATGGTTGTATAATGTAAAGGGCTGCATATAGCCACATAGCGATCATAAGCCATTGCTAAGAGAAGGTAGCATTCTGAACCTCCTAAACAGAGGTGTATAAACAGTTGTGTGAAACAACCATGAAATGATATACTTTTCTTCAATGACAAAAGGTTTATGAGCATTTTAGGAACTATACTGGAGGTGTACCATATGTCCAAAAATGATAAGTTACTCAAGAAGAAATACATGGGTGTATGGAGCCGGGGACTTATCCTGCTGAGAAAAATAATAAGAACATTACCCTTAAGTGATATAACATAACTGATAAGAAATATCACAAATAAAACAATCTGCATGTCCGGGCGTCTGGTCAAACCCAGAAGAATGAATTCCTCAACTTCTGTGTAGTTCCACGTAATCATTCCCATAAAGAATGTCTGGAGAAAGAATTATGTTGTGAAATATCATGATATTCAGGCTTATGAATAAAGAGTACTATAGCTCATTGACTTCATGCGTCTGGTAGCCTTCCAAGAACTTGGGAATCTTAAAAGTTGGACCTTTTTTCTCTGAGATCCCAGATTTGACTTATTTTATGGCAGTTAAATATCTAATTATACATCAAACAGATGTGTCACCTGACCTGCTGAAGAATCTGGATGTGGGTACAGTCTTGAAGCGGGATCTCTGTTCTCTCGGATTTCCATGTTATCGAAAAACCTGACAGGTGACAATCGAATACAGAAATAAGAAATCAGTTTTATAATGAATGTAATTTTCAAACTGTGCTATAAGAACTGTGATACTAATATTTCTAGGTTAGAGAGCAATTTCTGCTGCCTGGCTGTTATGCTGATCCTTCAGTACTTTTGAGAGCCATTGACTTGGAAATAGTTTGCAGACCAGGAAAGTCATCTTCATATTTGCTCTGTGTTAGTGGGTAAAAGTTAGAAAGCAAAATGATTATCAAGAGAGCCACAGAACTAGCAATGGCAGCCTCCATGTTTCTCTCAAGAAGAGTTTCCTTTCAAATTTAAAGACGATTTGCAGGTATGGATATTTTATACATAGTTGCAATGATCCAGCTTGAACCAATGTAACTATGAATATACCATACCTGGGTGATGCCCCTGGAAGCTGCAAATCAATTAAGCAGACACTGCTTCTCCAGTGATCTCAACTTGCATCTGGGTCCTGTGATGAGCAGCGATTGTGAACACAGGAGTTCGGCCTCACAGCACAGCCGCCATTCAGAGAATGCCTTGCATCTGCTAAATGAAAGCAAAGCATTTTGTGATTGAACAAGGTGGAGAGCATGACGTCATACTTACATCCTAATGGCTTCCGTGCCAAGTGGCCGACCTCCTGTTTTCAGTAAGCAGGAGTGCAGGACCCAAAAGCAGGTGGAGATCACTTAGATAGTGGTATCTACTTCATTGATTTCCAGCTTCCAGCGGCATCGGCCAGAGATGGACTATACTAAGGCCCCTTTCACACTGGGGTGGTGGGTCAGCGGTAAAGCCCCGCTATTTTTTTACCTATTTCTCTTTAATTTATTACCATCAATTTTACAGCGCTATTCGCGCACTATTTTACCCCCCGCTAGCGGCCAAGAAAGGGTTAAATCCAGCAGCTGCAGCAGTGCTTTTGCCGGCGGTATAGCCTCGCTGCCCATTGATTTCAATGGGCAGGAGCTGTGGAGAAGCGGTATACACACCGCACCAAAGATGCTGCTAGCAGGACTTTTTTTTTAGCGTCATGCCAGCACACCGCTCCAGTGTGAAAGCCCTCGGAGCTTTCACACCGGAGACACAGGAGCGGCTCTTTCAAGGCGCTTTGCAGGAGCTATTTTTAGCGCTGTAGCGCCTGCAAAGCACCCCAGTGTGAAAAGGGTCTTAGTTATATTGATTCTAGCTGGACCAATGTACATTGCCTTGAAAAAGTATTCATATCCCTTGACATTTTCCACATTTTGTCATGTTACAATGAAAAATATGAATGCATTTTATTGGGATTTTATGTGATAGACCAACACAAAGTGGCACATAATTGTGAAGTGGAACGAAAATGATAAATGGTTTTTAATTTTTTTTACAAATAATATGTGAAAAGTGTGGCGTGCATTTGTATTCAGCTCCCTGAGTCAATACTTTGTAGAACCGCCTTTTGCAGCAAGTCTTTTTGGGGATGTCTCTACCAGCTTTGCACATCTAGAGAGTGACATTTTTGCACATTCTTCGGTGCAAAAGAGCTCAACCTCTGTCAGATTGGATGGTGTAATGATGTGTATGCTTTGTTATAATTCAAGTTCAATTGTTATGCCTAGTTATAGTACTTATGCATGTTAGGAAACAGTTAACAGTTTTGGTCATGTGATCTGGGGGGGGGGGGGTTGTGCTCAGTTCTGTAAGATGGCTGCTGCTGAATAAACACCAGGCCATGTTCAAGCTTCTGCTGTCTGCTTATTCTGGGTGTTAAAACATCACATGGTACCAGAAGTGGGGTCAGAAGAGTCATGGCAGCAAACAGCAACACAAAGAACATTCCATCCCTGGATTTGGAATCAGGGAATGTATCTGAAAACTGGTCACAATGGAGGGAGCTGATAGAGCTTGTGTTTGCAGGACCAGATGCAGACAAATGGTCTGATCAGCAGAAAGCAGCTCACTTTCTGATATGTGTGGGACAAAAAGGACGTGATGTGTGCCGAGCCTGGCAAGCAAGTGGGGAGATCACTGCAGAGGACAAAAAGAAAACAGAGGTACTGTTTGCAAAGTTTGAAGCATACTGCAACCCAAGGAGAAACTCCACAGTGCAAAGGAAACTGTTCTATGAGAGGAACCAGTGTGGAGGTGAGTCTGTGGATGAATGGGTGACACAGCTGCGCTTGCTTGCCAAAGACTGTGCTTTCTATGATGCTGGAGATATGATAAAAGATCGCATTCTGATGGGCAGTAAGTTTAAGGAAGTTCAGGAAAAGCTGCTGCAGGAAGAAGATTTAAATCTTGAGAAAGCCATAAGGATTGCCAGAGCATATGAAATGTCAAGAAAGGACATGCAGGTACTGGAAGGAAAACAGCTCCAGATTAATGCTATAGAAAATCACAGCAGCAGATATGGGCAAGAAAAAACACACAAAGGAATAAAGAACACCTATGGCACTGGGACAAGTAACACACAAGAAGCGTGTGGATTTTGTGGAAAGATGCACCATAAAAATAGTGTCTGTCCGGCAAGGGGGCAGATATGCAATAAATGCAAGAAAAGAGGACATTTTGCCAGGGTGTGTAAACTGTTTTCACAAACCGAAAGGTCAAAAACACGTTCTGTACACGCCATAGAGGACAATGATGACAATGCAGGGTCAGACTCAGACTGCACCCCAATATATCTTGCAGCAGTACAAAAAACACATCAGTCCGCAGATGAAGCAACTGTAACATTACAGATAGGGGCTAACAAAACTCCAATCACATTCAAAATAGATACAGGAGCACAAGTAAATTGTGTGCCAAGTCACATATACCTGGAACACCTCAGTAATGAATCCCCCTTAGAGACTCAGGACCTACCGAAACTAATGGGATATGGTGGTGAAAAGCTGAAAGTAATGGGTCGCTGTCATGCAAAATGTTCATACAAGGGATCTGAAAAGGTTTTACAATTGTTTGTGATAGAAACACAAGCCCCAGCCGTGCTAGGTCTCAGAACAAGTAAAGAGATTGGACTTGTGAAGATCATAATGAGTGTGGACGGTGGGCACAGAGGTCTGACAGAGGCTGACATCAAACGTGAGTACTGTGATCTATTCAAGGGCCTGGGGTGCCTCCCGGGTGAAAGCCGCATACGAATAAAAGAGGGTGCACAGCCTGTCATCCACGCCCCAAGGAGAATACCTTTAACTCTTGTGGATAAAGTCAGACAAGAACTCACTAGGATGGAGAAGCTGGGAGTAGTAAAAAAGGTCACAGAACCATCGGAATGGGTCAGTTCTATGGTTGTGGTGGAGAAAAAGAACACAGGTGCAATTCGTATATGCATTGACCCACGTGATTTGAATAAAGTCATAATGAGAGAACACTACAAACTCCCCACCATAGAGGATATATCGCACAAGCTAGTAGGAGCAACAGTATTTAGTGTACTAGACGCCCATTCAGGTTACTGGCAATTGCGTCTTGATGAAGCCAGCAGTTACTTGACCACTTTTAACTCCCCTTTGGGTCGATTGGCGCTTCACAAGAGTACCTTTCGGCATAGCATCTGCACAGGAAATATTTCAAAAGAAATCGCACGAATTGATCGCTGGTCTACAGGGTGTTGAAGTAATAGTTGATGATTTGCTGGTCTATGGAAAGGATCAAATGGAACATGACAAAAATCTTACTGCTCTACTCAATCGCTGTCGTGAGAAGAATCTCACACTCAATCCAAACAAAATGCAAATTGGGGTAGAAGAAGTTACATATTTTGGACACCTACTAACCAAAGAGGGTTTGAAGCCTGATCCAAAGAAGATTACAGCAGTTCTTAACATGAAGGCCCCAACCTCCAGAAAGGAGCTGGAGGCATCACTAAGTATTTTCAACTATCTATCCAAATTCTCTCAGGGCCTTGCTCAACAGATAGGACCACTGCGTACACTGCTACAGAAGGATGCTGTTTGGTGTTGGGACGCAAACATGGAAAAGACTTTCGACAAAGTGAAAAAATTGATCACTAAACATCCAGGGCCAATACTGAAATATTTTGACGTAAACTGTGACTCTGTACTTCAAGTGGATGCATCCCAGTTTGGGTTAGGTGCTGTACTGACTCAACAAGGACATCCTGTGGCATATGCTTCACGAGCATTGACCACAACGCAAGCCAATTATGCCCAAATTGAGAAAGAGATGCTGGCTATTGTGAATGGATGTGAGAAATTTCACCAGTACATATATGGTCGCCCGGTAGTTGTGGAAACAGACCACAAGCCATTGGAGTACATCCTACAGAAACCACTAGCTTCTACACCTCCACGTCTTCAGCGGATGGTTATGAAATTACAGCAGTACGATCTCACAGTAAAGTATAAGCCTGGAAAGGAAATTCCAATGGCAGATACCCTGTCTAGGGTGTTTTTAGAAGGACATGAAGCACGGGATGAACCTGAGTTGGAAGAACAGGTACATACAGTACTAGCAAACATTCCAATATCAGATGTACGGCTGGAGAAGATAAGACAAGACACCAAACAGGATAAAGTCCTAGAAAAACTAACTCGTGTCATGTGCAATGGCTGGCCAGAAAAACGAAAGAAGCTGTGTCCGGAACTGCAGGGATTCTGGCCTATGAAAGATGAGCTATACATTCATTCAGATATCATATTTATGGGTGATCGTATTCTCATTCCTAAGTCACAGCAAGCAGAAGTACTGAAACAAATCCACCAGGGGCATTTGGGCATCACTCTGTGTAAGCGCAGGGCGCGGGAGTTGGTCTACTGGCCTAATTTAGACTTTGATATTGAAACACTTGTGAAGAAGTGTGAAACCTGCCAGACATTTCAAAAACACAACGCAAAGGAACCTCTTACACCGTGGAATGCTCCTTCACGGGCATGGCAGAGACTGGCTACAGATATTTTTCATTTTGAGGAAAACCATTACCTGATAGTAGTAGATTACTACAGCAAATACTTTGAGCTAGTGCAGCTGAGAAATTTAAAAGCATCAACAGTCATATGGGCTTTCAAAACAATACTCTCAAGACATGGAGTGTGTGAAGAACTTGTGTCTGATAATGGGCCACAATTCTCATGTTCTGAGTTCCAGTGCTTCCTGTGTGAATGGGGAATCAGGCACAAACCCACAAGCCCCTATCACCCACAGGCCAATGGTCTAGCAGAGAAGTATGTTGGCATAGCCAAATCCATTATACTGAAAGCGCAATCGTCAGGGCAGGATGTGTACCTAGGACTGTTAAACTATCGTGCAACACCTATTGAAGGTTTATGCTCACCTGCACAGCTGCTAATGGGTAGAACACTGAGGACCACAGTGCCTATTGCACCACAGAAATTGCAGCCTCAGTTTATTCCACAGGATCGAGTAACAGCTCAGAGGATCATAAATATGAATAGGCAAAAACTGTATTTTGATAAATCTACAAAATCCCTTCGTCCACTCTCTGCTGGGCAAGCTGTGCGACACAGAGTCACTGGGAATACATGGGAACCTGCTCGAATTGTCAAAGAAGCCAATTCACCAAAATCATATATAATCGAAACCAAGTGTGGACAGAAACTGAGACGAAACAGGCGTCATCTTCGTCCAGACACTGCTGCAGATACATCATTAGAGGAACCGGATGACAATGAAGATAAAGAACAAGCCCATGATGGCACAGAAGTCCTAAACACGGATATTGAGTCTACTGAGGATACCGAGGACAGCATAAACGTATCAGCACATGATAATGCTGGGAGTGACTCTCAACTAGACACCAATCCTACGGATGATGAGCCAGCGATTACTTTCTCTCGCTATGGTCGAGCAATTAAACCAAAGATATGGAGGGACTTTGTCTCATATTAAATGCTTCATACTTGAGAGGGAAGATGTAATGATGTGTATGCTTTGTTATAATTCAAGTTCAATTGTTATGCCTAGTTATAGTACTTATGCATGTTAGGAAACAGTTAACAG
This sequence comes from Lithobates sylvaticus, assembly GCA_028564925.1. Lineage (NCBI taxonomy): Eukaryota > Metazoa > Chordata > Amphibia > Anura > Ranidae > Lithobates > Lithobates sylvaticus. The sequence goes on along the minus strand of CM053029.1, from coordinate 552,211,227 downwards.
TTTTGGTCATGTGATCTGGGGGGGGGGTTGTGCTCAGTTCTGTAAGATGGCTGCTGCTGAATAAACACCAGGCCATGTTCAAGCTTCTGCTGTCTGCTTATTCTGGGTGTTAAAACATCACAGATGGAGAGCGTCTGAGAACAGCAATGTTCAAGTCTTGCCACAGATTCTCAATTAGATTTAGGTCTGGACTTTGACTGGGCCATTCTAACACATGAATATGCATTGATCTAAGCCATTCCATTGTAGCTTTGGCTGTATGTTTAGGGTCGTTGCCCTGCTGGAAAGTGAACCTCCGCCCCAGTCTCAAGTCTTTTTCAGATCCTAACAGGTTTTCTTCTAAATTGCCATAAATTTGGCTCCATCCATCTTCCAATCAGCTCTGATCAGCTTCCCTGTCCCTGTTGAAGAAAAGCATCCCCACAACATGATGCTGCCACCATCATGTTTCAAGGTGGTGATGTGTTCAGGGTGATGTTCAGTGTTAGTTTTCTGCCACACATAGTGTTTTTCTTGTAGGCCAAAAGTACGATTTTGTTCTCATCTGACCAGAGCACCTTCTTCCACATGGTTGCTGTGTCTCCCACATGGCTTCTTGCAAACTGCAAACTGGCTTATTATGGCTTTCTTTCAACAATGGCTTTCTTCTTGCCACTCTTCCATAAAGGTCAGATTTGTGGAGTGCACAACTGATAGTTGTCCTGTGAACAGATTCTCCCACCTGAGCTGTGGATCTCTGTAGCTCCTCCAGAGTTACCATGGGCCTCTTGGCTGCTTCTCTGATTAATGCTCTCCTTGCCCGGCCTGTCAGTTTAGGTGGACGGCCATGTCTTGGTAGGTTTGCAAGTGTGCCATACTCTTCCCATTTTCAGATGATGGATTAAACAGTGCTTTGTGAGATGTTCAAGGCTTGGGATATTATTTATAACCTAACCCTGCTTTAAACTTCTCCACAGCTTTATCCATGACCTGTCTGGTGTGTTCCTTGGCCTTTATGATGCTGTTTGTTCACTAAGGTTCTCTAACAAACATCTGAGGGCTTCACAGAACAGCTGTATTTATACTGAGATTCAATTACACACAGGTTGACTCTATTTACTAATTAGGTGACTTCTGAAGGCAATTGGTTCAACTAGATTTTAGTTAGGGGTATCAGAGTAAAAGGGACTGAATACAAATGCACGCCACACTTTTCACATATTGATTTGTAAAAAAAATTGAAAACCATTTATAATTTTCCTTCCACTTCATAATTATGTGCCACTTTTTGTTGGTCTATCACATAAAATCTCAATAAAATACATTTACATTTCTGGTTGTAACATAACAAAATGTGGGAGATTTCAAAGGGTGTGAATACTTTTTCAAGGCACTGTAAAATTCACCATGCCTGGAATTATTCTTTACAGTAAATCCAAAGGGAAAACACTTTTTTTTTTTGATTGATTAAGGAAGGGTTATAATCCTTTTGCCATCTACATCCCATTGGGGGGATTTCCATTCACTTCCTGTGCAATAACCAGAAGTGAAAGAAAATCCCTTTAAAGTGAGAGAATTCCTGGTTGTCACCAGATCCAATGTCCCCATTGGAATATTTCCCATCTCTTACTGTTTTGGGGACAACTCAAAATGTGGGATTTTTCTATAACCACTTGCCGACCAGCCGCCGTCATTATACAGTGGCAGGTCGACTCGTTCTCGCGAATTGCCATACCTGTACGTCGGCTCCTTTAAGAGCCATAGCAGGCACGCTGTGGAGGGACGGTGGGGGACCCGATGCGCGTGGCCAGCGCCACGATGTGGTCAAGAGAGCCGTAATGGGAATTTGTGTGTGTACTGACAGGAGAGGAGAAACAAATTGTCTGTTCCAATAATTAGGAACAGCGATCTGTCTCCTCCTCCAGTCAGTCCCCTCCCCCCACAGTTAGAAACACACATGAGGGAACACATTTAACCCTTGATCGCCCCCTAGTGTTAACCCCTTCCCTGCCAGTGACTTTTACACAGTAATCAGTGCATTTTTATAGCACTGATCGCTGTATTAATGTCAATGGTCCCAAAAAGTGTCAAAAGGGTCCGATCTGTCGCAGTCCCACTAAAAACCGCAGATCGCCGCCATTAATAGCAAAAAAATATATAAAAAATGCCATAAATCTATTCCCTATTTTGTAGACGCTATAACGTTTGCGCAAACCAATCAATATACGCTTATTGCAATTTTATTTACCAGAAATATGTAGAAGAATACATACTGGCCTAAACTGATGAAGAAATTCGTTTTTTTATATATTTTTGGGGGGATATTTATTTTAGCAAAAAGTAAAATATATATATTTTTTTCTAAATTGACGCTCTTTTTTGGTTTATAGCGCAATAAAAAACGCAGAGGTGATCAAATATCACCAAAAAAAAGCTCTAAAAGGACGTTAATTTTGTTTGGGTACAGTGTCGCACGACCGCGCAATTGTCATTTAAAGCGACGCAATGTCATTTTGCAAAAAATGGCCTGGTCATTAAGGGGGAAAATCTTACGGGGCTGAAGTGGTTAATTTTGCTTTCAATGATACCAGTAAATAGAGAGGGTGAATATGCTGAATGGGGGCACAGACAGCAATAAATACCTGACAGGTGTCTAATCATTCACTACTCTATCCAAAACTAGAAATGTTGCCTTTAGTTATACTTTAAGGCTATGAAAAATAAATAAATTACACAAGGGATTCAATTTGCAACCGTGTTTTTACACTTTCATCACTTTCTACTACAATGTCATCAACGGGGTAAATTTCTATTCATTGGAATGTTCTTTCTTAGTTATTATAAATTGGTAGTTAAGCCTGAACTACGAGTAAATACAAAAGATGCAAATGAATGCATTGTGTATTAATTACCATGTGCTGAAATTGGTTTTAAAATGCCAGCAGTGTAAGTACCTGAACTTGACACAGTCCCTGTACACCAGAGCTTAAAGTATATGTAAACCTTCCCCTTGTAAAACAAACCATTCAGTTTAAAATAGAAATGAAAGGCAAAACATTTTTGTATACATATATAATACCTTATAAATACATTTTCCCCTTTTTACCCTGGAAGCTACTGCCTTGTGTGAATGACAGAGACACACACCTGAACTATCCTCACACCTGGATTATCCAGAACCCATTGCCTATCGTCATTATTTTGGGGAGATCATTTGAGCGCTTTACTTGTGTTTAATGACTTTAATTATCCATCATGCCATACTATCAAGGAGGCGTGTGATTGGCCCCAAATGTATTCTGCAGCAGGACAATGACCCCAAACATACAGCCAACGCCATTAACCTCCCTGGCGGTATGATTATGTCTGGAATTTTGTGCTGAAAGCGGTACAATTATTTTTCATGGAAATTTGGCGTTTTTATATTGTAGGCATGCAATTCTTATGAATGACATCCCGGGTATGATAAAGTTTGAAACACAAAATCATAAATTATAATATAATAAAAATATATATAAAAATGATTCAATAATGTAATCAAATCAAAAACACTGAAATTTGCTCAGTGGCAGAATAGTCGCTGTCATTAAATTTAGTGTTTGATGATAAATTGTGATTCTAATTTATTATCGGTGTTTTCTAGCTGGTCTAAAACCATAAAGGGACACTTTTTGGTTCCTATGGACAATCTCCAGTTTCCAGGCAGAAATCTATTTATTATATAAAATGACATGCAGGGCACTGGGCAGACCACTAGAGACAAAGGGGATGTGTATTTTTTGTATACAGTACTGTAATCTGTAAGATTACAGTACTGTATGTGTATTGTGTGTTTTTAAACTTATTTGAATTTGGCGCCGATCTCTGCTCCCGTGCGTCGTAACGTCGCAGGGAACGGAGATCAGCGGCACTCGGCACTGTGTGAATCGAGCGAGCAGACGGCTCACACACACAGCGGGGAGACATCGCAGGATCTAGGGGATAAGGTAAGTAACCCCCCCCCCCCTGTATCCTGCAACGCAAGCCCGAGTCTGGCTCGGGGTTACCGCTTTTGGTACTGAAGTTCCTGCCCCGAGCCAGACTCGGGATTACCACCAGGGAGGCTACAGAGGAACTGCAGTCTGCTCACATAATTTGTAATAAAAAGATCTTTGCCATTCCGAAGCTTCCCTCCAACCAGTTTGCATATTATTTTATATATACTGTGATTCTGTACTTGCCACATATGCTGCATAAATCTCCCTTCACCGAGTCTGGCTGCATCCATATTAACTGTGGGCAGCCGAAGCTGCTGCCTGTTCACTTCCTGGATTTACACAGACACAAAGGAGGCACACCTCCAGCTCTGCAGCATGTGCAGAGTGCCTAGGCTCTGTACTATATCAGCAGATGGAATGGGGACAGTGGAAGAGGAGGATCAGAAAAGACAGGATCAAACAGCCTTTTTACCAGTGGCGGCTGGTGCTCAAAATTTTTGGGGGGGCGCAAACAAACAGCCTCACTGTGCCATCAAACGCTGCCACTGTGCCCATTAAACGCTGCCACTGTGCCCATTAAATGATGCCACTGTGCCCATTAAACGCTGCCACTGTGCCCATTAAATGCTGTCACTGTGCCCATCAAACGCTGCCACTGTGCCCCAAGTGCTGCCACTGTGCCCATCAAACGCTGCCACAGTGCCCCAAGTGCTGCCACTGTGCCCCAAGTGCTGCCATTGTGCCCCAAGTTCTGCCATTGTGCCCCAAGTGCTGCCATTGTGCCCCAAGTGCTGCCATTGTGCCCCAAGTTCTGCCATTGTGCCCCAAGTTCTGCCACTGTGCTCCAAACGCTGCCACTGTGCCCCTTAAGTGCTGCCACTGTACCCCTTAAGTGCTGCCACTGTGCCCCTTAAGTGCTGCCACTGTGCCCCTCAAGTGCTGCCACTGTGTCCCCTGCCTGCCCTCTGCACTTACCTTGTCCCGGTGTGCAGCTGGTGACGGCGTCAGGCGACGAGCGGTGTCTCCGTCGGATGTCTTCTCCCGCGCTCCTCCTGTCTTCTGCTATGATTGGACGCCTAGCGTCCAATCACAGCGCCTGTGACTTCAGCCAATCAGGTGACAGGTAACAGACCTGGCAACCTGATTGGCTGAGAGGCGGGTCTGTGTTAGGGAAGCGATGTATTCGCTTCTCTAACACAATACTGTGTAATCAGCGAACGCACAGCAGTGCGCCCGCTGTTTACACTTAAGCCCCATACATACGGTCAGACTTTTTCATGGATTCTGTCCGATCGGACAATGTTGTTGAAAAATCAGACCGTGTGTATGCACCATCGGACAGTGTACATCGGATTGTCCGACGGACAAAGTCTTATCTCCTGCTGGAAAGATTTGCCGACAACACGGTCCGATCACACCAAATCCGATCGTGTGTACGGTTGTCCGACCGGACAAAGTGCTACGCATGCTCAGATCACATTACAAGACCAAAGCTATTGGCTACTAGACTCTACGTAGTCCCGTCGTAGGCAACAAACGTCACCACGTTCAGAAAGATCGGATTTTCCGACAACTTTGTCTGACCGTGTGTACGCAAAACCAACATCAGACAAAGTATGACGGACATGGTCCGACGGACCTGGTCCTCGGATAATCCGCGCGTGTGTATGGGGCTTAAGGGAAGCCTATTAGAGCACACCGCTCTAATAAGGTCCCCTATTAGAGCTTACAGCAACACCCCCCCACTGTAATTCAGATGCCCGGCCGCCGATCAGGGGCCGGACACCTGAATAGGGGGCGGCAGCGGTGACAATAGATAGATTCATGCAATGCATGAATCTATCTATTGGTGATAGAGCGGTGCAGGAGAGGGGGGGGCGGCGCTCCTGCGCCCTCTATGCACGCACCGCCACTGCTTTTTACACAATGCGGAGGATTAACCCTGTCAGGACTATTGGGGTTAAAAATAATTAATTTCTGAGGCCTTTTATATTGTATATTTTTCATATACAGTATCTCACAAAAGTGAGTACCCCCCTCACATTTTTGTAAATATTTTATTATATCTTTTCATGTGACAACACTGAAGGAATGACACTTTGCTACAATGTAAATTAGTGAGTGTACAGCTTGTATAACAGTGTACATTTGCTGTCCCCTCAAAATAACTAAACACACAGCCATTAATGTCTAAACCGCTGGCAACAAAAGTAAGTACACCCTAAAGTGAAAATGTCCAAATTGGGCCCAATTAGCCATTTTTCCTCCCCGGTGTCATGTGACTCATTAGAGTTACAAGGTCTCAGGTGTGAATGGGGAGCAGGTGTGTTTAATTTGGTGTTATCGCTCTAACACTGTCATACTGGTGACCATACAGTGGTTTAACAGGACAGGTTCCAATCAGAACAGCCCTCCCATGGTCAACCAAAGAAATTGAGTGCACATGCTTAGCGTTATATTCAGAGATTGTCTTTGGGAAATAGACATATGAGTGCTGCCAGCATTGCTGCAGAGGTTGAAGGGGTGGGAGGTCAGCTTGCCAGTGCTCAGACAATATGCCGCACACTGCATCAATTTGGTCTGCATGGCTGTCATCCCAGAAGGAAGTCTCTTCTATAGATGATGCACAAGAAAGCTTGCAAACAGTTTGCTGGGGACAAGCAGACTAAGGACATGGATTACTGGAACCATGTTCTGTGGTCTGATGAGACCAAGATAAACGTATTTGGTTCAGATGGTGTCAAGCGTGTGTGGCGCCAACCAGGTGAGGAGTACAAAGACAAGTATGTCTTGCCTACAGTCAAGCATGGTGGTGGAAGTGTCATGGTCTGGGGCTGCACTAGAGCTGCCAGCACTGGGGAGCTACAGTTCATTGAGGGAACCATGAATGCCAACATGTACTGTGACATACTGAAGCAGGGCATGATCCCCTCCTTTCAGAGACTGGGCCGCAGGGCAGTATTCAAACATTATAACAACCCCAAACACACCTCCAAGACAACCACTGCCTTGCTAAAGAAGCTAAGGGTAAAAGTGATGGACTGACCAAGCATGTCTCCAGACCTAAACCCTATTGAGCATCTGTGGGACATCCTCAAATGGAAGGTGAAAGAGTGCAAGGTCTCCACCTTCCATTTGAGGATAGAAAGAGGACTCTAGTGGCAACTTGTGAAGCTCTGGTGAACTCCATGCCCAAAAGGGTTAAGGCAGTGCTGGAAAATAATGGTGGCCACACAAAATACTGACCCTTTGGGCCCAATTTGGACATTTTCACTTAGGGGTGTACTCACTTTTGTTGCCAGCGGTTTAGACAATAATGGCTGTGTGTTGAGTTATTTTGAGGGGACAGCAGATTTACACTGTTATACAAGCTGTACACTCTCTACTTTACATTGTAGCAAAGTGTAATTTCTTCAGTGTTGTCACATGAAAAGGTATTTTAAATTATTTACAAAAATGTGAGGGGTGTACTCACTTTTGTGAGATACTGTATATATATATATGTAGCACCGGGCTTCTAACAAGCATGCGATATGTGTTTTGTAAATTTAATGTTCCTGGAACCACAGTTGGGTTTTGGGGTTAATTGTACCAAATTATGGTTTCAGTACCAGTCTGACTGGATTTCACTGGGTTCTGCCTGGCCATATGTGTCGCTGTCGCCTTTAGCAGGCATGAGAACGCACTTTGGCTGGGCGTATTGGGTGCCAATCTCTCTCGTAACCAACCAGTGAGTGTGTCGTCTTGCTGTGAATTCTGGGAGAGGGTACTTAAGGTACTGAGATCACGTGCTTCTTGGTTCCGGTCCAGAAGATCTTTCTGTCTGTTTGGTCCTGGTCCTCCTGACCAGCCCTCAGGGCCCTCATGGCCTGGGGTCCAGATCCATCCAATTCCAAGTCTCAGGGCTGGCTAGCCCGAGGCGAAGTAACTGGAAGGAGGATTCCAAGGTGGTCCGGTGCCGTCTCATCTGTGGAGAGGCCCAGCAACTGAGAAAGCAACCAGGGGAGGACTCTTCGGAAGAGGGCCACGCACAAGGCTGGTTCCTCAGCAAGAGCCTGGAAGCTAAGTTGAAAGACACCAAGTGAATCCACACTCGTACGGTATCGCCGGGCCGGCTGCAAGATATTGGTACCGTATGAGGGTCCTCTAAGTTTGTCTACATCCTTCAGTTACAACCAAGTCTGTGTCAGAGACTTTCATTTACAAGTTCTACAACCAAGTCTGTGACAGAGACTTTTATTCACAAGTTCTACAACCAAGTCTGTGGCAGAGACTTTATTCACAAGTTCTACAACCAAGTCTGTGACAGAGACTTTTATTCACAAGTTCTACAACTAAGTCTGTGGCAGAGACTTTGCTCCATTTGAATAATCTATCGGCTGCTAAACCTAGTGAGGGGAGGTTTATCCAATAGCTGTGAAAGTCCAGTTGTGAATGGCTATTCTCTGGATTCTATAGTGAGAGACTTTCAGTTTTGAGCAGTTCCAAGAGAACCTGAACTTCCTACCTAAACCCTCTATCCCTATTAAGAGACTGTGTTTTGTCTACCTTTTTTTACCTTTGCAAATAAAAATCCCAAATCGGATTCAGTGTCAGTTTCTACGGTACTTCGGGCCATCTACCTCGGGAAACCCCTAGACATACACGAGGTCAAGAAGGTAACGGTAAGCCCAAATCAAACCAGCAGCTCCTTTTGGGGGGCAAACTAAGTAATTCTTTATAAGCATGCAGTTGACTTTTATTATCAGAGCAGTATATTTCAATTTGCAAATAGGGAAACTGAAAAGACCTGATCCATATGTATATACTTACAAATAAAAAGTGTCAGATCCCAGATTTGCCCATTTCCCTCTTTTGATTAACAGGTTTAAAATGAACAATTAGATTGCGAGAGGATGAGATTCTATTTTAATTAGCAAAAATGTAAATGACAAATGCATGCATTCTACAAAGTTTGCTCATATTATGGCTTACCTTAAATTATCCTAGCCTATAACCTCTATATGTCTAATAAATACCGTAATTACCAAAACATTTAGACTCCATTCTCTATTGCTAATAAATGCTCCTAGTCCTAGGCACTGAATTCAGAGATCATTTATAGACATGTGTCTACATGCTACAACTGGTAGGATTTTATTAGTCCCCAATGACTGTTTTTCATGTAGCTGATAAACTTTTTTTCCGTGGGGAATTATATCTTAAAATACATATAGGAAACTAAACTTAAAGTGGTTCTAAAAGTCTAACTTTCTTACCGTAAAGCATCCCCAGCATTAACCACTTGCCTGCTGAGTACTTTTACCCCCTTCCTGCACAGGCCAATTTTCAGCTTTCAATGCTGTCTCAGTTTGAATGACAATTACGTGGTCATGCAACATTGTATCCATATTACATTTTTAGTATTTTGGCACACAAATAGATAATATATAATCTTAAAAATAATTTTTGTTTTTTGCTAAACAAACATCCTTCATGATGTGCGCTGATGAGGCTGCCCTGATGAACACTAATAGGCGGCACTGAAAGGCACTGATAGGCGGCACTGATGACACAGCACTGGTGGGAACTGATGAGGGGGCACAGGTGAGGTTGCACTGATAGGCGGCATTGATAGGCAGCACTAATAGTTGACACTGATGGGCACTTATAGGCAGCACTGATGGGCATTGATAGGCGGCTTTGATGGGTGGCACTGATGAACAGTACTGATGGACACTGATAGGCAGGATTGGTTGACACTGTTGGGGCTGCACTGATTATCAGGACACTGATGATCAGTGCCCTAATCCTCAGTGTAAATGTCCCCTTTCACACTTAGCACAGTAGAGAAGTGGTTAAGGTAAAGAACACCCTACTAACTATCCATGCCCATCCCCAACCACTTACCTGACTCCACTCACCAATCCAGTGCTGCTCTCCTCTCTCCCTGGTCTCACAGGAGACACTGGAATCATCAGTGGGAGCCATGGCCTTTAACAGAGCATAGGCCTGGCAGAGAATGCACCTGTGACATATACAACCCATCAGTAATTATATTTTAATAGCTATGTCACTGCTATTACATGCAATCCATTTTTGGATAGGGAAGGGTTGTGCTGTATTTGTTCCCTCCAGGGTGATTTACGCTCACTTCCTCTTCTGGTGTCAATTGACTGGGCATGAGCAAAACGGAAAGTTTCCCCTCCGCCACAACAAAAATTCACACATTTCTCCATCAATGGGGAGGAAGAAATAAAGACAGTTTTTAGGTTGTAATGGGCTGAAAATTGCTCCTGAGAGTTAGGGAAGCTCCTATCAACTTTTTAAAATTTTTTTATAGCTTATTATTTTTAAGGGGTACCACTCTTTTCTCTATATAATATATTTTTCTAAATGCACATTGAGCACAGTATCAGCTGTCACTGATATGGCTTTGTTGGTAAAGCCAGTTTTAGAATTCTAACCCATCTGCACTACAATATGTTATTGCTGTGTATCTGCTAGAGAGATTTTTCCCCTCAATTCCTGTCTTGGTGAAAAAAAAATTACTAGAATATGTGTTCTCATTGGCAGATTTATCCCATCTATCCTCTGCCCCTTTTGTTCCAGGGGCAACTGTAACATTTGAGATTTCCACTCAACTTGTGCCCTAATGACAGCTGTCACCAGTGTGGGAAGTGAGAGGCCATCCCAATTGAGTCAGACAGCAAAAAAAAAGAAAATCTGACCCTTCTCTTATGTTCCTAAAAATAAGTCTCTGTAATTACCGTAGAGATGTTTTCTCCCTATTCTAGTGTCATGGCTTGTAATATAAACTTAACGTGGAACTAAACTGTATCCGAGCACCATAAACTGAAAATACTTTTTGATTAATTTTCAATATTTAAAGCAAACTCACCCATCCATCTATGTCTCCATCAGTGGCGGCTGGTGAAGTTTTAGGATAGGGGGGCTCAAGATCCCGCCCCTCCACGTTTGGTCCCTCCCACATCTCATAAGCCACACCCCTTATATAATCCACATCATATACCAGGCTGCACATTATACAAAGGGCTCTGCACATCATATACCAGGATGCACATTATACACAGGGCTCTGCACATCATATACCAGGCTGCACATTATACATTATTGTTTTTTTCTTTTTACTGCCTGGGGGGGCGGCACCCGGGCGCCCCCTATGGACGGGCCACCACTGGTCTCAATGCTTTAGTTTGCTGAGAAATCACTTTGAAAAACACCCCCTAGAACTTTTAAGCCACATCCATCTCAAGAAAGGGCTGATTCATGTAGCATTTATTTATTGGAATACATCTTACCTTAGCTCAGGTATGTAGGCAGGAGGGTGTGCTTAGCTGAAAAAGCCCCCCTACCCTTCCCCAGCTGAAAGAAAAAAACAATTCCATAAAGACTCCCGGGATGTATGCCATCATTTTGGCCTAGGCCTTTAGTCAAGGCTCCCTTTAAAACTATGCACAATCTCAAGGCACCACAATATAAAATGTAAATAATGAAACTAATAGTTTTACATATCGCAGCATCATCCACACACATAGGACACCCAATATCCAAGTAGATCTATTTCTCCACCTTTGCACACTGGTACTGACGAGTATGCTAACATTTCTCTTCTCCCTAAGTGTCTCTTCCATTCTTTGCAGATGTAAGCCCAGTGCTGGCAAAGGGGCAGTAGAGGGGCAAACTAGGATGCTGTGCAGGCACTCATATTAGCCAATGACATCATCGGTTGTTAGGATGCCAGTAGCTGGTCTGCATGGTTCCCAAAGTTTTAATGCTGTACAATAAAATCTTGTGGCTTTGTGTAACAAAAATGCAGACTTGATCCACTACCTGGATTGTTAAATTTTTTTGTGCAATTTGTGGCAATTTGTTTAGGCATTTTGCTAAGGCACCCCTGAAGAACCTATAAGGCACCCCAGGGTGCCAAGGAACCCTGGTTAAAAAAGTCTGGTCTAAAGGGCTATATACCAGTTCCCCAGTTCCCTTTCTGGCCCCATAAGCAGGATGGACATACTCCAAGAGACTGCCCGCTCCTCTCTTCCTTGATGACCTAGAGTCACAAGGTGGGATTCAGTGGGGATCTCACTGTTTGGAAAACATGAACTTATGGGGCATAAATCCTCACCCCATGTAACATGATCTGTTAGAGAAGTAATATACCTCCCTGTTAGGTGTTATGCTAATATGAATGTATAGTATTTTCTCATTAGGACGGCTGTAAGACAGGAAGCCCCCCACAAATGCCGAGATACTAGAGAGGCAGAGCTATCACTTGGAGACCAGATGATGCACTAATAAGGATAATGATATTTTTATTGCTATTCCAAAAAAACATGTCGTACACGAAAGCAACAAAATAAGGTACTCAGGTTCTTGTGAGCAATAGTAAAGTAAAGAAAAAAAAAAGGAAAATAAATAAATATGTAAACATAGACATAACGATACAAGTGTGTGACTAAATAATAATATTATAGCCATAATATAAATTATATAATAATATAAACACATGAACAGCAGCAGGATTGCATTATTATCAATCTCACAATGGCCATGAAAGTAATAATAAAAATAATAGCAGCGGTAATTCAGGGTAATGCAGAATTTGTCAATCTCACGGCTTCAGTAAAAAGCTGTTCTTTAGCCTGCCGGTTCTAGAATTAATGCTGTTATCCTAGACAAGAGTATAGTATAAATAGCAATGGAGAATCCCATGGCAAAAAAAAAAATTGGAATATGGTCCCCCACCAAATTAATACCAGACCCTGGTATCTTGGTATGAACTTTATGGAGGGGCACCATGGAAAAAACAAGAAAAGAAAGGAGAGAGGGCAACTGCAAAATTCATATCAGACCCTTATCTGAGCCAGAAAAGGGAGGGGGATGAGCATGTACCATGCCAAGCAAAGGTAGCCTGAGGCCTCGAGGCCTGAGCAATCCTCTTTTATTGTTCAGTTAGAGAAATCTTTACAAAGTCTTAAAAACTTTGTCAAAAACGCCCCCTTGCTGTGAGTGACAGGTGATTTACATATCTCATGCGCTAGCCTAAGAGAGGCAAATCCTGTGTAAAAAGTTCACAATTCCCATCCCCCTCCCCTCCAGCTCTCCCAGGATTGCTGTGTTTTGACTGGATGGGTCTCATCATGGGATGCAGTGAACAGTCAGCAGACTATAGACAGACAAGTGATTTAGGGGACATGTATGTAGTCAGAGCTGGGCAGAGTAGAACATCCAGTGATCTGATGATAACCTGTCTCAGGCTAGTGCATGAGATATGTAAATCACCTGTCACTCACAGCAAGGGGGCGTTTTTGACAAAATTTTCAAGACTTTGTCAAGATTTCTCTAACTGAACAATAAAAAAGGATTGCTCAGGCCTCGAGTAAATCTGTGTGGCAAGACTTGGCTCAAATGAAAGGAAATATTATTCTCTACATTATGACAAAAACATTTTTGGGTTTACATCCACTTTATTAATCTCCTCTTCTCAAGAGAGAATACATTCAGTTCCTCTAATCTTTCCTCATAGCTAAGCTCCTCCATGCCTCTTATCAGTTTGGTTGCCCTTCTCTGCACTTTCTAATGATTTGTACAGGGGCAAAATGGTATCTCTATCTCTCTCTGGATTCCATACCTCTCTTAATAAAAGAAAGGATTTTGCTTGCTTTGGAAACTGCTGCTTGGCATTGCATGCTAGTATTAAGCTTGTGATCTATCAGAACACACAGATCCTTCTTTGATTGCTCCAGTTGTATTCCCCCTAGTATGTATGATATACAGTGTTGGTCATCTTACTTTAAAAAAGTAATTAGTTAAGTTACAAATTACTTCTCCCAAAAAGTAATTGCGGTTAATCCCAGTTACTACATTGGAAAAGTAATTAGTTACGCAGCAAAGTAACTGACTTTTTTTTTAAATATTCTATACGTGTAACTAAGGGGCGAGTCTAGTATTACTGTAACCAAGGGGTGCATTTATTATTATTGTTATATATCGTGTAACCAAGGGGCTGCTCTATTATTACTCTAACCAAGGGGCAGATCTGTTATAGCGTGTAAGCAAGGGGCAGATCTATTATTATTATATCGTGTAAGGGGCGGATGGCTACAGAAGAGGGCGAATGTTAAATTAATGGGCAGAGCTCGATATATAACAATAATAATAAATGCGCCCCTTGGTTACAGTAATACTAGACCCGCCCCTTACTTACAAGATAGACGCCCCTTGCAGAGTAGCATGAGCATCGGGAGCGTGCGGCATCGCCTCGTACAATTACATGTTAACTGCACCTGCACGGTATAGAGTTCACTCAGAGCTGTTTAGGTTCGGCAATTTTCGGAAGCTCCGTAGTCCTTCGTACTGCGCAAGCCCTGCGCCTGCTCCGTACAGGGGGTCCTTATCCGGCGGGGGAACTTTTTCGGCAGGACACCAGAATTACACTACTGCCATCTAGTGGCGGTAGATGTAATTGGGGTAACTAAGCCAAAGTAATGGGAACTGAGTTACCATGAGGGGAAAAGTAATCAGTTAGATTACTCGTTACCCTCTGAAGTAACTGCGTTAGGTAACTCAGTTTATTTTAACTCAGTTACTTACATCACTGATGATATATATGCATAGTCTTAGCCCTCAAGAGCATAACTTTACATTTTACAACATTAAAACATTTGCCACATAGTTGCCCAATTAAACAGTGCATTGAGGTTGGCTTGTAAATTGGAGACATCCTGTAAGGACGTTATTCCACTGCATAGCTTAGTGTCATCTGCAAAGACAGAAATTATACTTTTAATCCCAGACCCAATATCATTTATAAAGATATTAAAAAGTAAGGGTCTAAACACTGAACCTTGGGGTACACCACTGATAACCTTAGGCCATTCAGAGTAAGAATAATTAACCACTACTCTCTGAATTCTGTCTTTTAGCCAGTTTTCTATCCATTTACAAACTAATTTTTCCAAGCCTGTAGACCTTACCTTACACATGAGCCGTGTGTGCGGAACTGTGTCAATTGTTTTTGCACAATTCAAGTATACCACGTCCACCGACACCCCTCTCTCCAAGACTTTACTTACTGTACCTCCTAATAAAAATAAATCAGGTTTGTTTGGCAACTTCTGTCTTTCATGAATCCATGCTGTCTGTTGCTTAAAATATTTTTTTTCCAGCAAGAACTCGTCTATGTGTCTATTATTAAACTCTTCAGTTTCTTCCCATCTATAAACTAACAGGTCTATAGTTACCTAGTAAAGACTTTTATCCCTTTTTTAAATATAGGCACCACATTGGCCCTACGCCATTCCAGTGGTACTATGCTAGTCATTAGGCAGCTTCAGAAAACACACCTGGGACTTGTGTGGGACTTCAAACAGAATGAGGAATCCAAAAATAAGTGATTTTTTGCAGCATTGTCACCTCACCACCTGCTAAACAAATACATTTTATAGAGACACTGCTTTAATACCATAACAGGTCCTGTATAAAAATGTTGTGCTTGTTATATCTACACGTTTGTCTTTTTTTAGGGTGGTTAGAGCATTGAGTCCTATTTATATATTTCCTATGGGTTTTCCACGTGGTAAAGGTCTATGAGACACAAACACAGCCATGGAGATAAATGACGTGATTGACAATGGATGTACATCATGGCACTTTTTGAGTTTTTTTTTTTTTTTTTTATGGACTTGTTCCCCCTGGCAAGGTACCTTTGTAGTACACTGGAGGGGTTTTCAGGGGACTTCAACCCTTTTGCTACTTTGAGATTGCTTACTTTTTTGTGTTTTAAGTAGGTGAGCCATTTTTCATAGACCAATAAAATGTCCCTTACTAATTCAGTAATCCAGTAAAGCTCAACTCCATGAAGCAGGACATTTCTCCCTTGTAATGCAGCTGTGCCTGCACTGCAAGGGTTAACTGCTCATTTAGGACTAGGGGGCATGGAAAATTTGATTTACTTATCTGTGCCTCCCCAGTGCTAGACCAGTCCTTGCAATGTCTTCTCCCCATGCTTCAGTGCTCTAACGTTTTGATGTCACCAAGACCAATGCAGGGTCCATAGGCCTGGATAAATTGAGCTTTGTGTTCCCAAAATTACAGTAAGCTCCACCCCAAAGTCTAGTTGTCAAATGGCAGAGCTTATGTGAGCCCTTCCTTTACCAATGCAGGACAAATAGTCACCCATACTGTTGCTGAAACAGTTTGGCTCACTACAGTGGTGTGAAAAAGTGTTTGCCCCCTTCCTCATTTCCTGTTCCTTTGCATGTTTGTCACACTTAAGTGTTTCGGAACATCAAACCAATTTAAACAATAGTCAAGGACAACACAAGTAAACACAAAATGCAATTTGTAAATGAAGGTGTTTATTATTAAAGGTGAAAAAAAATCCAAACCATCATGGCCCTGTGTGAAAAAGTGATTGCCCCCTAAACCTAATAACTGGTTGGGCCACCCTTAGCAGCAACAACTGCAACCAAGCGTTTGCGATAACGTGCAATGAGGCTTTTACAGCGTCCTGGAGGAATTTTGGCCCACTCATCTTTGCAGAATTGTCCTAATTCAGTTACATTAGAGGGTTTTCGAGCATGAACGGCCTTTTTAAGGTCATACCACAACATCTCAATAGGATTCAGGTCAGGACTTTGGCTAGGCCACTCCAAAGTCTTCATTTTGTTTTTCTTCAGCCATTCGGTGGTGGACTTGCTGGTGTGTTTAGGATCATTGTCCTGCTGCAGAACCCAAGTTCGTTTCAGCTTGAGTACACGAACAGATGGTCGGACGTTCTCCTTCAGGATCTCTTGGTAGACAGCAGAATTCATAGTTCCTTTTATCACGGCAAGTCTTCCAGGTCCTGAAGCAGCAAAACAGCCCCAGACCATCACACTACCACCACCATATTTTACTGTTGGTATAATGTTCTTTTTCTGAAATGCAGTGTTCCTTCTACGCCAGATATACTTGGACACACACCTTCCAAAGAGTTCCACTTTTGTCTCATCGGTCCACAGAATGTTGTCCCAAAATTCTTGGGGATCATCAAGATGTGTTGTGGAGAAATTGAGATGAGCTTTGATGTTCTTTTTGCTCAGCAGTGGTTTTCTCCTTGGAACTCTGCCATGCAGGCCATTTTTGCCCAGTCTTTTCCTGATGGTGGAGGCATGAACGCTGACCTTAACTGAGGCAAGTGAGGCCTGCAGTTCCTTGGACGTTGTTGTGGGGTCTATTTGTGACCTCTTGGATGAGTCGTCGCTGCGCTCTTGGGGTAATTTTGGGCGGCCGGCCACTCCTGGGAAGGTTCACCACTGTTCCATGTCTTCGCCATTTGTGGATAATGGCTCTCACTGTGGTTCGCTGGATTCCCAAAGCTTTGGAAATGGCTTTATAACCCATGCCGAGACTTCTTTGGGTCTCGGCATGATGTGTAGCTTTTAAGGATCTTCTGGTGGACCTTACTGTGTCAAGCAGCTCCTATTTAAGTGATGCCTTGATTGTGAACAGGTGTGGCAATAATCAGGCCTGGGTGTGGCTAGAGAAATTGAACTCAGGTGTGGACAACCACAGTTATAGCATGTTTTAACAAGGGGGGCAATCACTTTTTCACACAGGGCCATGATGGTTTGGATTTTTTTTCACCTTTAATAATAAACACCTTCATTTACAAATTGCATTTTGTGTTTACTTGTGTTGTCCTTGATTATTGTTTAAATTGGTTTGATGTTCCGAAACACTTAAGTGTGACAAACATGCAAAGGAACAGGAAATGAGGAAGGGGGCAAACACTTTTTCACACCACTGTATATGCAGCTAATGCTACAACAATATGTTACAGTGCGCAAATCTGGTGTATGATTATGTAATGGAAATAGTTCATTTGGGTCAGCTTGGCCCAAGCAAACTATTTAAAGTGATAGGAAAGCTGTAATTCTACTTAAAAAAAGAATGCAGCTATTGTATAACTGGACAAAACTATAATTCTCTGAGCAGGAATATTTACCATTTGGAAAGCTTTGGTTCAAGTCTCGTAGGGTGTACAATTTAGTTTGACCAGCTTGTTGACTGTGATGGGGTGCATGTACGATCCGAAGCTGCTTCCTCTTCATCTTTGGTAACGTCTTATCAGCTGTCACCTCTTCCACAATCGTCTTGACCTCCTGTCTCCAAATTTCTCCTCAAGTTGTGTCTGTATCTTCCACTGTATCATGTACATGTTGTTACTGTATCTTCCACCGCAATTGAGAATAAGCCCTTCAAAAATAAATAAAGATAAAATATCTAGATCAGGTTAGATCTAGATTAGTGTCATAATTAGGCTTAGGATCAAATGTCAGGGTCAGTGAATTTTAAAAGAAAAATATTTATTTTTATTTTTTTTAGGGCTGCTACTGATTAAAATTTTCGTGTTTGATTAATCGATTTTTTTTAATCGATTAATCAACTAATTTTGATTAATTATAACGCACATACAGATCCAACTACTTTTAGCTGATCTCCTTGCATTGCAACTCTGCATAAGTCAGTGGTACACTATATACAATCACCCAACACTAGTTAGTTTCCACAATCCATGACTTAACTTCACAGTTCACACAAATACGTTTTAAATTCAAATTGTAGCACTAACGTATGCAATTTTTTTTCCCACAGTAGCGTGACAATCCCTCCCCCTCCGGTCTAACTAATCACTCTCACCTTATGGCATGGACCCCTGTGCAAACAGGTGGTCATGCAAGCGGGTATCAAAAGGGTTAACACGGACCATAAACTTCTCTCACGTCTCCTTAGATCTCAGCAAGGACTGGAAAGGCATGTGCTTGGCCGACTATAAGGGGTGGTTGGAGGCCGCAATTTTTTTTTCACTTTAACATCTGGAAATAAAGGTGAGGTATGTAGGTAAGTACGTGTGTGTGTGCAAAAAAACAAAAAATTGTTTAATTATTTATCCCATAGGTAAGTTGGGTAAGAATGTAGGTAAGTATGCGTGTGTGTGTGTGTGCACAAAAAAACAAAGCAACCCCCCCCCCCCAAAAAAAAATATATATTTTCTTTGGTATTTTTTTCAACATCTGCAAAGGCGTGTGCTTGGCCGGCTATAAGGGGAGGTTGGAGGCCGCAATTTTTCTGTTTCATTTTAACATCTGTAAATAAAGACGAAGTATGTAGGTTAGTACATGTGTGTGTGTGTGCAAAAAAACAAAAAATTGTTTAAATTAATTATTCTATAGGTAAGTTGGGTAATAATGTAGGTAAGTATGTGTGTGTGTGTGTGCACAAAGAACAAGACAACCCCCCCCCCCCCCAAAAAACGAAATATATTTTCTTTGGTATTTTTTCAACATCTGGAAAGGCGTGTGCTTGGCCAGCTCTAAGGGGAGGTTGGAGGCCGCAATTTTTTTTTTCATTTTAAAATCTGGAAATAAAGGCGAGGTATGTAGGTAAGTACGTGTGTGTGTGCAAAAAAACAAAAAAATTGTTTAACCACTTAAGCCCTGGACCAATTTGCAGCCAAAGGACCAGGCCCCTTTTTGCGATTCGGCTCTGCGTCGCTTTAACTGACAATTGTGCGGTCGTGCGACATGGCTCCCAAACAAAATTGGCGTCCTTTTTTTCCCACAATAGAGCTTTCTTTTGCTGGTATTTGATCACCTCTGCGGTTTTTAATTTTTGCGCTATAAACAAAAATAGAGTGACAATTTTGAAAAAAATTCAATATTTTTTTACTTTTTGCTATAATAAATATCCCCAAAAGATATATAAAAAAACATATTTTTTTCCTCAGTTTAGGCCGATACGTATTTTTCTACATATTTTTGGTAAAAAAAAATCGCAACCAGCGATTATTGATTGGTTTGCGCAAAAGTTATAGCGTTTACAAAATGGGGGATGGTTTTATAGCATTTTTATTAATATTTTTTTCTTTACTAGTAATGGCGGCGATCAGCGATTTTTATTGTGACTGCGACATTATGGCGGACACATCGGACATTTTTGACACATTTTTGGGACCATTGTCATTTATACAGCAATCAGAGCTATTTAAATGCACTGATTCCTGTGTAAATGACACTGGCAGTGAAGGAGTTAACCACTAGGGGGTGGGGAGGGGTTAAGTGTGACGCGTGTGTATTTTTTTTACTGTAGGGGGCCGTGGCTTGGCGTTCAACATCACTGATCGTCTTTTCCGATGACAAGGAACAGACGATCAGTGTCAGTCTCACTAGGAAGCACGAGGAGAGGTTTGTTTACACATACTTCTCCCCGTTCGTCAGCTCTGTGACCCGATTGCGGGACACCAGCGGCGATCAGGTCTGCGGGTCCCGCGGCCACGGAGCTCAGGACCGGGTCGTGCGACCCACAGCTGGGCACTTAAAGAGCAACGTACCTGTACGTTGATGTGCCCAGCCGTGCCATTCTGCCGACGTAAATGTGCAGGCGGTCCTTAACCACTTCCCATCCAGGCCAATTCTGACATTTCTCTCCTACATGTAAAATTCATAATTTTCTTGCTTGAAAATTACATAGAACCCCCAAACATTATATATGCTTTTTTAGCAAAGACCCTAGAGAATACAATGGCGGTCGTTGCAACGTTTTTTCTAGCACGGTATTTGCGCAGCAATTTTTCAAACACGTTTTTTCAGAAAAAAAAGAATTTCATGCTTAAAAAAAACAAAACAGTAAAGTAAGCCCAATTTTTTTTGCAGAATGTGAAAGATGAAGATACGCCGAGTAAATAGATACCCAACATGTCACGCTTCAAAATTGCACGCACTCGTGGAATGGCGCCAAACTTTGGTATTTAAAAATCCCCATAGGCGACGCTTTAAAATGTTTTACTGGTTACATGTTTTGAGTTACAGAGGAAGTCTAGGGCTAGAATTATTGCTCTCGCTCTAACATTCGCAGCGATACCTCACATGTGTGGTTTGAACACCGTTTTCATATGTGGGCGGGGCTTACGTATGCGTTCACTTCTGTGTACGAACTCACGGGGACAGGGTGCTTTAAAAAAAAAAAAAATTTTCTTATTGTTAGTTTTACTTTTTTTTTTTGTTTGACACTTTAAAAAATAAAATAAAAAATTTGATTACTTTTATTCCTATTACAAGGAATGTAAACATCCCTTGTAAGAGGAATATGGCACGATCGGACCTATTTACAGTGAGATATGGGGTCAATAAGACCCCACATCTCACCTTTAGGCTGGGAAGCCTAAAAAAAAAAAAAAAAAAAAAAAAAAAGGTTACGGCTTCCCAGCCGAGGCGGCGCCGTTATTTGAATGCAGAGGCCGGGCATGACGTCATAACATCGCGCCCGGCCTCCGAACGATCATAGAGACTCCGGCGACCATCTGGTCCGCCGGAAATCTCTATGATCACCATCCGGGGGCTGGCGGATCCTGTGTCCGAGTCACCGATGGAAGCGCTGAGTCGGAAGAAGCACCGGAGGGCAGCGAGAGGGGGGGGACGTCCCCTTCCGCTGCCCGTAAGAACGATCAAGCGGTGGAACAACCGCTATGATTGTTCTTATGGTGCAGGGAATCGCCGGCTGAAAACGGCAATATCTGAATGATGTCTGTAGCTGCAGGCATCATTCAGATATACCCCCACAAAGCCCAGGACGTCCCTGGACGCACTACGGGCGCAAAGTGGTTAAGCGGTTAAATTATTTATCCCATAGGTAAGTATGCGTGTGTGTGCACAAAAAACAAACCAACCCCCCCCCCCCAAAAACCCCCCCCCCCCCCAAAAAAAATATGTATTTTTTTTTTATTATTTTCAACATCTGGAAAGGTGTGTGCTTGGCTGGCTATAAGGGGAGGCTCCCTACACTATTGTCCTTAGAACTAGTGTCACCCTGTACTATTGTCCCCAGAACTAGTGTCACCCTGCACTATTGTCCCCAGAACTAGTGTCACCCTGCACTATTGTCCCCAGAACTAGTGTCACCCTGCACTATTGTACCCAGAACTAGTGTCACCGTGCACTATTGTCCCCAGAACTAGTGTCAACCATTACTATTGTCCCCAAAACTAGTGTCACCCTGCACTATTGTCCCCAGAACTAGTGTCACCCTACACTATTGTCCCTAGAACTAGTGTCACCCTACACTATTGTCCCTAGAACTAGTGTCACCCTGCACTATTTTCCCCAGAACCAGTGTCACCCTGCACTATTGTCCCCAGAACTAGTGTCACCCTCTACTATTGTCCCCAGAACCAGTGTCACCCTGCACTATTGTCCCTAGAACTAGTGTCACCCTGCACTATTGTCCCCAGAACTAGTGTTTCCCTGCCAGGGCTGGTACAAGCGTGAGGGGGCGGATGCCCTGGGTGGTATTATTTACAGGAGGAAGGGGTGTGCCAGTGGTGTATCATCCATGTGTGCATGGGGTTCACTGCACATAGGACCTCAAAGGGGGGGCCCCACTGTGACCCACACTGCACCCATGGATGGTCCCCAGGTTCACAGCCAGGGATCTCTCTGCATGTTTTTTTAGCGCACAGCTGATTCTCCTCCTTTCCCTCCTGTGGCTTCTGTTTAGACCCCTGATATCTCACCAAAGCCCACCAACAGGGCTGATAAAAAAAAGAATTCAACAAATATTACAAAATAAAATTGTAAAACAAATCTAAAATAAAAAAATACTGACACCACTCCCCCTACTGACACTGGCCACTGCCCCAACCCCCTCCTCCCAAAAGGCATTGTGATTTTTTTTTAAACAAATTAAATTGCAAAAAAATAAATACATAAAAATAAAAAGCCACTGTCACCTGATGAGCCAGTTGAGTGAAGGGTGGGGAGTTCTCCACTTTGGGAGCAGATGTGCAGACAGTGTGCCCATGTCAGGAGAAGCGTTACTGGAGACTGAGAGCACTGAGCAAGGAGAGGGAATCCACTGAGAGAAGGTGAGTGGCAGTGTCACCATCCTATCCCCCCACCATCCCTCTGCCCCCATCCCTCTGCTCCTGATCCCACCCCATCCCTCTGCCACTAATCCCACCCCTCCACTACCATCCCTTTGCCCCTGATCCCACTCTCATCCCTCTGCCCCTGATCTTATCCCTCCACTACCATCCCTCTGCCCCTGATCCCACCCTCACTACCATCCCTCTGCCCCTGATTCCATCCCCCCACCATCCCTCTGACCCTAATACCATCACTCCACCACCATCCCTCTGCCCCTGATCCCATCCCTCCACTACCATCCCTTTGCTCCTGATCCCATCCCTCCACCACCATCCCTCTGCCCTTGATCCCATCCCTCCACTACCATCCCTCTGCCCCTGATCCCACCCCTCACTACCATCCCTCTGCCCCTGATCCCACCCCCCGCCATCCCTCTTCCCCTTATCCCATCCCTCCACCACCATCCCTCTGCCCCTGATCCCATCCCTCCACTACCACCCCTCTGCCCCTGATCCCACTCCCCACCACTATCCCTCTGCACCTGATCCCATCCTTCCACTACCATCCCTCTACCCCTGATCCCACCCCCCACCACTATCCCTCTGCACCTAAACCCATCCTTCCACTACCATCCCTCTGCTCCTGATCCCACCCCCCCTCCACCATCCCTCTGCCCCTGATCCCACCCCCCTCCACCATCCCTCTGCCCCTGATCCCACTCCCCCTCCACCATCCCTCTGCCCCTGATCCCACCCCCCACCACTATGCCTCTGCCCCTGATTCCATCCCTCCACTACCATACCTCTGCTCCTGATCCCACCCCCTCCACTACCATCCCTCTGGCCTCTACGGAGTCCCGTCGTACGTTTTGTACGTCACCTCGTTCCGAACGATCAGATTTTCCGACAACTTTGTGCAACCGTGTGCAAGGGGTTACCAGTTACCTCCTCACGGCTTGTCGGCGACTGTCTAGGGGTTCCCAGGGTTAGTACCCAACAATGTCAGATGCTGACACATAAAAGTCCTTTTCAAGGTTTTTATTCTGCAGTGGTAACATCCAACATAACACAGTCTCTGATGGAAATAGAGGGCACGGGTGAAAAAACTCAGGCACTTTGAACTGCTGACATCCACTGAATGTCTCTAATAAACCCAGAGAGTAGCCACTCGCAGCTGGGTGCTTAACTGCCGGATAAACCTCTAGCCAGAGATCTAGCAGCCAACATGTGATCCAGAAACTTTGTAAAGTCTCTGCAATATATTGTAACTAAAGATAAGTAGGAACCTTTCTCACAGTACCTGGATCTCTCTCAGTCTCCTTGGCGATACTGTGGAAATGTGGATTCTTTAGTGTCCATACAACTCAGCTCCCAGGCTCTTACTGAGCAGCCAGCTTGTTGGCCCTCCTCCGAAGAGTCCTCCCCTGGTCACTTGTACGAGTTGCCGTGTCCCTCCAATACCGAGTGCACAACGGGACGCCTTTGAATCGTCCTTCCGTTACTGGGCCTCGAACTAGCCAGTTCCGAGGCTCGGGAACAGACGGATCCCTGCCCCAGGCCATGAGGGCCTCTGGGGCTGGTCGGGTTGACTATGCTTGTGGAACGGCAAACACTCCTAGGCCTGGGACCCCTTGCGGGGCTGCCCCGGACCAGAACCAGGAATCAAAGCTGCAGTCGAACCCCGAACATGTGACTTCAGCCCCTTAAATACCCCTTCCCAGACCACACAGTGAGGCCAGACGCACCCAATGATTGGCTCTGGGAAAGATTGGTACCCAAGACGTCCAACCAAGCCTGGTTCTCGGCCTGTCATGTGTGTCTCACTGCACCTATGACCAGGCGGAACCTTAGTACAGCCCAGCCAGACTGATGCCAAAGTAAATCATGTACAATTAACCCCCAGAACTCCATTACAGTTCTGAGAAAAAACAAAATTTGCACTGATAGCGCACACTTAGTAAAGTGTGACCGCTACATATATATACATATATAAATCAAAAGAGAGAGCGGCACTTGCGGGTCTTAAAATGCGAACACATGATGTCAATTTAGTTTGACGTTTCAACGAAACGTCAAATTAAACAGCCATCGAGCGTTCACCTTTCAAGCCTCGCAAGTGCCGCTCTCTCTTTTGGTTTATATGCACTACAGTCTCTGTTGTGCACCCGGGCCAATTTTTTAGCCCCGATTTGTGTGCGGTGACAATTATTGGATATTATATATACATATATATCTATATATAGATGTGTATATATATATCTACATTGATATATATATATATATATATATATATATATATATATATATATATATATATATATAGATATATCTATATATATTAATGTAATTTTTTTTCACCCTGGCTATAATAAATAAATAAAACACATACAAAGTCACTATACGAGCCTCATTACTAGTGTTTTCAGGAGGCATCTGTGTAATTGTGTAAGTAGACAGAATAATAATCAAAGTTACTATAAAGCAGCCCAGGATAAACAGTTACACAATGAAAATTGTTTATATCCTGTACCCAAGCTACTTCAAAAAACGTTGTCTGACTTCTCAGTGAACAAGATAATAAGCCCCTGGGGTGGGGAGGTGTCAGTCATGACAGTAGAAACAAATAAAAAAATAAGTCCCACTGTGCCTTATTAACAAAATAGTTTTCACATCATGGTGATATGGGAATAACAAGAATTAAATAAAACTGTAATTACATAAACTGGAATGACTTTGTGGTTAAATGATAATTAAAAGTTGCTACAACTCATTTAGTGAGAATAAAGTGCTAAATTACTTTAACAGACACTTGAAGAATGTTCTTGAAAATTTTGGAACATAAGTAGTCATCAACTTTCTTAATATAGGTGGCCTCAAGTGTGGCCTTTGACGCAAATGGCCACACATATAATTCAGTAAATGTAATTCTACAGAATGCTATTAAAGTGGTAGTAAACTCAACTTTTTGACTTGTACCTACAGGAAAGCCATAAGGCTTACTTGTAGGTACAGTGAATATCTCCTAAACTTGCATTGTTTAGGAGATATTCACACTGCATTCAGACCTTCAGAGTTTGTGCCATAGCTGAAGGCTCCCGCACGCATTAGTGGAAGCGGCGTCATCGTACTTATGTAGACTCATGCAAACCCGGGAGGAACACCAGGCAAGTGCTTAGTTTTAAGGTAAGTCTTGCATAATGTGCTCGCATGCGATGCATGCTAGCACATTATCACATTACCTTTTTTTTTATATTATTTAGCTTCAGTTTTCTAATGCTTTAAAGTGGTTGTAAACCCTTACTGACCACTTTGACCTACAGGTAAGCCTAGATTAAGGCTTACCTGTAGGTCCAAGAAATATCTCCTAAACCTACACAGTTTAGGAGATATTTGCAAAAACACAGGCACCGCTGTCTACGGCGCATGCGCCGTAGACAGTGACGCGCAGGCGCACTGAGCTTGCTGCTGCTAACGGCGATATGCCGCTAGTGGCGGCTCCCAATGCGCGGGAGTGACGTCATCGCTGCTCCGGCCAGTCACAGCGCCGGAGCCGCGATACCCGCAAAGAATATGGATGCTCCATGGAAGAGGGGACAGTGGTGACATTGCTGACTCCTGTGTCCTGTAAGTGACACATAATGGGCTACTATGCGATGCATAGTAGCCCATTATGCTTTACCTTTGCAGGGAAACAAAGAGGAAGTAAACCCATCAGGGTTTACTTCCTTTTTAAATACTGCAGGCTTATAACAGGAGATGATCAAAAGCTAACGGCATGCTACAAGGTATTTTCAGAAATCCAGACATGCTACAGAAGATGGTAGTCAGGGCCGGTGCTACCACTAGGCGGAGTAGGCAGCCGCCTAGGGCGCACTACACCCCAGGGCGCAGCCACGGCCTCTGTCCCTGTGAATCTCAAGGCAAGTGTGAGCTTGCCACTGTCCTGGGAACACATCTGAATGCCTCCAATCCCCCAATGTGTCCGGCTGAGCGCCCCGCTGTTCCCTCTCTTTACAGAGTAAAATCTCACAGCGCCGCTCCGGGACTCCTTTGCTCCAGCCTGTCCCTCTGGAGCGGCACTGTGTCTGTGTGTGTGCAGCGGAGGGGCGGGGCTCGGTGGAGATCGGAGCATCGAGAGGTGCAGCGTCTGTTAGCTGACCTCCCGGCCGGTGGAAACAGTGACCAGAGCAATACTGCCCGCCCAGCGCTGAGGAGAGCCCGGATGTGACGGTCGATGAAGCAGAGCAGAGGTAAGGAGGAGGATGGATCCTCCCCATCTACAGCGAGTTGTGTGTGGGGGATGGGGGTGAGTAGTGCAGGAAATAGGAGTCAGGTAGGTCAGTGTATGTGTTAGGTAGGTCAGTGTATGTGTAATGGTCATGTAGGTCAGTGTATGTGTCAGGTAGGTAGGTCAGTGTATGTGTTAGGTAGGTAGGTCAGTGTATGTGTAATGGTCAGGTAGGTAGGTCAGTGTATGTGTAATGGTCAGGTAGGTCAGTGTGTCAGGTAGGTAGGTCAGTGTATGTGTAATGGTCAGGTAGGTCAGTGTGTCAGGTAGGTAGGTCAGTGTATGTGTAATGGTCAGGTAGGTCAGTGTGTGTGTAATGGTCAGTGTATGTGTCAGGTAGGTAGGTCAGTGTGTGTA
Source organism: Lithobates sylvaticus (assembly GCA_028564925.1). NCBI lineage: Eukaryota > Metazoa > Chordata > Amphibia > Anura > Ranidae > Lithobates > Lithobates sylvaticus. Next base: position 552,183,719 of record CM053029.1, on the reverse strand, counting down.
TAATGGTCAGGTGGGTCACATATTGCAAAGGGGGTGGAGTCATGGGCGGAGCCAATGGGGCGGCAAAATTAGGTTTCGCCTAGGGTGTCCAAAATTCTTGCACCAGCCCTGATGGTAGGAGACTCCGAACATGTTATGGGAGATGTTAGAGACTGAGGATGTGCTTCAGGAGACAGTCATAACCTGGAGACACATTACTTGAGACTTCTAGAGATATCTGATATTACCTTCATTAATCAATACTTTCTCATTTGTTCCCTCTAAAGCCACCTTAGAAATTCATTGTGCCACATTTCTCCCAGCCATACCTATTATTAAAGATCAGAATAAAAAAAAAGAGAAAAGTAATAGACAGCACAGAAAAATCAGAGCACTTTCCAAGTAGAAATAAAACGATTGCCATGCTGATCAACACCTCTAGATGTTATTATCTCACTACTCAATTACAAAAATACAATCAAAAAAAACATTTTCAAAGCCCCCATCCCTCCAAGTTTTACCGGGGCGTATACCGACGTCCTTCACTTTGTGAATGAACACAGAAGATCATAGTACTCAGCACTATGATCATTTATAAACTGAAGGAGAGCCATAAATACAATAGACTGGGTTATGATCTCCCGTGGTTTATGAATGAGCATAATAGAGTTCATTTCGGTGCACTTCTGTGTTCTGTCGTTTTTTTCTCACAGAATCTGAAAGGAAAAAAAAAAGAAAAATGGCCACCTGAGAGGAAAAATAAAAAGCAGGGCTTGGCAGCTAAAGTCCTAAAGGCTAGGTTCACCCTTGTAACATGTAACCTTTTAAAAGTTTTATCTTTTCTTCCTTCAGGCCGGGTTCACACTGGTACAATATGCGCTCCGACTTTGGAAGCTCATGTCGCATGACGTGTGGAAATCAATGGCTCCCTATGAGAGCCGTCTTAACTGGTCTGACACAAGTCAGTCTGACTTTGAAAAAGGTTCCTGCGCTACTTTGGTCTGACTTTGCTCCTACTTCAGCCCGTTGAACCATCCGATGTGTGACATCCGACATGGTGATTACAGCAGCAGTAACAGGAATTTATGTCACACTGGGATTGTTTTGATTGGTCAAAGGACAAGTCAGACTATCTCAAAGTCAGAACAAAATCTTATCTTGTTCATTCATGTCAGATGGAGCTAGGACTGAAGTAAGACCGATGTAGGACCAATGTCACAGGGCAAAGTAGGATGACAGTCCTAAAAAATTATAATGTCATTCATACGTTTTTTTTTAACAATAGATACAATTAAATAATTATTGGGAATGCTAGAGGGAATTAGCAAATAAATTTAAAATAAGGACACTTACCTGTCCAGGGTGCCCGCGATGTCGGCACCCGTGGCCGAACCGTCCCTTGGTCCTCGGATGCTGCCGCCGCCATCTTCGGTGAGGGATTCAGGAAATGAAGCCTTGCGGCTTCACTTCCCGTTTGCCTATTGCACGAGTTGCACTGCGCAATCCAAATGGTCCCTGCTGTCTCTGGGACCCGTGTGTCCCAGCAGACAGTGCGGGGGGACAGGAAGAGGTGTAGACTCCCGCGGGAGTCTATGCCCGGAAGTTGGTGCAAATACCTGTCTTAGACAGGTATCTGCACCCCCTCCCCCCTGAAAGGTGCCAAATGTGACACCGGAGGGGGAGAGGGTTCAGAAAAGCGGAGGTTCAATTTTTGTGTGAACTTCCATTTTAACCAATGATTACATTTTATTGCTAGTTCCCTCTAGCGTTCTCTAGAATTGTTACACTGTATCTTATATTACAAAGACATATGTATGCTTTTAAATGCCATCTAGTGGCCATAATGTGGTATTTTACTTTGGCTATAATAAAAAATAATGTTGTCCAATTGCATCACAGGATGTGAGCTCAACATCTTAACACAAGGGTAAGAGAACTAAAACACGAGTACTAATTTCTAGAGTACTGAAATCACTAGTAGAGATGGCAATAATATGCATGACTACTAAGCTCCCAGCCATTTAAGCTCCCAGCATCACCACTCTGTCGCTAGAGTCTTCCGGATCTGTGATGCTTAATTGATGGAGACCTAATAGTGATTACCTTGTTACCAGACAGTGATGTAGACCCCATAAAATGTAGATGAAGACTAGAAGCAAACTTGATAACTGACACATTACATGACTGTGGAGTTAGGTGTTTGGACATTTAGATTAAGTTTTTTATAACCGCTGCAGAGATTTTTTCTTCAACTTTAATAAAAGACTGGGCCAGTGTTTTATTAAACCTACCAGATTGAAATTTATTGACACGACACCCAAAATTTACTGGCACAGTCACGTTTTTACTGGCATATACAAAAGTTACAAAATGACAGTTTTAAGTGCAAATTTCAGTATTTAGGCTACAAACAAGTTACAATATGCAATTAGCAAAGTGATTTAAGGTAGATATTAAGGCGAAAACATATTTCTTATTTTATTTTAGATATAGTAAATAAGTAGCTCAGAGACAGGAATCGAGAGGGCAAGAAATGAGAATGGGCGGCACACACATGAAATTGACTCACAGTGACACTGACAGCAGTGTGCAGCAGCACACATGATGATGACACCTCCCCTCCTGAGTCACAGTGACCCTATCTCTCCATGCCAGGTGGTCCCTTCAGTCCACTCCTGGCTTGCATTCCTCCCATTCTGCAGATCTACACATGAGGCTCCAGGTGCTCCGTTCCCTTGTACCATGACTTCACGTGACACACTGACGGCACAGTCCGAACACACTGTAGCAGGCACTTGGATGGTCTCAGCCAAGCGTCATAGCCATATTTTTTACTGGCAACCCTTTTCTTTCGCTGGCATTTACTGGTAGGAGAAAAGTGCCAATTTTTTACTGGCTGCCAGTAAAAATACTGACAGTTGGCAACACTGGACTGGGCCCAAGTTCAATTATTGATCTGTTTACAGTATATACAGCATGCCAGGCAGACCCTTTGTTGGAATCACAAGTACCTTCTGCAAGTTCCTGTACAACAATCTGTTTAGGAGACTAGCTAAATTAAGAGTTCAACATCTGCAGCACAGTACTAGCACATAGAACAAACAACAAGACTTGAAAAGGACAACTCGTGTGTAATCAGATCTGGAAGAGTTATCCATAAACCACTTCATGTACAAATGTTAACTTTTAGTCATGCTTATTTACTCCAGGACGTTAGAAGCAATTATATCTGCAATAGCTATTTTGTGTTGAGTTTTATCTCCAAGTTCAAATTCTGTTTTGGACCAGGGTAATAAGCATAATGAATTTCAGGGAATTTTATTATTAGCTTTTTAATATTTTTTTCTTTTTTTTCCTACTCTAAAGAATATGACTGGTACCGAGTATATTGTATTCTCATTGTGAGTATGTTTTTTAATGTGGGTTTTAATAAAGTCTGGCAGTGAGCATTAGTTCCTGTCTGCCTTTGTATTTTTGAGAAATCACAGATGTGACGGCTGCGTTTATTGATAAGTTGCAATATAATCAGTGTTCACTATTGGGTTTAACACTGCTTTAACTTCCTCACCAAGCTTCTAATCCTCAACAGGGGTATACCAGTGGGAACACAGCCCCATAGCTCCCAACTGTCCCTGATTTTGAGGGACTGTCCCTGATTCGGAGCAATGTCCCTCTGTCCCTCTTTCCTTCTCATTTGTCCCTCATTTTGGTCTGATCTATAGAGTTGTATATAAAATGCACTTTTTATCTTTCAAAAAGTGTTTCCCAGTGCTAAACCTTTCATCCAAATTCTAAATGGCTGCATTTGTAAATTTTAAAAGCCAAAATAAAGGAATAGTAGTGGTAAAAAAAAAGCCCTTGTGGATTTAATTACCTTTTTTGGGTTAATTCTCCTTTAAGGGGGTGTGGCAGGGGGGGCATGTCCTATGCCTACATACATTTTCTAGTAGGTGTCCCTCATTCCCATCTCAAAATGTTGGGAGTTATGCAGCCCCCCTTCATTTCTGTTGATGACTTGAGCGTAGTCTCAAGTTATTATTATTATACAGGATTTATATAGCGCCAACAGTTGACGCAGCGCTTTACAATATAAAAGGGGGACAATACAGTTATAATACAATAAAATACAAGAGGATTAAGAGGGCCCTGCTCAGAAGAGCTTACAATCTAATAGGGTGGGGCAGGTGAAGTTTTACATTTGATCAAAATTTTGAAAAATTAAACTCCATTTTGCCTTTTCAAGGGGGTATTTTTTAAAATGTTTTTTTTTAAACACCATGCATGATCATGAACAAGACTGCTGTTATGTATAATAAAACATTCACAAAATTAAACTTTTTTCTTGCCATACTTTCTACATTATAGGTTATATTTTATTTACCTATCCTGTAATCCTTTGCTATGTATTAATTAACACATTTAAATGCATATACAGAAGTACATTTATTATTGAGTGTTTAACACCCATAAAAGTAATTTTTTGCAGTTTAAGGAGTCCAAAATAACATAAAAAGTTCTGTGCTACCCAAAACAATTGCACTATATACACACTGCAGTATTCATATGAACTTTACAGTAAAGTGAACTTTTCAAAAAAAAATTGTAAAAATATTTTTTTGTGAAAATAAACAAATGAACAAAATAAACAGAAGTTTGTGTCTCTTTAACCACTTGCTTACTGTGCACTTAAACACCCTTCCTGCCCAGACCAATTTTCAGCTTTCAGTGCTCTCGCACTTTCAGTGACAATTGCGCGGTCATGCAATGCTGTAACCAAATGAATTTTTTATCATTTTGTTCGCACAAATAGAGCTTTAGTTTGGTGGTATTTATTCGCGACTCCGTTTTTTATTTTTTGCGATATATAAGCGAAAACATAGCGGAAATTTTGAAAAAAAACAATATTTTCTCCTTTCTTTTTTCAAAGAAATCCAATAAAATCAAATTTTGTCATAAATTTTAAGCCAAAATGTATTCTGCTACATGTTTTTTGTAAAAAAAATTCCGTTAAGTGTATAATAATTGGTTCGCGTGATCACGGACATATGTACGCAAATGATCATGTAAAGGGGTGTGCAGGTGATCACGGACAAAAAAACATTGTACATGTTATTTTACTGGGACATATGTGAGGGACATGTGTTTTTTTATTTGGGGACATGTGTGTTTTGGGGACATGTGTTTTTACTGTGGGGACACTAGAAAGGTGATCAGTGAGTAAAAGCTGAAAAAAAACAGCTAATACTCACTGATCACCAGCCGGTGCAGCGATCCGCTCTCCTCTCCTCACCGACGACTTCCGTTTGAGGAGAGGAGCGCCGATTGCCTAGCAACCGGCTGTTTGTTTACATCACATGACGGCTGTGATTCGTCACGGCCGTCATGTGATCAGGAGGGCCAATCACCGAGCCCTCCTGCCGATCCGAGATGCGCCGTGTCCGGGTGACACGGCCACATCGGGATCGCGCCGCAGCGCGGGCACGCGCGCGCGCGATCCCCTACTTCTGAAGGACGTTCCGGAACGTCCATTCAGAAGTAGACGGCTCCCACCCGGCCGTATATGTACATTGGCCGGGTGGGAAGTGGTTAAGAGTTAAAAAGTCACATTAGTATTATTCCTCTTCCTTAAACTCCTCCACTGTGCTCTTTGTTAAAGTGTTACTAAACCAAAAACAGAAAAACCTGTCTGTATATGCAGAATATCATGCCTGTTATACTCACTGTGGAACCTAAGGGGTTAATCCTCTGCATTGTGTAAAAAGGCTGTTTGATCATGTATGCACAGATCCTCCCCTTCCTGCACTGTCCCCATAACATGTCCAGATAAGACACAGTGTTTGGAGTCAGGCTGCACATGCTGAGTTCGGTGTGTATTGCTAAATAATTTTTTATTTTAATTGGGAGAGTGCATGTGATCAGCACAGGGCCAATCAGCACTGTCCAGACAGAGGGTCGGGGGTCCTGCTGTAGGACAATCGTGGGGGAAATTAAGACTTCTCCTACAAGCTTTACTAGGAACTGATAGAAATCACAAGACTGCTCTAACTGCAGATGAGAAAAGGTATTTATCAGTTTATATTTACTAAAAAATTTGCATTTCCATGTTCTGTGTACTGTGGGAGACCAGCTATAGTGAATGCAGGGTCCTGGGTTTAGTAACAACTGTGAAGTTAATCATGTACTATAATACACCTCCGTTCCCCAGACGATGTCATTGTATTGACGAAACGTGCACCTGGAGGAGTTTGACGTGCTGACGTCACCGCGTACTTGGTCTTAGTGAACAGGCGTCCACACACAGCTGGCCGGCTTTTCGATATATTTTTTTGTCTCCATCTTGTAAGTGTAATGCTTTTAAATCTTTCTAATAAACCTTTTAGACGTTATTACATTATGGAGAGCTTTTCTTTTTTGGGTCATTTATAATTATCCTGGGAGCCTTTCCGCTCAAGAGAGCTTGTCGAGTCACCCTCTGTGTTCGGTGGAGTGCAGATCCCCAGCAATACCTGGTTTGCCCCTAGGATAAAAGTCCATGATTGGAGACATCTGACTGCTACACCTCCAGATAAAAGGCCCTGACCGGGTTTAAGGTTACAAGCTTGTCTTGCTTGCTAGTTGGTAAGCCCTCTTATGGTGGTCACTTGCGGTGGTGAACCATTAATTGCGTTTTCTATTTTTTAAAAGGCCCTGACCGGGTTTAAGGTTACAAGCTTGTCTTGCTTGCTAGTTGGTAAGCCCTCTTATGGTGGTCACTTGCGGTGGTGAATTTGACATGGAATCACTGTTCCTTTGAATTTATTTTTTTGACATTTTTTCTAAAAACTATCCATCAATTTAGTTATCACGAAGGGAATTCACTTCAGGGTTTCACACACAAAGACTTTTTAATTTAATTAATTTATTTTTCAATAATTTTTCCTTCACTCATATATTTTTCACTTATATATTTGTCATTTATATGTTTGTTATTTATTTTGTATAAGTTTGATTAACTGATTTCACTGTCATTTTGATCAATTCATTTTTGATTTCCTCATCATTAATCATCACTTGTGCTTTTATACATACTTTTTTTAATTATTGGGTTACACTTATTAGGAGTGTTTTGGTAGTTTTTTTAGCGCCGCTACAACTTTTTTTCTATCCCATGGAAGTAGCTAGCATAAAAAAAGCCAAAGCTTATTGAGTAATGGATACAAATGGGTTATAGGATGCAAATAAATCACAGTTGAGGTCAAGCTATGTGTTGGGAACATGATGACATTGATAGGCTCAACGCATTTTGTGGTCAGTTGCCACTCATCAGGAGCACCTCCAGATAAAAGGCCCTGACCGGGTTTAAGGTTACAAGCTTGTCTTGCTTGCTAGTTGGTAAGCCTTCATTTCTTATGGTGGTCACTTGCGGTGGTGGATTTGACATGGAATCACTATAATAACTAATAGCTTATATGGAAAAATTAAAAAAGGTACCAAATAGGATCTAAGGTTTTTTTCCCAGATAGTGAGAAAGAAGGTAGGGGCAAGGGGAAACAAGATGTGCATGGCATAGTTCCAGGCCCAATGGCATTTGGCAAAGCCAGCTGCATGACACCAATGAACTTTTTAGGACTTTGTAAGGGTGTCATTCTGACCACTACTGTAAGGGTTGACTTGTTCCCACTGGCCATTAATGTAAGGAGCATTTTTCCCTTTGACCCCCCAATACATTGTTTTTATCGGAGGTTCCAAAAGATATGGAAATTATTTCAAGGACTCCTCTGGGGTAAAATGGGTACAGAAGGCTGGCATAGAGCTAACTTACACCTGTACGAGTAAAGTAGAGCATATGTGAGAGGTGCATGATTAAGATTTTAAAATGATCATTCTGAAGGTATTCATTTATCCAGGTCATGTTCAACTGGACTTGTTCTCCAATGATGAGAACTTAGGTTTGTAAGGGTTCATACACATGAACATTTAATTGTCATTTTATATACCTAGGGCAAATTTTCAAGCTCCCAGGGCACCTCAGGTGTCGCGTACAGCCTGACATACAAGATAAGGGCTCTAAAGCCACACTGATGATTCCTTGCATTGGCGTTTATCGATGCAAACATGTGCAATGTATTTCCTGAACATGAACAGGAAATACATTGGACATGAATGTGTGGTTAAATGTCGATGCAAAGAATTATAGACATATAAAAGAGTATAAGCATGTAGAGCCACGTTCTCATGAAACAGCAACAAACTTCGGTACCCAAAATTGGCCATAGGTGACCCTTTAAAAGCCATTACAGTTAATGGTCTTAGATTTAATCATGTATAAAGATTTGATGATTATTGCTCTCACTCCAAGGTGATTTTTTTTTTTTTTTTTAAATGTGTATTATTTAGTGATTATGTGTTACTTTCATTTTTTTTTACTTTTTAAAAAAATATTTATTTATTACTTTATTTATTTAATCCCCTACCCCCTCCCCAAAATTAACTAAGATAACTGCATCTATAATAGGCTAGTTGCACAAAATCCTTTAAAAGGTGATATAAGTGATGAGTGTGATTTACTAAATAGTCACTAGGTGGCAGCATAGCTTAGTGTTATCATATTCAATAGCATGTGTTAGAGTAAAAAAAAAAATATTTATACAAGGAATCAGTATGATGAAGTTCTTATTCTCCTAAGACAAATATTTATCTGAAACCCAACCAGAAGAGAAAATGTCATCCATCCTTCTTCAGTCTTGAAAAGGCAAGCGAGTTGGCTGATAACAAGGTGGCCAGGCTGTACATGCTTTCCCATTCAAAATCTGAAACCAACCCTAATAAGTAATACAATGGGGGGTTATTATTTACGAACGGCAAATCCACTTTGCACTACAAGTGCAAAGTGCACTTGAAATTGCACTGAAAGTGCATTTGGAAGTGCAATCACTGTAAATCTGAGGTGTAGAGCTGAACTGAGGGGAAGCTCTGCTGATTGTATTATTATGTACAAGCTAAAATGCTGTTTTTTATTTTCCTTGCATGTCCCCCTCGGATCTACAGCGACTGCACTTTCAAGTGAACTTTCAGTGCAATTTCAAGTGCAAAGTGGATTTGCCTTTCGTAAATAACCCCCCATGTACTTTAAGCAAGTTTGTATATGTGGCTCGTGTGTGATGTCATGATATTAAAGCAGAACTACAAAGAGCTAAGAATATAGGGTAAATGTATGTACATGATGTAAACTGTTTTACCTGGCAAATATTTGTAGTTCTGTTCAGACAGTCTTGTGATTTACTACTGTAGCAATCTGCCTATTTTTTTTAAATGTATTCTTTATTTACTACCAGAGCATACAGTATGAAAAATTATACAGATTCATATAATAATTACATATTCTGACTTGTTTTTCCAGCACATCCCCCAGATGCTTGATTGGAATGGGATCTGGAGAATTTGGAGGCCACTGCTATCAGGGATAACTGTTTCTATGAAGGCGGTGTACTTGGTCACCAACAATGTTTAGGTAGGTGGTAGGTGTCAATTAACATCCACATGAATGGCAGGACCCAAGCTTTCCCAGCAGAACATTGCCCAAAGCATCATACTACCTATAAAAAGAAAGGCAAGAAACTGCGCTATAGGTCAAATTAAATGCGGGTAAACCGCAAGATCCTAAACCGGTTGAATTATAACCAAATAGGGCTGCAGCAACTATACCGTATACGTGAACAGTGAAATCAAATTGAAAAAGAAAAAAGCTGCGCATGCCTGATCAAACTAAAATTAATCAAAATGGTGAAACTGACTCTTGACTAAGGGCTCTTTCACACGGACGGACCGTATGTCCGTTTTGCAGCCTTCCGTTTTCGGATGCAAAACGGACATACAGGTATCCCTATGGGATAGCGGGTGTCAGCGGATGAGCATCCGCTGACACCCGCTCTCGTCCGTGCCCGCCATGCTCCGTTTCTGCAGACGGAGGAAAACCCCATTTTATCATCCGTCTGCAGAGCGGATCGGGTGACGACGGACTCCGGTCCGTCGTCACCCGATCTCCCATAGGGGAGAGCGGCGCTCTGACACGTCCGTCCCTGCACTCCGTGCAGGGACGGACCTGTCATCTTCCTGCTCAGCGGAGATCGCTACGGCGATCCCCGCTGAGCAAGCGGCTATCCACGGGGCGGATCTGCACTGATCCGCCCCGTGTGAAAGAGCCCTAAGTGAATCAATTCAAGTGTATATAACATTACATGCCCACTCAGCATAATATAAAAGCATAAATCAACACCCAGTGATAAAAAGCATATTGTGTAACATATATTAAATATAGATATATGAAAAAACAATCAAATAAGTTCATATATGGACCAATTAGGTCACAAAAATTGTCCCAATGTGAGAAAAATATTAATGGTTTCAAAAAACTCTGATACTCTTCCTGCATCAAAAAAATCCCTTCAAATCGTTAAGTGAATATTCAAATGCACCACCACTGAAGAAAACATGGCCGCTTACCGCAGATATGTGACCCCCCCCGTTACAGAGGGTCAAAATAGTAACATAAAAACTTACATGTAAATTAACCTCATCATTAACCATTACAGTGTCTTATGCCATAATCTGTTTTGTGTGTATCCGGCCGGTGCACCGGACGTTTTCCCTGGCTGACCATCTTTTAATTTACATGTAAGTTTTTATGTTAATATTTTAATACATTTTTTGGAGATAACGCACTATCTGGAGTATTCCAATTCCTTTACATGCTGTGCATCGTTGGCTAATCCCCTGGAGGGAGATCTGGAGATCTATTAAGCTTATTGCCAGGAGCACTTGGAGGTCTGAGGTCATCTTCCCCGTGGAGGTCGATATAGTGATAATCTAACCATATGCCTGTTTGACTCTCTGTAACGGGGGGTCACATATCTGCGGTAAGCGGCCATCTTTTCTTCGGTGGTGGTGCATTTGAATATTCACTTAACGATTTGAAGGGATTTTTTTGATGCAGGAAGAGTACAGTCTGAAACCTCTGTGGGAGCACGAGTATCAGAGTTTTTTGAAACCATTAATATTTTTCTCACATTGGAACAATTTTTGTGACCCAATTGGTCCATATATGAACTTATTTGATTGTTTTTTCATATATCTATATTTAATATATGTTACACAATATGCTTTTTATCACTGGGTGTTGATTTATGCTTTTATATTATGCTGAGTGGGCATGTAATGTTATATACACTTGAATTGATTCACTTAGTCAAGAGTCAGTTTCACCATTTTGATAAATTTTAGGTTCATCAGGCATGTGCAGCTTTTTTCTTTTTCAATCATACTACCTATGCCAGCTTGTCTTCTTCCCATCCTGGTGCCATCTCTTCCCCAGGTAAGGGATGCCCACTCAGCCGGCTATCCACATGTGAAAACGCGACTCATCAGATCAGGCCACCTTCTTCCATTGCTCCGTGGTCCAGTTCTGTTGCTCACGTACCCATTGTAGGTGCTTTTGGTTGTGGACACAAGTCAGCATTTGGCACATGACCAGTCTGTGGCTACGTGGTCCCATACACAACAAAATGTAATGTCATTTTTTCTGCTTCCAACATATGAACTTCATGGATAAAATTTTCCCTTTCTGCCTAATCTATCTCACCGACTTTCAGATGCCATTGTATCAAGATAATCAATGTTATTCACGAAACCTGTCAGTGGTCATAGAAATTATGTCTGATTGCTGTATACCAGGCATGGTCCCATACATTTTGAGATGTGAATGAGGGACACCTACTAGCAAACATATGTAGGCATAGGACACGCCCCCTGCCACACCCCCTTAAAGGAGGCTTAAAGAGGTGTTCCCCTAAAAAAAAAAAAAATTAAAAGTCAGCAGCTACAAATACTGCAGCTGCTGACTTTTAATAATCAGACACTTACCTGTTCCAGGGTCCAGCGTTGCGGGGGGTCGAAGCTCCGCTCGCCCCCCCCCCGATCCGCTCTGCGACGCCGGCATTGCAACTGTGGGCACCCGGCTGTGGCTTCACAGACGGGCACCCACTGCGCATGTGCGAGTGCCGTGATTGGCCGCACAGTCATCTGGGACATGTTACGTGTCCCAGATGACTGACAGGAGGGAGGGAGCCCTTCCTGCGCCGAGGGAAAGTGATGTCACCAGCCCAGGCACAGAAGGAGGCAGACTACGAAGGACCCCCCTAGCAACAGGCATTTAGAGGTGGGTTAAAAAAAAAAAATTCCGATTATTTTTTATTATTTTTTTTTAGGAATTTTAAGCATTTTTTTTTTTTTTTTTTTTAGGGGGAAACACCACTTTAACTGAAAAAAAAAGGTTAATTAAATCCTCAAGGGCTTTTTGTTACCACTACTATTACTTTATATTGGCTTTTAAAATTTACAAATGCAGCATTACTTTACTAAATTTACAAATTTAGAATTTGGATGAAAGGTTTAGCGCTGGGAAACACTTTTTGAAAGAGAAAACGTGCATTTTATATACAACAATATAGATCAGACCAAAATGAGGGACAAATGAGGAGGATAGAGGGACAGAGTGACATCAGGGACAGTCCCTCAAAATCAGGGACAGTTGGGAGCTATGTGGTCCTTCTACCTTTAGGTCTGTCTAGAAATGTGACTATTAGAGGAGCATCTGAAGTCACAAAAGAATGAAAAGAAAGCTTTCTGATTTTTCTTTCTATCTTAGGTTTAGGGACGTGGCCAAGAAAGTGGGTATGATCAATAAAGTGGGGGTTGCTTCCTGTTGTATCCACTTTATGCCACCTTTTCCCCTTTGATTAGCTTTCCTGTCTGCTGTGGCATGTACTTTTGATCGTGTGTGTTTTTGAATAAAAGGCAATTTTTTCGGAGTGCGGCTGTCCAGACATATATCTTCTATCCATCGCATTATGCATTGCCAGCACCTGTGGCTTCTCAACCAGTGAAGAGGTTTACTATTGGTTGACCTCCCTGAAGCGGTGATACTCCTTCCTTTTGATTTTCTATGGTTTTGGACAAAGTAGCAAATCAAAATCTGGTGCAGCTCTGCCTAGAAACCAATCCGCTTCCAGGTTTTTATGTCAAAGCTTAATTGAACAAGCTGAAGTTAGAAACTGATTGGCTACCATGTTCCACTGCACCAGATTTTGCACTCTGCATTTTTCGTAAATCAATCCCATAGTATTTTTCTGTGGGACAGTAAGTCAATTGACAATACGATCGCATATACAGTAGAATTGCTCCATGTAGGGTCATCATAAGAATTGGCAAGCAGCAATATTTTTGTTTTTGTGTTTAAAATTGCTTTAGGTGGTAATTGTTGACTTTAGAGAGTCCCCTGATATCTTGTGGCTGCGCGCCTTGCAATGCTTCATTAGCATAGCCAGGTGCTTTGCTAGAGACAGAGAGGGATTTGGGATTCTGTACTGCATTGCTCTCTGTTCTCCCAATGGACTTCCATCTGAATGGGTAACACTACCTCACCTCCATCCACTAGGGGGAGCTGACAAGCAGACATTGCTTAAAGTGGTTGTAAAGGCAGAAGGTTTTTTATCCTAAAGGGCTTGTAAACTCTTGCGCAGGGGCGTAACTATAGGGGGTGCAACAGTCGCAAGCGCAACCGGGCCCTGTGCTGCAAGGGGCCCATGCCGCCCCCTCTACATATGGCCGGTGGCAGCATAGACGGTTAGGCACCAGGTGCACGGGTGGCTGGAGGTGGGGGGTGACTAGCAGAGCTCCATGCTCGACTACCGCACTGACTTTAGTTGTGCATTCCCCACACAACCTGTGTCCTCTGCCACTCCTCCGGGTCCCCCTCTCCTGCTCCATGCAGTGCTGCTCAGTCCGGTGTCTGTCCTCCCCAGCCAGAGTCCCGCCCCCTGAGTCCGGCTCACACTGCACTGCATGCTTCTCCCCTGCAAACAAACTTTAAGCACACAGATGCAGTGCAGCCCTATGAGAGCCGGCTCCCCAAAGGACACTGCAGGCTTGTCTGCCAGCACCCCCCCCCCCCCCCCCCCATCCTCCCCGTCATACACAGATGTTGACAGGTCCTTCTGGGAGATATGTCCCCTAAGGACAGGGACCCCATCTCCCCTGGGGACAGGGCCCAGTTCTCCCTAAAGGACCGGGACCCCATTTCCCTTGGGGACAAGGACCCCATCTCCTCTGGGGACAGGGCCCACTTCTCCCCAGAGGACAGGCACCCCATTTCCCTTAGGGACAGGGACTCCTACTTACGTGGGGACAGGGACCCCATCTCCCCTAAGGACAAGGACCCAATCTCTCCTGGGGACAGGGCCCACTTCTCCCCAGAGGACAGGGACCCCATTTCCCTTTCCCTTCTTCCTCTTTGTCTCAAAGGTGTAACATCATAGGTCTGTTTAAACCTCTGATATCTCACCAAAGTCCCCCAACGGAACTCCAAAAAAAATGTAAAAAATAATTTAAAAAAAACTGCTGATACCAGTGGTGGAACTAGAGGGCTCACAAAAGTCGTACCTGTGACCGAGCCCTGGAGTTCCACCACCGGACTCGGAGGGAAGGGCCTCGGCTGAGGTTCAGGGGGGCCCTTCATGGTTTCTTGCACCGGGCCCTGATGGTTCTAGTTACACCACTGCTCTTGCGGTTTTTCACCTCAATGCATTCTATGCATTGAGGTGAAAAACCTCTTGTGATGCACCAGCCCCTTAGAGCCCCCCATTTTACTTATTTATTTTAGTTTTTTATTTTGACACTGTGTAAACATCCCTTGTAATAGAAAAAAAGCATGACAGGACCTCTTAAATATGAGATCTGGAGTCAAAAAGACCTCAGATCTCATATTTACACTAAAATGCAATAAATAAAAAAAAATAATAATAATTGAAAAAAAAAAAAATTCTCCTTTTAGGAGCTATGGGCGGAAGCCAAGCAGGGGCCATCTTTCCCTCAGTCGGCATCCAGGCATTCACGGGAGAGGACTCGATCATCTCCGCCGCTACCGGCGGGTCCAGTAAGCGGTGGAGACGACCGGAGCGCGGAGGGAAGGGGGGCACCTATCCCGCCGCCGATAAAAGTGATCTCAGGGCGAATCTGCCGCGGTGACCACTTTTATCTTAAATAGAAACGCAAGCCTTTCACGAAAATTCTGGGGTTATGGCAACTAGCTTTCTACCTCCTGACAGCAGACAGCGGAAAATCCCTACTATATCTTAAAGGGAACTGCGGACTACCTGACTTATGCACAGATCAAACATTATATCCTTAGCCTTATTAAAGACTGTACTGTCTGCCTGACCAGACTATCCTCCATTTGTCTTATAGAGCCCCATTCTAGAGCCCTGATTTCAGTCATATATGCCGCTCTCACAGATACTCTAGGCCCAGCTAATCTTCTGTATGTCGACAGGTGGGAAAAGCACTTGGGGGGGTAACTTTGGACATTGCAGATTGTAACATAGTCAAGTTTTTGTTAAGCTCAGAAAAAAGCCTTTAAGGTTTGATCTTGTTGGTATATGACCCCAGACAGAATTACTGAATTTGCCCCAATTGCAATCACCACCTGCTTCCGTGGCTGTAGGGAGCATGGCACTTTACACTGCACTTGTAGGCAGGTGCAGTCTGCTGCCTCCATTGCAAGTGGCGCTCAACCACAGCAGCAATGTAGAGGGAGAGGAAGTCGTGAGGAACAGGGTTCCTCTATGGTTTCCTAAGTCGCTGGGGCAAAAAAACGATTGGATGCTGGCCACCTATGGGACCCTGGTGGCCTCTTAGGTGTGGCAGAGTCTATTTAAGACCCTGACCTCTTGGCTTGGTGTGAGTGGTTAGTGTAGGGAGAGGTACCTAGTCTGCTGGGGGCAGTACTAGCAATAGGGAAAGGTTCCTGACTAGGAGAGAAAGCGTAGGGATGCAACTCTTCTGGACATTTTCCAGATTGAGCCCGAGGTGGCCAGGCCGCATTCTGCCACTCTCAACAGATACTGTCAGTCCGGTTGTGCACCCCTTTGGGCAGTCTTCCCATCAGGTTTTTTTTGTGAACTGTCGCTGCATTATTTCAATACAAGTTTTCTATAGCACCTAACTGTGTGGATTATTGTCGCCGCACCACGCTGCACCCCACCTACATGCTGCTCACAGCACTGCAAATTGGGGGGGGGGGGGGTTGGATTGCTACTTTGTGTGAAGGATCCGCGGTCTGACTCTCCTAATACTCAGATTTCACCAATGTTGCTTTACTTAGCAGTTAAAAACAGGAAATAAGCCCCATACTTATTACTACATATGCAGCCGGAATGCATTACAGTAATTAATAGAAAGGGACCAATTAGGCTTAACATAAAGTGGATATGAGGCAGCTGATGAACAAAGGAAAACAGAAGTTTTTATGGTCTTCTGACCTGACGGGCTTATCCACAGTCATAATAGTTCATATATTCTGGAAAAAAAATTGAGAAAAAGGTTAAATCAAAATTTGTCTCTTTCTTTATTCAATATGGTAAGAACAGACAATACTGTCAGGCGGTTACAGAAGCTGACATGTTATTATTTTCTTTCCCGAATCCCACAATGTGGTTTGGATTACAGTGAGAGCACAGTGTTTTCTATTTCCTCATTAATAAAATAGGAGCTATATAGTGAATCACCATGGAAAGATGCGCTCACAAAACAAGCGTTACTTTCTCTGGTTGTAGAGTCAGGCAGCAATGGAAATATTTAGCTGAGTTACTGATGTTACAGTTGTAATACTTTCTGAGGCATAGATAATATTAAGTGGATTTCCTCTTTTTGCAACTCATCATCACATGTTTTCTGAACTTGGCTGCATTTCAGGCTTGGGGTACAATTCATAAGTTGAGTAAAAGTCCATATTAACTGCATGGTGGTGCATTAAAAGAATCCTGTGGGCTAACCAATGGTAGGAAGGGCCTAGAACATTCTAAATAAGGCATGCTGCTATGCAAATAGTGATCTTCTATCTTCTATGGCTGCCAGCTCTAGCCCATTCCCTCTTGCCTCCCACACATCATTAGTAAGGCCAACTGTGAAGGGAGCAGACCAGAATGATGGCAGTGGGAGCTGGTCATTATTCATATTTCAAAGCATTTCTGTTTTGTATGCTCCTCAGGAGCTCCACTTGATAGAGGATATCATTTGCAGGTACCTCGGGGTGCATTTTTAGTCAACCTACAAGTCCACTTTAAGGGTTAGTCTACACATGAGGCAGCCTTTGCCCCCCTCTGAGAAGCGACTTCAGAGGATGGTTGACAGGCAGATAGGGGGCAATGTGTTGTGCCTTTTTTAATCCTTATGGATCCCTATGGATCACAGGAGTGCAGTTTGTTCTGCACTCCTGTGACCCATTTTCAGCCAGCGGCGGGCTAAAGCAGGTTGTTGATTGCAAAAGAATGAAGAAAGTTTCTGTCTTTGGCTGCCATGTGGGCAGACTGAAGATATTCTTGCAAGGTGACCTGTGTCCCGAAGTGTGGTCCCATGCAATTTGGCCAGACTGCTTGTTGCTTGAAACGCAGTTATGCCCTGTGCCTGGAGTTCCTTTTACAGAAGAAAGGGAATTGCTGGGAAATGTAGTCCATCTGAAGTAAAGTTAAATGGACGGTAACCAGTCATGGACATTGAGCATGTAGCTAGTTAAAATAGGCTGTGATAGAGAAATAATTGCCTATTTTGTCAAATAATGGACTCATATGCCCGTACACACGAGGGGATTTTCCGTCGGAAAAAAACTTGGATGGTTTTTCCGACGGAATTCCGCTCAAGCTTGGCTTGCATACACACGGTCACACAAAAATTCTATGAACTTTCGACCGACAAGAACGCGGTGATGTACAACAATACGACGAGCCGAGAAAATTAAGTTCAATGCTTCCGAGCATGCGTCGAATTGTTTCCGAGCATGCGTAGGAATTTTGCGTGTTGGAATTTGTACAAAATTTCGGATCGGAACTTTTTTTTTCCGACCGAAAAATAGAGAACATGCTCGCAATCTTTTGCTGGTGGGAATTCCGCCAGCAAAAGTCCGATGGGCATACACACGGTCGGAATTTCTGACCAAAAGCTCTCATTGGACTTTTTCTAGCAGAATTTCCAATCGTGTGTACGGGGCATTACACATCTGTCAGGACTGTTTGATCAAAGGATTGCTGAAGTTTATAGTTCTATATTGATTATGAAAGGGGTGGCATTCTTAAAGAGAATGGGGCCTGCTTTCAAAAATTCAATAATGTAAACCTGTATAGGATGTATAGGATGTTCTTACATTTATGCTGCCCTTGGGCTGAGAACCAGTTGAAATTACTGTGTAAATATTGCACCATGTTCTTATAGGATAGGATGCTTTTGCATTGTCTTGATTTCTCTCTTTCAGGTGTTGCCGAACCGGAGATTCCGGGGGGCATCTGGCTGCCAGGCTGTGTGAGGGCCTATCCAAAAGTAAGAGGTCAGCGCAGGGTTTGGGACTGCGGCTTGCAGTCCAACCAAAAGTGACTCTTCTGCCGGCCCGGGAACCTGACGTGGTTAGAGATAGAAGGAAAGATGTTGCCATTAAGGGACCAATAGCCTTTACCAGGGACCACAGTGAGCAACATTCTCACCGAAGGGGCACGATGGAGAATCGGGAAACTTCAGGCAATGATCAAGTGGAGGTGACTCTTGCAGAGCAGCCTTGTGTGTCAAGCCAGGGACCGAGCCGGTTAGCAGGGGTGAACTTGAAAAGTATCTGGAGTGCCAATCTAGGGACCCAGCAGGGAAGCGTGGGTGACGCTTGAGGGAGATACCACCACAAAAGCCTTAAGAAGCTCACAGGATTCAGGGTCAGTGCATCAGAGAGTCCAAGGAGAGACTAGGAGCTCAAGGGCCTGAAGAACTAAAAGGAGAAGTTGTAGTGAAGCTGAGAGAGAGCCCTTTTTTTTTCTTTGCTTCCTTCAGCCTAATAATTAAGGGGAGTGGTTAATTGGTCACAGGTGCTTGAGGCCTATATAACTTTATGTAGAGCACATCTGAAATTGCCAGACTGCTGGTTGGAAGCTAAACAAGACCTTGAGTGGAGTGTAAACAAGTTTTGCTTTTTGACTGCTGGTGATTAGATCCATAGCTGCAATTGCAGCGCCGGAATTTCAGAGAATAGAAGAGGACAGGCATCTCCGCAGAACCAGAACTCCTAATCTGCTAGAGAACTAGTATTTTAGAAAGTCAGGACTGATAGGCTCCATACTTCTCCACTGCAAGTTGTTTTCTTATTATTAAAGAGGAATTGTCTTATAAATTGTAAACAAAATTAAATATATGGCTCTGAATCATGCATAGGTGAAATCCGGGAACCCCTTATGGTAATAAGCTCACCTCAGAGCACCAGCTTTTACACTGAGTCAAAACACGCATATGAACCACTATAAGGTTCTCAGCTGTTTCACTGGATCAGTAGTATCCTCAATGCAATGATCTCAGACGCGCATGAAAAAAGGAAAAAGGCTAATAGTGCAATACCGTTTTTCAAAATTGAATAGACAAGTTAAAAACCATTCCCCCGCTGGGGTACTCACATGTATAAGGTGCGTCAGTGCACCGTACTTCATAAGGCTCAATAAAATACTGTAAACAGTATAGGTATTGTTTGTATCTCCTCCAGGCAGGTATACTGCCTCTCGCTCCGTCCTCTAGGAATTACTTACCTGAGATCGAAGCCCCCGAAGCGACCCTCGTTCACGTCCTCCGTCGCTGCCATGATACCCGGAGTGACTTCCGGGTATTGCTGCTCTGGCACTGTGACTGGCCGGAGCAGCGATGACGTCACTCCGGCGCATGCGCACGGGAGCCGTCGGTGATGGCATGATCTTCTTCACTAACGGCATGCTCAGTGCGCCTGTGCCGTTGTCTACGATGTGCATGCGCCGTAGACATTGGTGCCTGTTTCTAGGAAAATATCTCCTTAACTGTGTAGGTTAAGGAGATATTTCTTGCACCTACAGGTAAGCCTTAATCTAGGCTTACCTGTAGGTTAAAGTGGTCTGTAAGGGTTTACAAACACTTTAAAGTGGTAGTAAAGTCCACTTTGTGATTTTTACCTACAGGTAAGCATATTATAAGGCTTTTTTCAAATATCAAGCCGCGCTGTAATCTAAAGAAATTACCACTATAATATTGAGACCTTATACAGATGAAAAGGTGAAATAAATACAACTGATCAAATAATAAATGATTGATAGTCCTCTCAAATTGATAGTCGATCTCCTCCGTGCAAATATCACAGACAACACCCAAGAATGGTGATAAGACAAAAAGGTCTGCCTTCCACCTCCACACAAACTGACGCTTACCGACTCCTATGGATCTCTTAGTTATAGGAGATCATATGTCACTGTGGCGAGCTCGCCATGTTGTGTAGGTAATAGTCTGCACTGAAGGAGGCCGTAGACCTACAGTAGCTAGAGTTGGGGGGGATCCGCTGCTTGATTTGGGGAAATGCTGGATCCTGGGACCACTGACTGTACCAGCTCTTCTATTATTCGTTTCTTGGAAAACATCTGTTATAACCTCCTGATTGAGCCCCATACTCCTGCTAAGGCGCTGGGATCTTGACTGTGTGCAGTCAAAGGACCGGCTAGGTATCAAGCCACAGGTGCATATGATCTCCTATAACTAAGAGATCCATAGGAGTCGGTAAGCGACCTTTTTCTCTTATCACAATTCTTGGGTGTTGTGTGTAATATTTGCATGGAGGAGATCGACTATCAATTTCAATGGACTATCAATCATTTGTTATTTGATCAGTTATGTTTTCCGGTATTTCACTTTTTCATCTGTATAAGGTCTCAATATTATATTGGTCACTTTTTTAGTTTACAGCGCGGCTTGATATTTGAAAATTGTATATTGATGTGTGATTGCAGCAAAGTCGCAGCCGTTTACACTTATTACTTTTGTTTTCAATCACTTATTTGGGGTCACTATTTTTTGAGGATAGCGCAGTAATTATAAACCATATTATAAGGCTTACCTGTAGGTAAAATGAATATCTCCAAAACGGTGCACGTTTAGAAGATATTTACCCTGGAAGCAGCCGGTAACGTCACCTGCGCATGCACTTTGAAGGCCTGGACCTAGTGTGCCGGACCTCCAGGGCACCATGCTGTAACTAAGGGCTCCCGCGTGCATGTGCGCGAGTGACATCATCGCAGCTCTGGCCACTCACACTGCCAGAGTCCGCAGACCCGGAAGGAAGACTGGAGGAAGTGGTGATAGTGCGCCGCTGGAGGGCTTCGTTTTAAGGTAAGTATTTCATAATGTGCTAGTATGCGATGCATTATGAACTAGCACATACAAAAACATATTGTGGGGCCCACCCTAAAATGCATTTAAATTCAAGATGGTGCTGCTATAAGACCAACAAACAATACAAAACAGATTACAGCGCACACATTCAAGAATTATATTTATCCTGCAAGGCTAGTTAAAAACACCCCGATTAGTGGTTAATCGGGGTACTTTGACGCAGTAAGTGGGCTTAGCACTATATGACCAAACCCCCTTTTTTTTCTTTTTGGATATGTTCAGGTGTTTTTAACTAGCCTTGCAGGATAAATGTCATTCTTGAATTTGTGCGCTGTAATCTGTTTTGTAATGAACTAGCACATAATGCTATTATTTTGTAGGGGAAAGTTTTTTAGTTTTTTTTATTGCAGCGGTTTACTACCACTTTAAAAAAAAGAAAAATTATACATCCACCACATCTAAGAACGGGTAAGCTGCAAATTTTTGCTTTTTTGTTTAGATTTTATTTACTTTAAGGCCTCATTCACAACTTACATAGAGGGAACATGCTTGTGTTTTTTTTTTTGGTGTGATTTTAGTGCATTTCAGCACATTGCGCATAGGGCAGCCCAATCATTTGAATGTGTGTGCAGCAAACGTGCCAAAGAAGCTCCTGCACCTGTTTTTTCACGGCGCGTTTTGGTGCATTTGTTTGGTAACAAAACATGCGTCAGCTTCCCACATTTGGGGTGCCATTAGGAAGGAATGACACCCCAAGCACATTGCGTGTTTTTCCACAGTTTTAATGTGATCCAGAATCATGGGCAGAATCCTGCATTGCTCAGATGTGAACGGGGCCTAAGGGCCCAATCACACCAAATAAAATACCTGTACATTGAGAAATACAATGTAACAATAATAGTCTTGCTTTGTATTTAGGTTCCTTTCACAATAGCTGACTCCAAAGTTTAACCATTTTTCCGTGAGTCCGACTTTCACACGACCTTGAAGTGACTTTTATAAGACTTTAACAGTCTCTGGCATTGAAGTTGTGTCAAAGTCGAATCAAAGTAGTGCAGGAAGCTTTTCTGAAGTGGCAGTGACTTCAGTAGTGTCAATTGAAATGGCTCTCATAGAGATACATGGCATTTCACATGTCCTGCGACCTTAGGTCTTACAAGTCGGACCCTCACACAAGTGTGATAGGAGAACTCAGTTTAATTTTTATGCAGATTAACCACTTGACCTTCGGAAGATTTACCCTGCTTCATAACCAGGCTATTTTTTGCGATACGGCACTACGTTATTTTAATTGAGAACTGCGCGGTCATGCAACGCTGTACCCAAATAAAATGTAATTTTTTTCATACAAATGGAGCTTTTTTTTGGTGGTATTTGATCACCGCTGTGTTTTTTTATTTTTTTTGTGCTATAAACAAAAATTGTCTTTATAAATTTAGGGCAATATGTATTCTACTACATATTTTTGGTAAAAAAAATCCCAATAAACGTATATTGATTGGTTTGCACAAAAGTTATAGCATCTACAAACTACAGGATATATTCTGGAACTTTTATTTATTTATTTTTATACTAGTAATGGCAACGATCAGCGACTTATTGTGGAACTGTGATATTGCGGCAGACATTCTGACACCAACTGAAACTCTTCACACTTTGTGGGAACCAGTGACACTAATACAGTGATCAGTGCTAAAAATATGCACTGTCACTGTACTAATGACACTGTCTGGGAAGGGGCTAAACAGCTAGTGCGATCAAAAGGTTAAATGTGTGCCTAACCCGTGTTTGTGTGTACTATGTGAGGTTGCAGGGAATCAAAATCCATCACTTCCCCGCTAACACAACCTTGTTTACAAGAGCTCTGTCCTGTCTCTCTCCTCACCGATCAGCATGTGCCGGTGGACATCCATTGGCCAGCACCTGGTGATTGCCTTGTGCTGTGTCTTATCACTGGCGTGCACATGCCCCCTAGCCGGAAGTGCCAGATCATGTACTAGGTACGTGATTTGGCACAGAAGAGCCGCCACCGTACATCTAAGTAAAGTTGTGACATTTGATTTACATATGATGTCAGTTAAAGCAACCATACCAGTAAAATAATAAATAAATTAAAACACTGTGCCTCTTTAACCCCCATAGTAATCTTTATTGACCAGCCCTAATTACCTCCTTCCTTCACAAACTATTATTTTTATGCTGACTTTTTATTTTCATTTTCTTAAACATTAATATTGTTTTGCTTTTTTTTTACTTTCATTCATTTTTTTTTTTTTTGTGTAGCATTAAAAAATGCAAAAAATATCCCAATCCTTTAGAGATGATCTCATTGGTTACCCTCCGTTACTCATACGAAAGAACACACTCCCTATGGAATGGTCAGGGATCGGCTTTTGACATTCAATGGGCTCAGGTCTCTTTTTAACATGGGGTAAAAGGGGCAGCTGCCCTGGGTCCATTCATTGTTGTGGGGCTCAAAACAGCTGTCCCTTGAGCCTGTGCTGGCCCCAAATATTTTCCAGGTGTAGTGGGTGCAGCCGATGCCCCCACTTGCTCTCCCGGGCAGTTAATTCAATTGTCCACACTGTGATAGGAGAGAAACACAGCTGTGCCCTGTATGTGCTAGAGCCCGCAAGTCGCGCTTCTCAGGACAGAGTGGCTGTAAAAGGGAGTGAGTTAGAGCTGCTCTTTGTGTTCCCTGCTTGCTCCCCCTTCTCTGGTCAGCAGCGTGAGATCAAAGACACACAGAGCATGGTGTGTGTGGGTTTTTCTCCCTTACCCTTCTTCTGTCAACAGTGGGGGAAATTAATAAGGCAGCGGCAGGAACATAGCAGCTTGGAGAGGAGGGCACTGTGAGTTTCAGGCAATCAGTGAGCAGCAATAATGTGCGGTAACCTCTAGCAACCAACCGGTGAGAGGTAATAATGTGCAGTAACCTCTATCAACCAATCAGTGAGCAGTAATGATGTGCAGTAACCTCTAGCAACAAATCAGTGAGCTGTAATAATGTGCAGTAACCTCTAGCAACCAATAGGTGAGCAGTTATAATGTGCAGTAATCTCTAGCAACCAACGAGTGAGCGGTAATGATGTGCAGTAACCTTTATCAACCAATCAGTGAGCGGTAATGATGTGTAGTAACCTATAGCTACCAATCAGTGAGCCTGGACCAATCAGTGAGTGTGAACCAGTTCTTTATTGGAGATAAAACCAGCTGAGATTTGAACTGTGTATAGGCAGGCTGAATGTACCCAAGTTGATCAATCGATCAACTTGGGTACAACCTGCCTGCCGGATTTTACATGCCATTATTGCTAGCGGCTGTTATAGCCACTAGCAATAATAACTGTGTTCACAATGTCACTGTGAAAACAATGGCTCTGCAAGAGGGAATCCTCTGTCAACACTTATGCGGTGTACACACGATCAGTATTTCTGATGGAAACAGTCCGATGGGAGCTTTTCAATGGATTTTCCGACCGTGTGTATGCCCATCGCCCTTTTTCTGTCAGAATTTCCGACGGACTTTGGATTGAGAACCTGTTCTCAATTTTTCCGACGGAAAACCTTTCTATCGGATTTTCCGATCGTGTGTATGCAATTCCGACACGCAAAATTCCGACGCATGCTCGGAAACAATTCAACGCATGCTCAGAAGCATTAAACTTCCCTTTTATAGTGCTGTTGAAGATGTTGTATGCTGCGGTGTTATTGATCGTCGGAATTTGGTGTGACCGTGTGTAGGCAAGACAGTTTCAGCGAAATTCCGTCGGAATTCCGACGGGAAAACCATCAGAGCTTTTTCCGACGAGAATTCCGACCGTGTGTACGCGGCATTACAGTGTTGATGGAGGAATCAAGCTATTTTCTTTCCTGCAACCCGTGGCTGATGGAAGGAAAATCACTCCAACAAAAATGCACAAAACAAAAAGGCATATTAATTGCCATGTAAAATTTTACAATATAAAAGTAGAATGTGGGGCGCACTTTGGCATCTTCATCTTCTTCTTGGGTGCTAAAGGATTTGACTGGAGTGGTCTCTCTAGTCTGTAAATACTGAACTTTAATTGACAGATTTCACTTGCCGTCATCATATTTTTCAAAATGTCTTCCAGCTGTTAGCAGGCTATTATCTATAAACAATAACACACAATAAAATGCATTGTATTCTGAATTTATGGTGAAATACAACCCCCCACTTCACTTATTCCCAGTGCCAGCTCAAGAGGCAAGTTATGCCTACATGTCTGTGTTTATTTTACAGAGTTCCACAAGTGTACAGAAAGCCAAGTACAATGTAACAAATCAGACAATTACAGTCATACAAGAGCATTCCATGCATAGAGTAAGATCCTCAGTCTACATATTGAGCTTATAGAAGACATAAATACTAAATAACTTCCAGTGCTAACAAAATTATATAAATGTCAGGTTTTATCATGGAAAAATATCCAAAGTATGCCACAATGTTAAACCATGTTAAGTAGCAGAGTGCCAAACATAAATTGCCTAGGACAGAGTAGGATACATTCTCATCACAACACTTTACAGTAAAAGCAACCACCAAGGCCAGGAAGTACAAAAAAAAAAAACGTATAGGTTCACTAGGCACAAATGTAGAAAGAAAAAGCTGACATTGCAAAGATACATTAAATAAACAGCACTATAATATCCAATGCAGAGAACTAAGAACTATACTGTCCTTTACCTTGTAATCTGGGTCAGTGTTGCCAGCCTCCCAAAGTGAAATTTACTGACAGGACACCAAACATTTACTGACAGCACCTTTATTTATTTTTTACTGACGCAACACATGAAATTTACTGACAAAGCCACATTTTTTACTAACACTTCAAAAAACAACATAAAACAACCAATTTCAGTGCAAATATCAATATTTAAGCTAAAAACTTTTACTGTAGCTAGTGCTATTAGTAATGTATAACAAAAGTCAAAAAACATATTTCTCCATTTACATGAAGGCCAGGTTAATATAACCCAGCACAGAGTTCTCCCTTACATCCATCAGGGTTCCCCTTTTACAGTGCATGGGAGAGCTCTACGTACTCTGATGTGAAAGGGAACACTGTGGACTCTGATGTAAAGGAGAACTCTGTAAGGTGGAATGCTGCAGACTCTGATGTAAAGGGGTCTCGGGTCACCCTCCCCCCCCCCCCCTGCTTACACAAGAGTTCACAGAGTTCCCCTTTACATCACAGTCCACAAAGTTCTCCCTTACATCAGAGTCCAGAGTTCACCTTTACATTAGAGTCTGCAAGGTCCCATTTACAGTGCACTGGACAGGAAAGACTTTGATGTAAAGGGGAACTCTGAGGACACTGATTTAAAGGAGAACACCAGGAACTCTGATGTTATGTTGGGGGGCAGACTCTGATCACAGACCACCTTCCGCAGAGTGAATACGCTAAGGTAAGGGGGGGTTACTGATATAAGGGGGAACTTTTATATTAGCGTCCCCCTTTACCTTATTATTATAGTATACATGCCCACCTTAAATCAGTGACCCCCCCCCCAACAGACTATGTGACCTGGCTGGCTGGGAGCTGTCCCTGGAAAGGATATATATGCAGTAAATATCAAATTCAATGGTTTATACAGTAATTATACCCCTTGGTTGCTGCTAAATTTTGTATTTGTATGCAAGTACATTATTACTTAAAAATGGAGATGTTAAAATGCTTCAGTCTTACAACTCTACAATATATTCTATCGAATTTAGGCAGTTCCAAAGCATGCCCACATACATATTTTTTATAGGCTGCTGTCCGTAAATCGCCCAAAAATTTACAAACTGTCTGTAAATTTATGGACAGTTGGCAACGGTGATCTGGATACATAGCTCACCAAGGGAGACATATAGGGAGGGATTTGTATATCCTGTTCCACATTTTATTGAATTGAGAGCAAATTCATAGTTGTTTGAACTTTCAATGCAATAGTCCAGGAGCCTCCATACTTTTTTAAACAGAGGGCCAGTTTACTGTCCTTTAGACTATAGGGAGCCAGGCTGTGACCAGTGGGAGTAGAAGAAAATATGGTCAAATGTAATTATCAGAGAGATACTCTGAGGGGTGCCACATCCAAATATCTAAATAAAAAAAGGAATAATCCCCTAACTGGACTTTAAAGGCACTAGTAGTACTAGTGGCCGAATAGCACCGCTAAAACGTCAGTAAAGCGGCGTTAAAAATAGCCTGCACCGCCCCAGTGTGAAAAGGGGCCTAATTAAAAAAATACTGACCTGTGACCTTGACCTAAACACTTACCCTGGCACCAAACCTTAAACTAGGTATTTTTATTTATATTTGTTATTATTATTATTATTAATTTTTTTTTTTTTTTTACACACACTTTTTTTTTCTATCTCTCTACAAGGACAGAGAGAGATACGATGTATCCCACTCCTCCTTTCACAGAGAGAGAAAACAGAGAGATGGTCTTCACAGTGACTTGTCAGTCATGAATCGTTAGTACAAGGCCTGGGGCTCTCGGTGAGACCCCAGTCTCTGTGCTAGGAGTGCGCACCGTGCTCCCAGCACAAAGGGAGATAAGCAAATGTAGTACACTACTTCCTTGGGAGCTGCAAAGTATGTTCATTACCTTTCTGTAACTTGTTCCGTTCCTCCACCCCATGCACGAATTCCATACACAGCAGACAGTCCATGAAATTTTAGAAAACTTTATTGCTTGAGCTTGAAGAATGTTACATTGCAATTAGAGGATATGAGTTGCCTCTAATAATCTGGTTCCTGATTCTGTCTCCATGTACTTTCCTTTAATGAACCGACCAATGCCCCTCTGAATGACACTGTGGGTTATGGATTTTAAAAGCCCCAGGCCTCACCGCCTATCTTGACTCCTGCAATCCTCCCGGCGTCAGTTTAGGAAAGTGTCCTTGACGGATAAACACCGTTGGGTTGCACTCCCTTTGCTCTCTCCCAACGACCGACCATGATTGCCACAGAAGGTCGATCCCAATTTCCTCCATCCTCTTTTCATCTACTTCCTCCTCCGCATGGTCGGGTACATCCCAGGCTGGGATGCCCGGTCCACTCCTCCAGATTACATAGCTGCTATTCGAACTGTCCATCACTGAGGTCTCTGAACCCTCAGGCCTTCAAGTCCGCTCCTGCTATCCAGCACTGGGGTCTCTGAACCCTAAGGCCTTCAATTCCGCTCCTGCTATCCAGCACTGGGGTCTCTGAACCCTCAGGCCTTCAAGTCCACTCCTGCTATCCAGCACTGGGGTCTCTGAACCCTCAGGCCTTCAAGTCCGCTCCTGCTATCCAACACTGGGCTCTCTGAACCCTCAGGCCTTCAAGTCCGCTCCTGCTATCCAGCACTGGGGTCTCTGAACCCTCAGGCCTTCAAGTCCGCTCCTGCTATCCAGCACTGGGGTCTCTGAACCCTCAGGTCTTCAAGTCCACTCCTGCTATCCAGCACTGGGGTCTCTGAACCCTCAGGCCTTCAAGTCCGCTCCTGCTATCCAACACTGGGCTCTCTGAACCCTCAGGCCTTCAAGTCCGCTCCTGCTATCCAGCACTGGGGTCTCTGAACCCTCAGGTCTTCAAGTTCGCTCCTGCTATCCAGCACTGGGGTCTCTGAACCCTCAGGCCTTCAAGCCTGCTCCTTGCTCGCTACATGTTTCCTCCTTCTCTGCTCCCGACTCCTCCTCCAGGAAGCATGCGACCCTCAGCTTATATGCGAGTCCTGCCCCTGCCAGCACAAATCCAGGTCCAGAGCTCTCCATACAAGCTGCCTGCACCCCAGTCCCAAGTCCTGCCTCCCCTCCAGAACATTTCCACTGGAAAGTAAAGGTGATCTCTCTGAGCCAGAGTGTAGATGGCCACACACCCCTCTATTCTATCACTCCTCTCTCCCAAAATAAACAACCAGGCCTAAAAAAGTGTAAGGTCCTGGCCAAATTTACCTATCACTACCTATTTAAACCTAAATGGGGTGGGCGCCACACAAATATGCGAACCCACGGAAAAAAGCACAGTCAGGTGGGGCCGTATATTTGCATATGCTCAGCACCAAGGGGTTCATGTTAATCATTTTAAAAATTAATTTATTTTTAAGTGATTCTTTTATGCCAGAGTAGTGCTAAGTTCCTAAAAATTGTGACTTTAGTGTGTTTCACTTACATAAATTATGAAACATTTTTTTGCATTACTGTTGGACTTCACAATGCATCACCATTACTTAATGAGCCCAATCGTTTCTGAAAGCTAAAAATGAATGGAATGACTGTCTAATGTTACATATTACATGCTCTCCCTTTTTAGAAATGACTTTAAACAATGCTGTGTAGTACCAGTGCTGACAAATTCTTCACACAAGTGCAATCTCTTCCTGCACTTATATGTGTAACCTTTTTGCCTGCTAGCAATTATCTGGAGTGCACAGACCATTCATTCATTATGTGAAAAAAAAAACAGACCCGTCACATTGGTGCCTTGTACATATCAAAGCATTTTGGATTTGGCAATACTACAACAGTCACAAGGTCTTCTAGGTCAGTGGTCTACTAAATCTGGGCCTGCAATCTGTTTGAAAGGGACACATATTTGAGATATACCAGATTTTTTTATTTTTTTATTCCTTATTTATATCAAATCAACATACATTCATAAAATATTTAGCATACTCGTAAAATATAATTTGCATAGTTATAAGGTGAAATGGGTTGATTTACTAAAACTGGAGAGAGCTTCCAGGTTTTTTTTTTTTGTCAACGCTTAACCACTTCAGCCCCGGAAGATTTGGCTGCTCAATGACCAGGCCGTCGCTTTAACTGACAATTGCGTGGTCATGCGACGCTGTACCCCAAAAAAATTGACCGCCTTTTTTTCCCCACAAATAGAGCTTTCTTTTGGTGGTATTTATTTTTTTGCGGTATAAACAAAAGAAGAATGACAATTTTGAAAAAAACACAATATCTTTTACTATAATAAATATCCCACATTTTTAAGAAAAAATAAAATTTTTTTCCTCAGTTTAGGCCGATATGTATTCTTCTACATATTTTTGGTAAAAAAAAATTGTAATAAGCGTATATTGATTGGTTTACGCAAAAGTTATAGCGTCTACAAAATAGGGGATAGGTTTATAGCATTTTCATTATTACAATTTTTTTTTACTACTAATGGTGGCGAGCTGCGATTTTTTTTTATCGGGACTGCGATATTGCGGCAGGCACATCGGACACTTTTGACACATTTTTTGGACGATTGACAATTATACAGCGATGAGTGCTATAAAAATGCACCGATAACTGTATAAATGTCACTGGCAGGGAAGAGGTTAACACTAGGGGGCGATCAAGGGGTTAACGGGGTTCCCTAGGTGTGTTCTAACTGTAGGGGGGAGGGGACTGACTAGGGGAAGAGAGAGATCGGTGTTCATACTTTGTATGAACACACGATCTGTCTCCTCTCCCATGACAGAACCGGGATCTATGTGTTTACACACACAGATCCCGGTTCTCGCTCTGTCACGAGCGATCACAGCTGCCTGGCGGTCATCAGCTCCGGGCACATGCTGCGGGCGTGCGTCCCTAGTGGCCAAGAGGTGAAGCGACGTAAGGTAACGTCGTTTCGCTCAGCTGTGCCATTCTGCTGCAGTAAAACTCCAGCGGCTGGTCGGCAAGCAGTTAATTGAACAAGTTGAAGTTAGAAGCTGATTGGCTACCAGATTTTGCAGTTTCCAGTTTTAGTAAATCAACCCCAATGCATATCCAATAATTATAACAGTTATCTTCTCTTAGGGTATCAGCAAGGCCAGATTCGCCTAAATACACGCAAATGCATACAAAAAAAAGTCTGAAAAAGTAGATGCTCAAACAAGAGTATCATGTACAAGAGGCCTTAAAGTCTATGGGCAGAAGTTTTTTTTTTTTTTTACTTTAATGCATTCTATGCATTATAGTATAACTAGGCAAAACAATTTTTTGACATTTTGGATAGAGTGAAGAGTGATTAGAATGCCTGTCAGTTTTTATTGCTGTCTGTGCCCCCCTTTAACCACTTGCCTACTGAGCACTTTTACCCCCTTCCTGCCCAGGCCAATTTTCAGCTTTGAGCACTCTCACACTTAGAATGACAATTGCGCGGTCATGCAGCACTGTACCCATATGAAGTTTTTATCATTTTTTCACACAAATAGAGCTTTTTGGTGACATTTTAATCACTACTGTTTTTTTTTCTAAACAAATAAAAAAAGGCTAAATTAAAAATAAAATAAAAAAATATTTTTTCATAGTTTCTGTTATACAATTTTGCAAACAGGTAATTTTTCTCCTTCACTGATAAGCACTGATAGGCGGCACTGCTGGGCAGCACTGATTGGCACTAATAGGCAGCACTGAAGGGCACTGATAGGAGGCACTGATGGGCACTGATAGGCACCACTGATGGGCTACTGATAAGTGCCACCGATGGGCACTAATAGGCAGCACTAAAGGGCATTGATGGCCGGCACTGATGGATACCGATAGGCCACACTGATAGTCAATGATAGGTTTTACTGAGAAAGCACTGATTGGCAGCACTGCTGGGCACTGATTGGCACTGATTTGCAGTGCTGATGGGCACTGGTTGCCATTACTGATGGGCACTGATAGGCAGCACTGGTGGGCACTGGTGGCCATTACTGATGGCCACTTATAGGCAGCACTGATGGGCACTGACAATCAGGTCACAGGAGATTTTACAAAATAAGGTGTAACCTCAAAAACAAAAATATATTATAGTGTGGGAGGATTAGTGTATCTCTGTGTATCACCTGTGGCCAGTCACTTCACTGGGTATATGTAAGGGTCTACAACAACTTTAATCCCCATCTTACAACTTTACATTTCCCAGAATGGAGGAGTCTCACGTAAAATGAATAACAGTGATAGAGAAAAATGAATTTGATATTTACAGTCAGTAGGGATCTGGATGCCTTTTAGAAATTAAAATTCTTTTTCCATAAACATTCTGTGGTTTAATGGGAATATTTTCATATGGATTAATTTCTTCTTATAGTACTGTGCTTCATTACGATTCCATAGCATATTGCTAGAAGGGAGCTTAATGCTTGGACAAATATCAGCCCTCAGTTAACTTTTCAGAAGCAAGGCCTGCTGGAGCCTCACCAAGTAGAGGGATGAGAGCTACACAACATATTTGTGTAATATCATCAACTCCAATATTACCCTAAAGTAGTGGTAATGTTAAACTGAAACACATTTGGGGGGCGGATTTTCAATCTCTTGGCCAGTGGAATTGCTGCTTTTCCAAAAACCTCTATGCACTGTATTATTTGCACAAACTTTTCTGTTCCAGACCCAGGCATGTTTTAAAGTATTGAAAGTTGGCAATTTTTTTTATTTCTGGTATGTAGATGAGTACAGATTTATATTCTACAACAATGCATTATTATTAAACATTTAATGCCATAAAAATTTTAAACAACAGTATCCGGTGTCTTGAATACAGCTATTTAATTTTGGAAAATGGGTTTTCTTCAAATATAGTCCCAATAAGATATAACAGATATCCCAATACTGCACACCATACAAAGCAGTCAATTCTAAGAGTAGTAGCAGCTTCAGATGACTCTGTCCAAGCCACTCTCCTCCATGACTAAGCCCTGAGCGTGGGGCGAAACGTGTCTGGGGCATGGCTTGAACAGAGTCAGCTGAGGCTGCTACTACTCTTAGGATTGATGGCTTTGTATGGTGTGCGTTATTGAGATATCTTTCATACATTATAGTTTGCACAGACTCTCATCAAACCTGCACCCAACAATGAGACCCACCGAACAGGGATGAGGAAGCTTGAGTGGAGACCCTAAGCTCTATCCAGGTTTATCAATAGTCATCTCAATAGGCTTATGAATGGGTGACATGTTCTAATGATTCATATTACACATGTACGATATGCATGTTGTTTTGGAGGCCTAAATTAATATATTGCTTAAGACCCAACTACAGGATCAGGGCACCCTTCCTTTATCCTCCAATGCCTCATTCATTAAAATGTTTTTCAGCATTCATAACTTTTTTCCAGCTGTCTATTGACTAGTAAGTAATCCTACAGATGAGCAGGTAGCAAGGGAGACTCTAAGTACCAGCCGGTATTTAAAATAGCTTCTAATGGTGGTGGGTTTCACTCTGTGCTTGTGCCAGGTTGCAAACCCCATGTTTACCCTGCACAATGTGCAAAGACTAACCTATACACGCAGGAGTGGAAGCAATGCAGGAGCACAGCTGGAGTCTGAAACAAGCAGCGACGATGAGTGGGTCCAGGAAACAGGCTAAGAGTCAGGATGGGAAGCAGACAAATGAACCTGAGACAGAAGAAGCTGAGATCAGTTTCAGGAGATCAATCCAAGAAAAATGTTAGGCAGGAAGAAAACTCACAGGACAAACAAAAGTGTTGTTTGGGCATCGGAAGATGGGACTGGGTTCCTATACGTAGACATTGCTCCTCCAAGAGTCACACAGAGCAGATGACATCACAAACCTAGAAGTCTATGAAGTCCAAATAGAATTTGCACTCCTCACAGTACTCAACCTTTTAATGATGGATGTTCAAAGCCAATGCCATGGATGGTGCGTTGCCAAAACCAGATTCAAAGAAGCAAAGTCCCCGGCACTCCAAACGAATGCGTTTCATGTGTTTATTGTGAAGACAGCGTCACATAAGGCAAAATAAACCAGTGTTTTGGGGACTCACAGGGTCCCTTTCTCAAGGCAACATAGCAACTTACTATATTGCCTTGAGAAAAGAACCCTGTAAGGCCTCGAAATGTCACTTTCCTATGTCTTATGTGAAGTTAAAGAGAGGGAGCCTGGTGTCGGAGGAACGAGGAAAGAGGAAAGTAAGTGATAGTCACTTGACATCCTAGAATCCATTCTCTTCTCCTCCAATGGTGGTGGTGGGTGGTCCTCAATGCTGTAGAGAAAGGTGCTGATATTATGATGTCAGTGTCATGATAAGGCACCCACTGATGTTTCCATAATAACCTGAGCTTACAGTAAGTGGTTTCAATGATGCTGGGTGCCATTCATCATGGAAAAGGACTGGTGACCTGCAGTGTAAGATGATGTGGTAGACAGCACTGGAGTGTGGAGAGGGTGAAACATCTTGTCTGCCTCATCTGGCAGGGGAGGAGGTTAAAAATAACAGGTTTTCTGCTTTAGTTTTGGATACTTGGGAAAAGATAGACTGCCCTTCCAGGTTTTAATGCTGTCTGTATTGTTACTGGGGAGTTTTATTCTTTATATTTGTTGCAATAACAACAGCTAAAGGTATTCTATGCATGTGCTGCTCCCTTCTCAGCCCACCCTAATACTTACCTAAGCCCAATCTCAATCTAGCACTGTGCACGGGAGCCTCGGCTCTCCTGGGTCTCTTTCCTCATTGGCTGAGACACAGCAGCAGGCTCCCACTGCTGTCAATCACAGCCAGTGATGAGGGAGCGGGGGGCAGGGGCTAGGAGGAAGCATGCAGGAGTGCCCCCAGAGCAAATAGCTTGCTCTGGGGGGCACTCAGTAGGGGGGGCAGGAGCACCTCAGCAGAGGGGAGGAGCCAGGAGCGTCAGCAGGACCTAAGAAGAGGTGGATCAGGTAAGTGAGACATGTTTGTTATTTAAAAAACAGAGCTTTGAATTTCAATTTAAGAGATGGGAAATCCAGAATTGTATGACTGTAATTAGAACAGGAAGTGAGGAAAAATCTTCCTGTTCTGGTGACTACTATCCAAGAGAAGATTTGCCTCTTTAGATTTTCTCTCACTTCCAGTTGTGTTTATAGACAGAGATGGGAATTTAGCCCAATGTGACACAGACAGAAAAAAATACTTAAAGCAGAGTTTCAGCAGTTTCTGTGTTTAATAAAAGTCAGCAGCTACAACAATGCCGGCGCTGGTATCACAAGCTGTCACAGCCGGGTGCGCACTGTGCATGTGTGAGTCGCGCTGCACGTCCTGAATGGCCGGGCAATCTTCTGGGACCTGTGACGTGTCCCAGAAGATTGCAGGGAGGGAGGCGGGAGGGGAGAGCTTTTGTTCAGGCCGCTAAGATGGCCCAAGCAGAGGTGGATGCTCGGTACCTGTCAAAACTAGGTATCCGCCCTTCCCCCCAAAAAATGACATGCCAAATGTGGCATGTCAGGAGGTCAGCTGTTTAAACACACTGCTTGATTACTTCTGCCTTACTTCCTGGACAGACTTTAGGTCATGACACAGGAAGGGGTTGACCAGCTGAGGGTAGATGATGCAGGGTGTGTGCTAATGAGATCAGCTGGTCAACTCCTTCCTGTGTCATGACCTAAAGTCTGTCCAGGAAGTAAGGCAGAAGTAATCGAGCAGTGTGTTTAACCACTTGCAGCAAAATCACATACCTGTACGTGATTCTGCTTCAAGTGATTGTACTGGGGTGATGCCTGCAGCTGCAGCTACAGAGCCGACGGTCGGCATTCCTTTGATGACAACCGATGCGGCTAAGCAGCTGCTCACTGGTTATCACAAGCAGTGAAAGGGGACAACCCCCCTTCCGCCGATCCACCTGGCTCTCCCATCAAAACTAGATATCCCTCTTCCCCCCCAAAAATGACATGACACACTTTAAAGTGGTAGTAAACTCACCTGTCCAACTTTACACTATGTAAAGCATTATAAAAGGTTTTTCTCAGAGTTTACTACTGCTTAAGTTCTTCTTGTGCCCATGGAAAAAGTAATTGGGAAAAGATCTTTCAGAATCCTCAAACCTGAGCTTCCATGATTGGTTTATGGAGTTCCTAGCACTATTTTTAATTTTATAAGGATGGGAAGTTCACTTTTGATGAGACACTTGTACCCCTAAATGCTGAACCGATGAAGCGCCTTACCATATCACTGGAACTAATCACTTTACTATAGTAAAGGTAGAACATTGTGTTCATCAGTCATTTTGAAAGATTTCATCAAATTTTCTAGGATGGAATAGAATTTCTGTATCTAGTCAAAAAAGGCAAGCTATGGATTACAATAAGGCCCTTTTTTTGGTGTGATAGGGGCCTTAAGCTTGCTAAATCCCTGTAATGTACAATATATAGTTCTGGGGACATTTTAAAGACATAAATAGTTTCACTTGAAAGAGTAATCTGCTTATTCACATACAGCATTTCATAGATGGTTGGGTACATTACAAGAGAAAAACCTGTCTCATGTCGTTTTTCTATGGGCTCCAGGCCAAAAACTAGCCATTGCATACAATGTGCTAATATCCAGCAGTAAACTTTCTGCATCAGAAATTACAGATTTGTCAAGTCACATTTTGTAGTTTATGAAATTACAAATTTTGAAGGGAACATAGATATTTTACGGGATTAACTATTTATATTTTTCAGTTATTGATTGAATTTTTTTTTATTAAATTAAATTTTGTTAAGAAATAATGAAAATCACTGGAACTAAAATCTAAAGAATAATACATGCATTATCATTAAACTTTTTTATTTATTCTACACAGTTAAATGAGCTCAGTCAGTCTCTGTGCTCGGCACTGCACACATCTGGAACGGTTATTCTGGATGACAGGCAGACACTCATAA
Source organism: Lithobates sylvaticus (assembly GCA_028564925.1). NCBI lineage: Eukaryota > Metazoa > Chordata > Amphibia > Anura > Ranidae > Lithobates > Lithobates sylvaticus. Next base: position 552,146,897 of record CM053029.1, on the reverse strand, counting down.
TTAAATAAACATTTCTTCAAGTGCAGTGGCTGTGCTGCTCTGGGGTAAGACCCTTCCTTTTAGGTAGAAACTGCCAATACAGATGGTGAGACTCTAGTCAATTATATCATGGCTGGCAGATTTTGTCTAAAGTAACCAAACAAAGTGCAGTTGCTGCAGGTTAGAAATAGCTTTGGAAACTTTATGCAACAGTAAAGGGTGCACAAATGCTTTTAAAATATATAATCAGCAAAAGTAAATGGAGTGGGCTGGACATTTTTGCCTGATCCCTACTTTTTCTTTACTGTGGTAGCAGAAAGTAAAATGGTTCATTAGGAGCCGGTCTGTGTATATGTTAGATAAAAAAAAGAGGATTATGATGAAGTTGTCCATAGAAACTAGAAGAGGGCCAGATGTGCAGGTGGGGAAGAAGCATGGTAAAAAAAAAAAAAACTCTGGTACCAATTTATCTGGGAAAAAACAACAGAGATTATGCATTGGGGTTGATTTACTAAAATAAAATAGACTGTGCACTTTGCAAAGTGCAGTTGCACTCTGCAAGTGCAGTTGTTCCAGAGCTTAGTAAATGAGGCGAAGGATCATTTTGCAAAAAATACCCAATCACATGCAAGGAAAATAAGAAAACAGCATTTTTGCTTGCACATGATTGGATGGTGAAAGTCAGCACAGCTTCCCCTCATTCACCAAGCTCTGGAGCAACTGCTCTTGCAGAGTGTAACTGCACTTCTTCATTCTTCTTACTTCTTTTCTAAATTCCAGGTCCCCTATGTACCAATATATAGTAGCAATATTGTACTTAATTTGCAAAAATAAAACAGCTTGCCATTTATCCAATAGATTCGTTTGTTAGGAATCACCAACAAGTGGGACACAATTGTGAAGTGGAACGAAATCTATTGGATATTTTAAACTTTTTTAGCAAATAAAAAACTGAAAAGTGGTGCGTGCAAAATTATTCGGCCCCTTTACTTTCAGTGCAGCAAACTCACTCCAGAAGTTCAGCGAGGATCTCTGAATGATCCAATGTTATCCTAAATGACTGATGGTGATAAATAGAATCCACCTGTGTGTAATCAAGTCTCTGTATAAATGCACCTGCTCTGTGATAGTCTCAGGGTTCTGTTGAAAGTGCAGAGAGCATCATGAAGACCAAGGAACACACCAGGCAGGTCCGTAATACTGTTGTGGAGAAGTTTAAAGCCGGATTTGGATACAAAAAGATTTCCCAAGCTTTAAACATCCCAAGGAGCACTGTGCAAGCGATCATTTTGAAATGGAAGGAGTATCAGACCACTGCAAATCTACCAAGACCTGGCTGTCCCTCTAAACTTTCAGCTCAGACAAGGAGAAGACTGATCAGAGATGCAGCCAAGAGGCCCATGATCACTCTGGATGAACTGCAGAGAACTACAGCTGAGGTGGGAGAGTCTGTCCATAGGACAACAATCAGTTGTACACTGCACAAATCTGGCCTTTATGGAAGAGTGGCAAGAAGAAAGCCATTTCTCAAAGATATCCATAAAAAGTCTTGTCTAAAGTTTGCCACAAGCCACCTGGGAGACACAACAAACATGTGGAAGAAGGTGCTCTGGTCCGATGAAACCAAAATCGAACTTTTTGGCCACAATGCAAAAAGATATGTTTGGCGTAAAAGCAACACAGCTCATCACCCTCAACACACCATCCCCACTGTCAAACATGGTGGTGGCAGTATCATGGTTTGGGCCTGCTTTTCTTCAGCAGGGACAGGGAAGATGGTTAAAATTGAGGGGAAGATGGATGCAGCCAAATACAGGAGCATTCTGGATGAAAACCTGTTGGAGTCTGCAAAAGACCTGAAAGTGGGACGGAGATTTATCTTCCAACAAGACAATGATCCCAAACATACAGCAAAATCTACAAAGGAATGGTTCACAAATAAACGTATCCAGGTGTTAGAATGGCCAAGTCAAAGTCCAGACCTGAATCCAATCGAGAATCTGTGGAAAGAGCTGAAAACTGCTGTTCACAAACGCTCTCCATCCAACCTCACTGAGCTTGAGCTGTTTTGCAAGGAAGAATGGGCAAGAATTTCAGTCTCTCGATGTGCAAAACTGATAGAGACATACCCCAAGCGACTTGCAGCTGTAATCGCAGCAAAAGGTGGCTCTACAAAGTATTAACGCAAGGGGGCCGAATAATTTTGCACGCTCCACTTTTCATTTTTTTTATTAGTTAAAAAAGTTTTAACAATCCAATAGATTTCGTTCCACTTCACAATTGTGTCCCACTTGTTGGTGATTGTTCACAAAAAATTTAAATTTTATATCTTTATGTTTGAAGCCTGAAATGTGGCAAAAGGTTGAAAAGTTCAAGGGGGCCAAATACTTTCGCAAGGCACTGTATAGTTCTGAGGACATTTTAAAGACATAAATAGAGTTTCACTTGAAAGAGTAATCTGCTTATTCACATACAGCATTTCATAGATGGTTGGGTACATTACAAGAGAAAAACCTGTCTCATGTCGTGTTTCTATGGGCTCCAGGCCAAAAACTAGCCATTGCATAAAATGTGCTAATATCCAGCAGTAAACTTTCTGCATCACAAATTACAGATTTGTCAAGTCACATTTTATTAGTTTATGAAATTACACATTTTGAAGGGAACAGAGATATTTTACGGGATTAACTATTTATGTTTTTCAGTTATTAATTTAATTTTTTTTTATCACATAAAATTTTGTTAAAAAATAAGGAAAATCACTGGATTATTATTTATTCTACACAGTTAAATGAGCTCAGTCAGTCTCTGTGCTCGGCACTGCACACATCTGGAACGGTTATTCTGGATGACAGGCAGACACTCATAATTAAATAAACATTTCTTCAAGTGCAGTGACTGTGCTGCTCTGGGGTAAGACCCCTTCCTTTTAGGTAGAAACTGCCAATACAGATGGTGAGACTCTAGTCAATTATATCATGGCTGGCAGATTTCGTCTAAAGTAACCAAACAAAGTGCAGTTGCTGCAGGTTAGAAATAGTTTTGGAAACTTTATGCAACAGTAAAGGGTGCACAAATGCTTTCAAAAGATATAATTAACAAAAGTAAATGGAGTGGGCTGGAAATTTTTGTCTGATCCCTACGTTTTCTTTACTGTGGTAGCAGAAAGTAAAATGGTTCATTAGGAGCTGGTCTGTGTATATGTTAGATAAAAAATTATGAGGAAGAGGAGGATTATGATGACGTTGTCCATAGAAACTAGAAGAGGGCCAGATGTGCAGGTGGGGAAGGAGCATGGTAAAAACCTCTGGTGCCAATTTATCTGGGGAAAAACAACAGAGATTATGCATTGGGGTTGATTTACTAAAAGCAAATAGACTGTGCACTTTGCAAAGTACAGTTGCACTCTGCAAGTGCAGTTTTTCCAGAGCTTAGTAAATGAGGCGAAGGATCATTTAAAAAAAAATACCCAATCACATGCAAGGAAAATAAGAAAACAGCATTTTTGCTTGCACATGATTGGATGGTGAAAGTCAGCACAGCTTCCCCTCATTCACCAAGCTCTGGAGCAACTGCTCTTGCAGAGTGTAACTGCACTTCTTCATTCTTCTTACTTCTTTTCTAAATTCCAGGTCCCCTATGTACCAATATATAGTAGCAATATTGTACTTAATTTGCAAAAATAAAACAGCTTGCCATTTATTCGTCACAGGCTTACCTCACTCTTTTCATAACTGTTTAACCACTTCCCGACCGGCACACACAGATGTACGTTGGCAGGATGGCACGGACAGGCATAAGGGCGTACATGTACGTCCCTTTGAATATGCCGCTGTGCCACTGCATGCGTGCGCCGGTCAGGACACCCGTAGGTATGGTCGCGGGTCCCACGGACTCGATCGCCGCGGGGATACCCGCGATCGTCTCACGGGGAGGATGAACGGGGAGATGTGGAAGTAAACAGCATCTCCCCGTTCTGCCTAGCAACAAGTGACACTGATCTCTGCTCCCTGTGATTGGAGCAGAGATCAGTGATCAGTAACACACAGCCACGCCCTCCACAGTTAGTAACACACCCCTAGGACACACTTAACCCCTACACTGCCACCCCCTGGTTAACCCTTTCACTGCCAGTGTAATTTACACAGGAATCAGTGGATTTGTATAGCACTGATTGCTGTATAAATGACAATGGTCCCAAAAATTTGTCAAAAATGTCTGATGTGTCCGCTACAATGTTGCAGTCACAATAAAAATCGCTGATCGCCGCCATTACTAGTAAAAAAAAAAATTAATTAATAAAAATGCTATAAAACTATCTCCTATTTTGTAAACGCTATAACTTTTGCGCAAACCAATCAATAATCGCTTATTGTGATTTTTTTTACCAAAAATATGTAGAAGAATACGTATCGGCCTACACTGAGGAAAAAATAATTTTTTTTATATATTTTTGTGGGATATTTATTATAGCAAAAAATAAAAAATAATGCGTTTTTTTCAAAAAAATTTTGTTTATAGCGCAAAAAAATAAAAACCGCAGAGGTGATCAAATACCACCAAAAAAAAGCTCTATTTGTGTGAAAAAAAGAACGTCAATTTTGTTTAGGAGCCACGTCGCACGACCGCGCAATTGTCAGTTAAAGCGACGCAGTGCCGAATTGCAAAAAGTGCTCTGGTCTTAAGCCAGCAAAATGGTCCGGTCTGAAAGTGGTTAAACACACTGCTCAATTACTTCGGCATTAATTCCTGGACAGACTTTAGGTCATGACACAGGAAGGACTTGACCAGCTGAGGGTAGATGATGCAGGGTGTGTGCTAATGAGATCAGCTGGTCAACTCCTTCCTGTGACCTAAAGTCTGTCCAGGAAGTAAGGCAGAAGTAATTGAGCAGTGTGTTTAACCACTTACAGCAAAATAACGTACCTGTATGTGATTCAGCTTCAAGTGGTTGTACTGGGGTGATGAAGCTGCTGACGTTCGGCATTCTTGTGATAACAATCGATGCGGCTAAGCAGCCGCTCAATTGTTATCACAAGCAGTGGGAGGGGACTCCCCCCCTTCTGCCACCTTCTGCCGGTCCACCTGGCTCTCCCACTGGGAGGCCTGAGCAACCAGCCAGCACGCCGGCCGGAAACCCGAACAAGTCCAGAATCGACTTTGATCAGGTCTCAGATCCAGTAACCCGGAAGCGATGTCACTTCTGGTTTACTGGAGCCTTAAAGGGGCCAGATTTTAGAAAATGTCAGTAATCAAAACAGCCAAACTTGACATTTCGAGTGCTTTTACAGTAAGTGCAAAGGGGGGTTTTGGGGTCTTATAGACCCCAGATACCTCCAAAAAAATACCTGACACGTGACTATTGCTGTCACAAGGGATGTTTACTGTACCATAGTTTGTCGCCATTCCACGAGTGTGTGCAATTTTAAAGCATGACATGTTAGGTATCTATCGGTAAAAAGGCAATATTAAAGTCCAGGTAAAATTCCAATCCTGTAAAAGAAAGGTGCTTATCCCTTTAAATATTGCAGCAGCGCTAAAATCCAGTCTTTTAAAATTAATTAAAAAGTTCATAAAACAACATCATGGTGACCCGGAATACAGTCTGTATTGGTGCAGTGAACCCAAACTTCTGGAAATAAAGTAATACACCTTCCACCAGATAATCAATTTTTCACCGCATGCAGGTCACACTCCCCTTTGGGGATGCACTCACCAGAAATTTAATAAATATCAGCATTTCAATCAAAGCCATAGGTAACTGCCATCTCCTCAGCACGATCACCTCTTCATCATCTGCCAACACCAGAGCGAATCCACTCCAACCCAGCATATGTATATGAAGAAAAAATGTGCGGATAGCGTAGTACAGTTTGAACCAAACAGCTTTATTAAACATACAATATTCCCCCCTTGTTAAAAACTGCGTACCAAAATCATATGATAAAACAGCCTTGAAAGTAATAAGAGTGCACTCTGCCTGATCTGCCCCTCCGTCCGCCGGAAATCGGGCGCCAAAGCGATGTGTAGAGTTGGTTTTCCTCCACTTCCTGGTTCGCTTGGTGGCTGGAGCGCACCCTGGAGCGCATGCGTCACTTCCTGCGAGGTCACGACACTGACGCGTTTCGTCACTTCCGGACGTCGTCTGAGACGACCCTCAGACGACGTCCGGAAGTGACGAAACGCGTCAGTGTCGTGACCTCGCAGGAAGTGACGCATGCGCTCCAGGGTGCGCTCCAGCCACCAAGCGAACCAGGAAGTGGAGGAAAACCAACTCTACACATCGCTTTGGCGCCCGATTTCCGGCGGACGGAGGGGCAGATCAGGCAGAGTGCACTCTTATTACTTTCAAGGCTGTTTTATCATATGATTTTGGTACGCAGTTTTTAACAAGGGGGGAATATTGTATGTTTAATAAAGCTGTTTGGTTCAAACTGTACTACGCTATCCGCACATTTTTTCTTCATATACATATGCTGGGTTGGAGTGGATTCGCTCTGGTGTTGGCAGATGATGAAGAGGTGATCGTGCTGAGGAGATGGCAGTTACCTATGGCTTTGATTGAAATGCTGATATTTATTACATTTCTGGTGAGTGCATCCCCAAAGGGGAGTGTGACCTGCACGCGGTGAAAAATTGATTATCCGGTGGAAGGTGTATTACTTTATTTCCAGAAGTTTGGGTTCACTGCACCAATACAGACTGTATTCCGGGTCACCATGATGTTGTTTTATGAACTTTTTAATTAATTTTAAAAGACTGGATTTTAGCGCTGCTGCAATATTTAAAGGGATAAGCACCTTTCTTTTACAGGATTGGAATTTTACCTGGACTTTAATATTGCCTTTTTACCGATTTTTACTGTATTCTATAGTAGCCGCTTGAGTAATATCTAATAGTCAGTACTGGATATTTACACGTGTTTGATCTACCATATTTAAGTACGTACAATCCAGGAGCGCGGAGCGATAGTCCCAGAGGGCGGCATTTTTTGGCACTATCCTTTTTACATGTTAGGTATCTACAGTATTTACTCGGCATAACATACAAAAAAAATGGGCTAACTTTACTGTTTTATTTGAATTTTTTCAATTAATTAAAGTGTTTTTTTTCCACAAAAAATTGCTTTTGAAAGACCACGCAAAAACAGTGTGACATAAAATATTGCAGGGTCTCTGCTAAAAAATATATATATAATGTTTGGGGGTTCTAAGTAATTTTCTAGCAAAAAATACTGATTTTAATTTGTAAGCAACAAGTGTCAGAAAAAAGCGTAGGCTTCAAGGGGTTAAACGAGAGTGATGAGAGAGGCTATGACGAGAGTGAGATAAATCTGTGTAAAATTAATGGAAAGCTGTTTTATTTTTGCAAAAAAAGAACATTAATATATTGGTACATATGGGAACTGCCATTTAGAAAAAAAGTGAACTAAAGTTAACTTAGCCTTTAACATGCACAGTCTATTTGCCTTTAATAAGTCAATCCATTGTTTCCTAACCTGTCCGTTCACTATTTATTCTGATGCTATCTTTAGCTTCTACAGACAGTTGAGAAGCTGGCATCTAATGTCTGTAAGCAATTTATAGATCAAGGGGCAGCATACTCTCCCAGGTTGGTGGACACCAAATAATGTCTACATGGTGACATCTGATTCAGAATCAGATCTTGTTCAGAAAGAGAATACTTCTTACCTCCTAGCATCACTGCTACTACACCACCCCACACAGCTATGCATGCCAGTGTCCTCTTTCTTAACTGGGAGAACCCACCAATCACAGTGGTAACAGACCATGCAAAGAATGCCTTAAGGGAGGATAGTAACATTCTTTAAAGACCCTCAAACATACCGTATATATCTCCCAAAAAACTTTATATTCTAATAACTGTGGTTGTACTATACCAATACTGTGGCTATACTTTATATTTTCATTTTATGGCTGTACTGTATATACTGATTCTGTGGCTGTACTGTATATACTGATTCTGTGGCTGTACTGTATATACTGATTCTGTGGCTGTACTGTATATACTGATTCTGTGGCTGTACTATATATACTGATTCTGTGGCTGTATTATATACTTATGCTGATTCTGTGGCTGTACTTCCACTACACTGACAACTATGCTGTCCACTACACTACACTGTCCACTACACTACACCCACCACTGCACTACACTGACCATTACACTGACCACTATACTGTCCACTACACTGACTACTACACTGACCACTACACTAAACTGACCATTACACTGACCACTATACTGTCCACTACGCTGACCATTACACTGACAACTATGCTGACCACTACGCTGAACATTACACTGACCACTATACTGGCCACTACACTGTCCTACCTACAGTATTCCTATACTGACCACTACACAGCATGACTCTAGCTGCTCTTTTACTCTCTCTGTCTGGCGCTGCTCCCTCTCCACAGATCGTGTCGATCCCCCCCCCCCCCCCCCCCCGGGACAGCAACATGACTTTACTCTCACAAGGGAGTCTCACCTTCTCTTTTTTGTTCACAATTTCCATTTCATGTGTCCCCCATGCTCTGGCCGCCATGTTCAGTCTCCAGGACCCTATGATTGGGCAAATGGGGTCATGTGCAGAGGCAGGACTCCAGGAGCAACCGCGATCACGGACAGGCCAGACCCACTGCCGCACATAACCCCATACGCCAAATCACAGGGCGCCGGAGATCGAACATGGCGACCAGAGCGCAGGGACACAGAAAATTGAAATTAGGAGGAGGCAGCCAGTAGTGACACACACTGACACAGAATTTTGCCCCCCTAAATGTTGCACCTGGGGCCACGGCCCCCTCCGTACCCCCCACGATACACCACTGTGGTTCTCACCTCCTGGGACCCTTTGTCGAGCCAAGGGGGCCCAGCTAAATATAATTTAGACCTTAAGCTTAGTAGCAGTGGTGGTTCTCCAAGATGGCTAATTTTGTTCCTCTTCCTGGTCTCCCTTCTGCTCCTGCTTTGGTTCCCATCTTTGTTCAAGAGAGATCTTCTGCCTCCATGGGGTTCCTTCCCATATTGTTTCGGACAGGCATGTTCAGTTCACATCTCGTTTTTGGAGAGCCTTTTGAAAATCCCTCAAAATTGTCTTGGATATTTCCTCTTCGTACCATCCTCAATCCAATGGACAGACTGAGGGGGTTAATTAGGAGTTAGAGGTCTTCCTCTGCACTTTAGTCTCTGCTCATCATGAGGATTGGTCCTCTCTACTACCGTGGGCTGACAACAATCATGTTAACATGAGTTCTTAGAAGACACCTTTTCTCACACCCTCAGCTCCCTCATCCTATGACCTGTTCTCCGGACATTCCAGCTTTGGCTATGGTTTAACAATCATTCAATTCCATTTGGGGTGATGTTCATGATTCCCTCTGGGCAGCTGCTGATAAATTTAAAGGTCTTGCTGACCGTCATAGGTGTAAGCCGACTTCTCTACAGCCTGGAGACAAAGTCTGGCTTTCCACCAGGAACATCAAGCCCTGGGTTTCTTCTCTGAAGTTTGCCCCATTGGACCATACACTATAATTTCTAAGTTAAATCCAGTTTGTTTTATGCTTCAGATTCCTAAAAGTCTCAAGATCTCAAACTCCTTTCATGTTTCCCTTCTGAAGCCTTTAGTCCTCAATATGTTCTCTCGTCCTCTCCCTACCTTGGTTCCGATAATCAGGAGTACGAGGTTAGTCAAATTATGGATTCCCATCTCTGTAAAGGCATTCTTCAGTACCTCGTGCATTGGAAAGGTTTTGGTCTTGGATCCCTGCATCTGATGTCTTTGCACCTCATCTTTGAGGGGGTTTAATTTAAGGTTTTCCTCCAAGCCTGGGCCCAAGCGAAGGGAGGAGGAGGCCTTGTAGGGGGGGGGGGCTGTCAATAATCTGCAGCAATGTTTCATGCCCTGTCTGTCTCATTACCTCTGGTCTGTGTATCAGCTTAGGGACTGTGCTCTCACACCTGCATGTTTGAGTAATCTTCTCTCAGCATGGCTCCACCCAAGCCTCCAACAGGAAACACTGTGCACTGCAAGCCAGCTTTGCCCGAGCAATAGTGTATTAAGGCTCCCCTGTGTGTTTCTTGCTGTGTGCTCTACGTTTGATTCTGTGTACCAACTTTGGCTTGTTCTCTTCACTATCCCTGTATGCTTGTTACCCCAAATTTGGCTTGTTTCCTGACTATCCCTGTCTGCTTGTTACCCTGACCTTTGGGGTGTTCTCCTGACCATTCCTGTCTGCTTGTTACCCCGACCCATGGCTTGTCCTTCTGGCTATTCCTTGTTGCCCTGCATTGCTGCTTCCTCTCCATTCACCAGAGCCTGCCCTGAGCATGAGCTGGGAGACCATGGGGGCCACAACTTGGAGTCAGCTGCAGCGAAGTCCATCCTAACCATCAGAGGCTCTGGTGAAAACCTGCTGGCTCTTACACTCCGTGTCCTGGAGAATCTTATGCTCTAGATCCCTGTTCGATCCGTGTTGGTGCTCAGGTGGAGCTGCTTTCCTGAACCCCCCAGAGCTCCATCCGCAGCACTCAGGTGAAAGGTCCACAAGCTTAGCGGTGAGCTCCTGACCCCAGAAGTGTGCATCTGTCACCTGGCCTCAGGTGACTTGACAGACCATATATATAAATATATACAGTGGAACCTTGGATTGCGTGTACCGCGGTTCCGTTCAGAAAGGCACAGAAAGGTCTGAGGACAGCTCGGCTAACCTTGGCAAACCTAGAGAACGGAGTCTTTCCGAGGTTTGCCGAGGTAAGCCGAGGTGTCCTCGGGCCTTTACGACCATTTCTCCGGCACCCCCCCCCCCCCACCTCTGGCTGCATGCAGTATTGCCATTGAAGTCAATGCGGAACAAATTATTTTTGTTTCCATTGACTTCAATGGGGAATCTCGCTTTGATATGCGAGTACTTTGGATTACGAGCATTCTCCTGGAACGGATTATGCTTGTAATCCGAGGTTCCACTGTGTGTATATATATGTATATATATATATATATATATATATATATATATATATATATATATATATATATATATATATATATTTATACACCAGGCATAACAAGGTTGAATCAATTCAGTTAAATTAATTCTTCCTCTTACCTGAGGTTCTCCATGAAATGCATTTATTCTGTTGTCCTCCTATGTACTGTTTCCCGTTCCATAAAATCCTTTTTGTGAACTGGCGCCAAAAAGATTGTTCCATATACAAGATTAGGTTTTACTAATGCTTTGTATATGTGTAAGATTATATCTCTCTCATAAGTTTTTCCCCTTTTTTAATACAAGAAATGATCTTGCTAGCTTTAAAAAGTGTGGATTGGCATTGTGTGCATTTATTATGTATATCAAGGACCCTGGATCTTTCATTATTGATTTACCAGATTTAACCCTTTTATGCATACATAATTCAACCTACTGGTACGTAAGTTTACAATTATTCACAATAACCTAATTTATATACATGTAGCGCCACCCCCATGAGTGCCACTTGAAGATGATTGACTCTAAGGATTGCCCTGACCTGGCCAGTCTCCCGACACCTCTGACACCCTTGGTTCAGACATTTCTGAATGACAATGCAATTACAAACACCAGACTGTGACACAGTAATCAAGTATTTTATTGAAGCCCCGTACACAGGGGCTGAATGTCGAGAGACAATGTCCAGTTCAAAAAAAAAAACGGCTGACATTTGGGCCGTGTGTATGTTGGTCTGTCAGACATGCATGCTGGAAAACTAGCAGCCAGCGGATTCCCGATCATCGCTCTCAGCCAATGGCAGAGTGTGCTGATCGGAGTGTTTTGGTGGGGGGGCAATTAATTAACTGACAATTGCGCAATGCTGTACCCAAACAAAACCAAAACCCCTCAAAAAATCTCAATAGGCGTATATTGATTGGTTTGCTCAAAAGTTATCACGTCTACAAACTATGGGATAGATTTAGGGACTTTTATTTTTTATGCGATTCGGCACTGCGTCGCTTTAACTGAAAATTGTGCGGTCATGCTGCGTTGCACCCAAACATAATTCATGTCCTTTGTTTCCCACAAATAGAGCTTTCTTTTGGTGGTATTTGATCACCTCTGCGGTTTTTATTTTTTGCGCTATAAACAAAAAAAGAGCAACAATTTGGAAAAAAAAAACACATTATTTTTTACTTTTTGCTTTAATAAATATCCCCAAAAAAGACATAAAACATTTTTTTTTCCCTCAGTTTAGACCGATATATATTCTTCTACATATTTTTGTTAAAAAAAAACGAATTTAAGCATATTGATTGGTTTGCGCAAAAGTTATAGCGTCTACAAAATAGGGGATAGTTTTATGGCATTTTTACAGTCAGAGTATGAATTATCCATTTACGCACAAATGAATTTTTTAAACCTATACACTTTAAAGCCAAACTGAATGTTCAGTTTAAATTAGCTAAATACATTGCAGGGTCAGCAAAACAAAAGAAGTTAAAAGTTTACAGTACATTTTCTTTAGTAGGTTTGAGTCCCTGGTTCCAGTGCCGGGATAAGGTGATCTAGAGCCCATGCCGTAAAATGCCAAATTGCACCCCCCCCCAAGATGTATGAGCATTATGTGTCAGAAAAATTCCCCCTCCTACCAGTACAAATCTGCCCCCCCACTAAAATTCCCCCTCCCAGCACAAATATTTATTTGCCCCCCAGCTGACATCCTCTCTCTCACAGTATGCCCTCAGTCCAAATACCCCCCCATCACACATCCTCTACCCCTTAAATTTCCCCTTCAAGCACAAATCCTTTCCCCCATTCTAACATAAATCCTCCCCTCTCAAATTTCCCTTCCTAGCATAAATATACCCCAATTATCCCTACCAGCACAAATTCCCCCTCCCCCAAACAAAATCTCCCCTCCTAGCACAAATGCCCTTCCCCTCCAGCATATTACTTTTTCTAGCACAACCCCCCCCCCCCAAATACTCCTAGCACAAATCCTCTTCCCCCATTGATCCTCCCAATGCAAATCCCCCCCCCCCAAATCACCACCCCTAGCACATCTCCCCAAATGTTCCCTCCTAGAACCAGTCATATCCCCTGCCACCCCACAAATATTTTTAATGTTGCCTTTTGAGCATTTTTAACTACTTCAATACTGGGCACTTTCCCCTCTTCCTGCCCAGGCCAATTTTCAGCTTTCAGCGATGCCGCATTTTAACCACTTCCCGACCGCCTAACGCAGATATACTGTGGCAAAATGGCACAGGCAGGCAAAATCACGTACCTGTACGTGGCCCTTTAATTGCCTGCCCGTGGGTCGCGCGCGCACCGCCAGCGGCACGCTCGCGACCCGGTCGGGAGCTCCGTGACTCCGGCCGCGGGACCAGCGGACCCGATCGCTGCTGGTGTCCCGCGATCGGGTCACGGAGCTGAAGAACAGGGAGAGGTACCGTGTTTCCCCGATAGTAAGACACCCCCGATAGTAAGACGTATCGGGAGTGTCAGAGGGGACAGCTAATGTAAGCCGTACCCCGAAAGTAAGACGTATGTCTTACTATCGGGGAAACACGGGGGATTTGCCTGCAGAGACCAGAGCCGAATGAGATGCAGAGTAGCGCAGGAAGCGTCTATCTGTCATACGTTGTCTCTCATGTCACTCAGCGCTGCTCGCTCCCCGGCGGCCCCTCCTCTCTTCTCGTCAATCCCCATTGGCTTGAGACATCATCTGGGATAGACGAGAAGAGAGGAGGGGCCGCCAGGGAGCGGGCAGCGTGACATGAGAGAAAACATGACAGATAGACGCTTCCTGCACTACTATGCTCGCAAGTAAGTGTCCCCAGATGTGCCCCATGCCCTGATGCCCTAATGTGCCCCATGCCCTGATGCCCTAATGTGCCCCATGCCCTGATGCCCTAATGTGCCCCATGCCCCATAATGTGCCCAGATGTGCTGTGCCCCATAATGTGCCCAGATGTGCTGTGTCCCCCATAATGTGCCCTGATGTGCTATGTGCCCCATAATGTGCCATAATGTGCCCTGATCTGCTATGTGCCCCATGATCTGCCCCATAATGTGCTATGTGCCCCATAATGTAAGACATACCCCGAAAGTAAGACATAGTGGGGCTTTTAGGGATAAAAAGAAAGTAAGACACTGTCTTACTTTCGGGGAAACACGGTATGTGTAAACAAACCTCTCCCTGCGCTTCCTACTCTGCCTGTCATTGATTGGCTGTTCCCGGTCATCGGGAAAGCCGATCAATGACGTCAGACGTCAGCCCCACCCCTAATGTAAAAAAAAACACACACACGTCACAGCCCATAACCCCTCCCCTCCCCCTAGTGGTTAACTCTTTCACTACAACTGTCATTTATACAGGAATCAATGCATTTAAAGCGGGGTTTCACCTAAAAAAATTTTTTTTTAAAAGTCAGCAGCTAAAAAAAAAAGTCGCTGCTGACTTTTAAAAAGTACACTTACCCTCCCAGGGCGCCCGCGGTGTCGTTGGTGGAGGCCGAGATGTCCCGCCGCCATCCTGAGTAAGGGAAACGGCTTCTCGTTTCCTACTGCGCATGCGCGAGTCGCGCGCGGCCAACTGCGCATGCGCGAGTCGTATTTGTGAATGGGGAATGCGGTGTGTTGTGGGACACAGTTCACATAACACACCGTGCCCCATTCACCTGAAGACGGAAGAAGAGAAGATCACCGCGGCGCTGGAGGAGGCAGATTAGGACGATCTGCCTAGCAACAGCCATTTCTGGTAAGTAAAAAAAAAAAATTTTTAGCATTGATTGCTGTATAAATGAAAATGGTCCCAAAAATGTGTCAAAAATGTCCGATGTGTCCGCCATAATGTCGCAGTCACAATAAAAATTGCTGATCGCCGCAATTACTAGTAAAAAAAAAAATATTAATAAAAATGCTATAAAACTATCCCCTATTTTGTAAACCCTATAACTTTTGCGCAAACCAATCAATAATCGATTTTACCAAAAATATGTAGAAGAATACGTATCGGCCTAAACTGAGGAAAAAAAATGTTTTTTATATATTTTTTGGGGATATTTATTATAGCAAAAAGCAAAAAATATTGCGTTGTTTTCAAAATTGTCGCTCTATTTTTGTTTATAGCGCAAAAAATTAAAACCGCAGGGGCGATCAAATACCACATAAAGAAAGCTCTATTTGTGGTAAAAAAAGGACGCCAATTTTGTTTTGGAGCCACGTCCCACGACCGCGCAATTGTCAGTTAAAGCGATGCAGTGCCGAATCGCAAAAAGGGGCCTGGTCCTTTGGCTGCCAATTGGTCCGGGGCTGAAGTGGTTAAGTGACAATTGCATGGTCATGCAACGCTGTACCCAAACAAAATTTCTATCATTTTGTTCCCACAAATAGTGCTTTCTTTTAGTGGTATTTGATCACCACTGGGTTTATCCAGTTCAACCATAAAAAAAAGAAATAATAAATAAAAATAAAAAATATCGTACAATCCAATATACCCAATTCTATACCCACAGTTGATCCAGAGGAAGGCAAAAAAAAAAACACCAGAGCATGCTCCAATCTGCTACAGCAGGGGAAAAAAATCCCTTCCTGATCCCCCAAGAGGCAATCGGATTTTCCCTGGATCATATTTATCTATAAATGTCAGTACCCAGTTATATTATGTACATTTAGGAAAGTATCCAGGCCTTTCTTAAAGCAATCTACTGAGTTAGCCAGTACCACCTGTGGAGGGAGTCTATTCCACATTTTCACAGCTCTAAGCCCCCGTACACACGGTCGGAAATTCCGACCACGAAATCCGTCTGATTTTTTCCAACGGATTTTGTCCGTCACTGTTGTTGCATACACACGGTCGGACAAAGTTGTCGGAAAATCCAATCATTCTGAACGTGGTGACGTTCGTTGCGTACGACAGAACTACGTAGAGGCTAGTAGCCAATAGCTTTGGTCTCGTAATTTGATCTGAGCATGCGTGGCACTTTGTCCGTCGGAATTCTCTACACACGATCGGAAAAAGTCAGATCGGATTTTGTTGTCGGAAAATTTGAGAGCAGGATCTCAATTTTTTTCCGTCGGAAATCCCGAAAGTCAGATGGAGCCCACACAAGGCCGGATTTTCCGACAACATGGTCCGATCGGACATTTTTCGTCGGAAATTCCGACCGTGTGTACGAGGCATTACTGTGAAGAAACATTTCCGTATTTGGAGATGAAATCTCTTTTCCTCCAGACGTAAAGTGTGTCCCCTTGTCCTCTGTGTTGACCGTAAAGTGAATAACTCAACACCAAGTTCACTATAAGGACCCCTTATATATTTGAACATGTTGATCATATCCCCCCTTATTCTCCTCTTCTCAAAAGTGAATAAATTCAGTTTCTCTAATCTTTCCTCATAGCTGAGCTCCTCCATGCCTCTTATCGGTTTGGTTGCCCTTCTCTGCACTTTCTCCAGTTCCCTGATATCCTTTTTGAGAACTGGTGCCCAAAACTGAACTGCATATTCCAGATGAGGTCTTACTAATGATTTGAACAGGGGCAAAATGATATCTCTCTCTCTGGAGTCCATACCTCTCTTAATACAAGAAAGGACTTTGCTTGCTTTGGTAGCCGTAGCTTGGCCTTGCATGCTATTATTGAGCTTATGATCTAACAAAACCCCCAGATCCTTCTCGACTATGGATCCCCCCAGTTGTACTCCCCCTAGCATGTATGATGCATGCATATTCTTAGCCCCCAAGTGAATAACTTTACATTTATCAACATTAAACCTCATCTGCCACATAGTTGCCTCATTTAGACAGAGCATTGAGGTCGGCTTGTAAATTGGAGACCTCCTGTAAGGACGTTATTCCACTGCATAGCTTGGTGTCATCTGCAAAGACATAAATGGTACTTTTAATCCCAGACCCAATATCATTTATAAAGGTATTAAAAAGTAAGAGTCCCAGCACTGAACCTTGGGGTACACTACTGATAACCTTAGACCATTCAGAGTAAGAATCATTAACCACAACTCTCTGAATTCTGTCTTTTAGCCAGTTTTCTATCCATTTACAAACCGATATTTCCAAGCCTGTAGACCTTACCTTACACATGAGCCGTGTGTGGGGAACTGTATTGAACGCTTTTGCAAAATCCAAGTATACCACGTTCACCGCCACGCCTCTGTCCAAGGTTTTAGTTACCTCCTCATAAAAAGAAATCAGGTTTGTCTGACAACTTCTGTCTTTCATGAACCCATGCTGTCTGTTGCTTAAAATATTTTTTTCCAGCAAGAACTCGTCTATGTGGTCTTTTATTAATCTCTCCAGTATCTTCCCGACTATAGAAGTTAAACTAACAGGTCTATAGTTACTTGGTAAAGACTTTGTTCCCTTTTTAAATATAGGCACCTCGTTCACCCTGCGCCAATTCAGTGGTACTATTCCCCTCATTAATGAGTCCCTAAAAATGAAATACAATGGCTTTGAAATTACAGAGCTCAATTATTTTAGGATCCGTGGATCTTTATAAATCTTCTATAACAATAATAATAATGTTAAAAGAAATGTGCTCATTTTTACTGAGTGGCATGTAAATGTTTTTTAGTTATGACAATTAAACATAATGTGTACTTGGTAAGAGATTGAGAAACTTTGAATAAACAGCTCACAGGAACAATGGGTCACTGTTCAAATTCTGGACTTGGTAATTCAATACCAGCGAATTTAAACAAAATTATGAATTCCATGCCACACAGAGTCTTGTATGTGGGTGGTGAGCTAAAACATGAATGTACATAACTGAATGCGCTAGAATATTTAGGATAATTCTACGACTGCATTCAAGTGGCACCCACAATCTGTTTAAATATTTGGGGGGGGGGGGGGGGTTCAGCTATGATATAGCTACTTTTGTCACAAGAATTGGCCAGTCAGTGTGCCAGAAGCAATCCATTGCAGGTCTATGTTCAAATTGCATAAAGCTGGTATTTGAACAAATTAACCCCTCCTTCACCGCTCCTACCCATTGAAATCAATGGGGCAGTGCGGCTATAGCGCCGGCAAAGTGGTTTTAACCCTTTTTCGCCCGCTAGCAGGGTTAAAACCGCCCGCTAGCGGCCGAATAGCGCCGCTAAAACGATGGTAAAGCGGCGCTAAAAATATTGCCACTTTACCGCTGACGCCCTAGGCGGCTCGGTGTGAAAGGGGTCTTACAATGAACTTCAGGGAAATCCTCCCTTGCAGTAGGGCTGCCCCAGCACTGCAAGGGTTAAATGCTCATTATGGTCCAGGTGGGCCGCAAATAAGCACTATTATTTACCTCATCCTCCGCTCCTTCATATTCCCTCCAGGCAGTAAGAAAAGGCTCTGCAGCTTCTTCTCTTCTATGCTCCAGTGTTGTAGGTCCTCTGATGTCATCAAGACCAATGCAGAGCCTATAGCTTTGTGTTGGATGTGAGGACACCAAAGAACAGTCCATTGCCAGAGTTCAAGATGGTAGGGGAGAGCACTAACTGTCAGGGGAGTGGAGGATTGTGTTAGCAAAATGCAAAATGCTTTTTGGCAGCCATCTCGGCTTAAACAAACATTTAACCCTTACAGTGTGCAGGGGTTCAGTGGGATCCCCCTGCAAGGGAATATTTACCTTTCCCTGGAGAAAAGCTTTGAAAATGTTCAAAAATATATATTTTTTTTAAAACGAGTTGGTTTTAGTTCCTGAGTTTGATTTGGTATCAGCCTGATTTATGTACCTTGTATTGGGAGGAAATACTTGCACACAGTTAAAGTGGCCGTAAACCCTAAAAAAAAAAAAAAAAAAAAAAAAAAAACAGCAAAGGCATAATGAGCTAGTATGCATAGCATAATGTAACAGGGGCGCTATCTATATAGGTGAGTAAATCCCCCTTTATAGCTCAATTTTTATATTATGCAAAAAACTTGATCAACCATCTAAGTATGGTGATTAATCCTGAAAAATTGCATAAATATCTACGTGTTGCTTATACTAATAAGTGACTCTGCAATGTGAAAAAAATGCATACACCAAACACAAATGTACGTAATACGAGTTGGTTAAACAACTAATACCATACGTCATCAGATGATCATACTAAACATTCACTGTACTTCCAATTTGCATATAATGAGTCCATTAGAGTGAGAAAACATGTAAATAAAAAATAGAAAATATAAAAAAAGAAAAAGTGAAAAATGAAAAAATCTTCTAAATAAAAGTTTATATATAGAAAAAACTTTTCAATATCCTGTGATAAATTCAAGGAGCCAACCGCAAATATCACTCTTGATCGTGAGTTGGTGTGAAATACCCTTCACCACATTCTTCTTTAAATCACCCAAAGTGAGTAAACTGACTGGCCGCTTACCAGATTTAATTGACTCCTTTAATTAAAAAGAAAGTCAATCGAGCTTCCACAGGTTAGTGCCTGTGCACATACGGTTTTTGCAGGAGATGGTACTGGAAAACTCTTCTTCCCATTAGACTCAGGCAAGATATGTATAGAAAGGCAAAGGACAACTACATAGCGTAATTCCGTTTGGTTTAATAAAATTCAAATGATAAACACTAGCCAAATGGCTACTTACAGTATACATTGCCCACCCGGCACTTGGACTGCTCGGATATAATGTGATGTATGGCGTGGAGATTCCGTTTCACCTGCAAGACGATGAGGAGCGGCATGCGTTCCAGCGGCCGCCGCCAACCAACCACCGAGGGACAGGAAACAGGAAGTGAGTACTATGGAGATGCGTGACTACGTACGTGCCGTTGCTTCAGTTTGCTTAAGTGCGCATGTAACGATGACCTTGGCACATGCAAATACAGGGGATATCTCCTAAACCGTGCAGGTTTAGGAGATATCCAGTGAAGCTACAGGCAAGCCTAATTATAGGCTTGCCTGTAGTAAAAAGAGCTTGTAAAGGGTTTACAGCCACATTAATAGAGTACTGATATCTATTATATAAATCTTAAACAGTTCGCTTGCAGGAATGGATTAACTGTTCTTCAGTACCGATATAAGCAATTCATATAATATGCAATCTTAGTGTTTACTGTATATAATTGGTGGATAAGTTCCATTACCAGGGATAGTGTCCCTTCTTTAAATAGGCAGAGGATGTTTCTGCGGTCTTTACTGGCTCCACGCCTCCTCACTGCTTAACCTGAGTGTTTGAAGTGAAGAAGGAGCCATCTCTAAGCCATCCCTGGAAGGTGCGAAGCACTGTCCCCGACAAGAGGGTTCCTCTCCCTACCACACATTTGCCAGGAGTGTACCAAAATCATGTGGGGTTCCTTATTTAAAAGGTTACCTACACTAAGATGGCCACCAAAGTCCCTTACCATGTGTAGTGCCCTCCTAGTTAGGCTTCTAGGTATATTTAGCTTTTTGCTCCTTCTGTAATCATGGGAGTAGAGATTGTTTGGCCAGGTCTGTTCATGTTTTCACCGGCTGGGAGTTTGATTGCTTCCTCCTGCCTCTAGAAGAAGTTTCTTTGGGTGGGAGAATTCAAATAGCCAGCCTGAATATTGATCTGGACCCTGGAGAGATTGTCTTTCCCCAGTAAGGGCAGTTCCCAGCTTCAGAGGGGCTGTGACCCCTCGGCCAGCCTATGGACTGGGTTGCTGTCCTGTGAGGTCTCAGTAGTGCAGGGACCTAGAAGTGACTTGGAACTGACTGCAGGATTTCTCCAAAGGGATCTGCCCTAGAGAAGGACTGTCTCATTCACTGGATTGTGTCCGGAGGAAGCTGGAAGGTGCGCAGCTGTCCTTGGGACTTGTGAGTAAAGGCTTTAAACTGATTTCTTTAACTGTACAGAGTTCTGGAGATTGCACTGGGTACCAGAAGTTGTGTATAGGCACAAGGTAGCCCAATGGCAAAGAGACTTGTCTTATGGTTTTCAGCTCCGGGGAGAATAGCCTGTTCATTGTTCACATTAGCATCACAGCAAGACTGTCCTCTAATTGCTGTTTGCTCTTCATTTTGGAGTATCCCATGCCCCAATCCCTCTCCTGTTATAGGTTCTGCAAGCAGTAAATTACAAGAAGACAACCTCTAGAGTATTATTTGGAGCCAGAGTGAATTGACTATGACTTGGGTAGACAGGCAGACTCTACACTTTTGGGAAAGAACCCTGCAATAATGGTACTTGGCCACCTACAGCTGGGAAGGCTAACTGCATCTGCCTACAAGCACCTGTAATCCCCTGTATAGAATTTATACCATAAGAATTAAGGCAGCACTGAAAGGTGTGCTGCATGTGTGCTGCATGCAGATGTGCTGACAGGGAACATGCTGATAGGAGGAGAGAGCAGAGACATGAGCTTATTAGTCTGTTCTTTCATTGTTCAATCACAACCTGTATTACCAACCTGTATTATCACTTAATTTCGGTAGAGAAAATCAGGTCTCCAATCTGGATGTGCAATTCTCAGGAAAACAGATAAGCAGATGAAACAACTACCACATCTATTTTAACAGTGTATTCTGACATTTGCCTTGTGGACACAGCATTTCATCCTGGTACTCCTATTGTGCAGTTGGACAGCCTGCTACTATTGTTGCTGGCATCCTAATTTTCTGAATGGCCCTGTGTTAGTTTTTTTTTTTTTTGAAAACGCATGCTGGTATGTTTACAGATTCATGTACCACATTCCCTTTTGGAGCTTAGTGTAGTCTCACCCACATCGGAAAAAGTGAGAGATATTGTACAGAACTGAATCTTATGACAAGAGTTTTCATTCCTACCCAAAAGCACATGTCTGGAGGTCTTGGCTACTAGGAATGAGACGAGTGGAGATTGCCAAAAGTTTGGATGCCAAGCTTATACCCCCATACCCCATTGAAATATAAGGAAGCTGAATCTGTCAAATCCAAAATGACAATTTTCTGGGCTAATAGGCGAGGGTTGTCAAAAATAGCATGGTGGGGGGGTTGGAATGTGAAGAGCCTTCTATCATATCTGGTGTCCCCGTGTCATCCCTAAGCTTTCTAAGGCAACCAGGAATCTGGCATTACATTATGTTCTAACTGAACTCCTGAAAAGCAAATCATGGAAAATATGTTTAAGAACCAGCTGGCATAAAGGTGGGAAAAGCTAAAATTTAGCAAATAATTAAAAACATGGGAATAGGTTTAAAGCAGTCCTGCATTGAAGAAGCATAGTGGCTGCTACTGAGAACCTCTCTTTCTGAAGATGCCTAATTGCTAGGCTCACAATAATCCAGTGGTTTCAGTACTTTCTAAATTACTGACCCACAACAACGATGCAGATCAGGAGTTCTGACTTCATTTTGATGGTTCTGATCTTCATGCTAGTTCCAGGTTAGTGGCTCAAGGAGTTTTGCAGCCAGATAACTATTCTTCATACTTTTTTAGTTGAGGCCAGCAATGGCAGCCTTCCTTTTTGTTAAAGTAAACTCCATGCATACAGTTACATACACACATAGCTCCCAACTGTCGCTGATTTTGAGGGACTGTCCCTGATTTGGAACAAAGTCCCTCTGTCCCTCTTTCCTCCTCATTGGTCCCTCATTTTGGTCTGATCTATATAGATGTATATAAAATGTACTTTTTCTCTTTCAAAAAGTGTTCCCAGTGCTAAACCTTTCAACCAATTTCTTAATTGCTACATTTGAAAATTTCAAAACCAGTATAAAGGAATAATAGTAGTAAACAAAAGCACTTGTGGGTTAACTAATCTTTTATTTTTTACGTATAATTCTCCAGTAAGGGGTCGTGGCAGGGGGTGTGTCCTATGCCTACATATTTTTGCTAATAGGTTTCCCTCGTTCCCATCTCAAAAAGTGGGGATGTGTGTACACAGATGAAATACAAATATGTTTTACCTGATAAAAGCTTAAAAGTTCTGTCCATCCAGTCCTGAGATTTACACAGATCTGCCAAACAGCAGGCCTGACTGGGCCGAGGACCTACATTTTATCTGTTGCAGTTTAGTAATGCTTACAGGTCTTGTCCCTCCCCCCAGCCTGTGAGTGGACAGTGAAAGGATAAGCAGTAGACTGATCAGCTCATCTCACTGTCACACTTTTTGTCTCCTCCTATCAGCATGATCCTTGCACTGCAGAACAGCTGATGGGCTGCCTATGTTGCTTTTGCTTCCTTTCCGAGTTTGCACTCTGTTGTGCAGGGACTGAAAGAGCCACATTTACGGTAAAATTTATGTATGTATGTATACAGGTGGGTGTTAAATATCTTATGTTTACTGAAAATGTTTTACTGGATTGTAATTGTAAGTGGATGTATGTAGATGTATGTGGTTAGAATTTAGCGTAACCATGTAGCACTGTTTATTTATGTTTGCCCTGCTAAGATGATACTCCCTGGGAGGTAAGTGTTAACTCTGCTTGCCAGGTTTTCCCAGGCTTTTTGGGAAAGTACCGCCCCTCTGCTGGGATAAACACATAAAAAGAAATGGAACTACCTCTGAAGGCACCTTAGGTAAAGTGGAGGGCCACCCTGAAAAATAAAACTTCATAAAAATGTTAATAAAAATGTAAAAATGGAAAAAAAAAAATGGCGGCGCTGGGAACCGAGACCCGAGGGACGATCGGTCTCGGGCGGCCGACATCGCAGGCACCCAGGGCAGGTAAGTCTGCTTATTAAAAGTCAGCAGATACAGTGTTTGTAGCTGCTGACTTTTAATTTTTTTTCCCGGCTGGCCCTCCCCTTTAATAAGAAGGCCAGAGGTTCAGTTACAGGTCTCCCCAGCCAAGGACATGCTGCTAAGGATGTGATCCACTACTTTACACTTAAACCACCCCTTGTGGGAGCCCAGTTGAGGTTCCAGGGGAAGGGCCTCATGCTTCACCAAAGCCCTCTAAGGACTTTCTCACATATCTTAGTACGACTACCTCAAGAGGCAATCAGGGGCACCAGTGGACTAACTAAGGGGCACTTAGAAGATTATGTACAGGAATGTGTATTAAAGAAATCTTTGTTTAACTGTTCATTTGTTAGCCAACCTAACGGACTATCACGGTACCTGAACGGACATATGTCTCAATACAAAAGAATAATTCTAAATACTTTTATTAACACATAATATACATAAAACATGTCACATATAAAAAAAGGGGGGGTCATTGCAGTCCAAGAATGTACATATACATATAGCTATTAGTAAATCAGAATGCTGAAACAAACTCGCAGAATGCTGGTTGACGCGTTTCGCTTAAAGCTTCTTCAGAACCAGAGTATAGCAGTTCGTATATCTGTTGTATATATCAAGAAGACAGGGGGGTTATTCATGAATGGACTGACAGATTATATGTATTTAGATCAATACTCAATAATATAGGTGCAAATAGTTTACAATGGGTGAGTGCAATCAAAAAAGCTTAAAAATTGCCTACCTTCCAATTTATGTTGACAAGGTAGAAGCTAGTATATGTCTGCCGCACCCAAGTTAGTTACCTAAAAGTGAGTCTCTCGGGATCGCCAGAAAGGACTCGCCGAGTTTGGGGTCTGAAACCAGTAAACAGGGCATAATCTGCAAATGGAGGAGGGAAAAAAAAAAAAAAAAAAAAAAAAAAAGGGGAGAATATTTTCAGTAAAGATTCTAAGAAGTGATCAACCGGTAATCAGTCCCATATGTGGATATTACATCCCATATAGACAAGTATATGAGGAAAATACTCACATAAAAATTAGAAAGAGAGGAAATTAGCAGTAGTAAACCAAAGATGTGCCGGGTTTAGCCAGTGGCGTAGTGGTATTTGCGGATAGATCTAACGTGCCGGTATCCTGGAATTAATAATGATAATATCAAGGATAGGTAGAGATATACTGGCTTCCATTTCCAAAGCCACTCTGTATATATACCTTGAGGATCCCACGGAGTTCTAATTAAGAATCCCCATGAAGGATAATAGTTTCAAATCGATGGCCTCAACACTATAGCAGATATAGCATCACATAAGTGAACTGAGAAAGAACAAAAGAAGAGAGGGATATATAAATATATGTCCACTAAGTTCCAACAGTATTTAATATTATCTATCAATGTGGTAGACCACAGCCTGGTTAATCCAAAAGCGTACCTAATAGCCATATGGGAAAGGGGAACTGCCACAACTGGAGAAGATCACCGGCTCTTCAAAGTACAGCTTTTAATAGCTGAATCCATCAATAGCAGACTCTATGTAAAGGAAAAATAGTAATGGCTAATAACAAAGCTCATTTTAAATTTTGTGTATGCCCGGGGCTATTTAGTCCCCAAGGCACCACCTAAAGCGAGGAAAACAGCCTAATAGTCAGTAGATATTTTCAATGAGTATACCTGAATACAGTTTGGCAGAGGCAGCTTCCCAGCACTCCATCTCAGACAACCATCTGATGGAGTGCTGGTTAAATAGTGTGTTTTGGCGCCAAGTTGGAGGGAGGAGGAAGGAGACCGCCCCATAGGGTTGATCAGAGATCACTCCGATCAGCTGGAGGGGCCGCCAGAAGGAATGCCAGAGTGCACTAGTATTGGCGCTGCTATGCGCATGCGCCAAATCAGGCCGGGGGGATAGAGTCCGCATATGAAGCGGCTCGTCCGCCGCGGCCGAAAACGAAAGTGCGCGCATGCGCAGTAAAGAGTATGCGCATGCGCAATGGAGGAACGGGAGTAATTCCCGATCCAATCGAAGTAAAACAGTATTGAGGATGTAAAGCCCTTACCAAACACATACTGTCACTTGAGCCAGCATCGTTCAAAGTAACACTGGCTTATGGAAATGAGAACAAAGTCGGTTTGCAAGATCGATCCTAAGAGAAAAGTAGAAATAGATATCAAAGATAGAATAGAAACTTTTTGTAAAAATGTAGGTAAAAATAAACAAGGTTTGAAAATAAATAAATATAAATAAAAATAAGATATGACAATTAAAAAGTGAAAAATAAAATAAAAATAAAAATAAATAAGAACAAATAAAATTAAGAGTAAAAATTAATAAATAAAAAATAGATGAAAAGATAATAATAAAAAATCAAAAAACAAAAAACAAAAAATAGGGGTTTTGGAAAAACAAATAATAAGGGTGAAAATCAGAGTAAATTAAAATCAGTAATTTTTTCCTTCAACATTTGCAGACCATGTCCGAGATGGAGAAATGGGAAATGAGCCTCCTCCGACGCCACCACCGCAACGCCTCCTCCGAGGCAGCTATGGTTGGGTCAAATTCCCCTCCACAATGCCTGTTGAAATCCAAGCCAGAGGGAGATCAAAAAATAGCTCATTAGCCTTGGTGTTATGCTGGAATCATTATACCAATATACAGGGTTAGAGTTCCACTTGGGTCCCATATGAGGTAACCGAAACAACACATTTTTCTTGATACTCCACTCAAGACAATTTCCCCGTGTCCTCTATAAATAGACAACATTAAGATCAAAAACAAATAGCGTTACATATCACATATAGTGGCAACAAATGTACAAACCAAGGAGATCCTATTTTATAAGTTATTTACAAAGAAAAGATTAATAATGCTTCAAACTGTCTGCTTCATTATAAAGAGTCCATAGACAGGCAGGCCATACTGTGCCAATGAAACCTTCTAGTCTATTGAGAGAAGGAGCAGACTTGTCCCAATTCCTAAGGATGGAGAAAGGGAGGTTTCCCAGGGGGGGGTGGATATGCCCTGATTATAGGTAGGGTCAGAGGATAAGATCGATCATATTGATCGGGGGCCCCTGATTTGAACAATTTAGTCCCTGGGGAGGGGGGGGAGGAAAAAGGAGAAAAAGCATTAATATATACATATATGTGGAAAAATAGAGAGAGAGGGAGGTATTGGTAATAATCATAAGAAAGGGCGAAAACTGAGGGAATCGTTCAAGCCAGGGGCCCTTGTGGCATTTAGCTTGAAGATCCATCTGGCTTCGCGCTGCAATAATTTTTTGTCTATATTGCCCCCTCTGGGATCCTCTACCACATGTTCCAGGGCCGTGAAGCAGACCATAGAGGTGTCATTTCTATGGTACAGCGCTACATGGCGCCCTATTGGTGTATATAACAGATTTTTTCGTATATAGTAAATGTGGTCATAAATTCTCCTCCAGAAGTTTCTGAAGGTTTTGCCTACGTAAAACGCTCCACATTTACAAAAAGCTATATAGACTATCCCTTTTGTTTGACAGTTAGCTGAAAATTTAATGGTATGTGTTTCTCCATTGGGGAGTGTATAAGATGATCCCTCCAATATCCAATCACAGTAATCACAGTCATAACATTTAAACATTCCTGGGATATCTACTTCATGTTCGATGTGCCCTTGAAAGTGGGTATGTACCAACTTATCTTTTAGAGATTGGCATTTCTTATAGGTGATTTGGGGCTTAGCCCCAATATATTTTCCTACAATCCTATCTCCTGTGAGGAGATGCCAATGTTTCCCAATTATGTTTCGTATATCTTCATGATTACTTGAATACGTTGTTATAACTCGAGTAATGTTTCCTTGCTGTTTGTTACGTCTGTCCCCAAAGAGCAAATCAGCTCTATCTCTGTCAAGGGCCTTTTTAAATGCCTTTTTTAGGATGGTGTTGCTATAGCCCCGTATCCGTAGCCGTGCTTGTAACAGGTTGGCCTCTAATCTGAAGGCTTCCTCTGTTGAGCAATTTCTCCTCAGACGTAAATACTGGGAATAGGGGATGCTTCTAATCAAAGCTTGGGGGTGTGAACTACTTGCATGGAGGATGGTGTTACCTGCCGTTTTCTTTCTATACAGGGATGTGGAAATTGTTCCATCTAATTGTTTTTGTATGGTAAGATCTAAAAACGGTAGTGACTCCGAACTAGATTCCATCGTAAACCTAAGGTTGAAGTCATTAATGGAGAGCGCTCTCATAAATTCCCTCAGATTTTCCACACTCGACTCCCATACCAGAAAAATGTCGTCGATGTATCTATACCAGCATGATATGCTGGCCTGATACATCGATAAGTTAGGATTAGTGAGTATGGAACGCTCCCACCCCCCCAGGTACAAGTTAGCGTAGGATGGGGCACAGCATGTCCCCATCGCTACTCCCTGTACCTGGAGGTAGTGGGAGTCGTCAAAAGAAAAAACATTCTTTGTTAGAATATGCTTTAATAATTCCAATATAAATGTATTGTATGGTCTCCGTATCGGATCACCATCCCTAAAGAAGCCTTCCACAACCTCCAATCCCAGAGAATGAGGGATACTGCAGTACAGGGCCTCTACATCAATTGCAACTAAAAGGCTAGTTGGAGAAACCTTTTTGTTGTGCAAGACTCGTAATAGTGCTAAAGTGTCCTGTAGATATGAGGGGAGTTGTGTCACATAAGGACGCAAAAAAGCGTCCACTAGTCTACTACCCTTTTCGCTTTTAGCCCCTATGCCCGATATAATTGGGCGTCCCGGTGGTTTTTGCATATTTTTGTGTGTCTTCGGGAGTGAGTAGAAGGATGGGACTCTTGGATAGGTGGTTTTAAGGGCCTCAAATATATCTTTATCAATAATCCCCTCATTGAATGCTCGGGTAATAAGGATCTCATAATCTCCATTGAATGTTAGTATCTTTTCATAAGGAATGAGGCAATACCAATCTTCATTGGAGAGGATGTCCAAACACATTTGTCTATAATTTATGGTGTCCATTATTACTACATTTCCTCCCTTATCAGCCATTTTTATTGTAATTTCCTTGTTGTCTTGAAGTTGAGAGATCACAAGTTGTTGTTCTGACGTTAGGTTTTTTGTCTTCTGTGACCTAAAGTCTAATTTTTTGACTTCATTAGTTACTTGTTGTAAAAAGGTCCAGATGCTAGGGTTCGTTTTTAGAGAGGGAAAGTTGGTGGATTTATTTAAAAATTTGGGTATTTCCCTGGGTGGAATTGCCTGAGGGGGGTCCCCCGGATCAGGCGGGGAAGCCCCCTCCGCAGGACCACCCTGGGACTCTTCACTCTCATCCAAGAGGTCCATCAGATCTTTTAGGGCAAGGAAGTCCCTGACTGTGAATCCCTTCCATTTCTCACGCTCAATGTATTCTTGTTTTTTCTTTTTCCTTTCATCATCAAACATGAATTTATAGGTAAGTCTTCTAGCAAATAAATTTAGGTCCTTAACAACCTCAAAACTGTTAGTATAAGATGAGGGACAGAAGCTTAAGCCTAGACCCAAAACCTCTAGTTCCATGTGTGATAGAGATTTTGAAGATAGATTAATGACTTGTAACTGGTCCTCTATCGGTCTTTGTACGCAAATCTCTCCAGATTTTGCGAGGCTGTGGAGCGGTTTGGAGGGTCTTGTGTGGGGGGAAACAATTGAAAAACCTTTTCTTTTATATTTTTAGAAATCACTCCTCCGTTTCTTGCAGTATTAAAGCCTGGGAGGGGGGTTGATGGTGGAAGTAGGGGGGCTCTATTGGCTCCTGTCAGATGTTCTAGGTCAGGGGATTCACCTACGGTTGGAATACGGGGATCTATCCCCATTAGGCCACCCCCTCTCATGTCATGGTTCTCATGTCCCTCATTAGGGTAGTCTTTTAGTTTTTTATCTTTTCCCCCTTTGTTTGCATTATCGCCTGTCGTTTGCCTCTTCCTTGATCCTCTCTGTCTTCCTCTACCACGTGTAGGGAAAGAGGATTGGTTTGAACGGGCTGAATAGGAGAAATTTGACGAATCAGAGTCAGTACCGTCTCTAAAGTCCCCATCACTTTGTGACTGTGTTTTGTCTGCATTTCGTTCCTGCTTTCTTTGGTTCTTTTTTCCTAGTTTCCCTCCCCTTTGGGGCCATCTATAGGCATACTTTCCATTAAACGCCATTTTGTCTCTAATAAACTTCACATCCTTTTTATATATAAGATCCTTATTAAATTTCTCCAAGTATTCTTTTAAGGATTTGTCCTTTTCTAGAAATTTGGGGTGAGCACATAGAGATACATTTTGTTTCTGAAACTCTATGATCTCAGTGTCGAGGTCCTTTATATCCTTATTATAGTGATCAATTAACGCTAACATCATTTTAGATGTACATTCCTGTAAGTTCAGTTCCCATTTTTGTTTGAAGTCCAAACTAGTCTCCCAAAGATTTGGGAAGGCCTGAATTCTCAAACCTTGAGGATTCAGGCCTTCTTTAAGGTATCTCTCCAGAAATTTTACCTGCCAGAACAGGTTAGATTTCCTTTCGAGAGCCTGTCTCAATTTCGTTATTAGTACCTCGATTTCCAGTTCAATTCCATGATCGTCCCCACATTCTTTGTGTATCCTCGACATAAGCCCATCCCATTCAGAACCAGTATAGTCCGTCATTGTTGATTTTTCTATAGTAAAAGCCAATATTTTATATCTATGGGCAAAAAAGATGAAGCAAAAACAGAAATTGAAACAATGAAAAAAATCATATAAGAAGTTAAATATATAATGTCTAATATATAAATTAATAAGTCACAATTGTTCTTGTCCACTGAACCATATTGCTCAAAGTGGACTACTCCCAAAGCTAAAAGTGAGCCTTTTCGGCTCGAATAGATTTATAGAGGGATATGGAAAAGCTCAGGGGGGGTACCTCGTCCTAGAATTGTGTATAGAAAACGAAAAGGGGGGTTTTTAGCCAACCTAACGGACTATCACGGTACCTGAACGGACATATGTCTCAATACAAAAGAATAATTCTAAATACTTTTATTAACACATAATATACATAAAACATGTCACATATAAAAAAAAGGGGGGGTCATTGCAGTCCAAGAATGTACATATACATATAGCTATTAGTAAATCAGAATGCTGAAACAAACTCGCAGAATGCTGTTGACGCGTTTCGCTTAAAGCTTCTTCAGAACCAGAGTATAGCAGTTCGTATATCTGTTGTATATATCAAGAAGACAGGGGGGTTATTCATGAATGGACTGACAGATTATATGTATTTAGATCAATACTCAATAATATAGGTGCAAATAGTTTACAATGGGTGAGTGCAATCAAAAAAGCTTAAAAATTGCCTACCTTCCAATTTATGTTGACAAGGTAGAAGCTAGTATATGTCTGCCGCACCCAAGTTAGTTACCTAAAAGTGAGTCTCTCGGGATCGCCAGAAAGGACTCGCCGTGTTTGGGGTCTTAAACCAGCAAACAGGGCATAATCTGCAAATGGAGGAGGGAAAAAAAAAAAAAAAAAAAAAAAAAAAAAAGGGGGAGAATATTTTCAGTAAAGATTCTAAGAAGTGATCAACCGGTAATCAGTCCCATATGTGGATATTACATCCCATATAGACAAGTATATGAGGAAGATACTCACATAAAAATTAGAAAGAGAGGAAATTAGCAGTAGTAAACCAAAGATGTGCCGGGTTTAGCCAGTGGCGTAGTGGTCTTTGCGGATAGATCTAACGTGCCGGTATCCTGGAATTAATAATGATAATATCAAGGATAGGTAGAGATATACTGGCTTCCATTTCCAAAGCCACTCTTTATATACCTTGAGGATCCCACGGAGTTCTAATTAAGAATCCCCATGAAGGATAATAGTTTCAAATCGATGGCCTCAACACTATAGCAGATATAGCATCACATAAGTGAACTGAGAAAGAACAAAAGAAGAGAGGGATATATAAAATAGGATCTCCTTGGTTTGTACATTTGTTGCCACTATATGTGATATGTAACGCTATTTGTTTTTGATCTTAATGTTGTCTATTTATAGAGGACACGGGGAAATTGTCTTGAGTGGAGTATCAAGAAAAATGTGTTGTTTCGGTTACCTCATATGGGACCCAAGTGGAACTCTAACCCTGTATATTGGTATAATGATTCCAGCATAACACCAAGGCTAATGAGCTATTTTTTGATCTCCCTCTGGCTTGGATTTCAACAGGCATTGTGGAGGGGAATTTGACCCAACCATAGCTGCCTCGGAGGAGGCGTTGCGGTGGTGGCGTCGGAGGAGGCTCATTTCCCATTTCTCCATCTCGGACATGGTCTGCAAATGTTGAAGGAAAAAATTACTGATTTTAATTTACTCTGATTTTCACCCTTATTATTTGTTTTTCCAAAACCCCTATTTTTTGTTTTTTGTTTTTTGATTTTTTATTATTATCTTTTCATCTATTTTTTATTTATTAATTTTTACTCTTAATTTTATTTATTCTTATTTATTTTTATTTTTATTTTATTTTTTCACTTTTTAATTGTCATATCTTATTTTTATTTATATTTATTTATTTTCAAACCTTGTTTATTTTTACCTACATTTTTACAAAAAGTTTCTATTCTATCTTTGATATCTATTTCTACTTTTCTCTTAGGATCGATCTTGCAAACCGACTTTGTTCTCATTTCCATAAGCCAGTGTTACTTTGAACGATGCTGGCTCAAGTGACAGTATGTGTTTGGTAAGGGCTTTACATCCTCAATACTGTTTTACTTCGATTGGATCGGGAATTACTCCCGTTCCTCCATTGCGCATGCGCATACTCTTTACTGCGCATGCGCGCACTTTCGTTTTCGGCCGCGGCGGACGAGCCGCTTCATATGCGGACTCTATCCCCCCGGCCTGATTTGGCGCATGCGCATAGCAGCGCCAATACTAGTGCACTCTGGCATTCCTTCTGGCGGCCCCTCCAGCTGATCGGAGTGATCTCTGATCAACCCTATGGGGCGGTCTCCTTCCTCCTCCCTCCAACTTGGCGCCAAAACACACTATTTAACCAGCACTCCATCAGATGGTTGTCTGAGATGGAGTGCTGGGAAGCTGCCTCTGCCAAACTGTATTCAGGTATACTCATTGAAAATATCTACTGACTATTAGGCTGTTTTCCTCGCTTTAGGTGGTGCCTTGGGGACTAAATAGCCCCGGGCATACACAAAATTTAAAATGAGCTTTGTTATTAGCCATTACTATTTTTCCTTTACATAGAGTCTGCTATTGATGGATTCAGCTATTAAAAGCTGTACTTTGAAGAGCCGGTGATCTTCTCCAGTTGTGGCAGTTCCCCTTTCCCATATGGCTATTAGGTACGCTTTTGGATTAACCAGGCTGTGGTCTACCACATTGATAGATAATATTAAATACTGTTGGAACTTAGTGGACATATATTTATATATCCCTCTCTTCTTTTGTTCTTTCTCAGTTCACTTATGTGATGCTATATCTGCTATAGTGTTGAGGCCATCGATTTGAAACTATTATCCTTCATGGGGATTCTTAATTAGAACTCCGTGGGATCCTCAAGGTATATATACAGAGTGGCTTTGGAAATGGAAGCCAGTATATCTCTACCTATCCTTGATATTATCATTATTAATTCCAGGATACCGGCACGTTAGATCTATCCGCAAATACCACTACGCCACTGGCTAAACCCGGCACATCTTTGGTTTACTACTGCTAATTTCCTCTCTTTCTAATTTTTATGTGAGTATCTTCCTCATATACTTGTCTATATGGGATGTAATATCCACATATGGGACTGATTACCGGTTGATCACTTCTTAGAATCTTTACTGAAAATATTCTCCCCCTTTTTTTTTTTTTTTTTTTTTTTTTTTTTTTTTTTTTTTTCCCTCCTCCATTTGCAGATTATGCCCTGTTTACTGGTTTCAGACCCCAAACTCGGCGAGTCCTTTCTGGCGATCCCGAGAGACTCACTTTTAGGTAACTAACTTGGGTGCGGCAGACATATACTAGCTTCTACCTTGTCAACATAAATTGGAAGGTAGGCAATTTTTAAGCTTTTTTGATTGCACTCACCCATTGTAAACTATTTGCACCTATATTATTGAGTATTGATCTAAATACATATAATCTGTCAGTCCATTCATGAATAACCCCCCTGTCTTCTTGATATATACAACAGATATACGAACTGCTATACTCTGGTTCTGAAGAAGCTTTAAGCGAAACGCGTCAACCAGCATTCTGCGAGTTTGTTTCAGCATTCTGATTTACTAATAGCTATATGTATATGTACATTCTTGGACTGCAATGACCCCCCCTTTTTTATATGTGACATGTTTTATGTATATTATGTGTTAATAAAAGTATTTAGAATTATTCTTTTGTATTGAGACATATGTCCGTTCAGGTACCGTGATAGTCCGTTAGGTTGGCTAAAAACCCCCCTTTTCGTTTTCTATACACAATTCTAGGACGAGGTACCCCCCCTGAGCTTTTCCATATCCCTCTGTTCATTTGTTACTCTTATCAAATTCAGTAAAGAATGTTTATTGTTATCTAGCAAGGTCTCTGGCCTTGTCCAGTCTAATGAGAACTTTCCAGGCCAAAGATAGTTGACATCCTTCTGTATATTGTGGGTTGTGAGGCATAGTGTGTGCAAGGTGGACAAAGTTATTGGGCGCAAGACACTTCTTGGATGTAAAAGAGGTTTTTTTTATTTATTTTTGGGGAAAAGAGGGTCAGCCTTCCCTTAAGTAGTTGTAGATTCAATTGGCAGACTCTGAGACTTCAATAAGAGGACAGCCATGTAGGGAAAGGCCCCAGCAAGGCGAAACATCTGCACATGCAGGAATGCTGTCTCCTAAGGCAACAGTCTTTAACAGTTCCTAACTCTCACTAGACCCCTCAATGTGTGTCACTAGACCCTCTGATTTGCTGACTCTGAATCCCTTGAGCTCCTCCAATCTTTGCGGTGGTATCTCCCGCAAGCGTCACCCACGCTTCCCTGCTGGGTCCCTAGCTTGGCACTCCAGATACTTCTCAAGCTTCACCCCTGCTGACCTGCTCAGTCCCTGGCTTGACTCATAATGTGCAACAGTTATTTAACCTGACTGGGTCTGAAGTTTCTTGAGGACAATCTTAAAGGGGTGCATGCATGTATGGTGTATCACAAGATCAACAAGTATCACAAGAACAGGGCCTATTAGGGGACAAGACGAGTTAGAGATGATGCAGTACAAATGTATAACGTGCAGTGAAGCTAATTGGAGGAGGCTATATTGCTGTCGCTAATGACCACTTATACTAGTGTCGAGTGCATAAGCACCCAGCCGGTTAGGAAGCAGTGTAACGTAGGATAGGTAATGGAGAGCCTGGTGGTAAAGGAGCTTGTGTGCTTAGGCTCCTTC
Organism: Lithobates sylvaticus; assembly: GCA_028564925.1. Classification (NCBI taxonomy): domain Eukaryota; kingdom Metazoa; phylum Chordata; class Amphibia; order Anura; family Ranidae; genus Lithobates; species Lithobates sylvaticus. The sequence goes on along the minus strand of CM053029.1, from coordinate 552,111,857 downwards.
CCTAGAGATTGGAACCCCAATACTGGGTCTGACTCGTGGCATGGGGTATCCTAGAGACCCAAGCTTGGAAGTCACGGAGGATGGAGTGAGGCCGCGGGTTATGTACATGAGTCAAGATTCCTAGTATTCAAATGTAATATATGAATCAATGTCACTGGGAGTGAGGTGACGGGTTACTGGGCTCAGTAGTACTTGCTCAGAAATGCTGCACAGCTAAAGTGAAAGAGAGCTATAAAGCATTTTGAGGAACTGTTATCCACGGTGTACAGAGCATTATGCGTTAAAGAACTGTACCATGGATTACAAGAATTTACAAGGTTCTTTTAAAGAAGCATTGCTTTTAATTTGGAGTGCTGCCTTAACGCCAGCCTTGCATTAAATGGCAGCTTTAGCCTGTCTTTGGAAGCACCAGCAAGCGCTCTCTCTGGGTCCCCATATGGGAAAGTAAGCCCCACCCACATGTACACCACTTGCGTGTTTGCATGTAATAGATAAATTCAGTGATATATTAGTGAATACACAGGTGCACTAATTCATCCATACCAGACCCTTATCCGAGCATGCAGCCCGGCAGGTCAGGAAAGGGTGTGAGGACGAGCGAGCGCCCCCCCTCCAGAACCATACCAGGCCACATGCACTCAACATGGGGGGTTTTGTGCTTTGGGGCAGGGGGGCCCTGCGCCCCCCCCACCCCAAAACACCTTGTCCCGTGTTGATGGGGACAGGGGCCTCTTCCCTACAACCCTGGCCGTTGGGGTCTTTAACAAGGGGGACCCCAGATCCCAGCCCCCCACCCTATGTGAAGGAGTATGGGATACATTGTACCCCTACCCATTCACCCAAAAAAAGTGTCAAAAATAAAATCAGTAAACAGGTTTTTGACAAAGTAATTTATTAAAGCAGCTCCCGCGTCTCTTCTGCTTCCAATTTCTTCTCCCCTCTGGCAATGTCTTCAGCCTCTGGTTCTTCTCCCTCCACTGATGTCTTCTTCTGCTGTCTTCTCCCGGGCAGGGCCCCTAGATGACCTCACCGGGTGGCCATGCCCCCATTGCTATATAAGTAATGGCAAACCCCAAAATCCATACCAGACCCTTATCCGAGCACACATCCCGGCAGGTCAGGAAAGGGCTTGGGGACGCGAGAGCGCCCCACACCCTCCTGAACCATGCCAGGCCGTATGCCCTCAACATGGGGGAAATGGGTGCTTTGGGTCAGGGAGGGCCCTGCGCCCCCTACCCCAAAGCACCTTGTCCCCTTGTTGATGAGGACAAGGGCCTCTTCCCAACAACCCTGGCCATTGGTTGTCGGGGTCTGCGGGCGGGGGGCTTATCGGAATCTGGAAGCCCCCTTTAACAAGGGGGCCCTCAGATCCTGGCCCTACCCCTACCCATTCACCTAAAAAATTGTCAAAAATAAAACACAATATTCATAAAAAATTTAAAAAATTAAAACACAGTACATAGGTTTTTCCCCTCTCCGGCTCTTCTCCCTCTTCTGGCGATGTCTTCTGCCTCCTCCGCTGATGTCTTTTGCCGGAGTAGACCCGGAGAGGGGAGAAGAACCGGCAGAGGCAGAAGACATCAGCGGAGGAGGCAGAAGACATCACCAGAAGAGGGAGAAGAGCTGGTTGAGGTCATGCAGCCTGGTACGGTTCAGGAGGGGGTGCGCTCGCTCGTCCTCAGCCCCTTTCCTGACCTGCCGGGCTGTGTGCTCGGATAAGGGTCTGGTATGGATTTTGGGGGGACCCCCATGCAGTCTTTTTGGCGTGGGCGTTCCCCTTAAAATCCATACCAGACCAAAGGGCCTGGTATGCACTTGGAAGGGGGAACCCATGGTGGGTTTTTTTTTCATCCCCTTCAAGATCATCAGAGCACAGGTCCCAAAGTCGGATCAGTTAAGACGACGATCCGACTTTGATCTGACAGTGATATTCAATGGCCTGCAGTAGGATTAAAGTCGGACCAAAGTAGTGCAGGGACTACTTTGAAGTCAGCACGACTTGAAGTCGTACTAATATGAATAGTAGTCATTGGAAATCACGGGGAACGACTTGTCATACGACTTTGCAGTCCCAACAGCAGCAGTAAAAGGAATTTATGTCAAACTGGGATTGTTTTAAATGGTTAAGGACAAGTCAGACTATCTCAAAGTCGGAGCAAAATCGTATCCTGTTCATTCTAGTCGGTTGAAAGTAGGACCAAAGTAGGACCGATGTAGGACCGATGTGATGTCGCAGGGCATAGTAGGATGACAGTCGTACAACAGTCATGTCGTACCAGTGTGAACCTGGCCTTTGACATGTACCTATTTGGAATATCTCACCAAATAGACTTTCCCAGACTTCTGGAAAAATCAGTAAGCCAATCATACAAGCAAGAAATTATGTTTCTGGGGGCCTTTTTTACACATTCAGTGTACGGAACACCTCCAGGTAGCCATATTACATTGCATTTTCAGAAAATTACAGTGGCTGCAGATTGAAAAGGAAAGGTAATTTTTAATAACATATTACAATATGACTTGTGTCACAATTGTATACGCTATATTATATATTTTTCTTTATTTGCTATTTTTTTCCCTACGAAAGTGGAGTTACCCTTTCAGTAAAACATTTGTTGCTATGAGTCATTTTATTTTTCACTGAATGCATCCACTGTACAGCCTATTCTCCTTTGGAAATTTTGAAAGTTGGAAGCTCTAGCATCAATTAAGCTTGCACAGACATCCTCTATTTTTGACTTTATTTTGTGAAATGGAAAAGGAAAGAAAAATAATAGTATGACTGAAGAAAAATCTTAGTTTTCTGTGCAGTGATGGATTAGATGTATACACAGGACTGGCATAAAATACACTACATACAATGCCAACTCTTAATAGATGTCTTATGCATAAATGTAAAGAAAAAATACACTTCTCTATGCTGTCTTTTTTCTGGCTGTCCCAGTCTATTCTCTTGATTTTGATAAATAACCTAGAAATGATGGGAAAGATGGATTAAAATGAATAAATACTTAAAGGGGACCTTCAGTCATTTTTTTCAACTTTCCATCTATTAAATCTTCTGCCCTTGTTGTTTTAACTTTGGAAAGTAAAACATTTATTTTCCTGCCAGTAAATACCTTATTCAGCCCACTTCCTGTTTCTTGTCTGGTCATTAGCCCAGGCTTATGACATCACACACAGCTCTCTCACTCTCCTGAGAGTTTGCCAGGAAGGGAGGGGGGCTGAGTCATAAGAGGGCCAATGAGATCTGCAGAGCTGGAGGTGTGCTTCTGTGTGTCTGCGTAAATCCAGGAAGGGAACAGGCATCAGCTTCAGCTGCCCACAGTTAAAATGGATGCAGCCACACTCAGTGGAGGGAGATTTCTGCAGCATATTTGAGAAGTGCAGAATCACAGTATATATAAAATAATATGAAAAGTGGTTGGAGGGAAGCTTCAGAATGGCAAAGGTGTTTTTATTACAAATAATGTGAGCAGACTGCAGTGCCTTTTTAAAGCAACCCTTGCTACTGCATAAACCCAGCAAACTGATAGTTATAGTTTCTCCAAGGTTAACACAGCTCACCACTTCAATGTCATTACTTCTTACACCCTACGTGTGTTGTACCCTAGGACTTGGTTTTCACCATCCTGTCACTATCTTTGCAGTGGCATATCCCCATGCATTCCTGTGCATGGTGCATGGTCCAGCTAGCATTTAGGGAGCTTGCTGTCTTACAACAACCAGCCCTGAGATTACTTATGCCTGAAAGGAACACCACAGCCATGCATGCCACCCACCTGAATGTGCATGGTCCTGCAATGGGTTGAAGTGTCAGGCTTCCATACATCTTAGTAGAATTGTTGTAGGTTACTGTACTGTTGGTGGTTAATCAATCTCTGCAGCAGGTAAAAGTTTAATTGCTATGCATGACTGCGATGTCACCCTAGGTGACAGGCTGTCCCACACCTTTTATCAGCCTGTGGGGTCTCTGAACATCTGCTTACCTTTATTTTTTTCTTTAACGGTCAAAGTAACATGTTAGTATCTCTAAAATGGAAGTCTATTCCCTTTGATAACATAGCAGTCGTTTTAAATTGAGTCAGCAGACTCAAACTTTTTGGCATGAAGAAATCCTTCAACATAACTTTCTGGTCCAAAGGAAACCCTGCTAGTAACTACTTTGGTCTACAGCTTACATTAGAACCATGGTCAATGAGAAGAATGCTTCTTACATTTGTGGTCAGTTAGAAGAATCTCCTATGCTAGATAGCTAAAAACTCATTAGTGTCAGTGGTTACGTATCTGAGAGGCAGAAATTGCTTATTGCTCAAGGAACCCCTAACAATTTCTGGAGGAACCCTAGTTGAGAAAGGCTGCTCTACATCATCACATCCGCTTTAAAGAGATTGTAATGTCAAGGCCAACCTCTCTGCATCCTCCAATTAGAGAGAGCCTTGTATTCATTGATACAAGGTGCAAGGTGTTCTGTAAATGGTGGAAATGCCAAGCAAGAAATCCCCTATGTTCATTATGCAGAAGGGCAGCCACCTGGCACAGAACTCCGAAGACCATAGCAATCACTGTAGCAGTGATGCTTACTACAGAGATTCTCAATTTCCACAGTGGTACAACTGATATTGATTTTGTATACTTATATGTACTCACATTGGTTGAACTAGATGGACTTTTTTCACCCAGGCTAAGAATATAACTAAAGAACATTGGTCCAAGCTGGATTAATGTAACTATGCAATACAACCATAACTAAAGTTCAGCTTTAACATGGCTGTGTTTTGGAAAGTGCTGGTCTATATCTTTATCAGGCAGTGTCTTTATTGATACACTGGTCTTTTGGTGGCAGGTTATTATTATTTGACAAAGAGTAGATACAAACAAAATTGAAACAAATGCTCTATACAACCACAAACAAAAGTGTCAATGCTGATTAAATTATCCAGAGTTATTGTTACTAGTCTGTAGGCAGGTGCAGTTTGCTTCCTCCACTGTAGGTGGCACCTGATCAGAGTGACACTACAGCATGGTTTCTCTATGGTCTCCTAGTCCCTGGAGAAAGCATTCCAGTTGGCTACACTGCATCCAGGTGACCCTTGGTTGCCATCTTGCGAATTGGTAGTGTAGGGACAGGTTTCCTGTCTGTCAGAGCAGGGCCTGGACAAGGGGTGGGCAGGAGGGGTGGTTGCCCTGGGCACTGTGGTATCATGTGAGGTGGGGGGGCACCAAAAGGAGATTAGGGGGAGGGAATTTGTGTTAAAAAGGGGAATTTGGCAGGCTTCAGGGGGTAAGAATTGTGTTAGGAGGGCAAATTTAGGGAGGGTGTGCTAGGAGTTGTGATTTGGGGGGGGATTTGTGTTGGGATTGGGGATGGGACACAATGCCCATACATCTTGGGGGGGAGGGGGGCGGCAATTTGGCATGTTCGCCCTGGGCTCTAAATGACCTTGTCCCGCCACTGTGTCATTACTAGCATTAGGGAAAGATGACAAGGAGGGAAAACATAGGGTTTGCTACTTCTCTGGACTTCTTCCCTTTTGCCTCTCCTAACAGGCATTGTCAGTTTGGCTAATACCTGATCTTTACATGCTGTTGGAATTTGTGAGTGTTCACAGCTGGGTTGTCTTCCCATTGGGTTTGTTAGAACTGTCTTTGCTTTACTTCAATACAAGTTCTTTACATTGCAACCGGACTGTGTGTGTTATTGACGCTGCACCCACCCACATGCCAGTCCTCCATTTAAGACTAAAGAGTAACTTGAAAGACTTAGTGGCCCAGTACTGGCAATTTTGCTGATTTCTGAAAGTTGGTGATTGATCAGCAATACCAACATTAGATGCTCCCGCAATCATATGATCAAATCAACAGATTGCATTGAACTGCAATAACAAAAATTCAAGAAATGATTTCCAACCCTTGTCTCTTATCTATGTATATTTTCTAAGACCAAACATATAACTGGCAGAGTGATCTTTAGCTTTTGTTACTATAACACATTTGTTAAGACCTTCTCAGCGTATTACACACATTATGCTAATGTGTAATGTCCCTTAATTCAGCTTTACATCATTTCTTTTAGCAATATAGTTAGTTCAGCTATTACCTTATTCAGTGTATACAAACCTGCACTTATGTTACTTTTTTAATGCTGTGAGTATAACATATTTAACTAATTATCTCTTCCATGGTCTTTTGTATTTTTTCAGTTTAGCGCTATTATAACTTGCACTCCTTATATCGCACACTTCATTGTTTCCTACTGAATAAGTTCATTGTGGTCCAGGACTGATTCAACTCATGAAATTCTCTTACTGCTAATTTGAATTTTATACTAATAGAATCATCCTTAATTAGCCAAATATTGTTTCTACTCCCTGCCATTTCTGATCTTTTTTTGAGTTGATTTTATGGGTAATATGACTCAATTAGGGTCCTAATGAAAACTGTTTCCAGTCTCTACTTCTATTACATCATTCATAGCTGATTGAAGGATAACGGTTTCTACCTCCCAGGATTTACTTCATTATAAACATCCTGAATATCCTACCCCTAATACTCCTTTAATTTTTTTATACAAGGAAGCTATAAACATTTTTTGAAGGTAGGTCAGAAAAAGATAGCATTATCTCATTATTTTATAATCTATTAGGAGACTCTGAAACCATCTAATAAAAAAATACCCTGATGCTTCAACAGAAAACTGAATTAAATCAGTGAATGTGATATTCATCAAATATTTATTGGAGGTGAGTCTTCCATGTTGCATGTGCTTTGAATTATAGGGAATGAGCACCGCCTGTAATTGTTTGGTGAAAAACATGTTCACTGCTTTATGATTATACCAAAAGCTAATTGAATAAAGATGTCTAAATCCAACTTTCATTACAAAAATTGTATGGAATAATTTTGTACCAAAGTTATCTTACCCCCTGTATAGATTATTTTATTATCAATAGTGGCTAAGTGGTTAGCATTTCCTCCTAGCAGCACTAGGGTCCTTGGTTTGAATCCCAACCAGGACAGTGCCTGCCTAGAGTTTGCTTGTACTCCCTATGTCTGCATGGGTTCTCTGGTTTCCTTCCACACAACATGCTGGTAGGTTAATTGGCTCCTGTCTAAATTGACCTTAGTATATGTATGCTCGGCCTTTTGGCTAAGATCAAGTGCAGTATCTGTTCTTATCAGTTGCCAGAGTAGGCGCTGTGCTGCTCCCATTGGGGAGGGCAGGCAAATCCAATAATGTCATTGCACCTGGAAGGGCGATTTCGGTAGATACTACACTGTGCTGCCCGACAGATACTGGGGGCCGCCCTAAGGTTGAGTCTGAGCCACCTGGAAGGGTTCTCCAGGTGAGGATGGGTGCTGCATTGGGTCTGGCCAGAGGGTCAGATCCCTGGCCTAGATTGGGGTAGTTCTAGCTCCGAACAGTTTTTCGGGAGAGAACACCAGTGCCTCCTTTTGAGGGGGGGAGGAGCCTGCCCGGAAAGTCTTGGGAGGGGGTAGACATGGCCTTTTGGCTTAGTTCACCCTCTCTCATGGGGTCTCCCTTTGGGGGAGCCCCACCGAGTACTTGGGTGGGTCTGTTTCGGCAGACCCTCCAGAGAAAGGGGTCCGTCTGGTTTCGGTCAGATGGACCAAGTACCCTTGACCCCGTCAGGAGCCTAATGCCCCGGGGGATTCAGGGCAAGGCCCTCTGATTTTAGAGGGCTTGTGTACCCGTTGCACTTTTTTGTGTCACCTCTTTATGTGTGCGCACATTTCTTTGGCACCGAGTGAAGTTTTTGAGTGTGTTTCACACACCATGGGCTTTCTTAAAAAAAAAAGAAAAAGGTGTATGTATGAATGTGACTTAGGGACCTTTAAGGTGTAAGCTCCTTAAGGGCAGGGACTAATGTGAATGTATGATATATATGTAAAGAGCTACATAAACTGCAATATAGGTGCCTGTAATGAATAAAAAAAGAAAAAATATTTTCCACTGAGATTGATATTCATGTTTAGAGAGTACATCATCTTCGGTACTTGTTCCTACATTCATATTTAGAGAGTATATCATCTTCGGTACTGGTTCCTTTTTGTGCCCTTAAAGGAAAACATTAATCGTTTTGGTGCAATTTCATTTTAAAGGTTTGGTTTAAGTTTAGAAATCACACAACTGATGTTGCATATTTCTTTTCTTTTAATACTTAGATAAAATCTCGTGCTGAAAAACAATAGTTTGTTTTTGGCACAGCGCTCCTGAAAATGAGACCAATGCCCTACCCTGAGGCCCACCTTGCATTAACCCTCACGATAACCTCACACTAAACCTCATGCTTGCTCAAACCATGACCCTAGTAGTAACTCTCCCTGTAACCCTAACATGAACCCTCCCTGAAATGAACTTATTTATTTCTCTGCATGCTAACCTTTTCCTACTTCTCTTTCTTCCTTTTATTGTACACTTCTTCTTTTGTAAGATAAAGTAGATTTTGTCACCACTTTTCTAAAGAGTCTTCTCCAGGTTTGGGATTGCTATTTTTTATTAAGCTAGTCTTGCCTTTTTGCAATGATCTAAAACAGTAGTCTCTGAACTATGGCCCAGGGGTAAGATGGGGCCCGTTGCTTGCATATATTCGGCCCTTGGGGCAATATTCATCCCACTAATACAAGACACTATTCTGCCCACTGGCACCAACTTTGGGGCAACATTTCCTGCCACTGACATTAACAATGGGGCACTACCCCCCCCCCCCCCCATAATACCAATGATGGAATACTGTTTACTCCCACTGATGCCAGAAAATCCGATTTCTGACTGGCCACAGTCTGGCCCCCCTAAAATCTTAAGGACAAAAAAATGGCCCTTTGTTTATAAAGTTTGGAGACCCCAGATCTAAAAAATACCTATATAACTTTCTTAACGCAGAGCTCCACCCAAAAAGGGAAGCTCCACTTGTCTGCCTCATTCCCCCCCTCCGCTGACACATTTGGCACCTTTTGGGTCAGAGTGGGTACCTGGTTTTGACAGGTCCCCGCTCCCACTTCTGGGTGAGTCTGCTGTGGCGAAACACATCCGGAGCCTCGGCCCCCGTCTTCCATCCCCCGCCGCCGGTCCATTCACAAAGCACAGCACGCTTTGCTCATGCGCAGTATGGTACCGGCTGTAAAGCCGCAAGCCTTCACTGACGGTTTTACCCTTAGCTGAGATGGCAGCACCCGAAACCTGATTGAAAAATCGGCTTGGGTAGGGACACTACTGGATTCGTGGACAGGTAAGTGTCTTAATATTAAAGGTCACCAGCTATAGTATTTTTAGCTGCTGACTTTTCATTTTTTCTGATGGAGCCTGGAGCTCCGCTTTAATGTAGGCTTTAGCTAATGCACTGTATTTTTATTATGCTGGTCCACTTGCCCGGCTGTCCAAAGATTGCAGTTTCTTATCAGATCACTCTTTGCTTTGTAACTTCTTCCATCTATCTCCTGCTTCCATGCGGACAAGCTCTAATGCCCCGTACACACGATCGGAATTTTCGCCGGAAAAACTTTGGATGTTTTTTCCGAAGGAATTCCGCCGGAAAAACTATTGGATGTTTTTTCCCCCCCCCCGAAGGATATTGTACCGTACCATAAAGGAGCAGACAGCCATATATAGGATGAGTTTCCAAGAAGACGGAGCGAGATGTACACACCTCCTAGATATCATACACACAGTCACACAAAAGTTCTCTAAACTTTCGACTGTCAAGAACGCAGTGACGTACAACACTACGACTAGCTGAGAATATTAAATTCAATGCTTCCGAGCATGCGTCAAATTGTTTCTGAGCATGCGTAGGAATTTTGCGTGTCGGAATTTCTACAGACGATCGGAATTTCCGATAGGAACTTTTTCCTTTGAAAAAATAGAGAACCGGCTCTCAATCTTTTGCAGGTGGAAATTTCCGATCGTATGTACGGGGCATTAGGCTTAAAATGTATATAAACGAAAACATTTTATTATTATTTATTTAGTTGTGAATAGAGTGCAAAAACTAATTTCAGGGAGGTGGCAAGCTCATTTGCAGGGAGGTTACGCTCCGTTCCGACAACCCCCCCCCCCCCCCATTCATAATAAAATACTAAAATAAAATAATCCTTTAAAGATAATTGATAATATAATGCCGTAATAAAATAATACTTTAAAAGATAATGTTGTGTCACACTCACCAACAATGCACCCTCACTGTGCCCATTTGCAGCCTCATTAGTGCCAACAATGCAGCCTCACTGTGCCAACAATGCACCCTCACTGTGCCCGTTTGCAGCCTCATTAGTGCCAACAATGCAGCCTCACTGTGCCAACAATGGAGCCTCACTGTGCCCATCATGTTGATGAGGACAAGGGCCTCATCCCCACAACCCTGGCCATCCTCATCAGTGCCCATCTGCAGCCTCACTGTGCCCATCTGCAGCCTCACTGTGCCCATCTGCAGCCTCATCAGTGCCCATCTGCAGCCTCACTGTGCCCATCTGCAGCCTCGCTGTGCCCATCTGTATCCTCATCAGTGCCCTCCTGCAGCCTCACTGTGCCCATCTGCAGCCTCACTGTGCCCATCTGTATCCTCATCAGACTTTGTTACAGCGGATGGCCACAGAACAGTTAAGACTGCAGCTGAATGTCACAGCGGGAGACACCTGCTGTTTGTGATTGCTTCAGACTCAGTGGCAGTGCAGGCTCAGCCGGGAGATCATGCCGCACTCGCGAGTGTCCGTGCGCCCGCCGTCAAATACAGGAGTATCCCCAAGTCACGGGAGACCTGAGATGTCTGGGTACTTCACCAAAAAACTGTAGCCTCTGCGTGTGTTGATATCTTCTTTACATCTTTGCTGCCCCAGGGTCAAAGTAATAAGAACATCTTGGCCTCGGGAAAACCTACATTTCTAAGTTTGCAGATTGGATGTTATATCACAAGATGCACCACCACAGGGCATTGGGATATGCCAAGGCTATTATTGCGTACATGTTCAGTGTGCGTGTCTCCAACATCAAGAAAATCCCCGTCTGCAGCCTCAGAATTATAGCACTCCCCGCTTAGGTTTACCAGCAACATCATTTTACAGAGAAATAATGTTTGTTTAATGCAGCCAGAATTTGTACATCAAAGGTGGCAAGGCTTAGCCCTCCATACCAGGCCGTATTTGGCGGTTTTAGAGACATTATTCCATAATGCTACTTTATTCAGCTCTCTTTTTGAAGTCGCAGCTTGGGAACAGCCGCTGCCTCTAGCCAGTGAGTGTTTATAATAACAAAAGTCTACCACACTTTCCAGTTGGTTTTGCAAGTGCTTTTCTTTTTCCAGACCTCTGGTTACTATGGCAATTTTAGCTGCCGCTTTAACCCTTACCACGTTATGTTAATAAAAATAAAAAGTATGTGTTTTCATTTGTATAGCATATACAGGGGAAATTGTTTTGGATCGTTGTGGTGGCTCGTTGTTTTAAAGCATTTTCTCTTTTTTTTTTTTTTTTGCTTTATTACCTCAGAAAAGGACGGGTTAAAAGATGAAACTGTTGCTGTTGTGTGAAGCATCCAAATTTTAATATGGCAAAAGTGAGAGTGATGCGAAATCCATCTGTAGTGGGATGGGTGTGGCGGTCACAAGCTGGCAGCTTTTTAAATTCTCTTCAAAACTATATTCATTTCCAAACTGACATTTTATTACAGTTAGTTTTTATTTATAAAGAGTTAATTTTGCCATGACCAGAAATCATAGTTTTACCTTACTAAAGAGGTTACAATAGCTCCAAAAGGCATTGCTTCCATCTGAACTTTCCGCATCATCCCAGTGTATCTTCAGAAAACCATCAATCTTTAGGGCCCCTGTGTCTCACCAGTCACAGTGTTGAAAACACATAAAACTTCTATGTGACCATTCCATCTCCGTTGTATCTGAGCTGGCATAAAGCTGTGAAGCAGTTCTGTTCCCATGATGCAGTAGGAGCTTTCTCTGTTTTGTCCTTTGTAACTTTTTAGGGCTGGAGACTGGGCTGGACTGACTCGATCAGTCACTGGTCGTTGGTGGG